>OU618548.1:14030710-14643966 GCA_914829495.1 Eilema sororculum
AACTCCTCTTTGTTGGGTCAGAATCAATTTCAGATATTGGTAACATTTTTTATTACTCCTCGTGAAGTTCCCCGCCAAACTCACCATCCGCCATATAAAGGATGGATTTTTAAAACGGGGCAGTAAAGGCCATTTTCTTGCTTTAATGTATGGGGAACTTTTCTGTCTTTCCTAGTACTCTAACCTAAAATGGTTCCATAGAGTCGCCAAATGAAATAGGATCGATTGGCACCAAAAATATTTTTCTAAATATCTCAAAAAGTTAGGGAAGGTCTAAACATTTTGCTGTAACTACAACGGTTAAGGTACCTGCTTCTACTGCCCCGTTTAAAAAATACATCTTGTATTGAGGCTCATTTATGTTGCCAATAAAGAGTTAATTTAATCTCTAATACCTTACCGCCAGATGTGTTGCGTTTCACTTTAATCAAATAAAAATATTTATTTATCAATATTTCCCCACAATTCCCTAATAGGGTTTAAAATCTCCACAGTTTGGGGAATTCCACAAACATTGGCAACACTCTGCCCGAATCAAATCATTAAAAAAATCTCATCTCAGAAAAGTGAAAAAAATAGGGAAAAAGTTTCAGATAAAATAGTATGGAAAAGTGTGAGGGATTTAATCCGTGATTTATAACAAAATTAAATAATAAAAAAAAAATTATTAAATAAAAAAAAAAATCGGAGAAAGTTTTGTTTTTAAACGTACTAGTAAACGTTATCTTGAAATAACCTTAAAATTGCGAGTTGTGTGTGTATTTTGTATTCTGTTTTGAACTTTCGAGTTTTGCGACGCCGAAAAGTTTAGAGTTTTTATTGTTAACAAGATACCAATAAAATGGCTTCAAAGGAAGGGGGTGATAAAGGAAAGGTATAATCTGGTGTTTGTAAATTAATGTTTCATGTATATGTATATATTATGCATGTAAACCTGAAATGCTAAATTTCTGCGGGTACATCATTTGCGGTGTTTTGTTTATATTCCAGTCTTCCCAGGGTGCTGGTGACAATAAAGAGAAGCGTAGAAAGGAATCAATTCTCGATTTAAGTAAATACTTAGAGAAAAGCATTCGTGTGAAATTTGCTGGAGGTAGGGAAGCAGCGGGAATATTGAAAGGTTATGATCCTCTTTTGAACCTTGTATTAGACAACACTACGGAGTTTTTAAGAGGTAAGACTTTTTGCTTTAATATAATCAACACCGAAGTGTTAATTACTTCTACATATAAGCAAACAAATATTTACACTGAGCGGGGATAAAACCCACGCCTGCTGCATAGTGGCCGCGATCACCACCGCCACGCCACGGAGGCTGTCAGGATAGTTATGATAGTTTCCTATAAGAAAAAAGAAATTGGTTTATTCATTCATTCATTCACATAAACCAATCCGATACAACTTTATTGATAACCAGAATTATCAGCAATTATGGAAATGCATTTAGTACCTCATAGGCATGTTGAATGACAGTCAGCCTCTGTGGCGCCGTAGTGAAAGCGACTGCTACGCAGGAGGCGCGGGTTCGATTCCCGCTGAGTGCAAATATTTGTATGCATGAATATGGCTATTTGCATTGGTCTGGGTGTTTCTATGTATAGCATGTATGTATTTTAAAAAAAGTATCTTAGTATGTTTATCCACATTCTAGATTCCATAACACAAGCTATTTAAGCTATGTTTACCATGGGTCTAGATAGCGTTGTGTGGAATGTTGTGGACTATTAAAAAAAAATAGGGCAATAATTCAAGCATATAAACTTGTTCACAGATCCTGATGACCCATACAAGTTATTGGATGATACAAGAGCATTAGGTCTAGTTGTATGCCGTGGAACTTCTGTTGTCCTAATATGTCCCATGGATGGCATGGAAGCAATACCAAATCCTTTCATAACCCAGGAAGCCTAACATTATTGTAAGATATTTCATTAATATAAGTGGTATTTTTAAATTAAATAAGTAAGTAAACATACAGAATATAGTTATTTTTATTATCTTTATTTTTGATATAATTCAGTGATATTTACATAACATAACATGACATAAACTCACGCCTGTATTCCCCGAAGGGGTAGGCAGAGGTGCTAGCACCAACATTTCGCCAGTGATATTTAATATTCTATAATAAATTATTGCACATAGTAGGTAATTAACATTATACTGCAATAGACAATAAAATACTGTTAGACAATTATGGGAACTTAGGTACTATCTTCTGTTTATACATATACTTATTACAAAAAAAACATACCAGTACCTACAGTGAGTTTCATGAAACTGGTTTGACCTGGGAAGTCTACACAATATATTCTTAAACAAAAGCATATATTTATAATACAATTTTAAAGTCATATTTAGAATATAGATTTTAAACACACTTGAGTACCCAATAAGCACAAGGTACTGTGTGGGGGAAAGAGCAGAATGGTAAATTTAAAGGCCACCAGCAGTTTCACAAACTCTGTATGTCCGTAGTATACCTACTTACTTTTAAACATCAATAAAAATATCATCGTATACCAAGCACATTATACCACTCACATAGTACCGATGAGATTACCTGTATTTGAATAAGTATCCAAAATATGTACCTTAATGTCAGTGGCTTAGATGCAGACTTGGCGATCGAGAGGTTATGAGGTTTTGGTTTGTCATACCCCCTTACACCGTTGTTGGCTAACCCTAAACAATTGCTATGATTAATATTACTAATGATAACCACATTACGATTATTTGATTATATCTAAAGAGCTAAATAATTATTCATGCCGTTTTACAGTACATGTTACATCTAAAATACTGAGGCCTACACCACAAACAAGACATACAAACATATTCTGAATTCACAGGTATTTAAATAATAGTAAAATCTTTCATAAGCTCACAGGCTTCAGTGTGAAAGACATGATACATCTGATTCTCTTCAAATTATTCTACTCGTAAACTGGTAACTGTTCTTAAGTGATAATAAATAATTTTAGCCCATCAATCAAATCCAAATTCATTTCTAATCCAAGGGTAAGTCTTAGGACAATCAGCACATGTGATCATGTACTTATCATGCTGTAATATTTTCGACTGCAACTTGCATGTTGTTGGTTTCACACACGCGATCTCCTCTTCTTCGAAATGACGTCGTTTACATTGCCACGGCCGGAATTTCTTCAGTTGTAAAACAGG
Organism: Eilema sororculum; assembly: GCA_914829495.1. Lineage (NCBI taxonomy): Eukaryota > Metazoa > Arthropoda > Insecta > Lepidoptera > Erebidae > Eilema > Eilema sororculum. Next base: position 14,033,894 of record OU618548.1, read on the forward strand.
GGTTGGCCGCCTCATCCAAGCAATCATTTGTTTGTATGATACAAAGTATACATCTGGTAGTTCTGATAGTTCGTTGTAGAATCTCTAAAAATAATACAATAGGTCCAAGTTAAATCAGTTCTGCAGCTTTAGAAGGGGGGAAGAGTCGTGTCTCCCGAGTCCCTTTGACTCAAGTAGATCATACAGATGATTAAACAAAATTAACTAACTTATCACAGAAAACTGGCGTAGAATAATATTGCTATGTCTTTTTGTTCAGGAACAACATCACACAAGATCCACATTTAATTTTCACGTCCACAAATATCGGTTCAAGTCCACAAAAATAATGCTATTCCTAAATATTAACTGTGACTGCGACTTCGTGTCCCTAGATCATCCTCTGAACCTTTTTCCAACAGTCGCGGTCGGCTTTCATTCTAACTACATAGTACTTAAATATATCTGCAAATCCTCGAAGTGTGATATATGAGATAGAAGTATGTTTACTACAATGTTAAAGATTACCTTGAAAGCCTCCAAATACTCGGTATTCTTGAGCCACGTAGAGTTAAGGTGAATTCCATATGGAGCCCTATTAGTCAGGTAATGTCTCTTGAAGTTGTTCATCAGTATATCGTAGACATCTTCACCGGTGATGGTTGACCGACAGTATTCTAAAGTAGCGCAAGTATGATCATCGTGGGAAAGTGGATTGATCACCATCTCCCACAGCCCTGCGTAACTTCGCGTCGGACAGTATTGATTATTGCCTGAAACATTAATATTGTACTGAGTAGACCGTAGTATACCTACTATAACTCATCCTATGCTGTGGCACATCGAATTTTGAATACCGTTCGGTTGAAAGTTGAAAACATGTTGGCTACCATGAATCGTCCGAAACTTGGCGTCGACGACGGCTGGGGAAAGAGACATGGTATATATATGCATGTAAGTAGGTACCATGAAAGTACTTCGAATATCTTACGGAAGGGTTTAACATTTCGACCCCCCCAAGTAATAAGTCGGTAATGTGCTATTATGGGCTTTTTACTGTTATGCGAAATTCGGCATCTATTGGTCGGGACACATGTCCGTAATTTTTTTTAGAATTTTCCTACTGATATTAACGAAGATATTTGCAATTACAACTTTATTGTACGGAAATATGTCAACACATGAATAACCATAATACATTGTTACAAAAATGTTTTTCTTTTCGATATTCGGTAAGTTGCTATTACCAGTTTATTGCGGTGAAATTTTTATAGTGATTGCCGGTAAACGCATATGTGACGCCATTATTATGCTATAGGTATTCTGTTAAAGAACTTGAAAAACATGAAATTTCAGACATAAAACTACTTGTAGACCCTGTTCATTGGAGGCGGGATACAGATGGCAGGATAATTCGCTGGTCGTATATTATGAAGGTGAAAACAACACACTTATAAGAGAATAAACTCTTTTTTAAATAAGATTTTGATGACAGTTTTTCTGAGCTTAACTCAATTCCTCAAAATCCTCCATCCAGACAGCGTGGACGTAAAAGGCCACAAAGTGTGCCTATGGCAACTAATATTGAGTTGCAACGGACCTATCACCAGCCGATTCCAATCAGCAAGCATTTACATGCTGATCTGCTGGGTCTGTGTAAATCTGGAGCAATCCCACGGTTCTACCACTCGTTCTATAACTCATTATAATTTACTGATAATGAGGGCAACGTTTCGTATAATAATATAAGCATTCGAAAGCAACAGGCTTGCTTGAAACGTTAAATGTCCGTAGAAAAACCTAGTGATGTATGAAAGGACAGAAGCAGATGGTAGCCTTTTGTATCTGTCTGACCTCAAGGTAAATAGGCGTAACCGTATATGTATACTTTGTGTACCTATCTGCCTGTCTATTAAATCAGTATCATTGAGGCTTTTTCCCAACTCAGCTGGAGATGACTTTCTAGTCATTTTAGAATAGAATAGAATAGAACACTTAGGTTTTACTAGCTTTTGCCCGCGGCTCCGCCCGCGTGGTTGGCGGTTATCGTGACGAAACATAGCCTATGTTCTTTCTCAAGGTCTAATCTACCCCTATACCAAGTTTCATCACAATCGGTTCAGTGGTTTAGGTGTGACAGTGTAACATACAGACAGACAGAGTTACTTTCGCATTTATAATATTAGTATGGATATGGATTTGCTAATACACATGGCAGACATGGTATATCTTGGGGCCTAGGTTTAGGTGTAGGTCTACGAGGAAGAAGTAGGAGCGATAGCTATACCAGCTAGCAATATAGAGCAATTTTGCTGGCATAGCACTCGCCCCGACTTATTGCTCGTATAGATTCAATTATGCGACTGTTTTTCTTAATTTGTTAAGCAAGTTTTGTTTAAAATATGTGAAATATTTACTTTAATATTGTTTTGTGCAATTAAAACCATTAATCTATTTATTTTGAATTATTTTATTAAAAATACCTTAGTTTATTATACTCAAATGATTTTTGGCATTGAATGGTTACTGAAAAATATTGTTGTCATATTTCCGGGAACAACCCCGTAATTTACTTGTACAGTATTTTTTGTCCTTTATTATTACTACAATAACTTGGTTATGATATATTATGATCACTTGTTACTATACAAAATAACGTTAAAAAAGTTCGCAGTATGCTAGTACGTATCAACACTCTTCAAAAAATTACCACAATAACCCGGTAAGTTACTATTACAATTCAATAGAACTTTTTTTAAAACAGTAAGTTCTTTCTTCTCAAATTGTAGCTTACTAGAAACATGTAGTTTGAAACTGATAGCTAAATACTATTTCATAAAAAATTAGCTTTCATTTCATGTATCAATGATGTCAATACTCCCACTGCACAGTGTTTCGCTTAGAACAAGCTAGCTGGACAAAAGTCATTGTCGAATATCCAGAAATGTATTGCCTGAGCCTCTAGCCAGATACCCATGTGTCCCAATTCTAAGAATTGTTTTGCCCTAATATCAACTACTGATAAAATAATGAGTGTAGTAATACGAAGAAAGAGTTGAAGTTTACTTATTCATTGCGTTTTTACGCTTATCAAAGTAACCACTTATGACAGTGAGTTCAAGTTTTTTGAAAAGTGTTAGTGATGAATCTGGAAGTTAAGGGTATATATTTTTTTAATTGTAACAAGTAAATTGATATACTTCAGCCGCACCTATTTAAAATACCTACAGTTTAAAAAATAATGTTAGGTAACGACGATTGTCTGAATTCTTTGGACTAGAAAGTACTTGTACCCTCTTGTACCCGGGCTAGAAATTGTATATATTATAGCCATATCTGTAAACTAGTGAATTTAAGTCATTGTAGCCTGCGCACTTGAGTGTAACTTTGTCATTATGTCTGTTTTTCAGATTATGAATTTTCTACTAATATACGAATATATTCTCGACAAGTATATAAATAAGATATATAAATTGATAGATAATAATAAGTAATAATTCCACATTAAATCATGATACCTATATTTTCATTTGTGGTTGTTTTTAAACGAAGTTTTCAACTTAATCGATATTTAAAGTTTTTATGCAATTACTACTTCGATCTGTCTAAAATACAAAACACAAAGGACGAGCCATAGAGTTTTCTGTGCTGAAACCGTATTAATACACCATAACAAAGCCAAACGATGCTATATACCCCAAAAAATAATAATGTCTAGCTAGCTTGTTCTAGTCGAAACACTGTGAACTGGTTCGAAAGTAATTCAACAAAACCAGTAAATAATTTTTCCTGTAAAAATTGCTTTTTCCGATTACCGAGTTATTGCTTGGGGGGGTCGATTTGGAAAGTTCCAATTTCCTAAATAAACTATTTGACTACCTGAGTGAAGTGACTCATGCCTCTAACAAGTAATAAAATTAAAAATTTTGAAAAAACCCACGAGACGTATAAAAAATAATTGATAAAAGGTTTACTGCAGCGCCCCCTAGTGGGTTTTTGCCGTAACACCTATCTAAGAACATGCACTAATCAAACCTAAACCGATAATTGAAAACTGCATCAAAATCAGACTAGTATTTTTGGAGAAAATTGGCAACATTGATATGCATTAAAATGCTTGCTGTAGCGCCTCCTGTTCAGTTGTCATTGTAACACCTATCTAAGAACATGCTCCAATAAAAGCCGAACCCAAAACTGAAAACTGCATCAAAATTGGATTGCTAGTTTCGGAGAAAATGGCAACATGGATTTGCACAAACAAACACAAACATCCTCTCACCCCAAACGCATTACCGTCTCCGTTCCGTCGTGGGTAACAAAATGAGCAAAGCTAAAAAGTTAGCTGAAGCTCATAAGACCTTTTCAATGAAATTGTAAACCATGGGGTAGAGGAGTGAAAAAAAACCTCCTCTTACATTATGTAATAGGGAGGTACCCTAATATCCATGCCCAGCTTTTTAGAAAAATTAGGGGTCTCGGAGCTAACCTGCAGACGAATGGACGGACATAAGTACCTACCGAAACTATTTTGATTACGAAACCGAAAAAATATATTAATTAACATACTAATTTGCATTCTCCACAAGTTTTAAACATGCAAAGTTCTTTATAGGCGTCTTTACTTTCACGCACAAAGTTAAGTGCGGTAATTAAACTCTGGCTGCTTGTAATTATTGTCACAACGTCTCACTAATCACTGTGTGTAGTTAACTAAGTACTGAGTCCGCGATGTAACTTGATGATATCTACAGTTAAACCTTACACAGGTACATTACATAGCTACCAAGGTGGAATAAATAGATTCTTGCTCCTTAACATTTTAAACAATTAGAATGAATGTTATAGCATTAAGTATGCTAACTATACCTACCTACAAATCGAATACATAGGGAAAACTTAATGCTATAAAATTCATTCAAATATCTGGGCGGAGTTATCAAAAATCAATGTTTAAAAATGATTGTAAAATCATTCATTGGTTCCGATAGTTCTTAAGAACACCGGTGGATGACTCACCCGTCGTAGATGGATAAAAATTGCGTGTTTCTCGGTAGCCTAGTTGGTCATCGCGGGTTCGAGTTCCGCCCGAGAACATTCATTTTTCCCTATATATTCGATTTTTACTAATGGCAATATTTACCACTAACCCAACGGAGTACTTACATACTGAAAAATAGACTAAGAAAACTCTAGACATTAAAATCATGAAATTGCGTTCTCTAACCTAACGTGAGCAAACTTAAAAAAAATGTAGGTATGTTATACATTACAATGTATGCTATTACTTTTGTGTCAAATATATAACTTCTTCCTTTTTTGAAGTCGGTTAATACGCACGCGGGATCAACAATCCTTTTCGTAGCAGTCGTAGCTTCGTGATGAAAGCAAAAAAAATGTTTTGGGAAAATAAATACCTACACAGATGACTTAATATTTTGTAATTCTCTACAAAGCGTGATAAAGTTGTTAAACTAAGATTTTTAAGATTAGTCCAGCATTATTATGATTGAAACGTAAACCACGATAATTTCCGCATTCCTTGTAGTTACGCGTACTCACTGAGCTAGTATCACTAAGTAACAGGTAGGGAGGTAAGTAGAGTAGTGGTCTGAACGTAATCTCTCTTTACTTTATTTGTCTTGTCGCACTCGCCTCGTCATCGACAATCACAGTGCGTAACATCTTACTTAATCATTCACACGTGCTACTTTTTATTGTACATAAGATGAATCAGTTTGTTTTTTAACTTCAATATTTGCGGTACAAGTAGAGCGTAGACTTGTGAAGATTATCTAAAAAGGATGTAGGCAAAGCTATATTTTTATTTTTTGCGAAATATTTCGTTGAACACTTTCGAATTGTTTGATAACGTCAATGACCATGTTCTAATTAAGTAGTTAATAGAAAAACGAAGAGGAAAGGGGCTTTTAGATAAGTAGGTATTTTCGGTACCTAGTTAACTTTTGTACTGTTGTACAAACTCATAAGTATATCTCTATATTCCTATTCCTAATTACATTGTAAGTATCACAATAGTCAAGTGTCTTCCTTAGCTTATAGGTACTTATTTTGATTCCTTGCAATAAGCAATTACGATTTCTGAGTGCGAGCGTTCACATGGGTCGGTGCGGAATCTGGGACCTCACCATCGTAAAGCCGACTCTTTAACCACTGAGTTAACGACGCTTTAACTAAAGGTATCTAATAACGAGGGTTAAAAAATATTATACCTGTACATTTATGGGGCATCTTGTAGTCGAGGGTGTACGGCCAAAATGGAGGATCGGCACGCGGTGCTACCACTGTTGCGTCGTAGACAAACCCGAATTCCTGCATCATCAGAAACTGGCGATTCCAACCCACTGAGAGGAAAGGAACCCGAAGTCCCCTGCAAGATAGAAGTACCTATTTGTAGTTGCGTTTGAAGGCATACCGTGTTAATGAGACAAGAAATTACTAGTGGAGTTACTTGACCTAGATATTTATTAGTGATTCCCATAAAAAATCGAATGATTTCCAAATATTCGATTAAATTTCAATGTTAAACAATCCAAAAAAATATTTATTCCCTCGCGATCGCATAAGTTACCTATATTGTACCTACTCGTTTGGCAAAGTTTATTTCACCACATTATAAAAATGATAAGTTCTGTCGGAAGTTTACGCGAATATTAAAATAAAATAAAGAACACGTTAAAAAGAGATTTTATTTCAACATACTAAAAAGTTTGAAAGTAATAAAGTAATTCATTTTGTCATTTTATAAGATTCCTGATTGCCAATAAGTAACAACATATTTCAAAAGAAATCAGTCGCACGGAGACTGAATATTACATAAATAAGTTCTTATAACTCTAGTAAGTACTTATACGATGTGTTCTCAATATCAGGAAAAGAAATACTGCAGCGCGTAATGACTCATGCGTAATGAATTGGAATAAGAAATGAATGTAAATCAACTTGCGATCAATTAACAATTTAATGACCTGAAATCTTCCATGCGGACTCGACCGAATCTGTTTATCACATTCGCTTGCCCAACCATTTCGTCGAACCAATCTTCCACTGTTGCATTTTTGGACCACCAATCTTCCGGGCCGCGGCGGCTGTAATCAATCATTATAGAAAATTTATTCGTCATCAAAATAAATAACTCGTCATTATGTCAAAGTTGCGTAGACAACAGTTTGCAACACATTTGGGAGTACTTACTCATCGCTATAGGTAAACCCGAAATATTAGCAAAGCATGTAAAGATTAATTTTATACATATCGAATAGCTGAACTTACTTGTAAACTGACTTAATTCTAGAAAATGGATAAATAAACAGAATATTTTTTTACTAATATGCATTTTATTACAAATATACAACACTAGCTTTTGCCCGCGGCTCCGCCCGCGTGGATTTCGGTTATCGCGACAAAACATAGCCTATGTCCTTTCTCAAGGTCTAATCTACCCCTATACCAAATTTCATCAAAATCGGTTCAGTGGTTTAGGCGTGAAAGCGTAACATACAGACAGACAGACAGACAGACAGACAGAGTTACTTTCGCATTTATAATATTAGTATGGATTATGCACTCGAATATTTGAGCAGGAATTGAACCTGCAACCCTTGACTTTACTGTTACCTAACACTTAACTACCTTTACATAACTAAGTTCGTCATAAATTGTCAATACTTCGTGGGTTTATAGTTGGTTGCAAATTGTTGATCTTGGCGTGTTTTTGACATGCGAATTTGAGTTCTGTTGCCATGACTTACGTTATCGAATTTACTGCAATCTCATGTCCATCATTCCATAACTTCTGCACGTGTCTGTAGTTCGTATATGGGTGTGAAATGAAGAAAGTTGCTTTAATCGGACAGCCATTGGGGTTCTTGACTTCAGGAGTGAACAATTGTTTTGCATAGATCTCCCAATTCTCGTGGTTTACAGGACCATCGAAAGTGAGCGTGATCATTTGTGGAGTCTATAAAAATGAAACATAATTATGTAAAGATAACATCTTGCATAGCTCGAAAAACTCGAAGAATGAAGATGTAAGATGGAACTCCCTGCCAGCTCACGTGTTTCCTTCTTCCTAAAGTCCCGGGTCCTTTAAGCGGGGCGTGAAAAGGCATTTAATGAGGCCGTCAAGCTGAGTGCCACCACTGTTAACATGGTACATGTTCGAAAAACATTGGAAAAAATGAAATGCTCAAGTGAGACTCGAACTCACGACCTTTCGCTTACAGGGCGACTGCTCTGCCAACTGAGCTATTGAGCACCACTTGAATCATTCCAAATTTTCCTTTGTCTTTATATCCGTCTATAAGGGCGACGGTGCAGCCATCTACCAACATTCTTACGAACTGTTGGAAACAATGAATGATTTTTCAACCATTTTTAAACATTGAATTTTGATGACTGCGCCCAAATATTTGAATGAATTTTTTATAGCATTTATTATGCTAACTGTTAAGTTCGAAAAACATTGGAAAAAATGAAATGCTCAAGTGAGACTCGAACTCACGACCTTTCGCTTACAGGGCGACTGCTCTGCCAACTGAGCTATTGAGCACCACTTGAATCATTCCAAATTTTCCTTCTCTTTATATCCGTCTATAAGGGCGACGGTGCAGCCATCTACCAACATTCTTACGAACTGTTGGAAACAATGAATGATTTTTCAACCATTTTTAAACATTGAATTTTGATGACTGCGCCCAAATATTTGAATGAATTTTTTATAGCATTTATTATGCTAACTGTTAAGTTCGAAAAACATTGGAAAAAATGAAATGCTCAAGTGAGACTCGAACTCACGACCTTTCGCTTACAGGGCGACTGCTCTGCCAACTGAGCTATTGAGCTTACGAACTAAGAATGTTGGTAGATGGCTGCACCGTCGCCCTTATAGACGGATATAAAGAGAAGGAAAATTTGGAATGATTCAAGTGGTGCTCAATAGCTCAGTTGGCAGAGCAGTCGCCCTGTAAGCGAAAGGTCGTGAGTTCGAGTCTCACTTGAGCATTTCATTTTTTCCAATGTTTTTCGAACTTAACAGTTAGCATAATAAATGCTATAAAAAATTCATTCAAATATTTGGGCGCAGTCATCAAAATTCAATGTTTAAAAATGGTTGAAAAATCATTCATTGTTTCCAACAGTTCGTAAGAATGTTGGTAGATGGCTGCACCGTCGCCCTTATAGACGGATATAAAGAGAAGGAAAATTTGGAATGATTCAAGTGGTGCTCAATAGCTCAGTTGGCAGAGCAGTCGCCCTGTAAGCGAAAGGTCGTGAGTTCGAGTCTCACTTGAGCATTTCATTTTTTCCAATGTTTTTCGAACTTAACAGTTAGCATAATAAATGCTATAAAAAATTCATTCAAATGGTACATGTTTCCGATGGTGACCCTCTTTCCGAGACTTTACCTATGCTTAACATCAGGCGAGGTAAAGTCAAATTGACGTGAACATATATAAAAAAAAAAGAAAATGGTAATTGATCTTTCTACGAGTGATTTACCGGTTTCGTCCAAATTTGCCCTTTGAAACTGCATGTTATTTTTGTTTCATTAATTAACATTGACGAGAGCTACTGCCGCTGACCTCCCAACCCTGAGAGAAAAGCCGGCATCGGTACCAGAGCCTCGTCCTCGACTTGCAGGTGAGGTTGGTAGGAGAGTAGGTAATCTTTACACAAAGCCAGCCAATGATCTTTTACAGAAGTGAGGTAGACATCTCAATGCTATCGGGAAGTTATAATTACTAATAAAATAAGTAATCATAGAGTGTTAGCGAGAATAAATTTGTTATTGCTAGCACTGTTTGATTACCTACCTACTTATTTAACGCACTAAACAGTGTGTATTGATGTTGCGTTCGCACTTTCGTACCTAGGCACTTGCGTTGAGAGAGCCGAATTTCCTTGGTTTTGAGCGACAATATTCAAGTGGCAGTGCCGTAGATATATACGTATTTTTTAAATATAAAGTCATTGCAGATAGCAAATTCAAAGGGTGATTATATTTGAACTAATGGTTTATCAACTGCCTTTCATCTCTTAAATTGTGGGACTCGAAACGACTTGCCATTGTTTTCCTTATCAGTAGAAATCGGTAAAGACGGAGACATTTACAAACAAAAATTCTACAAAATACGGACTTGTGTATAAAAACTTACATAATGAAATCTCCATTTTCTCCTGCCGGTTAGGCAGACTAGAACAGGAGATACCTACTTTTTCATTTCATTAATTAATTTTGTAGAACATTCGTTTCGTTCCGATTGTTATGACGAATCATGTTCACTAATAAATGAAACTGTCCAGTCAAGAAAAGTCTAGGTTTCGTTAATCTGTCAGTTGATTTGTGAATGAAATGTTTATAGTTAGTAGCGAAATCTTTACATCTGATGAATACAAAGATTAGATTCTAACGATATGGGCACGTTAATTAACGTTAAAAATAGTTAATTGGTCAGGCATTCCCCCTGTAAGGGAAAGACTGCGGGTTCGAGTCCCGTCCGAGAAGATTCTTTTTCCCTATGTATTTGATTTGTATAGTTAGCATACTTAATGCTGTAAAAAATCCTTCAATAATTTAGGTGTTACGTTCTAGTGGAGGAACTAAATGCATTCCTGGATTGTTTATAAACAGTCTTTTTTACTTGATCTTGAAATCCTACATTGCTTGAATAATATGAAATCTCCCTTTACCTATATTGAAGAAATATAACTTTGCGGTTTTAATTTTCTACGACACCAACTTACCTGCGTAGGAGCAAGATTCCCAGGAATTTCTTTACCATTTTTCGAGCAAAAGCAGTCAGGCAGTTTGCACATATTTACATCGCACGGTGCTGATCCATTCGGGTCATAGTTGACGTCACACCAGCCCTGGACAAGAAATGCATCAATGAAAAATATAGGTGACTGGACACAGCATGAACAATTACAGTGAAAGTAATAAAAGATTAGAAAACGTATCTTCGATTGGCAGCATTAAAGATTTGCCAGTCGTAATGAAGTGAGGAGTTGTGAAATTGCAAGCAATTTATTTGTTCACCTACAACGCTCAGGATTTTATTGTATGTTGGAAGTGAAATGATCCTGTTTACACGACTTCCCAAAAAGGAACATAATGTTTCTTCATTTATTTCTTTTTATGTGCCTGAATAGTTTCGAAGAATGGAATATCGTTAAATCTTTATACCATCCAGAATCACACTGGATATATATTTTTGGAAATTTGGTATTTCAAGGACCTCTAGCAACTCTTATTACTCTTAGTTTGTTACACAAAAAGTCATGACTTGCACCCATGACCATTTTAAACTTCTATTTTCCTTTTATAATATCAATCAGATTTTTGACTCTTGTCCTGTCCTGTAAACCTAGATAATATTAGGATCTGAAGTAAATACCTCATCCGATGCATCGTCGCAATCGATGGCGCCATCGCAGAAGTATTCTGAAGGAATACAAGTATCGTCTGCGCAACCAATGTGTGTGTCATTGGCACAGGCCGCTGCGTCTAGTAGAGGTTTTGGAATTCGTGTTTCTAAAATAATTTAAAATTATATTAGAACTGTTACCCAATAATAGCGAGATACTAGGTGTATGGTGTTCCATTTAGATCTACGGGTTCCATCCAAGCCAATCTTACCTACCAGCCGGCTACACCTGCTGACTTGCATAAACAAAAATCTTCATAGGTAATGCCTCTAAAGTGGTATGGGTCTCGGGTTCGATCCCAGGTTTACCATGGCACACACCAATGACTTTTCGATGCTTTTCGAAGTTATGTTTGTATTTATCGCAGGTTTATAAGTGCCCGGTTTATGGCAATAGGCTCGCCACCTATTACATTGGGACCTAAACATAAACTGGCGAAATGTGGGTGCTAGCACCTCTGCCTACCCCTTTGGGGAATACAGGCATGAGTTTATGTTATGTTATGTTATGGAAATATTCATAGTTAATTAGAAAATTAAGTGCCTCAAATTAGTAGGCTTGTATTATAATTTATACGGTTCTCGAATATATTAAATATTTATTCGGTCATTTATGTGGTAAGTAGGTATAAAAATAACTTCCAATTCATCATAGAAAGTATCACAGAAATCAGCCTAAAATTTATCAGTGAAATCGGTGTGAACTTTTTACCTTTTGTTAGGGGAATTCTTAAAGAAAAAGTCGGATTAAAGAGAAAAAAATATATCTACGGGGTCCCAGTGTCGTCATGGGGTCATATCTCTCGGTAACTAACCACATAAATTAGAACAAGCTACGATCACAATGGACTAATTTAATCACAAGGAACAACCACTTCAATATTGAATTTGTGGATTTGTGCTTTCCTTCCAAGTTGATTCCCAACCCTAGAAATGGAATCTTGTGAAGAATATTGGTCAAAGTCTATTTCAAGTTCTATTTCACTTCAGGTGTGCTTCAGGTTGGAAGGATATCATGAAAATAATAAATGTAATTAGGTTGGAAGTTAAATAGTTGCCACGTGAAAAAATAAACCAAAATAAAAAAAAACGTGAAAAAACAACATATTCGGAGAATACGAGAAACACAATAGGGTATTTGACTAAGTCGTCGATTCTTCCCAATACTACTTAATATGATATCTTGTTGTGAAAAAATACGCCTTGCAAAATAAAATATTGCATATCTAAACTGAAACTATGACTTTTCATTACTTGAAATTCCCAAAAAAAGTCAAAATATAAACAATCAAATTCAATTCAAATATATAACTTTTTAGATTCCTCATTAAAATTTAAATAACTTTTATTATGAACTATATAAGTGTAAACGCAACGTAGACCGAGATAAATGCGATATTCTCTTGCACTCCATACATTTTTACTACGCGCTACCGAAGCGTGACGTCACAATTTAGAGCGATTTTGTATGGAGCGTTTTCGGGCGGCGCGACAAATTGAAATTTTCAAAATCAAATATCTTGAAAACTATTTGTCGTACGAAAATTTTACTATTACAGTTCATTATATTATAAGACAGTGGTCATTTTCCAAAAGTAAAAAAAAAATAGTCAAATAGCCCATTGCGCGGGTAAGCAGTTATGCGAATTGCGAATTCATTTAATTCGTACCTGTTGTGAGATCGCAATTGTGTACGTTCTGTTGCATATCACAGAGTTGTCTGTTAACGTCGAACAGTAACTTCGATGAGCAATGGAACTCGAAGACGTCTCCATCCACGCAAAGATAGTATTTGGCGCACTCATCGGTAGTCCACATTGTATTTTCAAGGCGGTCTGGATTCCTGTAACCATAAAAATATCGTACGTAGATAAATTCTGTTACTTAACGTAGTTACTTACAATTTCGTTTATAGGTAATTAAGTTGAGATTGCGCGAATGGCCCAGCAATTTTAGTCTCTCTCTACATGTGAGAATTTATCTGTGCGATGCACTAATTGTTCTGACTATTGTGCGTGTACCGGTGTACTTATGTCCGCCAATTGTTGTTTCTTGTTTGTCAAAACAAATTTTTGGTTTTCTTACTGATAGCACAGATTACCGAATACTTACTTGGCTGATAGACCTAAATACAGAAGAATCCAAAGTAGTTCAAATGTTTTGAGGGCAATTTTCGCGCAAAGGCGTTTCAAAGTAATCTGCAAAGTTTTAGGATGTGACATTTGGAATAAAAATGTATCAAGAGCCTTCTCTCTATCCTAACTACCTATTTCAAATAATAAAAGCAATTTCAACTTTTATTGGTTTTGAATGGTAGGGCTCTATTTAGACAAAGATGAACTTCTACTGAGAGGCGATGGTATGATTGCAATATCTGAGAAGGTTTTTTTTATGGAAAAGGGAGGCAAACGAGCAGACGGATCTCCTGATGGTAAGCGATCTCCGCCGCCCATGGACACCCGCAACACCAGAGGAGTCATAACACAAGTGCGTTGCCTTCCTTTCAAAAGAGAGTACGCTCTTTTCTTGAAGGTGCGAAGGTCGTATTGGTTATAAAAAACCGCTGGTGACAGTTCATTCCACAGTTTAGTTGTGCGAGGCAGAAAATTTCTCAAGAAACGCACAGTTATGGACCGCCAACCGTCCAGATGGTGAGTGTGGAACTGCTGGCGCGTGGAACGATGGTAGAAAGAGGCGGCGGGAAATAATCTGAACAATTCCTCAGAGCACTCCCAAAAGTATGGGCAATAGAAGAGGCAGAGGGAAGCCACATCTCTACGCAGTGCCAAAGAGTCAGGCCGATTTGATACATCTTGGCAGTTGACGATTCGAGTCGTTAGGTTGTTAAGGATCGATTTCCCTTCGTTCTTTAATATTTAGATCACGAATTCGTTGTTATGTAACTTAAACACCTCCTTCGTGGCTTATTCGTCAAGTTTCCCTTATGAAAGCGATTTAACCAAAGACGGACATTGCACTCATAATTTATTATTCCACAAATGTAGTAAGCTGCGAGGGAACCACGACGTAACTCGTATTCGAAAATGTGGACGTCTACGGAAAACCTAAGTGATTGAAAACCAAAGCATAACATTTATTTGTATTTTGAATCTAGAAGTTTTAGTTAACAAATTGATTTCAATAAACAAAGACGTCTAGGTATCTTGGACTAATAAATATCTTGAGCAAGTACTAGGTATTGTCACAAGATAAGTAGTATGTGCTGTATCTATTTAGTAGGGAAGGAAGGTTATAAAATTGTATAATAATTGTGTCGTTACATATTTAGAATACGCAGCGAAAGTGAATTTCTCAAGGCGTAGTAGGAAATGTTAATGCCAATACAACGGTAGCCTCAGTCAAGGTTGCGGCGAAAGTCGCGTGGGGTCATCGGCCGTATAGGTAATGTTTGTGGCGGAAAATCATTCTTTTGTGTACACGCAGCCTATGTTTTTTTTTCTTGCATGACTCTTTCTACGGAAATAAACGTCAGTGTAAACTACATAATGTAAACACTACCAAACCACATATTTTAATGTATTGGTAACACATAAATTTATTGAAGTGGAAAATAGGTTAGTGTTACATGATCAAAAATTGGTTAAGTAGATTTAATTTACTTAAAGTAATTAGCTTGTTTTATGTAGATGTGTATCGTTCATGGTCTGTTGAGTCTGTTACGATGCATTGAACCTTTGCTTCTGCTTCCACCACTACGGAAGTTCCGCATATTTTGATCACATCCGCTTCTTCTTGGTTACGCTGTTTGGCAACGAAAGTACCTACAACTAAACTTTTTAGGAAGAAAGTAGGTATACAGTTTGCAATCTCTACTACAATTTCTTGCTATTTACCTATAGTTACATAAGTGGTAACTGTAGAGGATACCCGGGTTGGCTAAAAACTTCGACAGTGAGGGATGATTTAGGATTATTATCATTAGATATATGTATTTAAGAAAAAAAAAGATTTAAATTGAGCGTCAGTTGACGTTCAGATATTTTTGAGAAGGGCCGGTAGGTATATGAGTGGTAAAAATATCCTACGACTCTATATACACTGGTAACCAGAACACCATATAACGCTTTTTACCGCCTTCCAAGTTGTGCATCATCGTCATCATGCATCACCAAAAAAGGCAGTGATGCCGTACTACATTGGTAATTATGTAATAATATAATTTTATATGTGTATGAGTAAAATACAACATTATTATAAATTCACTACAATTGTGAATAATATCATTTATTATGAATTTAATGACGCTGTTCAACATTAAGTGACGTAACAGAATTAATTAAATAGCATTCGAATCATTCGATTGATATAAGATTTGACGTAACGATTATTATCACATCACAGGTATAAATGTACCTAGTATCTGTAAACCAGGTTCACAGTCCACAGACCATATGTGGTCTGTAGAGAAATAGTACTATCAGTCCACGGTCCATATGTGGTCTGTTTGTCCATACAATTTCAAAGCTTTTTAGAGCTGTGGACGTGGATGGAAAGGCTATTTTTTAACATGGACTTGATAGGACATATCCTGGGTAACACAAAAAGTGCTGGGACATGAAGAAGAAACGTGTGACGTTTTTTTAAATACGTTTTTATTTTGTACCTTCATATTTTTTAGACTCTACACTGATTTTACTATGTTTTATTCCTTCTTTAGCTAAACAAGCATAGGATAGGTAGAAAAAAATACATACGAATATGAAAAATAAAACTATTTATTGAAAAAAAAAATAGATTTTTGAAAAAAAAGTTCTTGAAAAATAAACCGACTACAGTGTTTTCAAAAGGCAAAAACAATGATATTGTCACGTAAGTCAATAGTTATTTGATGTCAAAAGTCTAAATTATGATTTATTAGCATAGAGCAGCATTTTTTTTTATTAAAATGTCATTATTATGATGAGAATATAGACTAAAATAATGCACAGACCGCATATGGCCTGTGAAATCAGGTGGAATTTTTAGTCAAATTCGTTCTAATGAGTCCACAGACCATATGTGGTATGTTAAAAAAAAACTATTTTCCGTTAATTATATATAATTTACCAAATATATAAATTTACCTGAACCCCTAAAATATCGGTTTTACTAAAAAAAATAATTGGACTTGGAGGTTGTTTCCTCTCTGAAGCTTGGACTGTGAACCTGTTAATAAGCGTTATAATATAATTATATTTATAAGTATTTAATTTTATGTGACATAAATATTAAATTGCGGCTGCTTGATTATGTAAATTTACGAAAACTACATCTGCTAAGTTTTATCTTTTTGTAAATCTCATTAGTAGTAGATAGACATAGATAGGTATAGACCTTATTATGTGGGAACGGAAACAGCTATTCACACAGGCTCGAGCGGAACTACTCGTAGGTACAAGCAACAGCTAAGTAATCTACCATACATTTAAAGGCTGGTGGTGGATGAAATCCATTTATTGAAAGACGACCGTCTATCTACAGTGCATTGATGTTAATGTTATCTTGAACGTGGGTTCATAAAAGGTCGTGTAATCGCGTCAGGATTCATGAAGAAGGTAGAACTTTTGTAAAGTGTTATCTTTACATATCTACATCGCTACTTTCTGCCGTTTCTGGCTGTTGCGTTATGCGTTCCAAGTGCACGTGTTTTTTTATTATTATTTATTTACGAGGTATTCGTATTAGTAAGTTGGATGGTTCATTCCCAGAGCGCTCTTTTTTCTACAAAAGCTCCAAACCAGACTATTTGTTATCTGCAATACAAAAGACACTTGGGTAAAGTTTCGACCTGATGAAACACCTGCCTATCGTCTTCTTGGTGTTCGGAATCAGAAGGTTCTAGCTTTTAAGATGGCGGGTGGCCTTAAAAAAGATGAAGGTCCTAATATTTCTTTTATAGGCACCAATCCACAACTTTATACACAAGGCTACCTAGACCCATGATAAGCTTAACTAGCTTGTGTTATGGAATCTAGAATGCAGATTTAAACATACTTAGATTTTTTTATGTACATGTAAGTATGTACATATTATACCTACATAGAAACACCCAGAACAAGGCAAATAGCCATATTCATGCATACATTGCATACATTGCACTGAGCGGGGATCGAAAACCCAGACACATCGATAGCGGTTTTCCGGCCCTCAGGTCCAGCTGGCCTGGTTTGAAGGCATGACAGCAAATATGATATCTGTATACATCTGGACTTCGATCGATTTCAATTTCTAAGTTTTCCTGCCTAGTCTGTCACCCGATTAAGCTGTTTTTTAGGAAATATAGTATAGTGACATAACAAAACAATTCTTACAACCGAGTTAATAACGCCTTGAAGAAAGTTTCAAACAATTTTTTCGTGTTAAAATTCTACGTAATATTTAATTGATATAAGTGCAGCTTTGTGCAGCAACCATGGTTGTTAGGTATACCATTTTGCCGTTTACGTATAGCATCAAAATTGGCATAGGCACCCCCCCGGTGAGATTTTGCAAATTTTTATTAACAAGAGAGACAGAATTTATATGGAGCTCGAAAATAGTTTTATACTTATCTACATACCTATACCTACCTACGTTCTGCACTTGTAAAGGAGCTAAATAACGCTATGGTGGCAAATTAGAAACTTGTACTTAGTGCCTACCTGGTATTAGTTTCGCTATCTAACTTTTTCCTATAATTATCTATGTACCTACTTCCTTCGGTAAGTACCTACTTATGATTTCACTTCAAATATGGTTTAAGCGGGTTATTCCTAGTTCCGAGTGTTATGTTATGATCGAAGGTCGAAGGTATGATGTACTGAACGCAGATGAAGATTGGCAGGACTACCTACCTCCTTAGGCAGCTCTTGCGAGAATAATTTATCTGTTGCTTTTATTGAGAATGATTGAAATAGCATTATTGAGAAGTACCTACTCTTAATTCCACACTGCACTAGATCTATTAGTTTCTGCTGGCTTTGACGATATGCGAACATCTATGGCAGTCGTTACGGGTAGTTGGAGGAAGCCCAAAAAAGTCTAACAGTCTGCAATGCTTCGATATCGCCTTTCGGTTGTGGAGGTCATATGGCAGTCGCTTCACAGATAATATAGAAGTTTAGCCAAAGTCGCAGTTAGACTGGTAAAGCAGACCCCAGACTCCAAGTTGAAAAAGATTCTAATGTGACTGAGATTATCGCTAGGATGAAGAAGAAGATTGAGAAGTACTTAAATTTACGCACCAGATCTATTAGTTTCTGCTGATTGACTGATTAATCCCGGTCGTAACCCAGGTCCTCACCTCGGAGTCCAGGGTCCGCTTTTCCCAGTCTAATTGTGACGCGACTGAACTCCGATATTTTCCGTGAAACGTCTACCATCTGACCTCTACACCTATTGGCGATATCGAATATCTACGCATACAAACATTTGCCCCAAGCGGGAATCGAACTCTCGCTCTCTGCATTGTAATCAAATGCTCTAATAACACTTCGTTTTAATTAAGCCGTACTGTAACTAATACTTAGTTAATATTGAATTGTCAGAATAAAATTCTTGAAACTATTTAAAAATAAACGGTGTAAAATCTTAGAACAACTCGGTTCTCACTCCTACCTGTAAAATCTTCCATTTTCGTGACACTTTACAGTCGACAAGCTCCTTTTCATGCGATGCGTTCCTTGCACTCCTGTGAAATTTTACGAATTTTCCATTTATAAAAACGTATAAACCGTAGTCGCACCATATTTAGAATAAGTATAATACACAAAAGGATTAGAAAACTAGTTGAATAACTGGTCACTGTTTACCTAAGACTAATAAAGTTATAACGAGAACGTTTTGTAACCGCAAGAAGTGGCGAGCCATGTTGCGGCTCCGGTTTCTGCAGCAGTACTGTTTGACTTATCACTAAACTACTCGTACATCGGCGGCTGCAAGCATAACTTTCTTTTACCACGTTGTAGCTTATAGCAGTCATAGCCGGCTGTAGCACGAAAGGAAAGGTAAATAAAACTGCTTTTTATGTTTCTATCTTACACAAGTAATTGGTAGGTAAGTAAATTACCCTTTGTCTTGTTATTGGGATGTTCTAATATGCATTTGGCAGAAGAAATTTAATTCGTAGTTGTTACGTAAGTATCAGATTAGTATAAGACAAGTTCTGAACTTATATTTCACCTCTAAAAATAAAGCCTAAGTACCTTTACCATTTCAATGTTCTATAGAATTGATTAAATGTTGCATCGATCTTATGTCATCACATCCCGGAAATATTATAAAAGAAATGATATAAATATTACATAGGACATAAAACGCAACGCAATTCTATGCCCAAAGTGAGCATAATTTTAATTTGCTTGGAATATTAGATAATTCTAGAGTGCGGATAAACATGCCAGCACCATCTCCGAAGGCCGGCGGATAAAGGTGGTAGGAAGGTACATAGAAACTAACAGCCAGATTGATATCAATACCTGCCTTTTCATGCTAACATTGCTAACAAATTGAATTGACTGAGCGGGAATCGAACTCGCGACTTCCAAATATAGCGTAGCAGTCCACTCACTTTACTTCCAACCATATCGTACAAACTTACCTAAGTACGCTAATAGGTAGGTAGGTACGCTAGTTATAAATAATCATCTGTGATTACAACATTTACAAATACCTGAACCTCAATCATAAACTTATTATATACCACTAGGTATACTAAGTTGATGAACTCAATGCAACTCAAAGCTGAGTAGGTACATATTCAAAGAATCAAATTCAAATACGTAATTCTATTAGAAATACTATACGTTACTTAAATGGTTGTAAAGGAATTACATAATATAATGTTGTAAAGGCCTGTAAAGGCGTAGAAGGCATATATATCACAGAACAGAAGTATTTTTACTAGAAATAGTTTAGCTACGCTATAGCATTAGGTGACTACAACCTGTAATGATAGTGTAAGGTCTGTATAAATAAATAAATAAAATAAATACATTTTTACTGGCTTCTTGCTACGCATTTAGCCACAAACAAGTGTTATATTATTTTTATATTATATTACTTATATATTAGTTAAAAATGATTGTTGATGATGATGTTGATGACGATGAATGAGATGATTGCTGCCTCAGTAAAGTTGTGGGGACTTTACTAAAAGCTCTCTGGGGAGATTTGGATACGTATTCAATCAGCTACACTACAATTCACTGTAATATGCCACTTTCCTACACTCGTGTGCTTTGTCCAAAACGTTATGGCCACCATTTTTATAAATAAAATCTCTTTTAAAAATAAAAACTCTATCTTAAATACTCTATCTTGTTTTCAACTAAATTTTAATATAATTGTTCCAATAATACCTAAATACAAATACAAATACAATTTCGGAAAATATAATAATACCGCGATGCGTCCTTTACGCTTAAGCAAGACTCTAAGCTCTACGTGTAAAGGAATGTGAATGACAGATTTGATTGACAGAAAATACAGTAAATGACGTTTGTCTTTTTTGCCTGCCCTGCCTGCCACTTTCTGTCCTGTCAATAATAATCCAAGTAATCCAACCCGGCGAATAATTGTATTCTTGCCGGTAAATAATTGTGTATTCTTTAGCTGCGTTATCGTAAACTCGGTTCTTTTAAGTTTAAAAAAAATTTATATTAAAACACATCATTTGTGCATCATAGCGTAACAATGAAATGTTTCAAAACAATACTACAAGTTATTTTTCTTCTAAATGTATGTTTAGCTACATTATCACCGCCGTCTGATAAAAAAGGACAGAAAGGTGTAAAACCGCAGGAAGGCCCTAGGAAAAATAATGTGTTAGATCGTAAATTAGTGAACGAAGCACCTTTAGTGAAGGATATTATAAAATATCACGCTACTTATCACCAAGACGTTTTAGCACGGCATTTCAAGAACTCCGTCCTGGGTTACGTTACACCCGTGAGCATTTATTAGAAATTCAAGGAATGATTACAGTTTATTGGAATTTATAATAATTTTTTTATTATTTGTAGTGGAACAACAAGGGCTATGATGTGGCTAAGTCGTGGGCACCTAAGTTTAACTATATCTCACCAGTTTGGCTTCAAATTAAACGTCAATCTCCGAATATTTATATCATATCGGGCTTGCACGATGTTGACCATGCCTGGATGAAGAACATCAGACAGAAGGGAGCCGCTAGCAACCTTAAGAGTATGTATATATTTATACTGCTACTGTACTTATTCATATGGCAAGGGTAATTAGTTTCTTGACATGTAAATCTAGCAGTCATGTTGGAGAGTATATATTATATGTATAGCAAATTGACATATTCATGGAATTAACCCTATGACTTATGATACAGCAGTTAAACCCTCTACTGATACCTCACACAGGTCATCATTTACCTTATTCAGCAGAAAATGAATGGTGATAATTTAACAGCATACTATTTGTTTCTAGTTTTACCAAGAATTATTTTTGAGAACTGGCAACCTTCGGATCTCAAGTCTTTCTTTATGGAGCCCTCTTCACACACAGAACAGAAAGCCCTTATTGAGGAGATAAAGAAGGTCTGTAAACAATGGAAGTTTGACGGGGTTGTGCTGGAGCTACTCTCACAGATTGGCAAATATGTGGACAAGTCTGTTAAGTTTATTCAGCAGTTTGGTAAGTTATAATAAAGTTTAATTTTTGAGTCTTCCAAGAATCTACTGCTTGTTTATGTGTTTCTTTCTCTATGCTACAAAATTTATTTCCTAATTCGAAGTTTCCGTTGTGAATACCTAGATTCAATTCATAATTGATTTACATAAGTTTTACAACCTACATCTACATTACTTACTTACCAATAACCACTTGCAACTTCAAGTGGCAAGGAATTTGGAGCCATGTCATATGGTATATGAACTCCTTAATACTCCTTTAATAAATTAGTGACCTTGTTTCTTCTTTTCTGAATGAAATTTTATAGCATTTATACTTAGTATAGTAATCAAATTGGTGACCTTTATCTATTAAACATTTCTTACTAATAAATAAATAAATAAATTAATATTCTACAACATTCTACACAATGCTATCTAGACCCATGGTAAGCTTTTACAGCTTGTGTTATGGAATCTAGAATGCGGATAAACATACTTATATTTTTTTTTGTAAATACATACATATTATACATAGAAACACCCAGACCAATGCAAATAGCCATATTCATGCATACAAATATTTGCACTGAGCGGGAACCCTCGCCTCCTGCGTGGCAGTCGCGTGCACTACCGCCACGCCACAGAGCCTTACTAATAGATGAAATTTATATTTAAAAAAAACACGCATGAAGCACGCACCTCTATGCATCACAGGTATCCCACCTGGGATGCATAGAGGTTTTTTTTTAAAACTTAATTTTTTATCTATTAGTAAGGTTTAGTAAGTAATGTTTGAATTATTTAAAAATTGATTTTGTTTCCCAGGTTCAGAGATGAGTGAGGATGATCTAAGTCTAATTCTAGTCTACCCTCCATTCCGAGGATACCCCACTGATGAGTTTTTCATCCAAGCATTTAATGATATTTATCCTTATGTAGAAGCTGTTTCTGTCATGACTTATGACTTTTCTAATCCACAGAAACCAGGTCAGTTTCTTAACTGTACTTAGTTATACAGATATAATGAGTTTTTTAGTACTAATGAATGTGTGAAGATTTCTTCACTTTCCATCAGGTGGGCCGTGTGTATAAAGAAAAAGAAAAGGGTGCCAAGATCTTTAGAGTATAAACCAATGTCATCTGCAACTCAGTACTTAACAGCTTGCTAGTGATGGGTGCTGATGCAGGTTTCTTCTCAGGAGTAAAGGGTCCAACGGCTTTCGCGCCTGTTAAAGCCAACATAAGCTACAACTGGGGCCCAACTCTAATTTATGTTGCCTTTTCAGCTCTGAAAGTTAATTTAACTGCTCGGAGTTTTCATGTTTTACTCTATTATTTTTATACCGATTCTTTTACTTTGTGTTCCAGGTCCTAATGCACCTTTGTATTGGATGAGATTATGTGTAGAAAAATTGCTTGAAAATGATGAGACAGCATCAAAGAGATCCAAGGTTTTACTTGGATTGAACTTTTATGGCAACTCTTACACAGCGAATGGCGGTGGCCCTATTGTGGGCACAGAGTACATCGAATTATTAAAGAATGCCAAAAATAACCAAGCTCTGTCGTATAACAATCATACGGCTGAGAATTATATAGAAATCAGGTAAATATTACATGATCACACCTATTTCCTGTTATGGTAGGTAGGTATAGATTATATTTCCGCTGGCTATTATTCCATTGGTTGTCAGTATCCCTAGCACGAACAACTATCATGATCGTATAGTAAGCGTATTGAGAGAATGGAGCATTGTAATTGGCCACTTGCCTACTGTGAACCTGTGTCGGTGTGTGAAGCCAGCCAATCGCAATGCTCCATTCTCTCAATACACTTACGTTATACGTGTTAGGTTTACAGTACTCACTTTTACTTACGGTCGGCTATCCTCTCGGTTTCCACCTTACTAGAGATAATGCCGAGGTGAGTACCCCATTATCGATTCAACTGAGGCGAATGGCACACTGCTCCACATCACGCAGCGTAGTGCGGGAGTGTCTAGGTAGATCTTCTTGTATTGAAAACACGAAAAGTGCAACATGTAGACGATGCATTTACGCGTAATTTTTTCATAGTAAAATTAATAGTAGTCGAATTGAGAAGCTTCTCCTTTTTGGAAATCGGTTAAAAATACGCACACCTGCGCTAGTTTGCATGATGCGGGACAGTGGCGGAAACCTCGCGGTATTCCTTCACGTCGTCTGCCTATGTGCTGAGGAACAAATCAGGAATTCGCGCCCTTTTGCGGAAATCGCTGGGACCCCGACATGACTTGGTGACCCATGTTGGCTATCTCGACACGTAGCTTAGAACTTTTGAACGCGAGGTGATGTCATTGAGCAATAATACTTAAATAGGTTACTACTATTTCCCTGTTAAGTGGGCGCTGAGGAACTCCAGATGAAAACAAACTGGGAGGAAAAAATATTTAATACAAGACTTCTATTCAATTCAACTATTAATGCTTCACTGCATTCTTAACACCAACGAACTATAAGTAATCGTATTCTCAACACAAATTACACCTATTTGTGTTGATAATACGAATACTTATAGTTGTATGTTTCTGATTAATGAACATTTATTAATTACCATAAGGATTCTTTATTAGTTAACCAATTAATTTCTTAACGAACTGTAGGTAGTATTGAAATTGCTAATTGCAAGATGAAAGAGTTTGAGCGATACCAAACGATAAGAGAAAGGTCGTCTAACAGCGCAAATGCATAAAAGTACAATATACCTATAAAAGATCGGCTAAACCTACCCGTGGTTCTCAAGCCTTTTTTTCGTGCGGAAATTCCCCTTGGATTATATCGGACTCGGACCGACTAAAACCGCACAACTTGTGTCTTCCGGATGCCGGAATGTAAGATTGCTTAAGAAATATCCTTGCTATCCCGGCTGACCTCT
Organism: Eilema sororculum; assembly: GCA_914829495.1. Classification (NCBI taxonomy): domain Eukaryota; kingdom Metazoa; phylum Arthropoda; class Insecta; order Lepidoptera; family Erebidae; genus Eilema; species Eilema sororculum. The sequence continues at coordinate 14,058,853 of OU618548.1, forward strand.
GGGTCATCCTGTCTGATATCCGATTTCGAGATGGTTTTCTTCGGATATGAAGATGTATGCACTTCGAAACTACATAGTTACCCGCTCCACGTCACCCTTACGAGAGTCATGCATGCTCTGCTCATTTCATCAAAGCTAAATGGTGCTGCACGAGAGTGATTATTCTAAATGATTGTTTTCTTTACAGAACATCACAGGGTACAAAGAAGATATTCTATCCCACCTTATATTCTATACAAAAGCGTCTAGATTTAGCCCGAGAGTTTGGTACTGGAGTCGCAATATGGGAGCTGGGCCAGGGTCTAGATTATTTCTACGATTTATTCTGATATGTGTGATATTAATGTTAAGTTATTATTGATTTGTGATATTCATTATTCCGGAAGTTAAATGAAAGATTTAAATTAAAGATGTATATATTTGTTTTTATTTATTATTCACCTTATAATAAAAATGCTACTGAAATCTATATCCAGTCTTAATTTTTTACTGGTAAGACAGACTTACGAATATTCGGCTATATTTACAACTGAGCTATCGAAGGTAAAATAGTCAATATTCGTGTTAGTCTGTTATTTCGCCGCTGCTTACCTCATTAAGAACCCAGACCTCTCTTACATTTTGGTCCTTTGAGCTGGTGTAAGGTGTTACACCGGCTCAAAGGACCTTGTAGCCTGAATGATCACCAATGTGAATTCTCGGGCATACGTGCCAATTCTAGTGTACAGGCAAAAAGGGAAACAGACACTTGTACCTAATGAATATTTCTGATAGCATTTTAAATTATTTCTTAGTTTCATAAACTCTTTTCCTTCAATACATTACTATTTTATATCAACAAAATAATGTATATGGTAATAGAAATTTAAAAAAATTTGAGCCTCTTAAAATCTAGGTAACTAATCTAACTGTAAAAGTAGTTTACAAAAAGTACTTGCAGTCATAACTTAACAGTGAAAAGATATGTCCCACTGTTCATCGCGAGTTATTTAGCACACTAATATGTTTCAACAATCCTTTCCCTAAACAGATCTTGCAGTAGGTACCTACTTTAAACAGTAAGTTATTCACAGTAATTCTATGCCAAATTTCACTACATCTCATTGAGCTACAACTTTAGGTCTTCCCTTGAACTCCATCATCGACTGTGGTCCTTTCATCACTCGGTGCATCAGGTCCCAGCACATTTTTGCAGGGAGCAGGCTGTAATATAAAATGACGTATCATTAATATTCTGTACTTTTCCAAGGTAAAAAGGATTTTTTTCACAGGTGGGATCAGACAGGATTTGAAAAACAGTCAACATTATTAATATTGTTTGCTGGTGATTTCTCTCGATTATTGAAAGTGGCACTAATTGAACTGATAATTGTGTGATAGGTACCCGTGTAGCGTAGTGGTAGAAAGAGCATTCGACTGTTGTGCCAAAGAACGCGGGTTCGCGTTCGATTCCCGCTCAGTGCAAAATTAAAGCTAAGTGCAAGCTTTGGACGCAACCGGAATTAACCTTGGGGTGTAGTGTAGATATGTAACACAAAAAAATGTGTGAAAATGAATCTGCCATCGAGTTTCATATACTAGGTACTTACAGCTAGTCCGAACTTACCACTTCAGAGGTAGAAGGTATCTAACCGAACCGGGCATTACGCAATTGACTTCATTCTTCCTGATGGAGTCTATCATAGTCTCGGCAACGTAGTCCGGCTCCAACATCGGCAGCAGACGAGGAGTGACGCCGTCGAACATTCCCGTGTTGATGTAGTACGGGCACACCAAGGTAGCGTGGATAGTATTGTGGCCGTGCGCCTGGGAAAAAGGTAAGTTATATTTTAGGCAAAAGAGTCCAAGGTTTCTTGGTCATACTGGCATGTCATACTGGTATATGACCAAGTGAGAGTTGTGGTCAAACATTGTAATTTTTATAGATGGCATAGCCAACAAAGAGCAGGCAAGATTTCTACAATGAAAATTCGTTTCACTTCTTCCCGTGTCAATGGCAGCAATTTAACTCCGTTTCACTAAAGTGCGATTTATCTTTTTAGAGTAGGCTCCCAAAGGGTCGAAACGGAACCCTATTACTAAGACTCCGGTGTCTGTCTGTTTGTCTGTCACCAGAGCGAGTCTCATGGACCACGATAACTAGACACTTGAAATTTTGCCATATGATATACTAGCTTTTGCCCGCGTCTCCGCCCGCGTGGATGTCGGTTACCGCGACCAAACATAGCCTATGTCCTTTCTCAAGGTCTAATCAAAAAAATTGGTTCAGTGGTTTAGGCGTGAAAGCGTAACATACAAACAGACAGAGAGTTACTTTCGCATTTATAATATTATGTATGAATGTATGAATTTCTGTTGACGTTATAATAACAAATACCTACTTGAGAGAAACTGAAAAATGAAACGGTATGGAACTCTTCGTTTAAGAGTCTGACTCTCACCATTGTTTATTATTACTTTATTGTTCCACAAATTATTAATCGATTTCAAAAGGAGGAGGTTCTCAATTCCATTGTTTTTTGGATTAGATTCAGATAAGCTGAGGTACTGTACCCTGAGTTCAGTGAACAGGCTCTCGTGGAAGCCTACTGTGGCGAACTTAGTGGCGCTGTAGTCGGTGCAGCGGTACGTGCCGAGCAGACCGGCCACCGAGCCCACTGTCACGATGTGTCCCTTGCCGGAACTGATCATGTCTGGGAGGAAGGCTTTCACGGTCTGAAAAAGAGAACATTAGGAAATTAATAATAGAAATTGGATCTTGTAGGTAGGTACATATCGCATAAATGTAGTCACGCCTGTGATTAACCCAACTATGATTTTCGGTCACACGTAACAGGTGGTAAGCCTATTGACGTCAAGTGGGCGCTTTGAAATGGGCTGTTGTTTACTGTCGAATGTAGTAAGTATAGTAAGATAGAGAGGTCCGTAGAAATCCAGAAAATCTTTAGAAAAACAATAAGCGGATCTCGGGCTATCCTGTTTAAACTTTGGATCGTTATGGGGATGATAAGGGTTAATCCCGTTTGCCACCCCCAACATCGCCATTGCTTGGCAACTGGGACATTTTCTTAAAATAATATCCCATACGCCACCGGGGGTAACGCAGCGTTGCCTCCCAGGTGGCGAGTGGGATTTTTGTTTTGGAAGGATCCCGGACGTCACACCGGTGGTGGCGAACAGGTGTCAATTGGGACATAATAATAATATACTTATGTTCAGTCACCATTGGGACTTAATAGTATTTTTTCATAATATTTTACAATTTATTAGTTTTTTTTTGTTTTTCCGTGGAGGATTGACTGAATTTTTAATTAAGAATCATCAACATCCACATAAAAACATGACTGTCTCGACGTGCCTAATCAAAAGCCCGTTATCGATAAGCACGTAGGTATGTAAGGTACTCTTAGTTTGGTAACAGTTATGCCACTGCAACTAGCAGTTAACCAATTTTTATCACTCACCGTTCATAGTGACATTGCATAATAACAATTCGATACATAATAACATCTTTAAACCTTATCAAACTTCACATACAAACATGAACAATTTGTAAACTTTACCTTTCAAATATCCAAACTAAACTTGGCCTAAGTATAAAAAGTAAATATTACAAGTCAATATCTAAAACATCATTGACGATTGCTGACCTTTCTGCCATTAGTTACACTATGTAGGTAACCCATGGTTATAAGTGAGTGAAGTGTAAACGGTACTTACCCAATAGTGTGAGAGGATGTTGACTTTGTAAGTTGTCTCTATAGCGTGGTCGGATAACTCCAGTAGAGTTTCGCCGAAAACTGTGCCAGCGTTGTTTATCAACATATCTACTTTGCCAACCTGTAAACAGATTGCATTGGTGAAGATTACATGTTGGCCTCATTCACTGTTAGAATTATGTCACAGGGGACATTATGACTCCCTCCCCAAATATCAGGCTGCGACAGCTCCTGGCTAGGCTTGCCACTGTCGATGGAATTCTGTACCTGTAGACTGTCTGAACGTTTAAGATAGATATTAATAAAAAAAACTTTCTTTGGAAGTCTTATCTGAATCTTAGGTACCTACATGATTTATTTTATTTGATCACAATATTGGTCAAGCAATTGGTTAAGTGAAACCGCAGATATGAACAAAATCGATGAAAACCGATATCCACGCAGATCAGCAGAGCCTCAGGCATAGTAGGTATCTACATATAATTACGTAACATACAAGTGCTATAATGTTATTCTTTTCTTCTTCAATTCTATAGAATACAAATATTGTTTTAGAATAATATATCGAAGGAGAAAAGGTCAGCAGGTGAAAGCGAATTCGACAGTTGCCAGGAAAATAGCTGTCATTAAAGTGTTTATGATGTTGTTTAGAACATTTTTACTTTGAAAAGTCAATGTCGCTTGCGCTCTTTTTGCGTTTCAACCGTCGAAATTAGTAAAATAGATAACTCTGACTTACCTCTTTTTTTACTTTTTCAGCTGCAGCGTAGACCGCGCTACGATCAGCTAAGTCTACGACGTAGCTTGCGATTTCGTAACCTTCGTCCTTTACTGCCGCACATGTCTTTTGCAAAGCTATAGATAACAATAGAAAATATAAGTAAGTTCCGATAATGTATTGGCGTTACTATAGGCTAACTCTATGGGCTGCTGGATACATATATGTGTAAGCAACATTCTCCTATTCCTGAACTTCTGTTAGAGTACCTAAGTAGAGTCATTATCAGTTAAAGCGGTTAAAATACTTAAATACTTTGAACGGTGCGTGATTCTATTGATTTCAGCCTTTGCAGATACATAGAAATGTTGCTTCCTTGGCAGTATTTTATCGTATCTACCATGGTGAATGTTCTGATGAGCTGTTTTATTAGTCCCACCCTCACACAGGACAATACGTGTAGGGCTTAGGTAGATGTCACCCGAATACGGTGCAAAATATTACATCAAAAACGAAGCAATTCGGTGACTCATTCTTATGCCGTACTATTAAGACTTGGAACACCCTATCAGCTCACGTGTTTCCCTCTTCCTATAGTCCCGGATCCTATAAGCGGGGTGTGAAATAGTAGGTATCTGATGAGGCCGTCAACTGACTACCACTATTGTTAACATGGTACGTATTGCGGAGGCGAAGAGAGCTACCACAGTCTGGTTGTAGTATATTTATTACGACACAATGATTTAATGGCAGAGGACTTGATGTCTTAGCTTACATGATTATTATTGGTGCATTCTAATTTCCTTATAGAAATCACGTTCCTGTCTGCCATAGTACGTGTTTATAATGGTGACCATCTTTCCGAAACTTTGCCTTTAGCTTACCATTAGGCGAGGTGAAGTTAAATTTAAGTGTCCTTTATATATAAAAAATATAACAGTCACACACAGTGCATGAATAGTAGATTATTGCATCGAGCACTAAGTAATTTATTATTGCACCGAGTGCCTGATTTGAGTGCTCTAATCTAACAGGCACGAGGGCAATATAAATTACTTAAGGCGAGGTGCATAATCTGCTTTTCTTTCAACTATTACCTATAGGAATAGTAGATAAAAGAAACTCATATCAAACAGTTAAAATAGAAGTTCAATTATTGAAATTAAAAGTAATACTTGAGCAATTATTAAACGTAAGGTTAAGAGTTTTGTTGGCCAAATTTATATTTCATTTTTAAATCAGAGTTAGCAGCAATCATTTTTTAAATTTGGAACACTACTTGTTCACTACTTGTTGATAGAAACGAATAATACGTACGTAAAAAAAAGTATTGATTTCGGCTGGCTGAATAGAGCTAATCCATTGAGATTGGCACCTTCTGGTGCGATCTTCAACTTTATTGCCCTAGAGCATTAAACACTCGCTTTGTACTGAGTTTTTAGTGTGATTGTGATGAAATTAAAGCATAGTTGAAAGAAAATATATTTTTCGTACCACTTACTCAAAAAAGTGACATTCTATGCCACAAAAAGCGAACATAACAAACGGTTAAAAACAGGGAAAGAAAACTGTACTGAATTTCATTCATCCTCTAGGGGGAGAATGTGATTTAAATTTGGAATATTTACCGAAAGGAGGACGGCCAGAGTCGGCTTTCTGCTGTGCAGTTGTTTTGTAGGAAAATGAAAAGGGTTATAGTCTTCTTTTATTGTGAAATAATATTAGGCACAATATTGTAGTATCAAGCGAACCCATATTGAAAAAGTATTTGGAAGTATTTAATATGATTAAGCACATTAAATGGATACATTCATTATCAAAAAGGCAGTTAATGTTGCACACATAAAAATCTGTAGAAAGAATAAAATAAAACCTCCGACTAATAAATAAAAATATAATTATAAAGATATTGTCAAAGACTGTAACATCCGTACCTAAGTTATGATTATTTTTCATTCACTATCTAAATATTTTTTATTTGAGACCAAAACGTATGCCTAAAATATAATTAAATTGAAAAATGATAATGGGCATGGGTAGGTATTCTATTTTCTTACTCTTATAACACTCGACTACTGATACGTCATTCGCTTGACGTGTGCGGCTGCTATCATTTCTCATTATTATTTGAATATTTCTGATACAAAATGGATTGCGATAACTCTTACGACGACCCTGGCTTGCTTTTGGACCCTGTATCTTCTTCTTTAAACGTTGACCCTGGCCATTCTTTGGATACTGCACCTGCTCTACATGAAGACTTACCTACGCTTGAACATGGATAACCCGATTTCTACAGACTGGATGTGGAATTTATACATTTCGTTATACTCCGCACGCCGAATGATGATCCCTATGACGTTTCAACTGACAGTTGTATTAGTTATGCGAAACAATTTCGATAAAATACTGTTTTTTCAGGCAAATGTCATGTCATTCAGCCAGGGTCATTCAACATAATAAGCAATATTTATTTATTTTGAAAAAAAGACTACGCGCATTGATGGACATAAAACACTAGATAAAAAAGTAACAGCCTTATTATCTTTTATTTTACTATACTTTAATTTTTATTCAAATTGCATAATTTAAAGAATTTAAAATTCTTTTTGAATTGAATTTTAAAGAATTCTTAATTAGCTGGCAATTATGGATTACATGGAAAAGTATTTAAATGGAGGCCATAGACCTACCGTATTTTTTTAATTCAGTCATGTCATGTCTTGTCAGTCTGTTTTGTCTTCTTGTCACACCGCATCACATCGCGTCATACGAGTGCTCTAACGCCTTGTATGCGCCACGTCTTTCTTTGTTAGCTGAGTTTTGTTTCTGTTTTCGCTGTTTTGTGTTATTTGTTGATTTTCTGTTACCTGTTTGTTGATTTTCGGTTTTGCAAAATGCCGAAAAGACAGCGGAAAACTGTTCTCAACAGTGAAGTTCGCGAGTTTGTAGTTCGTTTGCGAGACTATTTTGCTCGTGAACAACAAAATGGCGGACCCTTGTTACCGCTTGACAATGTTCGCGATCGTGTAGCCGATGCTCTAGGAATCGGAAAGGCTACTGTTTCTCGAATAACAAAGGAAAAATTTGGGGAGTCGTCCATGGAGGACAATAAACTATTAACACCAAAGAAAAAGAAAAGGTTATGTCATATAACAGAATCTGATGAATTTGATTTAGATGCTATACGCAATCATATTTATGGTTACTACCTACGAGGTGAACTACCGACCTGCCAGAAGTTATTATCTTCATTAAAAGCTGCAGAACTCTTCAAAGGCGGTGCTACTTCTCTTAGAATTGTTTTGAAAAAATGTGGATTCCGCTATAAAAAATGTGACAAGAGAAAAATATTAATGGAGCGTACTGACATAGCTTTACTACGATGCGATTTTCTTCGCAAAATCAAACAAATTGATAACTGGGAGAAGGTAGTATACCTTGATGAGACATGGCTGAACGCCAATCATACTGTAGGTAAGGCATGGACGGATGACACAGCGAAATCCAGCACAAAAACTCCTGAAGGAAAGGGCCAGCGCTTAATCATTTGCCACGCTGGCACAGCTACAGGTTTTGTGCCGAATTGCCTGTGGGCTTTTTAGTCAGTGAAAACAACGGAGTACCACGAGGAAATGAATTTCGAAAACTTTAAGACATGGTTTATAAAACTATTAGAAAATTTGAATGAGCCTCACTATATTTTAATGGACAATGCTTCATATCACTCAGTTCAAATTAACAAACCCCCCAGCAGCAATAACAAAAAAGCTGAAATTATAATGGTGTGGAAACTGAGTCAGATGTTAAAAAAAGAGTTGGTTAGACTGTTGAACTTTCACAAACAACAGACGCACCCATCATATTTTTTGGATGAATTGGCCAAATCAAATGGACACACGGTAATTCGGTTACCGCCCTATCACTGCCAATATAATGCAATCGAGTTGATATGGGCGCAGTTTGTTTATTCATTTTTATAATTTACAATTGTACACAATTATGATTTTTTCGTCTTTTTAATGGACCTCTAAAGGATTTGATGTGATAGGACGTCAGTACAATGTTAAGCGCTAACGAACTGTCATAGGGATCATCATTCGGCGTGCGGATTATAATTGTGGTGCTGATGTGACTCATAGTAGAAGACATTCTCAACCTAGATGAAGTGCGACATATAATTCTACAATGCATTGCACCACAAATAATATACACTAAAAGAATATTATTGTAACTGCATTGTTGGCCTAAGGACAGTGGATGTTGCTCTCATATTATGTCTGTAATCTGGTACTTGGGTTGGGCAAGGTATGAAGTTGTAACTCCGCTAGCTAAGTTCCTCGACTGTATGTTATTGGTGTACGAAAGTGATGAAGAAAATGAAATAAAAATATTCACGTAAAAACCATTTTTTTTTAATTAGCTTGGTACTAAACCATTCATATTATCGGTTTATACATAGCTTCAGTTACCAAATAGCAGTATTTTTATTTAAACAAAAAAATGTCTACGCCTAAGCCGGAGCTCCATACAACGTGCCGTCCTCCTTTATACTGAACTACATCTGTGTTTACGCCATTGAGTTTGTATATAAAGCATATACATCTTTTTGAAAAAGGAATACGCATTTATTATGCAGTTATGATTATTAACTAAAATTACGGAAACCGAAGAGGCCGTATCAGCTTGATGCCTTTGCTTTTCCGACAAAAAAATATTAGTCTAGGAATTTGCCGCGTTTTTGTTTTCCTCAAACACATCATAAACGTTAGGTACCTACGTTTATTTTAATTTATGTTTATAAATAAGTTAATGTTCTAAAATGCTTATCTCATATTATTATTGTGTTAATTTTTTCGCAAATGGTATGAAAAGTAGAGTATTTTCCTCGGTGATAAAGCTGTCTTAGTCTTGGGTGAACTTAAAACCCTCGCACTCAGGACTCGTCTTAAATCCCTCGCTTCGCTCGTGATTTAAGTTTTTAACACCCTCGCTACGCTCGGGAGTAAATCTCGAGTCTGCTGCGTATAAGTTAACCTTTCGACCAATGTAAGTATATGGCCTTAGACTTTCTGTATCAATATATTTTATAATTAGTGGATAAGCGCATTATTAACTATTCCAGCACATTAAATGTCAAAATTACTGTAGATAACTATCTAAATTAATATGTCCAAAATTATTCACCCATTAATATATCGTACATAAAATATTTAATTGCACAAATTATCATATATCTAAGGACGTAGGTAGGTAATAGGTACACTGAATTATAAACAAATATGAGTCGGGTACCAATCACTGGATTGAGCTTGATCAACCCAAAGTCCTCTCCACTGATCCCCACTACTACATTCTAGGATTGTGCGTTAAGCGATTTAAATTAAAAAGTATAAAAATTTCAACAGGGAATCCAGTGATAAAAACACTAAAACCCAACAACATTGTGCTGTCCAAAACTGACATAGTGAGTATAGTGTGTCGCCAGCCTTACTTTCATTCTGTAAGTAATGGAGGGCAGACGCACAAAAAATTATCCGCGCGCACCGGGCGACCCTCGCCGGCCAGACAGGTCGTGTCGTGCGTGACACTCGTGACCACGGGTGCAGCATCGCACCCGAAACGTCGGCAAAAGTAAATAAAATAAAAAAATTATCGTGCTAAGTCCCGAATAGTCATAAATAACTATAAATAAATACTTAGTACCTTACTCAAATATTAATTATTTATTATATAGTCATCCGTATCTACATAAGCACGATTGTTATAAATACCTAAGTTATGCACAGTCACGTGTTATGAATACATTAAGTGCACTGTATTGTACAAAAAACGGGTAACCTAAAAATATCCAACTTACCATACAAAACACACAACAAAATACCTCGGTAAATTATACAATGTGGAACTCGAGAGCTGTTATTTGCATTGGTGAAATCCAGCTTAACAGTATCCAGTAAACAGTCAGTATAGTGTAGATATTTATATACAGGTATCGGTAACGGTAACGTTATCGCGAATTCAATGTTTTTTTCCCATCTCAGATTGAAAACGTCATGTCAATGCCCAATACGCCTAAAGAAGTTACCTCTTCAAACACCATTCTAAACACCTGCAAGGTTATAGATTACGTATTGTTGGTACGTACGTACGTCCCGAACCATGGTAACATTTGTAACATACGCGTGAGGATAAATAAAACCTTGTAATAAATGTTTGTATTTTTATGTTGGATGTACAGTGACATTAAGAAGTACTTGCGTTTTGTAACTTGACTCTATTGCCAAAGTAAAACGATTGTACTGTGATTGTGTACAGTCAACATCAAATCGATCTTGACAAGCAAAGTACTCAGAATGAAGAATGATCTTAATAGGTACGTTGGTATTCTTTCTTGTTGACAGATTGTTCTGATATTTGGTTCACACTTTTAGTTTTTTTTAAATATTTCACAAAATTTTACACAACGCTATCTAGACCCATGGTAAGCATAGCTTAACTAGCTTATGTTATGCAACCTAGAATGCGGATAAACATACTTAGATCCTTTTTTTTGTAAATACATACATATTATATATAGTAAAACCGAGACCAATGCAAATAGCCATATTCATACATACAAATATTTGCGCTGAGCGAGGATGGAACCCGCGCCTCCTGCGTAGCAGTCGCGTTCGCTACCAGGCTGTCGTTCGGACGAAAATAAAATTTAAATCAATAAAACAGTTTGGGATTGACATCATTAGTAGGTAGCAAGATAATTTTGAGTACTTTGTTAGTCAAGATCAATATGATGCTGACTGTACTGATATAAGTAGGTTCATTTCAATAAAATAGCCTCTTTAAGTTACGAGGCCGTTAGTTCTTTATTCTTAAAATAGAAGTACAAACTTTACCAAAGCCTTGTAAGCGAATGTGTGTTTAAGTTTTAGATAGCCAGGTTTATAGCAGATGAAATATTTTAAAATCGTATCTGACATTTAGACAATAATTTGAAATGTTGGTGTTTGTCAAATATTTCGATGATAAGTATATTTGAGGTTGAAATTAAAAGTTGAACATTATAAATCGAAGACAAATATTTGGTGTCTAAAGATTTTGGATTTCGAATTTTATTAATTTTAGCTGCTATTGGACATGTTGAAAAGTTTACAATCGAGTAACCATCTCGATTGCACTTTCTAAGAACTTTACCTATTGTAAGAAAAGTTTAGCTAACAAAATGCACCTTTATAAATTTAGAAGTGAGAATGAGGTTATTTGAGTACCTTCTTAGCCCAAGCCAAGCTCACTTTAGTTTTTCTATAATACACGTCAATATGACTTCACCTCATTCTGATGCAAGCTGAAAGAAGATAGATGGTCCCTATTACTGACACCTACATACAATCCATACTTCCAAACTAATATTATAAATGCGAAAGTAACTCTGTCTATCTGTATGTTACGCTTTCACGTCTAAACCATTGAACCGATTTTCATTAAATTTGGTATAGGGGTAGATTAGATAATGAGAAAGGACATAGGCTATGTTTGGTCGCGATAAAAGACATCCACGCGGAGCCGCGGGCAAAAGCTAGTATTAACTAAAACAAACCAAACGAATGGAAAAACGAATGATGTGAAAGCCTCAGATGCAACCAGTAACATTGCTGAGACGATTATGATAGTAAAGTAATAAAAACCTTTATGAAAATAGATCACACATAGGTAACATTTTTGCCATTGCCATATGAACTAAGAAGATATAAAAAAATTCAAAATTCATTTATTCCATGGTTACAATCTTATGAACACAGTACAATATGATCCAATGGTATTAAAATAAAGTTTTATGTAATCTGGTACCCAGCTTAAGATTAAACTTGTGTTTAGGGTACCTACCAGGGTTCCTGTAACCTATCATCATTAATAAAGATATAGGTGTAGGAACGTAGATATAGGTGTAGGTACGTAGATATAGGTGTAGGTACCTAGTTATCGAGGTGTTTAACATAGACATTAGATTGTAAGTTATTTACTCGGTAAGTCTAAGGCCAACTACTGAACTAGTAAACCTTAACGGTATCATATAGGTACTAACCTTCCACATTGATATCCCAGATGACAACCTTGGCTCCAAGCCTCGCCAGTTTCACCGCTAGATGGCGCCCCACTCCGCCTCCTCCTCCAGTCACCAACACTACATCTCCTTTAAGATTCTTCATAGGCCTTATTGCGTATGGCACTAAGGTCCAGAATAGCGATTCGAGCATGTAGTAACACGATAGCACGAGGAATAAGACCGTGTCTTTGGCAATGTCGAAAACACTCGCCATTTGTGATGGAGAATTGATCTTGGTTCCTTCTAACATTTTGAGTACCTGTAACAATAATTATAATGGTTTGAGATAGCCCCTTGATTCTGCGTGTAAATCCATGCAACTACTTAAGTACCTATATATTAAAGTCAAAGACCTGCTTATTGAAATAAAACTATTTTTAAACGAATTCTATCGCGATTTATGAATATCCCGACGTTTCGGTTGGTTTTCATCAGCCTAAATAAATAGTTCACGTTGTACCTACTTTTATCATGTCATCATAGTGGAAATTAGTTAGTTTATTATAAAAAATATCCAGGTACTCTTCAAATAAGTATTTTTTGTATAAAGGACACGTCAATTTGACTTCACCTCGCCTGATGGTAAGCTAAAGGCAAAGTCTCAGAGTGAGAGAATGATTTCAACTTACAATTATTTTTATGTGACTTAAACATTAATTTACTAAAATTTAAAATGAGAAACTGAAATACTTATTTAACTAGGAAAACCCCTGCTGTTTCACTTTTGTTGTTCGTGATGCTATGTTACAACTGTAATAAAGAAGCGCCAATGAGTGCAATATGTAAATAATACATATTTATAAACATGGACAGACTTTTATATGTTACAAATGGAGTATTCATGCAATTTGAGGATGTGCCAACTGTTAGATCTAAACTAAATACTTGCACACATTTCTACCTTCTATTTGTTATCTTTCCTGTCGTATACGCGAGTACATAAGCGAGTACAAACAACTTGATAATGTACCTTTTCTTTTTTTATGTAACTATTCGGTGCGCAACTTGTAACTTAGTGCAAGTTTGTGCTCAGATGGATTGTTCCATATTCGACCACAGCTACATTCTATCATCGTACCGCTCTCGCTCTCGCCACAGTCAGGAAATTCACACACACTCACACACTGCGATCGTTGAGCGTTCAAGCTGTGGAATGAACTCCTTGCAGCTGTGGTTTTCCCAAGCGACTACTATATGGGGTTCTTAAAGAGGAGCATTAGAAGGTTTCTTCAGGGTGGGCAGCACGTGTGACGCCCCTGGTGTTGCATACGTAACCACTTTCCATCAGGTGGGCCGTGTGCTTATCTGCCACCTAAGCGATGTAAAAAAACTGATGGCAAGTTTTTTTGTGTAATCGCTGATATTGTTTATATTTTGGTTTTACGAGTCTAAATCCTACCAGACTACTCTATCTCCTACTACTGCAACGATACCTATGTAGATGCTAACACGTTGCCAAACTTGTACAAAACAATTAACTAAGGCAGGTTATAGGTACGCAATTACGACACATTCAACATTTTGTTGTTGGGATTTATTACAACAATATGCGATTGCAGCACTAGCTAAGTCAGTGACTAAAACCACAGAATAGATAGTCTAGACCTAGTTCCAGATATTCTTGTCCTCGGTTTAAAGATTACCTACTCAGTACCTAACTGTTTTTGGGCTCTATTCAACAAAATAATGGGCAGGTAACCTACTATTTCATTTGAACTTTGTTGACGATTATGATCGGAGACTTAAGTTATTTTATACTTCTTCATATCTCGTGAGTAAAATTTAAATTCAAATAAATATGTTTATTTGTGAAAACTCAAATAAATACTAAATGAGGAGGAGAGCGGCCTCCGGGCTCCATGTTAGGTACATACAAGCTTTTGTATAGAACACGGAGCAGCGAAATAGCTGGACTGATTGAAATGTCGAGGAATTCAAATTTGTATATTTGAGCCTTTCAGAACGAAACTCAGTCCTGAATCTAGATTTATAACTGACAACAGATGGATATAAACAATCTGTCAATTTTTTCAATGAAAGTCGAGATTCAAGACTGGATATCGTTCTACCTAAGAGTTCTATTTAATCTAAGTAGCTGTAGGTAGCGGATTGTAATGTTTTTCTTACTTCACAAAGTTAATTCGCAGCTATGGCGAGTGGATGAGCAGTGCTGCGATTAGCAAGCAGTCGGGGACAAGACTATGTTTAGTTTCACTGCGTCAACCACTGGGGATAGAGCCACGCTCATTAGGGACATGCATCGGTGAGAATAACGCAATAACGGTTCTTAGCTAAGACTGTAATCTATATGTACCTACCTTCCTATGTACCTCTTGGTACAGAATTAACACAAGTCTATTCATAAAATTTGTAAAAAAAATTAATACAGTCACTACATAGTTAGGAATATAAAAACTGTCTGGTTGGATACCAACGCATTTGGTGATGCAAAATCCAGATCCAAAGATCATAATTTTGACACGGATTCAATTTTTTTTTAATTTGTTTAAAAAGTATACTGGTAACCAAAATTATTAATATTCCTGATAACTTCTCCAAGCTAAATCGCCAGGATTTGAACCCGGGGCTTCTTGGGGCCGATTCCTTAACAAGTAAGTCACCTATAGTGAGGTACACACTTTTTGAAGTTCCTTTTTCAGACTAGATATTATATTTTATCATCTGTACCTTAACATACAACGGAGAAAAAGAAATTTAACCAGAACAAAGTTACTCTAGTGCTATTGCCTGTGCATAAAACCGGCAATTCCATCGGATACACTGTGTGATGAAAGTTTAACCTTCGAAGATACAAGAGAAAGTATCAAATTAGATAGCTGCCTAGTAGACTTGTTAAGATAAATCATCGTCATCATCATAGCGCTGTTCCCGGTTCCGCAACAGAGGTTCGCTTACTCCTCTTATACGACTTTCATGGGACCGAATATCACCTAACCTAATAACCTCCATATGAAAGCCTGCACAAGAGCCTCGACGGTCATCCAGCTGGCTTACAGTTGACTTGCGCCCCGAAGAATTTGATGGGTTGCAAGAAACTTGTTGAGATAAATGGGATGACAATTCCAATTTTAAACATATATGGTTTTATTGGAAAGTTATTTACTTCAAAGTCTGATAATTGAGCCGTCAAATTAATAGTTACTCCCAAGAGCACTACAGTGATAAAATTCGGTCCTAGTTAAAAATAAAACAGAATAACATTTGGCCATCTAATATTATAAGAATTAGCTATTGATCAAGAGCTAGGTTTCATAACCAGTAATATTTTTTTCAAGGATTGTAGTTTTATTTTATTCGAGATTTCAAATTATACTAGCAAAGAGAAATGTAATCCCAGATTGCCAGTTTAGATTCGGATATTTACATTATAGCATAGAATAGGCACATAGACCTACATATAAACCTTAGAGCAAAATAGGTACCTACTGCTCTGTTACGATCATAATATGTTTCCCTTCGATAAAAACATTATAGCATAAAGGAATCCTGTGTATAATGTATAATTTGAAATTTATTCGATTTCAAGCTTTTGGCTTGAAATGCAAGTAGTGCAATGAGTATCTACTCCGGTAGTTCAAAGCACCATTAAGTATGTGATCTACTATTGTAGTAGGCTTAACAGTCCTCATGGCATCGCTCTCCTATAGAGAGGTGCTAGCGTGACGGCACTTATATCACAGATCAGGAGATCCGGTTCTTAGCATTCCATGGATTCACCGTGCGGTTGCCGGGTCCATGGCGTGGTACAGAGAGGAACACTGTGACGGCGCCTGGGACTTGCGACCCAGGTGTAGGTTTAGGGTGGCCACCTTGTGATGCATCAGCGCTCACCTCCACCGTCAGTCGTGTTCCCCCCTCTACCTATCCAAATTTGGTAAGATCCTATCAACGCCGTTTTAGCTAATATATTCGTTTGAGTAAAGAGCTTTCTCTTTAAATAAGTTATACAGGGATTTAGCTGGAATTCCCCTTGCTCCTACTTCCACGGCGTAGAGTTTAATCACATACTTAGCCATTTTTGGTTAACTCGTTGGTCAGGTATTTGTTTATTTTTATAGCGTGGTCTTTAGGTATGTTAGTTTCCCACGGTACTGTGAGTTCTACTAGTACTGCACGCTTTTGCTGTTTTGAAAATAGGAATATATCGGGTCTGGATGACGAGGCACAAACATCCTCCGGTATTTTATAGTGTTTCTCATACGAATCTGCGAGTAATGTCCAATCAGCGGCTGCTATCAAAATTGAGTACGGCTTTTGATTTGTCTTTTTTGAGCAGCCTTCCTTTACAAACGCGACGTCATTTCTTTGGTTTGTGGTTAAACCCTTTTTCGCTCTAGCTACCGCCAAACTTACCGCCTCACGTACGATTTCTAATACCTTATCATGTCGGCGCGAGTAATGACCCCGGTCTAATAGCGTCCTACAACACACTACAGTAGGTGCCTAGCAGTACCAATTGCTTCACCACATGAGTTACATGTTTTATCTGTGGCTTTTCCCCATCTGACAAGATTGCTTTGGTCGGGGACGGTCAACTGGAATGCATTGAGATAGAATTTAAGGAGAGCCGGCGACCAGTCGTATATTAAGGTACGCCATTTTAAAGCTATGGGAATACAAAATTCACCTAGTGTTAACCATTCGTTTTGTATTTCTAGGTTCATTGCGTGCACTTTGTAGGTACCTATTATTTTCATCTACTTGAAGAAAAGTTTTGTTATGTCTTTGTCTGACTGCCTCCTAGTATTACCCAAACCTACCCTACCAGTCTGCGAGCCTATCATGATTTTTTTATGGAATTGGAGGCGCGACTCGAGCTCTTTAGTACTTTGGTCTTTTGGAAGAGCTTGCACGATTTCGTCTTTTGATTTCGCTAGGATGTGTATTTTGGTTACTCTTAGATGTTTATAGAGTTCCGATGGTTTCTTGAACGTCATTCCAAAGTTATTTGAGGCTCTATATAATGGATGGGTCTGCCGACTCAGCTAGCCCCAGCCACGACTTCAATGTCTTCGTAACATTCGCATCTAGTTTTTTGAGGAGGCTCTGGCTTATATCATAAACAAGAAACGGCCAGTTAAGACGCGAGGTTAAATAGTTGTCGTAAATCCACGCTTTTTTAACATTAGATTTGATTTGATTCGACTCTGAGGTACACTTATTTCATCATGCACTAGGACCTCACTAGGTAATGTATTGTGGAGGCCACACGAAAATACAAGCTGAATTAGTATGAAGATAATTTCACAATGTAAATTAGTTGCATTACAAGGCGTGAATTGGCTTTACGAAATAACAAAAAATGCAAAATGATATTAATGGTACAGATACATAAATTACAGAGTTAATATTTTTGGCAGTTTACACGAATATTTCATAATGAATTAAAACTATTTTAATGGATTTCTATTGCGAATGTATTTAGTGTTATTTTATTATTTACACTGATCCCGACGTTACGGTTTCTTTTTAGCAGCTGACGAAGCGATTTATTTAAGATTTGCTGATTATTTAAGTAACCGTTGGTGTTACTATTTACGCAAGATGAGCTCTAAATGACTTGGAGCTTTACTGTGTTTTGATTTTCTCGAGTTTGAGTAAGTGAATAAATGGATCAATAAATCTTTTTGTACTCCGTGATCAGCGATTACAGAGAAAAAAATCAATAACAATTCGTGTGGAAAAATTTAAAGTCTCTATTTGTTCTCCAGAATTTGTCACGGTCATTGTACTCTATTTATTATACATGTGTAAGCAAAACCTGGCGTATAAATAAATAGATTTTGGAACTTTAGGAGTTCAAAAACCGTCCTATATTTTTTGATGAGATAAATATGTTAGTCATTCATACTAAAATGATAGAGCCTCTGCACTCATTGATTCCATTTAATTATTATAACTCATATTGGCTTATTCTCGTTAATGCACGTACCTACTTATATTATGTTTAGTAGAGTATGAAAGAAATGATTGAACTGGGTAAGAATATAACAAAAAAAAACGTACCGCGATTCTAGTACCAATTCTTAATCAGAATCAAATGGCGGGCTGTTGTCTCTACCTACCCTGGAGGGAATTAGTACTACATACATACATACACTTGCATACGCTCACGCCTAATTCCCTCCAGGGTAGGTAGAGACAACAGCCCGCCATTTGATTCTATCTCTACATACTTTACGAGTTTCCTCTACAGTTAATCTGAATGTAACTCAAATTCGTGACTGCTTGAATTGCGCAGTTATTTAAGTGGTCACTTTGCCACATGCCACCACGTCGATTCTTGTAGTTTCAATCAGCAGAAGCCAATTATGTATAATAATAATAATAACTCATCACAAAAACACTGACTACGAGTAATTTTATGTTGAACTTTGTTCAATATGGTAAAAACGACAGCCGTTCGATCTTTGAAATATTTTATAGGCTCTAATGAAAAGTTGATTCCAATATTGTGGGGTAGTAATCCTTGTCTGGGGATAGCCATGTTGTAAATAAATAATGACTATCAGTGACCCAATTGTAGGTTACAAAAATGTAATCTTATGTAATTAACCTTTTAATTTTGGTAAGTATTTTATAGTCTAAGAGTTTATGAACTATGGTAAGGACTTACAGGTTTTACTAAAAATAATCGTTCTGAAATAATCACATACCATTTAATTATAGTACCTACTCAAGTTTTGAAATGTCCATTAAAACAACAGAATATTAAATATTATAACTGCGATTACCCTTATCATGGTAAGGTTATTATACTAGTTCAATAAGTTTTACTGTTATTAAAAATTGTGCTTAAACATACTTTGGTAAATTACTATCAGATCTACTAACCTACATAAATACCTGACGACCGCTAACTTATTCACCGGCCGATAATCACTAAAGCATTTACTATGCTAACTTTAAAGTTCGAAAAACATTGGAAAAAATGAAATGCTCAAGTGAGACTTGAACTCACGACCTTTCCCCTACTGGGGGAATGCTCTTCCATGTGAGCTATTGAGCCACACCTGAATCATTTCAAATTTTCCTTCTCTTTATATCCGTCTTTAAGGGTGACGGTGGAGTCATCTACCAACATTCTTACGAACTGTTGGAAACAATGAATGATTTTTCAACCATTTTTAAACGTTCAAGTCTCACTTGAGCATTTAATTTTTTCTGATGTTTTTGGAAGATTTATATTACCGATGTTCTGTTTATACTGGTTTAGAGAAACCTTTAAAGACGTGATTTTGATTTATTGAAATAGTTTATTATCGTTAAGGAGCACAAAAGTTTGGCCTGGCTATTTATTAATAGATTTTTATCCTTTCGCTACGATTTCTTATGAACTTTTAGGAAAACGGTGGCTAAATATTATTTTTTTCTATTTACTTACTCACACCTGTACAGAAGGCCTTTAATAAATTAACCCGAGCTGTATTATTAGTAATTATACAGGCAGAGTTCACCAGATATAGGTATTATTGCTCCGAAAATGAGAAATTGCCTATTTACGACAATCCGGCACTTATTCCCTATTAATTTTTCACGTAGACGATCATAGTAATATTTTTTTATTGTAAAAATTAAATATAATACTTATATAGGTACCATACCTTTTCAATCCGGATTTCACTTTTACACTAATCAAGAACGATAACAAAATCAACACAAAAAGTCGTGTCAAAAGTGTGTTAAAACGCGTGCGCGGGCGCCGACCGTACACTAACGCCTGCGCCGCGTGCTGTGCCACCCAACTTTCTCCGACAACGGTAAATCCACCGCTTTTCCAGCCACTCTTCTATCGTGTGCCACTGTCGCGATCAGATGACGTCGAAATAAGTGCATACTTGTATTTCTAGGTTAAGATCGAAATGATACAATGTTGTGTGTTAAGGCGTCAGTAGCATTGTATCTGAAATAAAACCACTTTTTACGGATTCTGTAGCCGAAACGTCGTCGGTTTGTAAAAAGTGGTTTTATTTCAATGAGCATTTTATCTATTCTGTTTTTATTTTTTTCTCTATTACGTGTTGTATTTTCTTGACTTGACTTCTAATCAAAAATGTCTGACTTCTACTTCTAATTTTATAATTTTATTATTTTGTTTTTCTTTACAATTAAGTTATTGTAATTATGTGGTAGATTGCAAATGTGTCTACATGTAAACCTATTATATTTCTAATGTGCCTAATTCATATTTTTTTATCGCTAATTGTACCTACCTACCAAAATTTTATGAGTGCTTTTGTTGTTATGTTATTTAAGCGGTTTTAGTCGGCATGCGGTTTTAGTCGGTTCGAGTCTGACATAACCTCCCCTTCCAGCTCCGGTAGGGGTAGGTATCCGAGGGGATTTCCACACAAAAAAAAAGTTACTTAAATCTACTTACTTCCTTCATGTCCAAATTCTACCACAAACACGCATAAAATGTGTTACATTGACTTTCACTTTTGTCAGTAAATCTTTAAACAACTGATACCGAATTTAAAATTGACTAGTAGTTAACAGCCATACGACAGTACGAGTGCAATACTAATACCAAATGCGTTTAAGTGTAGAAGTAACAATGATTGCGCTATTTGTATGCAGATCTAGTAAAATTCTCATTAGCTAAGGCCGCACGCGCTCGTCCTGCCCTCGACGCCAGCATTTATAAGCGGGCATATTGAAATTTGATTTTATAATCGATTATATTAACTATAGTATCTACCAGTAGTGAAGGATGAAACATTTTTAACAGTGAAACCGGTAGAAGAAGATCTTCTACGGTCACGGTACGGTACGGTTTTTACAGATGAAAAATCCCCACGGATGTGGAGGTGGTTATGTCGGACTCGAACCGACTAAAACGCACGCCGGCTTTGGGTCTTGGTTGCCGGAGGTGAGATTGCAGAAAACATATCTCTCGCACCCCGGCAGACCCAGGACCATATCTTTCGAGATGCCCCCCTTCGGGTTGTGGAGACCATAGTATCCCCAGTGTCTAGCCCTGGGTACGAGGAAGCGCATTTTACACCGCCGCCACGGCCTGCTTCTGCTAGGGTGACAGGTGACTCCACCGATCACCCCCATGCCAATTTGACATGCACCAAGCGACTCATTCGGAAACCGGTAGGAATTGGGTTATAGGTACTAATAAGAGCGTCAGTATTGAATTCCAAAAATTTGATATGAAGAATGATATACTAAATCAGCCTAAGTGAGGAACTAAATATATATGAAAGAAATGAAAAATGTCAACGAAAAGACATAAACGCGTGACTATCCAAATCAAGTACAGAAACTACATGTTTTACTGTACTCACGAAAACATTGATTTCAATATAATAGGTACGTAAACAAATAAAAAAGAACCGCCTTATACCTAAGGTTGGCCCTGAAGATTTTGGGGGACTTTATAAGCCCTATTCTTCTAATATAATAAAACAAACCAATGCAAATATTTGTATGCATGAATATGGCTATTTGCATTGATCTGGGTCTTTCTATGCATTTAATATGTATGTATTAAAAAAAAACAGTATGTTTATCTGCATATTAGCTTCCATAACACAAGCTAGTAAAGCTTACCATGGGTCTACTCTAGAGCGCATTGTGAAGAATGTTGTGGAATATTTATTTATTACTAACTGTCCCGGCAAACTTTGTTTCACCTTAGAAATTAGAATTAATTAGCTGTATCAAATTCTTCTAATTATTTTGAGAACGGAAAGCATTTCGATTCGGGCCTCATACGCCCATGGAGCTCCCGACACCAATTGGTCACCGGGGCCCATACCTACAACTACGGAGCCTATATACCTATGGGACCCATACAACCATATACCCCTACGCCCAAGGGCGTTCATACTACTTACCATAAACCATCAATTTTTCGACCTAAATAAAAAAATTGCCACCATAAATATTTTCGCGGCCCAAGCAACAGGCATTTTGTTAATTCAGAAGAATGTCTACTAATCACCCTCTGACGATATTTGCACGTATTGTGTTGTGTCAATTCTATATCAAACGTCAGATAACATAGAAGAATACTCGTATCATACAGCAGTATTAGAATAATAAACAATTTTTTTTCAAATTCGTATTCCAAATTCAAAATTTAGACATGGCGTATGTCGGATCAGTTATTTTATATGGTGGTTATGTATTCTTAAATTTTCTACTTTCCCGCGTAATTTTCTTCATTTTTTCTTTCATAAGAACCTTCTCCTAACAATAACGAACACAACAAAAAAAGAATTAGTGAAATCGGTCTAGCCGTTCACGCGTGATGTCGTGACCAAGGGAAATAGGGGTTCATTTTTATATATATAGACTAGCTGTCCCGGCGAACTTCGTACCGCCAATTTTTTCTCGCCCCGCAATCCGCGTCAGATCCCGTTCCCGCTGCACCATTTAGGGGGATGAAAAATAGATGTTGGCCGATTCTCATAGATACCGGATAAGCACAAAAAAATTCATCAAAATCGGTCAAGCCGTTTCGGAGGAGTATGGCAACGAAAACTGTGACACGAGAATTTTATATATTAGATTATTATTAATATTTGTGGTCGTACAAAGTTCTCCGAAACCGATTGACCGATATTAATAAATTTGTATATTCGGGCTTATGTATATCTAAGTATATTCTTCGAGGTTGAGCTGAATTATTTAAGTCGGTAAACGGAATCTGGGTTCCAAATTGCCAGGTTTGGATGCAATAGAATTAGCGCTGATATGCAGAAGAGAAACAGTCTAGATATACTTAGGTTATCGATCCTACTGTATATGTTTACGGTCATTTATTACCAAGGGTGAGCCAGGCATATCCTTCACGCCCCGGTTTGCCCAGGGCCATCGAAATATCCCCCTAGATGGGGTAACTATGGTCCCCACAACCCGAAGGGGGCCATCTCGATATTTCTGCCGGAGTGCCAGAGATATGTTTCCTGCATTCTCACCTCCTGCAACCAAAGACCCAAAGACGGCGTGCGTTTTAGTTGGTTCGAGTCCGACATAACCAGCTCCACCGGCTCCGGGGGTGGTATCCGTGGGGATTTCCTATCCTACCTATCCTCCTACTTGGTTGGGGATATTTACTTATAACAGAAGAATTGCTTATTATATACTTTGTGGCATAAGGTCGACACTAATACGCTGTTATTATACAAAATTACATATGTACACACACGCGCGACAATTCGACACAGTTATTTTGCGACACTAAGCACTGTATTATGTAAATAAACAATTGGAGATTTCGTCATCATGAGACGGACAAATAGAAATGTTGCTTTACTGTAAAATGCACTGGTCAACATTGAATATTCATACTGTTTTATTTATTTATTGTGCGTTCTGTAGCGTTGTTTTGTGGTTAAAGAGTCGGCCTTATGAGCCCCCTGAGTCAGCCGAGGTGCGAGGGATGACAACCTCACCTTCAGCCTAGCACTGTGACCCACAGACGGCGTGCGGTTTTAGTCGGTTCGAGTCATACATAACCTCCCCCTCCGGCTCCGACGGGGGAAGTATCAGTGGGGACGAGCGAGATGTCACTAGTTCGAATCGATTCAGGTGATAGAATAGTCCATAGACAACAAACCATAGTTTGCTATTACAGTGTTCGGTTTCACAGCGGTTTACTCACACAGAGGACTCAAGCATGGTTTGTTCGGGACATATGTCTTGGCCCTAAATCACACCTTTATATACACACATTACACCTTTCTTGGGTGTCTTTTGGGGATAGCAGGATAGATTATAAGAAAACAATCCGCGCGCTATGCGCCAGGGAGGGTCCCGTTTGTCGCGCCATGTAGGCGTGGCCCTGGCGCATGATGTGTGTCCTGAGGTATATCACTCTTTAGGACGGCTTATTATAACTAAGTCCCTTTCTATAAGTGATTTCGAGCGTTTTGTTGTAACAGATCATACCTACAAAATATACCCTGGTCAATCTTAACATTCAAGGTCAAGAATTTGCACCCGGCTGAATGTTGGTAGGATTATTCTAAACACTATCGGGAAACGAACTCTAAAAAGTCCTCATAAATCCTATGCCTGATTTTTTTTCTGCTTGATTCACTACCACGGATTTTTCGCGATTTTCAGCCCAACGGTAAGTTATATCTTAAAAATTTTTGAAGCAAAGTTAAAGCTCATGCAATTATCTAATAAAACAGGTTAAGTGAGAGTCGGCTCGCGCACTGAAGGTTCCGTAGGAAACCGTGGAACTATATACAAAGTGCCCTCTAGTGTACCGCGTAGGAATTAAATCACTTTGCTACAGTCGCTGCATACTCGATGAT
Source organism: Eilema sororculum (assembly GCA_914829495.1). NCBI lineage: Eukaryota > Metazoa > Arthropoda > Insecta > Lepidoptera > Erebidae > Eilema > Eilema sororculum. The sequence continues at coordinate 14,083,696 of OU618548.1, forward strand.
CGACCGCAAGGCTTTCATTTGCGCTTGTAAACACAGCATCAGTTCTGTTAATAAACTGAAGATGGCGCTATACAGAAAATTAATAAATATACCAATAAATTATCACACCACCATAACTTTAACAACGCGTAGAATAATGTTGTGAAGCCACGATTTGTGGCCATAATTTTACAATACTAATCAATTTTTTTTACATATTGATTGATTTTCTACTTTTTGACATTCTACTTTTTAGCGAATATTGCCCACTGTGCCTGAACGACTTCCTTTGCTACCCCCAGGGCCGATTTTTTTTTAAATATTTGGTACGTCAATTGACTACACCCCGCTAGATGGCAACAAAGCTGAAGTGCAGTCCAGAAGATACAGACCACCATTCCCGGTGCCATTGGACGTAAAATGGTGGTCCCTAACTTGACAGCCTTGATAGATGCCTTTTCACGCCCCGCTTGAAGAACCCGGGACTGTAAGAGGAGGGAAACCAATTGAATTAGTGTTCCTATTTACGCAGAATGAGCTCAATGTGTCGTTAAGTCTTGCTGGATAAATAGGAACACCAATAATTCACCATGATTCGGGTATTTTGAGATAACTTATACTTCAAACTATGTGACAACTACCATCATGAGTCACACCGCGAACATGGTTGCTGAAAAGTAGCCGGAACGTCGCGTCGTCGGTTTAAAAAGTAAATAATAACAAATATATCGCGATAGAATCCGTAAAAAGTGGTTTATTTCAATGAGTCGCGTATTGTCGCGTATGACATTCACGTAAACTTTAGAAAATATCTGAAATCCAAATCCCTGGATTGCGAAATTATGCTTTTAGCACTAACGGGTACCTACTTACTTCTCGAATTAGTTTTTGTTCGGATTCGGTTGAATAACGTTTTTTATATTACTAGCGCTTCCGACAGCAAACTTAATTTAGAGATTACGTGTTACTAGGTACCTGCTTATTACTTATGTAACTGTTCTTTATATGAAATATGATGGGACCTGTATTATATTAATGTGCTGTTGTCATATAAAAGTACGCACAAAACTCATCCATATAGGTATGTATGTATTCACATAGCAAAAATTTTCACCTTTTTAAATGAGTGATAGATTAGTGCGTGTCCTGGGGCACTCGACTTTGCATTGAGGCAAGTTAAATTTTTCAGTGTGCTTAAACGCCAATGCCATCTGTATTTGCATATTTAGAACTGTAAACAATAAGTTGACAATCTTTTATCGGATGAGCGGAATAGAACGTATGTACAGTTTTCGATATTTGTATTCGTACGATGGCCACCTCGTTATGTGGCCGGCAGTGTATAACGACTTTTATCAAATACACTGAGTATGAATGTGGTGAATTGTACACCCTCTTTGTCTTTTGATGTTGACTGTACCTACAGTACCTACAACGAAACACATTTTTTTAAAGTATAAAACATGTAGGTGTACATACGTGTACCCATGCGTAACAAGTTTTTGTTGTCATCGATCTACGCAAAACTCTTTTTGTGCTAAGAGCAAAGTTCTGTTACTTCCTCGATGTAGTGTTTAGGTTTTATCAATTGTGTAGTATAAGGAATTTAAGTAGCAATTAGTAAATTTATTACTTGCATCATATTATTGTTGTTTATTGTTGTTAGGCACACGTTCTTGTGTGCCACCTTCGTTGGGAAATATATAGGTAACGGGACCAAATATAGCCAGTGTTATTAAAATCGCTTCAGACGTTTTGACGTGAAAGAGTAACATGTAGTACATCCATACATATAAACTATCACGGTTATAATATTAGTAGGATAGGTGCCTAACTGCAGCTGAATTTCTGGCGTTTACTTATTCATATTAACATTACTAACATATCAGATATTACATAAGTACATTTTTTTTTATATAGGATACGTCAATTTGACTTCACCTCACCTGATGTTAAGCTAAAGGCGAAGTCTCGGAAAGAGGGTCACCATCGGAAACTGTACCATGTTAACAGTGGTAGCACTCAGCTTGACGGCCTCATTAGATGCCTTTTCACGCCCCGCTTAAAGGACCCGGGACTGTAGGAAGAGGGAAACACGTGAGCTGGCAGGGAGTTCCAGGTCTTAATGGTGCGACATAGGAATGAGTCACTGAAACGCTTGGTTCTAGCAGGTATACTCTGCACCGTAAATGAATGGCATCTTAGCCCTGCACGTGTCGTCCTGTGTAGGAAAGGAGAGGGTGGGACTAATTGGAAGAGCTCGTCAGAACATTCACCATGGTAGAGACGGTAGAAAACTGCCAAAGAGGCAACATCTCTACGCATCTGCAAAGGCTCGAGGGTGTTCGTGACCTCAGGATTCCCAATAATGCGGACCGCAAGTCGCTGCAACCTGTCGAGAGCATCTAGTAAGTGCTTTGCGGAGCCGTTCCAGAGATGTGAGCAGTATTCCACGCAGGAACGAATTTGGGTCTTGTATAGAAGACACCGCTGTTCCGGCGTGAAAAAACGCCTTACTCTGTTCAGGACTCCGAGTTTACGCGAGGCTGATTTGATGGTACTCTCGATATAGTTTTTGTTATTCAGTTTGCAGCGAACATCCATACCGAGGATATTGAGGTGATCCTGCAGTGGCAGTGGTGTGTTCTTGAGAGTGGGAAGGGGTAGGAAAGGAGATACTTTTGCTGTAAACGCACATGCCTGGGTCTTCTTGGCATTGAACTCGACCAGGTTCCTAGCGCCCCATTGAGAAATGTGGTCCAGAATCAGGTCCAGCTCAGTGACAAGAAGCTGCCTTTTTTCCGCGATATCAGACTGCTTGGCCGCAGGATTTGCGTAATAACTCCCGCGTAAGGTGCTGTCGTCTGCATAGCAATGAATGCTACCGTTAGAGAGCATATCATTGATATGCAGAAGAAAGAGAGTGGGAGATAAGACGGAACCCTGCGGCACGCCAGCATTTACCTGTAAGAACTCCGAAGCTCGTCCATCACAAAGGACGCGAATACGGCGCCCCCGCAGGAAGCTTGCAACCCAGTTGCACAGTCTGGGAGGCAGGCCAAAGGCTGGTAGCTTGGAAAGAAGCGATTTGTGCCATACCCTATCAAAAGCCTTGGCAATGTCAAGACTAATTGCCAGTGACTCGCCGTGCTTTTCCATAGCCTCACCCCAAAGGTAGGTCACGTACGCCAGAAGATCACCCGTTGACCGTTTCGGTCTAAAACCGTATTGCCGGTCACTAAGCAAGGAGTGACCCTCTAGGTGGCGCATGAGCTGTGTGTTAATAATGTGCTCGAACACCATGCACAGCACTGAGGTGACGGCTATGGGTCGATATTAGTTGGCTGGGTCCGAGCGATCCCCCTTCTTGGGGATCGGCTGGACATTCGCCTCCTTCCAAGCCGAAGGCACTATACCCGAACTGTAGGACAGTCGGTACAGCCGCGTTAGCATAGGAGATAACTCCGCTGCACATTTTTTAAGTACGACCGCTGGAATATCATCAGGACCACTGGCTTTCCGGACATCGAGTGATTGCAGTACTGCACGGACATCGCGTTGCCTGATATGGATATCAGGCATTGCGTGGTCACCAGTGGGCATTGTCCGTGGTTGCATACCACAATCATCGACTCGGGAGTTGGCCGCGAAGAGTATGACCAGCAAATTTACTTTCTCTTGCGGCTCATGGGCCAGATATCCATCTGGGTTGCTCAGCGGGGGCAGCGAGGGCTGGCAGAAGTTAGCTTGCAAGGCTTTGTCCGGTCGCCAGTAGCCACGGCTACCCGTGGGATGCGCCACTAGCTCTTGGCCCAGCTGTGCTATGCGCTGGGCATCCACCCTGACGTAAGCCCTCTTGCAGACCTTTGTGGCTCTGTTGTACGTTGCCTTGAAGTGACCCACGTTGGGATCGCGCGTGGCGCGCGCCCGCACCCAGGCGCGGTACGCAGACTGTTTATGTTCAACAGCCTCCGCGCACTCGCGCCCGAACCACGGACGCGCTCCGCGGTCTCCTGTGACATCGGTGTATGGGATATAGTATTCCATACCCACACCGATCTCACCGGCGACAGCAGTAGCGCTCTCAGATGGGTTCTTACCCTCAAAGCAGCGTTCAACCCACGGGATGGACGCATAATAGTCGCGTAGTCCATCCCAGTCCGCTGACGAGTAGTGCCAAAGACGCCTCTTCCCCTGCACTGGTCGTGGGGGCGCTACAATGGGCACGGTGGAGCGGACCAGACAGTGGTCGGACTTACCTAAAGTGGCACTCACCGAGACACTGTACTGGTCCGGGCGACTCGTCAACAGAAGGTCTAGCAGAGAGGGCTCTATGCCGAACTCTCTTGGTATCCTTGGTATTCTGTCCTCCGTGGACATAACTGAAAGAGACGGGTACAAAAACATGTGCCTTATACAGGGGGTGTTTTTGAGACCGGCTAGTTTACCTGCTTAGCAAAACATTTCTAGGAGACTATCCATAACTTTATGATATCTTGAACTACATTCACAGATTTTACAATTTTTTTATAGTCAGCGAGACTAATGCAAAAAAAGTTATGGTTATTTTTTAACTGAAGCTTAATAGGTAAAATATACAACATACAAACATTAATCACGCTTTTTTCAGTCAGAGGTGAATTAATACCAACATTACACCAATAATTGTATTCGGTCCCACGTTACAGAGGGTGAGCCTATTGCCACATTCCGGGCACAATAGTTAACTCGAACCTGTATCTGAGGCTGAGTCTGGGCTGTATATATCTGTCTGATGTTAAACAGCCTATCCCTTAGTCGCCTTGCGCGACGCCGCATGGGAAGAGATGGAGTGACCCAAATTATACTCTGTTAGAACTTTAGTATGATATTTATTCTCTTTATATATCGATTGTCTGTGGGGAACCTAAGAATTATCGTTCTTGTTATAAAATATGAAAAACGCTACTAACTAATGAATAGGTTTCTATAGATTTTTTACCTTTCAAATTCTATAGCACTCATGGTACAAAGTTTTACTTGTGAGGCTTGTTTTCATAGCCGACGGGGCGCTAGGTACGAAATTGCATGGGTAGCTACAAAATATTTACGTTTACGCTATTGAGATGAAGAATTCATGACATACTTTTGGACTTCATTCAAACCTACATAAAAACTTAATAATAATAAATCAATTTGACGGACCAGGTATAACAAATCGTGATGACTTGAAACCTGTACAAAGTTTAGCGTTATAATCGCATAGCTATGATAGCAAAAAAAAAATAGTTGTACTGTTACTACCGTTAGCAGCACAGATTACGGTACTAGGTCAAGAGTTCAAGATTTGAGTGGTAACCTGTAGTAGATTATATAATATTAGGTACTTTGCTTAGAGGAAGTGGATACGAATAAGGTTATATCGATTATAAATTCCTAACATAGATAACATAACACTAAAATAGTCACTAGTCACTTACAATGTAATTTAAAAAATGCTTCGTCAATCAGGCCAATACTAACGCCCACGGATATCGATTCTTGCGACCAAATAATAATAAATAAAAACTTATTCCTCAACATTCTACACAACGCTATCTGGGTGCGAGAGATATGCTTTCGGCAATCTCACCTCCGGCAACCAAAAACCCAAGACGGCGTGCGTTTTAGTCAGAAAAGACCCATGGCAAGCTTAACTAGCTTGTGTTCTGGAATCCAGTATGCGGATAAACTTACCTAGATAAATAATATAAATAAATATAAATATTCCACAACATTCTACACAACGCTATCTAGACCCATGGTAAGCTATTAAAGCTTGTGTTATGGAATCTAGAATGCGGATAAACATACTTATATACTTTTTTTTTGTAAATACATACATTTTATACATAGAAACACCCAGACCAATGCAAATAGCCATATTCATGCATACAAATATTTGCACTGAGCGGGAATCAAACCCGCGCCTCCTGCGTGGCAGTCGCGTGCACTACCACCACACCACAGATACTTTTTTTTTGTAAATAAATACACCCAGACCAATGCAAATAGCCATATTCGTGCATATAAATTTACGGTAGCCTAGTGATATGGGTAATGGACTGCTGATAGGATAGGAGGTCTCGGGTTCGATACCAGGTTTACCATGGCACTCACCAATGACCATGCTTTTCCATGCTTTTCGAAGTTATGTGTGTATTTATCGCAGGTTTATAAGTGCCCGGTTAATGGCAATAGGCTCGCCACTTTTATTTTACTTTTTTATCTTTTTATTACATTGGGACCTAAACATAAACTGACGAAATGTGGGTGCTAGCACCTCTGCCTACCCCTTCGGGGAATACAGGCGTGAGTTTATGTTATGTTATGTATAAATTTGCACTGAGTGGGGATCGAACTCGCGCCTCCTCCGTAGTAGTCACGTTCACTACCGCCACGCCACAGAGGCTGTCGAACAATTATTAGGTTTTTTACGTTCCATGTCCTTTCTCAATGCAAGTATAAGCTACCACTATATCAAATTTCATCAAAATTTATTTAGTGGACTAGATACATTTTGACGAAATGTGTGAAGACAGACCAGACACAGAGTAAAGTACTTTCGCACTTACAATATTATTGATATTAGTGTAGATTTTTACTGGACCTAGACCCGTGCCTGTTACTAACCATAATTTTAGAGTTAGTTAATATGAAAAAAATATGTAAAAATACTACTGAGTACTACTCAGAATTCAATCAGTTATTAGATCATGATTCTATCTGTGTCAGCAGTTAACTGTTAATTGATTCTAGAGGTAAGTATCGATATACTCTGTTTTATTGACTTTAGCTTATCCAATGTCGATCGGATAATTGAGACTGGCGTAGTTACGAGTATCGTATCTTAATCATCATTAGTCATCTTTACGATTGTTTTTACGAGTAAAAAGGTACTACAGCCACTTATAGCTAGCTAGTAGTCATAGTACAGTCAGCGTCATAAATATTTTGACTTCAAAGTCTCAAAATGATCTTAGAACTAAGGTATTTAAAGCTAATCGTACTGTTTTATGTATTTCAATTGTATTTTTGTCGGAACTAAAGGTGTGTACCAAATATTACAGCAATCCTTCAACAAGAAAGGAGGAAAACCAAGGCATTAACCATTTTGAGCACTTTATTCATCAATATCTTTCTGATTCTTACCTTATCTGCCTAGCTCTAGAGCTCTAGATTAGTGGTAATACGATTGTAAGATAGATTACAGCAGATTGATCAATGTATGGGTAATTTAATGTAATTTTTTGTTTATAAACGCCATAGTGCGTAGAGATGTTGCGTCTTTGGCAGAATTCTACCGTCTCTACCATGGTGAATGTTCTGATGAGCACTTCCAATTAGTCCCACCCTCTCCTTTCCATCACAGGACAACACGTGCAGGGCTAAGATGCCATCCGTATATGGTGCAGAATATACCTGCTAGAACCAAGCGTTTCAGTCACTCATTTCTATGCCGCACCATTAAGACCTGGAACTCTCTGCCAGCTCACGTGTTGCCTTCTTCCTAGAGTCGTCGGAGCGTGAAAAGGCATCTGATGAGGCCGTCAAGCTGAATGCCACCACTGTTAACATGGTACATGTTTACGATGGTGACCCTCTTTCCGAGATTTTGCCTTTAGCTTACCATCAGGCGAGGTGAAGTCAAATTGACATAACCTTTATAAAAAAATACTTCACAATTGTGAGGTTTTTCTTCGTATATTGTGAGGTTTTTTATTTTATTCTTTCAGAAAAACTTACAGCCAGAATACAGAGTAGAAACAAATTGTAAAAAAAGATAGCCAATTACAAGTTTTCAAATGTAGTAGTAATGATGATGTTTTTTGTACAGGGTGGTAGACAGTTAAGAGGGGGTATAACGGAAAATTGCCGATCTTTGATGTGATTTATATACCCGAAAGTATGCCACAAATGAGCTTGTTTTTTAAAAAAATGAAAATACGTTATATCTGAAAGGTACTCAATTTGGTGAAAACATAAAATAATAATATTTTGTCGATAAAATAAGATCACAAAGTTAGGCCTAATTTTTGATTAGAATTAATTTATTTTTAAGATTATTCATATAACTGAGTCAATTTTTACGTACAAAGTATAAAATTATAAAACCTAGTAACTCAATTTTTCACTTTGTTAAAATTATCTGGAATTTACGAGTAATTAAAAAAAAACGAATTCGGCGCTTACGACGTTCTTATTCCGCGCATAACGGTTTCTTGCCATCGCACCTGACACGAGGTGCCGGCCATCTGTTGTTTCATCAATTAGTCGGGGTCGCCCCGTTGAGACGAGAATACTATTTTTCTGTTTTCCGTCGAAAAAGTTCGTCGAAATTATGGGAAATAAAAAAAATCAAAAGATAAACTCTAAAAGAGAATATAAAAAACTAAGAATTCAACTCATGGCTAATTGTCGAAAGTGATATTTCTTTATTTTCTTTAGTTTGTTACTAAGTACAATTTTTGTATCAACCGTTGCCAGGCAGCCCGGGTATAGTATATGAAAATCAAATAGATGTCTTAGACCACCTCACGTTTGAAGTATGTAACTAATGTTATTTTTTATAGCAGTAATATGATTATATTTTGCGAAAGTACTTATACATTGTATTATCAATTTTAATGCTTTTCAGAGTTGCTTCATATAACATAAGCTGATGAATCCGATCCAGTCGCATCGCTTAGTAAAAGTTAGTTACTAAGCGATGCTTAGTAAAAACTGTAACTTGTAAGATTGTTGCAAATGTTTTTTCTCACATTCAGTAAACATTTAAGATTCTATTCACTAAATAGAATCATAATCATTTGTAATTAGAATCTTTATAAATGTTTTTTCAACAAAATTTTACTATATGATATACATATCGAGTCAAAACCTTATCTAAGCTAATTAAATAACCCGTCCCTGACCGCACCCGGTGGAAAAGTGCCCATCACACTCGCCGCGTTTCCACGCTGGATTGCGATGGCCAGTCTTTGCACCAGGAATGAGCCAGAACGATAGTCCCCTGTTGACTCATTGAGTCTTTGTCCTAATTCTCTCACAAATGCCCTGGCATCCCTGCACCAACTTCCCAGAGTCTTCACGTCTATCGGCACAAAGTTGTAAAGCGGCTCCAGGTCAGCGTACTTAAGTCTCTTCCTCAAGCTGGCGTCTGCCGCGGCCGCAGACGGGGAGTGAACAGTGCGACTAAGATGACTAGCGGCTACTGTGCTGACGCAGCTTGCGTCCCAAATAAGGCACTTGCCATTCTTCCAAGGCACCAAAGTCAGCCCGTCCGGTCTCTTCCCATTCGATCTACTCAGAACCGGAGGTTCAAGCACGCAGGGAACGCTCGCCGATATCAGGACCATACGAACGATATCGTTGAGAACGTGGTGTCGCGGAAACCTACCAGTGCACCGCCGACAACTCAAAGCGTGATGGCCATCTGCTTCCACCGTGGAGCCGCAGGTGCAAATATGGGGTTCACACACCTTACAGCCCAGGCGGAAAGCAACCGCCACCCGCAGAGAGTCGTCGTCGAGTAGGGTGCCCAGGTGGGGCGAAGGCAACGCTTGCAACCACGCTCCCGATTCAAGTTGCAAAACCGCCCGCAGTGTAGCCTTATCGACCCTCGTAGATTCACCTAATATTTCATCCTGGATTCGCTTCAATCCCACTTCATCCCACCCCCGCAGATTATACATTGCTTCAGGCATCGATGCTCTCGCATTAAAGGCCGACCACGCTGACATGGCACCCGCCACAAAAGGTATGATCCCCCGTCACCGTTAGAATTGAGTAAAGTAGTGACCAAGAAAGCCGGCAGGCCCACATCCTGCACGCGACGCACCCCCAGACGGCCACATCGGATTGGCAGAGCTGCCTGAATCCACTGGGTCTCATCCAGAGAGACATTGAGGACCGACTCTACAACTGTTTTCAACGCAGCGTCAAAGGAAGAAACCTCCCCAGGACAGAGCCACGTCGGGGCGGTACGCATTAAATAGGTAACCTTCGGGAGAGCGAAGCACATGCGTAATAAAATAATGGCGACATGCGCGGACAGGCCTTTTAGACGTTCGTGAGCGGTTAGGAGAAGTTGTTTTCGAACAGTGATGGCCTCTGGAACAGCAGCAAGAAGTATTGGAGATCCCAAGAGGCTGAAGTCTGAGGAAGAAAGTTCCTTAAGGCCAGGAAGAATAGAGTTAGAGTGTGAAAAGTGTGATCGAGCCTCGCTGTTAAGGCCCTGTTTTCCTGCAAAAGTAGGCATTTATAGCGATCCCGGCCGCTCGTAAAATATTACGCGCGAACGCAGTGACGGTGAACTCGGCGATGACCCCGCCAGCGTCACAGTATAGAAATATGCAGCAGGAAAACTTGATTTGACTTAGAAAATTAAATGCAGTTTTTTTAACTTTATTTAGTTATATGATTATATTAAGTAAGAAATAAATACGAAATTAAAAAAACTGTATGAGTTTGAGAACTGTTTGTTCTATGAGTTTAGTTGCTTGGGCGAAAAAAACTTACATTATAATAATAATAATGCTTTAAACGGTTACTTTATATAATCGCACCGTTCGTCGTCGACAGGGCAGTTAAATACCTAAAGTTAACGAGATTAACAACTTTTTTCATGCGGGAATCCCCTCGGATACCCCCCTGCCGGAGCCGGAAGGGGAGGTTATGTCGGACTCGAACTTTTTAGTCGGTTCGAGTCCGACTGTGGGCACGCCGACTGTGGGTCGTGGTGCTAGTTTTTATGAAGTATTTATATAAATTTACACTGTACCTTCTTTTTTTCGTGCGGAAATCCCCTCGAATACCTCCCCTGCCGGAGCCGGAAGGGGAGGTTATGTCTTTTTTTTTTTTTTTATACAGGACACGTCAATTTGACTTCACCTCGCCTGATGTTAAGCTAAAGGCAAAGTCTCGGAAAGAGGGTTACCATCGTAAACATTTATCATGTTAACAGTGGTGGCACTCAGCTTGACGGCCTCATTAGATGCCTTTTCACGCCCCGCTTAAAGGACCCAGGACTGTAGGAAGAAGGAAACACGTGAACTGGCAGGGAATTCCAGGCCTTAGTGGTGCGGCATAGGAATGAATCACTGAAACGCTTGGTTCTAGCAGGTATACTCTGCACCGTAAATGGATGACATCTTAGCCCTGCACGTGTCGTCCTGTGAAGGAAAGGGGAGGGTGGGACTAATTGGAAGAGCTCGTCAGAACATTCACCATGGTAGAGACGGTAGAAAACTGCCAAAGACGCAACATCTCTACGCATCTGCAAAGGCTCGAGGGTGTTCGTGACCTCAGGATCCCCAATAATGCGGACCGCACGTCGCTGCAATCTGTCGAGAGCATCTAATAAGGTTCGAGTCCGACTGTGGGCACGCCGACTGTGGGTCGTGGTGCTAGGCCTGAGGTGAGGTTGTCATCGAAATATCCCTCGCACCCCGGCTGACCCAAGGCCAGTAATTCTCCTGGGTCTGCTGGGGTGCGAGAGATATGCTTTCGGCAATCTCACCTCCGGCAACCAAGGACCCAAGACGGCGTGCGTTTTAGTCGGTTTGAGTCCGACATAACTGCCTCCACCGGCTCCGTGGGGGTGGTATCTACGAGGATTTTGCGCACGATAAAAAAAGGCCAATAATTAAACTAACCTACCTAAATATTAAAATTATTCTATCCTAAACTAAAACTAAATTTATATTTATTTACACACACACAAATTATATACAATGTACGAATATTGTAGGTACTAGGTACCCCTGTACTGATATAGATAAAATATGAATTATAGAAAATCGTAAGTAGCATCTTCAGTAGTAATACTGATATTCTTATACTATGGCGCTATGAGCGTAATATTTAGGTATGATAATTTTTTAAATTACCAATCGGAGTTAGAAATTTTGTTTATGGCTTTGCACGACTTCTTTAGCTTGCGTTGTTTATTGCCCATAATGAATGACTTGCAACAATTTATTATAAATACGTAAAACCGATTGATTGGTGCACGAAACTGTCGCGCAAAAACTGACACAGGTCCTACTTCGGTAAGCGCCAGCGCGCGACTGGCGCAACTTTTCGGGCCTCAACGGCGCGAGCACTCGCGAATTTAGTAGGTATTTAAATATAACTTTAAAAATTATTTCATAATATAGTCAAAATCTGCGAAAATGTCTAGACATATGTAGTGGCTTTAGTTTAGTACAAAAATTTTATAGAAAGCAAAAGTAATTTAGTCATAATATTCAAAAAAAAATAACGAAAAGGGGTAACTTTGGGATTTTTTTCTATCGAGTGAAGTTCATCAGATCTGGTAACTAGGAGTGTTCGTTATAATACGTAACTGTTAAAATAGCATGTTCTTAAAAAATAGCAATAGCAACTGTTAAATATTCAATCAGGCAAACGTTAAATTATTTGATATGTTATTTAACCATCGCGTCGGACAAGTACTTGCCAACAATGTATTGGCGAGCGGCGACAAGCTTCGAGAATTTTATGGCGCGAGTGTAGTTCATGCGAAATTGTTCTTTATATATGAGCGTTTAGGATTCATATTGCAATAAATATCTAGTAGGTATGTTTTCGATGCACGAAACGATTCTGCCAAATTATGCTTTACAGTAAGCAAATAAGTGCTATATTTCCAAATCGAAGTTAATGCTATTTTTCTAATATGTTCTTTTGTTCTGTTATAATATTGAAAAGTTAAATTTAAAATGCTATTTTTCTAATATGTTCTTTTGTTCTGTTATAATTATAATATTGAAAAGTTAAAATGTTATTTTTCTAATATGTTCTTTTGTTCTGTTATAAATGTTATAATATTGAAAATTTAAAGTTAAATATTGTTTTGAAATAATCTATGGAGTCCGACATAACCTCCCCTTCCGGCTCCGGCAGGGGAGGTATTCGAGGGGATTTCCGCACGAAAAACAGAAGGTACAGTGTAAATTTATGTAAATACTACATAAAAACTAGCACCACGACCCACAGTCGGCGTGCCCATAGTCGGACTCGAACCGACTTTTTAGTCGGTTCGAGTCCGACATAACCTCCCTTCCGGCTCCGGCAGGGGAGGTATTCGAGGGGATTGGCGCACGAAAAAAAAGAAGGTACAGTGTAAATTTATATAAATACTTCATAAAAACCAGCACCACGACCCACAGTCGGCGTGCCCACAGTCGGACTCGAACCGACTTTAAGTCGGTTCGAGTCCGACATAACCTCCCCTTCCGGCTCCGGCAGGGGAGGTATTCGAGGGGATTGCCGCACGAAAAAAAAGAAGGTACAGTGTAAATTAATATAAATACTTCATAAAAACTAGCACCAAGATCCACAGTCGGCGTGACCACAGTCGGACTCGAACCGACTTTAAGTCGGTTCGAGTCCGACATAACCTTCCATTCCGGCTCCGGCAGGGGAGGTATATTTTTCATCCCCCTAAATGGTGCAGCGGGAACGGGATCTGACGCCACGAGGGTAGGAAAAAATTGGCGGTACGAAGTTCGCCGGGACAGCTAGTTATATTATATGAATTGATTTGTGTACCTACCTTTGTAGAAGTAAAATAAATAAATATTAATATTACTATTACTATTACTAAATAAATATTACTATTACTATTACTATTTAACTGTTACATTTACATTTTTATAAATTAATCCTATCTAGATACAATAAAAAACTAATTTCTAACTTGTTTCTTAATCAAATTTATGTTTAATGTATGTATTGTATATCCGGTTATAATAATAAGTAATCTAGTCTTTTACATATTATGTGCTTTAACTTTTTTCAGCGAAAAAATTAAGAAAGAAAGAAAGAAGAAAGAAAATTCGTTTATTATACACTTCACTACACACTGAACACTTTTTTTTTTGAGTTTTTAAGTATTTGTATTTATTACAGCGTCGTAATATTTGAATGAAATTTTATAGCATGTATTTTTTTATTAGAATTTCTATATATAACATATATAAATGTAATAAAATTGCATACAAATATTTGGGCGGAGTAACCAAAAATCAATGTTTAAAAAATGATTGAAAAATCATTCATTGGCTCCAACTGTTCGTAAGAGTGTTGGTAGATGACTCCATCGTCGCGTCGCCTTTAAGACTCGTATTACTATTACTCGAGTCGTAATATTTGTTATACTAGCGGTCTGAGTTTCGGTTTCGGGTACTTGCCCGTGGTATACTTAATATATCACCTAGGTATTCCAAGGTACTGTTTTCGTAGCTGCCGTTCACGTAGGGTTTCCATGATTACTTTTTAAACTCGTGCGTCTACAGGGAACATTTTCGTATAAAATAATATACTTAGCCCGGTGTTATTTGCAATTTTTGTATGGGGCTTTGCAACCAGAAGGATTGCGATTCCGTAGGACGATGTTCAGAATATTAAACGGGGTGTGCATTGTTTTACATAACTTTTCAACTCCTATCATCGGACGTCCGAAAATGTTTCTCATACCATTTATATTTTTTAGATCGTTATTCATAAAAATATTAAAACTAAATATTAAAAAACATAATCATTTAAATTCATAATATCACAAATCATACACTTCTTTTTTACTAATATTTGTTTTAATATATTTGTTTATACTAATGATCGAAACTCATAATTATTCGATTATATAACTATAATATTCATAAAACGAGATGCTACCAGACAAGTAGGTTAGGTTAGGTTAGAACTGTGACCACAACAAAGGCCGGCGAAGCGCCCAAATCTATTTTTTATTTGAAAAGTAGACAGAATTTATGCAAAACGATTTTTTTTAAAGTAAGTTCTTAGTAACAACATTGTTAATTAAAGCAATATGATAATAGAATGTGTTATGAAATTATGAAGAAGAAAGGATCTGAAAAAAAAGTTATGGATTTAAACTGGTTCTTGGTAGTAACAGTATGAATAAAAAAATTGTGATCACTAAATGTTATGAGTTCCGATAATAGTAATAAAATGTATGAATAAAAAAAGTATGAAAAAATAAAATGATGAAGAGTGATGATTATGAACACAAATCGGGAGTAAGAAAAAGAATAGGATAAAATATTTTATGTGAGCCAATATGGACCCAAACGATAAAGGCTACTTACTATACAGTGGCAGAGTAAGTACTTGGACGATTAAATTATAATTTGTGAAATGGACTAATTCCTACCTACTTAATTTAGTTCAAACCGATGTTGTTATTTTAATCTAATTAATTTATTCCAGTCTAATTTATTTAATTACACGGACATTTAATTATAATTTATTCATAATGCGTATCCAATTTATTAAGTTTGTGACACGTCAATAATTTGTGTTTGATAAGGACTGAACAAAGCTCGAATGTTTATGTAATTTAAATTTATTTTAATTTTGTTCCATGTATAAATATTTCCGCGCCTAACGGCAGAATGTGCAGCTCCAAAACAATATTACAACACCTGTAAGGTAACCATGTTCTATGGAAATAAAATTAGAATTTGAAGCCAGAAACTAATACAGACGTCTATAGCGTGAAGGAAGATCCTCCGAAGAGTGGTAGGTACTCTATCAAGCATGTTCAATGTTCATAGTATGTATTGAGCCCATTATAAAAATATCTATTTCCGGATTCTAAGTAGGTACCTAATTCATAAGTAGGTACATAACCTATAAACGATAAGACTGTATCTGCATATTTAAAGGAACTCACTGTCAGGCTTAGGAGTTGCTCAAGAAGCTAAAATATGCAAGGTAACACAAATGATTAAATGCCATGAATAGCTTTACATAACTTTGTAATAATAGTTTCGTCATGTTTATTGGGTAAATACAGATAAGATATGATTAGACATAACCAAAGCGCATAATACATAATGATATATTATGTGTAAAGACAGACATAGACTATTTTTTGTTTTGAGGAACGCTGATATCATAATACTTAATAACGAGAGCTTGGCAAAAGAGTTATAATATTGCACATTCACTTAAAAACGTTCATGTCATTCGAAATCTAAATGTTAGCATTATATAGTTCAAAAAAAGAGAGGGTACAGTGAGGCATAAAATAAATTCTGTCGCACACACACTTGAGCTGTGGATTGATTTGCCTGCTGTGGATTTTCCAAGCGCCTACAATATTGGCTGGGGGTGATCGGTGGAGCCGCCTGTCACCCTAGCAGAAGCAGGTCGCGGCGGTGGCGTAAAGTGCGCCTCCCCGTACCCGGGGCTAGATGGGGACCTTATGGTCTCCACAAGCCGAAGGGGGCCACCGTGGGGACTTTTCACACGATAAAAATTTAAAAAAAAAAAGCGACTACAATATGGGGTTCTACAAAAAAGACATCAGACAGTTCTTACAGGGTTGGCAGCACGAATGTGACACTCCTGGTGTTGCACACGTCCGTATGCCATGGTAACCATTTTTCATCAGGTGGGTCGTGTGCTGGTCTTTCACCTAAGTGGTATAAAAAGCATGGAAGGAATCGAAAGACCATCAACGGGCAATGTCTCTACGCAACTGCAATAATTCGTTTGACCTCAGCAACCTGCTATTTTTTTGTAAGAAAGGATTAATGATACGGACAATGGTCGCTGTTCTGACGTATTTATAGACAAAAAATAACAAGTTGTCGCTGCGTGCCTGAGAGATAGAAAGGCGTACTATGTAATATGCATAATGTGCACTCATTTGAATTTTCTAAATGAGTTGCATGTTAGCAAGTAACGCTCGTTTCACTGAAAATTTTACTTTCTATATATTATGTATATAAGCACAGATAATATAATATAGTTCTATAATATAAATAAATTGAATAGCTTAATTCTAACTTTAAACTCTCGCGTTCCATTATATACCATGCGGCATGGTTTAGGAAGGTACTTAATTATATACAAATACAAATTGTTGCTAAACGCTTATTCTTAAATTTTCTCTTAAATTAAACCTTATTCTGACGATTAAATTTGTCGGAATAAGGTTTAATATATGAAAGACAATTTAGACGTGTGTGTGACGTATGTTAACTCGGGGCAAACGACTGGTCATAATATTTACAGCTCTGTAGTCTGCGTAACAGTAGAAAGTACCGCCTCATCGGATACCGATGCGATATTGAATTATTTGCACAGATTGATTTGTAGGTGATGGTATTTTGTATCGTAAAGTTCAATTTGCAATTAATACGTTTTCACATACATAAATTAATATACGTGGTTGGTGATATTATTCTCTAAAACTGAAGGGTAGCCACGTGATTCCCGGCAGAGTAGAATTCGGGCCACCCCATCTCTTTCTATGTGGTGTCATAGAGGGCGATTAAGGGATAGGGCTGTTTAACATCAGACAGATATATACAGCCCAGACTCAGCCTCAGATGCATGGCTTGAGTCAATAATAGTGCCCGGAATGCGGCAATAGACGCATACTCTATTACGTGACCGAATACAATGAAAGGTGAAATGTGGGTGTTAGTTCACCTCTGCCTAACCCTTCGGGGATAAAGGCGTGATTTTATGTATGTATGTAATTTGTAGATATATTATTATATTTGAAATTCGGAGGGAAGGCGGGTTGAACACTCAATACACCCTCTGAAAAGACCACATACCGAGGCGACTCCTGGAACATTTGCTACTCGTATTTTAACGTACAAGGACCCAAGCGGACCTGGAGATATTATTTTTATTTACATATTTATTTCTTACATATACATAACATACATCACGTATAACCTACAAATAGAATAAAGTGATGTGCAAAGCCCGTCAGTATTGGTAAACTGTAGTGCCGGTACTATATACTTATCCAAGAGTGGTAGAAAGAAATGTTCGGAAATATTGTAATTTTTTTGTATACAGACAATCTACAATGTAGATTATTTAGATTCTACATAATTTAAAATGAACAATCTTTTTTTGTCTGTCCCATATGCGTGACCGTTAGAATTACACGATTGCAATGAAACTTTGGTAAATTTTTGTGCACAAGTCCGTGAAATTTCTTAGTTTTTAACATAAATAATGCAATGGCAATGCAAGTAATGCAACGCAAGCTGGCTGGACGCAATTTCAGACTGTGGTATTACTGAAGTAAAAAAAAACAGTTCTTAATTTTTTAGATCGAGGTTTAATGTACACACTTAAATGGCGATGGTTAAAGAGCCAGCAATACTTATCCTTTATCCAAAAACGCTGCACCTTGGAGGTCCACTCTCTCATTCCTTCTCTCCATACATTTTCTGTGAGGTAGGCAGAGATCACAGTTTTCCACTTGTTACGAAGCATGAAGCCAGAAGGCTTCATGCTTCTTATACTTTCACAATTGTTTTCATACATACTCGCCGGTTCCGGGTAGTCTTACTTGACATATTCTCTCCATGATTGGATATATTGTTATAAGAATGACGTGTCTGTTTGTCTGTGCCATCATAAGTCCGGAACATATGAAGCGACTTCAATTTTGTGTTTTTGTGTATTAAAGGTGACTTATGTGCAAGTGTTCTCAGACATGTTTGATGAAAATCGGTTGAACCGTTTAAAAGTTATGAGGGTTAAAGTGAGGATGAGGAGTGGCGGGGATTTTTTAAATTATTTGTTATGGTTTGTACATTTGTGCGGCTGACGTCGGACTCACCAATTCCGAGCAGAAAGCTTGTACCTGAGCCTCACTAATTCAATCAACAATATACGGCAAAGATAAAATATATAAGATACTGGCTTCGAAGCGAGGTTGGCTGGGGCCTTCAACATTTTGATGGTAGCTCAGGGTAAAGAGAGCTAGTAGCAGGAATGTGACTCCCCTGGTGTTGCAGACGTCCATAAACCACGGTAACATCTTTCCATCAAGTGGGCCGTGTGCTTGTCTACCACTTAAGTGGTATAAAAAACTACTGGCACTACTGCTAAAACAGTTGTATATTTTTGATATTACCCACACATTGAAATTATACTTAGTATATTTTTAATCTATTATATCGCCGTATAGGTATATAGTGTAAATAATAATAATGTAATACCAAATAAATCATGTACACACATTAATTAGTTTTTTAACCCAATGAATATGTAAAAGATTTTATGTTTATCTGCAAATCTAAGTTGAATCTACCTTATTTCGATGCAAAAGTGATTTCATTTTATAAGGAACCATTCAACCATTTCCAAAATTTTATGACTCGAATATTTTCTACAAAATGATTCGCGCAGTTTAAATACTACTTTTTAACTTGTTGTCTAACAAACAGGTTTTAATAATCTTGTAGAAGTTTAACTTTGCTTATCAAGTAATGATATCAAAGTAAACAGTTCTAATGCCGGATTTGTCTTTCATCTATAGAATGACGCTACCGTTGGCTTAAAAGAGGTCACTTTGTACTGACAGGCTACTACATAATATAGGTACCTATATGTTTAATGAGTTTTATTTAATCCATCCATCCTTATGAGTCACTCACGTTTTTAAATCATGAGTTCAATAAACAAAAACGAGCCATAGCCAATTCGTCAGAAGCTTTTCAAGGTACATTTTTAAAATGTCCATATTCGTGATTTTAGTGAAACCCCGAAATTAAATTTCAGTTACATCTTATTAATACGTAATAGAATAACTACAACAGTATTATATCTGTATATATATTCCAAAAAAAGGCTTTTTCTAGGACCGGCAAATGTTGCGCAGGAGTAGAACTGCTTGCGTTACACGATTTCTCCGCGTGTCTCTCAATTGCAGCAATTAACAAATTGATGTGACAGGAGGGTTCATCATCATTGAACTGGTATGTAAGGCAAAAGTTTAAGCGTTGGTAGCTTAGTAGGTAAGGAGGGCAGAGGTCCCGGGTTCGAATCCTGCCTGCTGCTGTTTGACACTATCGACGTCAACCGTAACACAAGCAATTTGGCTTGGATAAGGGGATTCATTTGATATTACAGCATTAATAATCGTGAAATAGAAACTACGAGTGTTTGATCATATTCTGGGTAACTGACCGCTAACCAGCAAAAGGCCGAGTCTGGGGTTGCAAGGGTGTTCCTACGAGTATTACTTATTCTTTTCGATTTTTTCCGTTTTTTTTTGCTGTAGATTGCTGTCGTGTTCTACTGATTTAAGTATAACCTTGACAACTGTCACTTTCAATGCTGGTTTTATGCGCTCGTATCGTACCCTCACATTATGTAGGTACACAATTATTTTTGAAATTCACCGATATTGATGGGTCCTAGGTATGTATAAGGGCCAAAGTGCTTTGTACATCAAAATGTTTTAAGTATGCTTGTTACTGTATAATTTTTATGAGTACACTAAAGAATTAAGAAGTTAGCAAACAAGCAAAATTTCGGAAATTTTGCTTCTTTATTAAGACAACTATTTTCCTTATTTATATGATAGTGGTTTATATATACATGTATCAGGATTTTTTTACTGAACATTGGCCATTTTATGTTTTTTTTTTGTTGAAATCACTTTCCTTAAAAACACCGTTAAAGGGCCAAAATTTTACGTGTATTTCCTTTTTACTTATGTAAATTGTTATTTTTTATTCTCTCTTCTTCTACCTAAAGCATTGAATACGGGTTCATAATTATTGTAATACTAGCTGTCTCGGCGAACTTCGTACCGCCATATTTTCCACCCGCGTGCAATTCCGTTCCCATTCCTGTTCCCGTGCCCATTCCCATTACTATTCCCATTCCTATTCCTATTCCCATTCCCATTCCCATTCCCATTCCCATTCCTATTCCCATTCCTACTACTACCTACTACTACTAAATACTAATTCCGTAACGTAAACATAAACTTCTCTCACATACCTAATAGAAAAAGTTTGTATGAGAAAAAGAAAAGTTACTTTCTGAAATTTTCTGTACAACTGTTTTATTATTTTTTTACGTAAGAACCTTCTCCCGATAATAACAAACACAACAAAAAAAGAATTTGTGAAATCAAAGTTTGTATGAGAAAAAGAAAAGTTACTTTCTGAAATTTTCTGTACAACTGTTTTATTATTTTTTTACGTAAGAACCTTCTCCCGATAATAACAAACACAACAAAAAAAGAATTAGTGAAATCGGTCCAGCCGTTGGTGAGTTATGCGCTTACCAACACATTTTGCGATTCATTTTTATATTATAGAAGATTAAGGCTGATTAAAATTTTAAATCAATAAATTAGTAAATTATTGTGTCTTTTCACAATTATTTCAAATGTTGGATATTTTAACATAGTTAGTAGTTTAGCAAATTATGAAATGTACAAGGGTCAAACTGGCTGATTGACCCCAAATTAAAAAAACGCCCGGAAACACAAACCAATTTTTGGCCCTTATACGTTTAAAGCCCTTATACATCAATAAAAATCTTACTTCAATTAAGTGTTTCCATGTAGAAAGGTTATTTTTTTTAATAGGTCACATGATTAATTACACCGATAAGATGCGTTTACCATAAAACAGTCAAAATGGCCAAATTGTTAATTTGGACTATCTAATTAGGACCCATCGATATGTCTTGAAGCCGAAATAGGTCGCATACTTAGTAAAAAAACTAACTTAACAAAATTAAAGAAAGTTATTGTGATAATTCTGAATAAAGAGAAACCAATCTATGAAAGCTACGTACATTTGTTAAACGCTGACAATTTTTTTATTAAGTATGTCAAAACCAGTATGTGTACATATTTAATATTGGTGGTAGACACAATGTGTGTACAAGTTATTTAAATAAATTCATGATTACTTTAGCGCTCTGTCTAATGCTATTTACCAAAGTTTAATAGTGTTTGTTGTTGATAGGAAATCACCCTGTGTATTCTTCACAATCTTCACGTGAAGGTCGCCTAGTGAGGGCCTGAGGGTCGTACGGTGCGCGCGCAGACGAGCGCATGTCGCCTACCGCCAGTCGATCTGCAGCGTCGCGCGCCGACACCGGGCCGACGTGCAACCCGCTATCACTCCGCCGCGTACAACAGTTAAATCATTAACCATCTACAAACCACCTGTTACAAACCACCCATCACAAAAAAAAAAAAAATACAAAGTGAAAAAAATTCAGTGTGTGTCATCTAACCCTTCCTGCACCATCAGTCAATTTGGTAAGTTTGGTTGTCGATATTATAGTGTTAATTAAATGTTGATTTTGTTAGGTAAACGTTTTCGCATAGTTCACGTGGTTCGAAAGTATTTCAAGGCGATCGCCTCTATGTGCTATGGAGTTAGACAACCAGAGATTTCGTCAAATTAATCTCGAGATCTCGTTTCATGTTGTCAAATAAAGGTTACGTTAATGGTTCAATTTGATACGCTTGGCTGATATCAATGGCTATACAAATAATGATTGTATCCATTATACCTATCTACTTTTCATTTTGTTCCATGAACAATAGGTTAAATATAAGTATGGTTAGTTATAGTGCAATAAATGGTAAATAATATACCTAGTTGTACTTATGTTTCCTTGTGGGAATATTAGTAAAACATTAATATGCCAAATAACCTACTAAAAATAGTAATTTTTCTTCACCAATCCATATAAAGTTGCCATTTTATAAGCTATCAATGTTCAATTAAATTCTAATTAGACAGTTTTATCGAAGAAGTATAAACCGATAAGTCGCACTTGGAACGCTTTACGATGGGTGAGTATCCATTGCAAAGGATAACTTTTTGCAATGAGAAATAGAATTCGCATTTCATTTTTAAATTTGGAACTTCTGATTTTGTTATAGCCAGGACTTTAAAAATGCTATGTTGCAAGTTAATCAACAATAGTTATTTAAAATCTGTGTTACGCGATCCCGCGTATTACTAAAACATCAAAATATTCTAATTTCTCAAACGTTCATTGCCAAATCGATATAATAATCAAAGGAATAGCAAGCAGTTCCATTGAGAAACATTCACAATATTAAGTAACACATTCAAGGGCACGGTATATTGGACTACTAGAGCTGCCTACCGACATTATTAAAAAATTCATACTTTCTAATATTAAGCAAGTCGAATTTTTAACATCTTACTTATTAGATATACATACACTGGTCTAATTATCTCTATTGCATGTTGTCTGAATATATTTCCGGTTAAAATTATGTGAATGTGTAGTTACAGATTCACATGTTTACTGGACCGCTTGTACTAAAAAAAATGTTTTTTTTTTGGAATATAAGTAGAAGCGTTAGAGTAACGGCTTGAGGCGTCAGACTAGCAATAAAAAGTACGCCGGCTTAAATCCTTGTACATTTTCGACGTGACCTTCGTGTAAACTTTAAAAACGGGATAATCCT
Source organism: Eilema sororculum (assembly GCA_914829495.1). Taxonomy (NCBI): domain Eukaryota; kingdom Metazoa; phylum Arthropoda; class Insecta; order Lepidoptera; family Erebidae; genus Eilema; species Eilema sororculum. The sequence continues at coordinate 14,106,965 of OU618548.1, forward strand.
GTTTAGCCTTCCAAGTAACCCTTTAGTTGACCAGCGATACGTTCTGATTTCAATGGGGTAAAATTTAGTAATTTTTCACCTTACAGGCAATATCTTTAAAAATTTCTCGTTTATTGGCTTACAACGTAAAAAGGCCCATCTGCCAAAATTTCAAGATTGTACCTGCAATGGTTTAGGTTCGCATTCATGAATCAATCAGTCTGGTACTAAGTACTTCTCTAAAATTACCATATAGCCTTTCTAGATTCCACTGTTCAGGTTTCTTTAGTACAGTTACCTACACTATGTAAGTTAGAGCGATCGGTCTTCACAAATTGTGAAATATTGTCTTTTTCAGTGTCAAATAAGGTTGCTTTAGTTAGAACTGTAAACTTGTAAATTAATTAACTGGTGGTGTAAAATAGATATCTACTGAAACGTTTGCGAAAGATACTCTGTGTATATATACTGGTGTCATAGAATTTCGCCGCAGCATTTTCAAATGCTAAGATAGCAGAAAAGCCTGCTGAAGTTGGCAGTAGGAAATATGTACTACAAGCAGTACTACAGACTATCGGAAGAAAACAATATTTAAATTTTATTTATGAATATGCAGGATATTATGTTTACCTCATAGTCAATTCGGCAAGCGAGATCTCGTTTGTTAGAGACTTGAAATTTTAATTTTAAATTGAGTTTTGATTTCAAACGTTTGACAAACTTGGGTACCTATATATAATTTTAATATTTGCTAACGTCGTGGATGAAATCTATAAATGTCACCTTACATGTTTATTAAAATACTAGCTGTCGCAACCCATGAGAATACCCGGGATAAACAGTAAGTAGCTTTTGTTTTTTGTTTTATTATTCCAGGCAAAATCTGTGCCGAATTCCAGTCAGATCCGTTCAGTCATTAAGTAGAACGTGATAGAATAACAGGCATCCAAATATGTTAACATGTTCAAATACATTTATAATATTAGTAGAAAGTAGGATAGGGTTAACGTTAATGAGTAAATAAAACAAGAAAAGGAAATTAAACAATTAAAAAACCCCTGACTTTGCCCTAAAAATGTTTACTGCAGCGCCCCCTAGTGGGTTGTCACCGTAACACATGCACCAATCAAACCCAAACCAATAATTGGAAACTGCATCAAAATCGGACTTGTAGTTTTGGAGAAAAATGGCAACATTGATTTGCATTAAAAATGTTTGCTGTAGCGCCCCATGTTGAGTTGTCATTGTAACACCTATCTAAGAACATGCTCCAATTAAAGCCGAACCCATAACTGAAAATTGCATCAAAATTGGATTGGTAGTTTTGGAGAAAATGGGAACATGCATACACAAACTTCTTCTCACCCCAAACGCATATACCGTCGTGGGTAAAAATGGATTTTAAGATGATACAGAAGTTACAACTAGAAGACAATAATAAATTAGTGCTTTATTTAACCGTAACCAGTGAATGTGCATAAAAATTACATTCTTCGTTTTGAAAATATGAAAGGCCTGCAGTAAAAAGGTAAGGTATTTTTGTACAATAAGAAGATGCTGATAATTTTTCAATTCTATTAATCGAATTTGTGTCCGTTAATCGTATTGTCTGTCATGGAACTTGATGGCTTGAACGTTTTGATAGATAATAAATATCTTTCGAAGATCTTTGGCTTGGCCTCGAAATATCGTTAAAGAACAGCTATCCTTTTATGAAACGGTATTTTACCGTTTATTTAATTAAAAGTATAGATGTATCTTGCGCATATAGCTATAACTACTGTATTTATTACTACCTAACTTGAAAAAAAGTTTTTTTTCGCTTGAAGGAGACCTATAAACTAACCGTTATTATGTATGACTCAACTGACATCTAAGTACTTGCTTTTTATCATTTTTATTAGCCTTTACGTTGGAGGGATTATTAATTTAATTAATAATCTTTTGAGGTTTAGGCAGTAGTACGACTTCATTGAACAGGATTTGCTTGTATTCCACATAACAAATTTTACTCTAAGGGACTCATATTAATTAATTTAGATCATAGTAGACTTACTCAGGAACCAGCTACGAGTATAGCCATAACATATTTTTGCTATTTCTAAAGAATACGGGATATTGAGTGGAGTACGGAACAGAATCACCGTTCCACCCGGGCGGAGCCGCAGGCAACTGCTAGTTATTTATAATGACAACTTACCGCCGTTCCCAATAGCAAACTGGTGGTTAGAGATGGATCGCATCTACGGATAAAGTGCTCGGCTGTTTAAATTCAAAACATAGTAACTCCTATTTCACACCAATTTCGGAAAATAAAATTATACCGCGATGCGCTTTCCCGCAAAAAAATCAATTACTTGAATTATTGAATTTAAACAGCCGATACGTCAAATTTGACTGTTGCGATCTATCTTTGACTGTAGGTATGTTATTGGGAACGGCCGTTAGAAGCTGTAGGTGTATTAAACTATAATAATGTGGTTGAAGCTGAAAGTTCTTTAACACATTGCGGTGACATTCTCCGCGGTAGGTGAAATGTTCTCATTTAAATTACCATAAAGTATCTGCTTCACAGAGCTACTCCATTTTTCCGAACAGGTTGCTTATTTAGCATTAAAATATTAAAAGTAATAAATAATACATGATACAGCAATACCGCGTTAGGTGGTGAGATGATAATATACGGAATGGATAAAATGAAATACAGTTAAACCGAACACTTTAAAAATTTGAATAAGAAAACACATAGGTGCCATTATATACTGTTGATTGATGGTACTTGGTGGAATTTTTTGTTACAAATATTGAGAACACTTGTACTTCAGGTACCGGTCAGGTTTAATATAATAAATACTGTGGAAAAGTACAAGTGTTCTCAATAATATGTGTAACATAGGTGCTACACGATTTTTATGGCGAAAGATTTTGTGAACATGTTTTATGACCCGGCGAAAAAATTGCTGCTAAAGAAAGAGACGGGGACTGGTTTATTATAATAAATATCGCATAACAACAAAACGTCTATACGATGAATTAGTGAACGAGAAAATTCCAAGTCAGCGTTACCGTCGGAGAATCATGCTCTTGAACTAATTACCTACATTTCTATTATGTTGTACATTTACTGACGTCTTGCATTTTTATAACGTAGTCACAAATCGAAAGGTAGACAATATCAATTTGCATTACTATCTACCAAAGAAAATTGAACACGGATTATTCGATATGAACTAGTACAGTTTCGTGTGTAGTTTGCGTTTCTGTTACGCCAATGGTGCCGATTACGTTGCACTTTTGCGCATCTCATTATTAAAACTATCTGTTACAGGGTTATGAGGGGGGGTTATATAAGGGGCTCTTATGGTAATTCATTCAGATCAGGTGGAAAACTTACTAACAGCAGTACTTTTATACTTGTTACTTGAATATCTACCTTATTCCATTTACACAAGGCTAACAATGGTATGCAGTAGCATGTATGCAGTGCAGTATTGCACGGAATTTGCACCAAACGGGCGTCAGCATTCAGGTACACACATGAAGCAACGGATGGCATCGGATTAAATTTAATTTGGACTTTAAATAGATACTTAGATAATAGATCTCAAATCCAAAGGTTAATTGAACAAAAGACATTATAATTTTATAATAGAACATAGAACCTTTTATTATTGAATGCCGTTAATAAAAGTTTCAAAAGCGTGAACTGACCTTAAGCAAAGAAATAAGATCAAATTGATCGCTGATCGCAAAAATTGCAATAGAGAATACCAAAAAAGGCTAGCTTTCGTAATCAGAACCTCAACGCAAAATGTCACAATTACTGCCACGAAACAGGGAAACTTACCCAGAAAGGATTTGAAGTAAGTTTTATACGTATTTTTTTCTAACTTTCAAAGTTTGCCTATCAGTTTTCACGTTTTACTTAAATTCAAATTCTTTATTGCCAGAATGAAATAACAATATATAAAATAAAAAAAAAACAGTAGGTGAAAATAATTGTTTTTTTGCGTTGCCATACGTAATTAGTATGTAAAATGAAGTTTAGAGCTAATTAGGTAGGTACAATAATTTTTACATTTTCTTTTTCTTTGGGTACTCTTGTTCTATCAGGATACTTAATTATATTTTTCTCAAGGTAAAACAAAGTAGAGAAAAATCTAAATTATGGAGTTTTATTTTTCATTTCTTTATTTAAATTTTCAGAATTGCAATTGCACACTTGCAGCTAAATTACAGATTTATTTTTGTAAAATTCAAAATTAGCATACCTATTGTGCTCGTGCGCAGATATGTTATAAAAGATACAAAACTGTAGTAGAGTGGGTATTTCTCAGCATAAAGAATTTCTTGCATAATTTAGTTTTCCATTGTAGGTACCTAGTTTGGGTCAAAGCGGTTGAAGCTTAGTGGTTAAGAATTCAGTCTTACGATCAAGAGGTCCCGTGTTCGAATCCTGGCCATTACACAACTGACGTGAACCCAACAATTTAGCTCTGTTGGAGGGTTAGGTACTAATTTTGGTTGCAAAACTTTTTTTTTTAAAAAGATGGGAAACTGGTGATGAAATTTCTAGTTTGTCATACGACCTATTGGAAAGCCGACAGGAATCGAGTTTTAACAATCCCTGGCTACTGTTGTTTTGATCATTGCACGGTATGCGTCAGTAGGTTTGTCCTTCTGTCGGGTATACATTGCGGTGCGGCCGGTGCGCCTGCGCATGCGGTTGGGAAATGGCCGGGGGAAGGCCGCCCGGTTCATAGACACCGCGCGCCATCGATCTACGATCATCTTGCTGGCCGTTGCGATATCGACTTAGTATCGAAATAGTTATTAGGCGAGTGCGCTTGAGTAATGTTATGACACTTTAAGGCCAGTATTCCAGAATGATACTCAGTACAGAATCTCGATTTATAATTAGATCTAGAATGCAATCTGGTCTGTATAGGTACAGTGGTACACAGTCTAGATTGCATTTTAGATCGTTGAGGGACACGGGGCTTAAACTGGTCAACAGTATTCTTTATAAAGAAAGTCGAAAGAAAGATAAATTAATAAGAAGATAGCTATCTTCATACCTATTTTTAGTATGTATATGTGTTTTGTACATGATTATACATACAGTTACATAGATAGTATTCACGTTAACCAATCCAACAAAATTGATTGTGTTAGGACTAGGTTCATCTCGATAGTGTACCGCTATAGACTCGAACCCACACCCTCACGTTCACTTTACTTGTTATGAATTTAAGTTACCTTTGTACGTTTATACTAAATGGTTGAGGACACCGTTGTCCCCCCTCCCGAGATGGATGACCCTGGGTCAGCCCGGGTGCGAGGGATATGTCGAAGACAACCTCACTCTTCGGCCTAGTACGACGACTCGCAGACGGCATAAGGTTTTAGTCAGTTCGAGTCCGACATCACCTCCCGCTCTGTATCTGGCAGGGATTTCCGCACGAAAAACAAATTAAAATGATATAGGGACGTTATTGAGAGATACCAAATATTATGAAAATATCGTGTGAATTGCGATGCTCTATAAAAGGTAAACCGCCGGTCTTACATTAGCTGCTTGGGTCAAGGCCTAGTACCACTGAATACAGCATGAATGGTACCTAAAGAAATACCTCTCTCTGCAACCTGGCCACCGTAGCTTGGTCTACGTATCTACTCGATGCCGATGGCGCTCACACTATTTACCACATATTACCAATAACCACGTAACTACTAAAGTAACTTATCATTGTAGTTATATAAGAAAAAATAAAATAAAAAACTACTATTCATTATTTGATGTGATTAGCTTCTTTTTTCGATTCGAAAAATATCATTCATTACATTACTATCATTAGAATACTAATCACGCTTTAATCTCCGCCAATCATTCTATTCGGTCACACGGAATAGGGGATGAGCCCATTGTCGTATTTCGGGCAAGGCTCAATCTCAGTTGCATGGATCGAGTCAAAATAATCAAGCCATGTACCGACCAGACCAGTGGTTAATCGAGGTATTTGTTAAATATACTAAGTAGATACGTACATGGTCTGTAAAGATTTTTCTTGTTTATTTCTCACCCTTTTTAAATAAGATCAGAAAAATAAATTACATGTTTTCATTCAATCAGATGAGGGAAGTGGAGAAGTAAAATACGGAAAGCGAACCCCGGACTTCGAGACCTGTGATGCGATTGAAACTATGTTCAATTCCAAATTCTTTATTTTTCAAAATAGTGCATAGGTAGGTACATTTGCATCTTTTTGAGAACATAATAATTCTACTTAAAATATGTTTACTACCGCTTCCTAAACGTTAGTGGACAAGAAACGGCGCAACAAACTCCACAGCGACATTTTCAAGGACTATGCTAGTTTTAATAACAAATTAAATTGTTAATTGAAAATTTGCATGCTGCAGTAGGCAGCTAAACATGCTGTGCTTATACATATTGTAAGATCCATGTTACCATGTTTAAAGGCAAATAAATTATTCTTATTCTTATTCTTATTCTTATTCTTATTCTAAAGATTTCATTTATTTTAGTTGTTATTACTATTATTAAATCTTTGTTTATATGCCGACGAATGAGTAATCAAAACTAGCATTCTGATGTCAGATGATAATCAAAATCTCGGGCTGGTTCGCGGGTGAAAGCATGAGAGAAAGTAGTGGCAAAAAATAAACCGTTCCGAAGTTATCGGACAACTGAGTTGAGTAGTCAAACTGGAAATTTAATGTTTGGCATACCTACATTGTTGTTAATATCTAAATTTTTTGAAGAAGTTGGGGGAATATTAGTGAATCCAAGAATAAATTTAGGAATTGGTAATCTATATCATACATGTTGATTTGGCGATATCTGTGGCTTATCGGTAAAACGGTCGACCGTTACGTCGAAGGTTGCAAGTTCGATTCCCAGTCAGTGTATATTTATGGTTCTATATATAAATATGTATACAAATTTTACACTGAGCGGGAATCGCCTCATGGCTATGCACAAAGACTGACATTAATCGACAACTGTGAGCCGGCACTGGTTTAACAAAAAGGTTCTAATGCCAGATTGTCGAGAAAGTCGAGATAAACACTGAGATTAACGCTGGGATGATGAATTTCCTCAATCATCACCAATTTGTCACCTGCAGACTAAAAAAAACTTATTTTATTTTCAACTAGCTTTTGCCCGCGGCTCCGCCCGCGTGGATATCGGTTATCGCGACCAAACATAGCCTGTCTTTATGTCCTTTCTCATGGTCTAATCTACCCCTATATCAAATTTCATCAAAATTGGTGTAGTGGTTTAGGCGTGAAAGCGTAACATACAGACAGACAGACAGACAGAGTTACTTTCGCATTTATAATATTAGTATGGATTTAAAGATTGCTTGTCAATTTCACTCTTGAACAACTTCTGTACACGACTGTACCTAATATTAAAAAATCTAAATAGGAATGTTATGTGTGTATTTAGCAAACTCAAATTATAAAATGAATAACTCAACCGCCACGCCTTGCTCTGTCAATGGTCTGTAGATGAAATACACACCTTTTTAATAGATACCAATTTATTGCTCAATGTGTGTGTTCATAACTTTATACTAAATTACGAGTTGAAGAAGCCTTGTGAATTGAGGTTTGACGTCACATGCAATCGCTGCACGTGCATTTTGTACAAGATTGTTAGCATCAATACATCGTTTGAAATAATTGTAATATTTGATATTGATAGGTTTATGTAATCACTTGGGAATACTTGCTCCATATTTTTGACTCCTCATCTAGGCTTTTATAGGTGTGTCAGAATCACTCCTTCTAACCCCAAGCGGCATGAACTCCTCCGTCAGAGCCCTCGTCCGGTAATCACCAGGGGCTCGATTCTGCTAAAACCACAGTGGTGCCACTGCCACTACAAAAACCGCATTAAATAATAGACTATAAAACGATGCCCTTAAAGTTCAAAATTAAATAACTTTTTGCAGAGTAATTGAAAAAGTGTAATCAAACTGTTTTACTTTCATTTTGAACTTTACGCGTATAGAAATAAAGTATAAAATTTAATGTAATTCTGCGGTAGCCTAGTGGTATGGGTAATGGACTGCTGAGACGAGGTCTCGGGTTCGATCCCAGGTTTACCATGGCACACACCAATGACTTTTCGAGGCTTTTCGAAGTTATGTGTGTATTTATCGCAGGTTTATAAGAGCCCGGTTAATGGCAATAGGCTCGCCACCTATTACATTGGGACCTAAACATAAACTGGCGAAATGTGGGTGCTAGCACCTCTGCCTACCCCTTCGGGGAATACAGGCGTGAGTTTATGTTATGTAATTTTTTGCAGTGACTGCAGCACCACAGTGATTTAGCATTAGTAGAATCGAGGATCATTTCTACAGACTAGTAGTGTAAAGGTTTGAGCTCGATGACCGTGGTGGAACCTCTCTGTTTTACTACGTATGCTTTATCACGTATTACAACTAATTTAAATTCAAGTCAAAATTGAAAACTGTATCAAAATATTTGTTACGGTATGAAATAATTTCGGTAATGACTTAAGTGCTTGGTCACTGGACATTTTCCGGTCACGGTGATTAGGTTGCTGCCATCAATTACCGCGTCATTCTCTGCACCATGGCCGCAGGTTGGTTTCATAACTCACTTTCTACAACAATATTAGATGTTATTATTCTAATATGACTTGTGTTTGTTCTATTTTTTACTAAAAACAATTGCATAATCGTAGTTTTGGTTTGAACTAGAAACTGAGTATTGCGGTCGAAAATTTAGGTCTCAAATGTTCTTTGTGCTTGGCTATCGATCGACAGTCGATCATAATCATTACTGTCGAAAAATATATGAGTCGCGCCAAGGAAGAAAACTTTTCTGCATTCTCACCTCTGGCAACTAAAAACCCAAAGACGGCGTGCGTTTTAATCGGTTTGAGTCCGACATAACCACCTCCACTGGCTCCGGTAGGGGTGGTAACCGTGGGGATATTTCGCACGATAAAAAAAAGGAAGAAAACTTGAAGTTACTAATTAATTTTTGTTCTATGGCAATCGCAATGATTCCGCCAACAACTCGGTTTTTATATACTGATCGAAATGACGCGTGAAAGTACAAGTGTAAAATTCTTCCATACAAACAGTTGATTTTGAAGAGTGCTCAAAAGGTATAAAGTGTGTTGAAGTACCTAAAGCAAACACAGAGATATGTGGTAGGGCAAACGATACAATTTATAGGTTAATATTGTTAAGATTTAAATTAGTCGGGAATTAACATAAGTAAGGAGGGTGTTAAAGAGGGCAGGAAGAGGGATATCGTTTGGAGGTAGGAAATCATACAGAGATACATTCAACCTAGTACATGATAAGAAAATGTGGTCAGAAGTTCCTTCAAGTTACTACTAACATTAAAAAATAAATTGAAAATAAAAAATCGCCACAACAAATACACTAAAGAGTAAAAATATGAATCGTTTTAGCCCTTTAATTCGATATACCCAGTAAGTAGGTCATGTTTTGTAAAGCACTCCGGCATGTTATCAGACGTATCCAAGGTCTCCCGACTATAGGTAAGCAACTTAATTTTGTGGTCAGAGTCAAAATTTTTTTGTTAATCTTACTCAGTTCATTTATAGACTAGACTCGTTTGATAGTTTGACATATTGCCTATACAATCTGTCGTCAGATAAATCGCGATTCCGGCTGTGTGTCAGTCTAGAATACAGGCCTAACTTAAGATTACCGAAAAATGCCGAAACTTCATCGCTCCCTCAGTCTTTGCTACTGCTTCGCTACTGTTGCTTAGAATTCCTAGAAGAAAGTATATTTAAACAAATATTCATCTCGGTCATAAAATATTGATAACGGTGCATTTATTTGGAATGTTTGTACAGCGAAAGAAACCAGTCGTATTGACAATTCATCAACATCGTAGGTCTAACGGGCCTAAATTGTGTTTAATGTGTCGAAAGTTGCTATTGAAATATTGGGAATACTATTTGTATTGAACTCAAAAATAGTTTAAAGATGGAGCTTATGTTGGAAAAATACGTATATACAGTCACGCGTTTACCCCAGCGGGGTAGGCTGAGACTACAGTTTTCCACTTACTACGGTCCTTTCATAGATCTTCTATCTTTATATTTGTTTTCATACATGCTCGCCGGTTGCGGGTACTCTTGACATATCCTCCTTTTATAAAAATGTCTGCGATCTGATTGACAATGTATGTACCTATGTCAAGCTGAGTGCCACCATTGTTAACATGGTACATGTTTACGATGGTGACCCTCTTTCCGAGACTTTGCCTTTAGCTTACCATCCTGCGAAGTGAAGTCAAATATCCGTGTCCTTTTATAAAAATATTACCCTCCTTCCTTCGGCAGTAGGGTAAAAATAAGGTCAACCTCGACCGGGTTGCAGTTAGGTGAACCATGGGTACATTATTTTATATTTACTATGATTATAATCATTCTTAGTTCACCAATCAGGTGAACTATAGGTACTTACTTATTTTATATAAATACCCATGGTTCACTTATAAGGGTGAACCAAGGGTACAGAAAGTTAACCATGGAACACCTAGGTGAACCACTTTGGTGTTCTATGGGTCAGAAAGGGCCCCTTCACCCTCGCTTCATAAATCTGTTTCTGCTGATTCGTCAGTCTTCTATGGTCCATCCTTTCCACGTTCCGAACCATCTAAGCATCCCTTTCTCTATCTTAGTCACTACAACTTCAACTACACCACAACGTTCCCTTATCACGCTATTCACATGGTAAACAGCATAACGTTATGGAAATGAGTATAAATTGTTTGTAGTGTAGTTTTGTACATCTGCCACAAGTTTTTTGTGGACTGAAATTAGTAACGAACGAATTTAAGAACAAAGGGTGTAACTGCTAAGATCAAGTGCATTGAAGTTCATTGAACTTAAAGGACAAGTGTATACGTATGAGTAAATAAAAAGTCGTGAATCTTTCATTTTAGGGATACATTTTGAATCATATTGACAAAAGATTATTATGACTAAAATTAGGATTTCAGGCATTTCTTTTTCCTCTAACTTAGTAGAGGAGTAACGTGAACTGCTGCGGTGCTACTCGTGTTGTAGACTTATAACTAAACGGCTTTACTGATCTGCACGTTCAATCTAACCCAGCTTTTGTAATGAAACTAAAATATTGAGCAATATGAAGTAAATAATGAGTTCGTTAAGGCGACTGTGAAAGGACAAGGCCATTTTCTTTTGTAATAGACTGGCATTTGACGACTTTGATTGTATTATTATAGACAATGTCGACTAATAGTCGAGGGGTATTTGTGTCCTTAACAATGGGGTGCGGTCGCCAACGTTGGTGGACAAAACCGGTCGAGGGTTTAAGGAATTTCCTTTCAGATGTGCGTCTGGTTCTTCACAACATGACACCGTTTATTTCCGTTTGAAACCGATATCTCCAGCTACCCTAGTCGAGTTTAGCGGTTTTAGTCGGTTCGAGTCCGACATAACCTCCCTTTCCGGCTCCGGCAGGGAGGTATCCGAGGGGATTTCCGCACGAAAAAAAAACCCTAGTCGATTGACTCTTTGTTGGCGTATTGTAGAATAGAATGACGAATGTATGGATTTGACGTATGTGACATTCGTTGACACCTGTCATATACGTCAAACCCCATAAATTTGTCATTCTATTCCACGATACGCCGACCAGCGAATTGCCACTGGTCTAGAGGGGCACTCTATCGTTAATTCAAGTAAACCGAATAAAATAAATTGTGTACAATTCAACTTGGGAGTCATTCGGAACCGGTACATTTTTAAGAAATCTCCTGATAGGTACTCAACGCGCCGGTTAGGTATGAACCTTCGACACAACCATGAAGGTTCTAATGAAGTCCGGTACATAGTTCGTCTAAAGTTCTTAATATCTTATCGAAATGGTGTTATACTTTGTGTCGGTCTTATTAAGTCTTTAATACATGAATAGCCTATGCCCTCGGCTCCAACCTGCGTGGATGTCGGTTTTCGCTCCTTACCTACGGTTATATCTTTGGTTCTACTCAATCAATTGCGATGGAACAAACGTAAGATATTAAGTCTGACCAAGACCTTTAACAAAAACTACGAAGACACAATCACTTTACATTGTAGTGTAGTGTATATATGTATCTTGTAGTGACTATACTAATCTGTAGCTGTTAGCTTTGGGCTTTGGAATAGGTATTGAAACGTTGACGACGCCATTAAAATGTAGAAAAAAAAAATAATCATAATGCGTCATTATCATTACACTAATTACACAAAAAGTTTTACTACTACATACTCGTATATTAATTGCTGATATTTTTTTTATAGTCCCGAATACCGGTAGAACCGGTAATTCATTAACTACGTCATCTTCTAATATTACTTTAAAAAACCGGCTATTCCCACTTCCAGATCGATAGGGGGCGTTTTCGGTTCTGGTGAATAGTCAAACCGTCAAAGCAAGGACATAAAATTAGATTACATTTTTACCATTACTAAATGCTTATCGGTAAATAGGTAGTTTTTTTATATGATGAAAATGAAACTACCTATTTAACGATAAGCATTTAGTAATAATAAAAATTTATATGTTCTTGCTTTGACGGGAAGTTGACATCATAAACATTAAATAAATTAAATACGTGGAGTACCTAAGTTTTCTGACGTGTATATGAATTAATAACCATGAAAATGCGACTGGTAGGTATTTACTGCAACAGAACGCCCTCAAAACAGGATGAAATGTTTCCGCCACAGCTGCAGTCTATCAGTTTAAAGTATGACATATAACTAATACAGATTGTTTACATAAACTTTGTATCAGCTTCGCCGAAAATAGTTCTCGATTTCTTGTGGGTAAAGTCACAAATTGCGATCATAATGATTTCAAGCTAACACATTCGTATTCGGCAGTCTCTGTGATCAATAGCGTCAAATTAGTCCTTGAAACAGTCAATGGTACGTATATGACATTGAATGAATGCATCGCCCAAAGAGCTGTTGTCCGTATGCAGATCACGAACATGTGGGCCAATAAACCATAGTGCGTGCGTCATGGTTAAGTTAGGCGGTTTTATGTGCTAGCTGTGAAGGGAGACGGAATATACCTATTGATGAATTTATTATAGGAGGTTTAGTTCTTATTTTTAAATTACGATTATATATTATTACTAGCTAATGCCCGTGGTTCTGCCTGCGTGGATATAGGTTAACGTTTTTGTTCATATCTCTGAATCTATTCAACCAATTACTATCAAACATTCGGCAAATCTTAAGTCTGATTAAGAAACTAAATAATAAAAAAACACATAATAATCCGTTCAATAATGCCAAAGAACTCCAATGTCGCTAGACGTTCTATGTATAACACTCGACATTGTTTCATACTAATAATTGTTGTTTCTTTATACAGTTAGGGTTTTTAGAACGTGATGCTTTCGTAAAAAAATGACACCCACAAGTTTCGTGTGGTCAAGTTCTATGACGTGATTTTCCATGACCTTAAACTCAGACGAAAATAATGACATTATAATAGCGTTGTTAATAAAACCGGCTATAGTACAATGTATTTTCTTTTAGTCTAAGGACTATAATCATAATCATTTTTGGATAAAAAAAACAACTTAATTTTGCTACAGAGAAACAATGGACTACAAAAAAGTGTTTTATCTTATTTTATGTGATTTAGCTATTTGATACTATACAAGGTTTTTACCTAAAAAACTGTAACCACAAACCACCAATTGAATTGTTTGTCATCATTATAACTGTCAGCAGCAATTTCTGTTATTAATAATACATGTGTCGTAGATGGTTATATCTCGACATACCTTAGAGCGTGCCATTTTTATATAGCAATAGTTTTGTCCTAGGTGTTGTAATCTCATGACCAAAATTACCCTTAAGGAAACTAAATGTCGTACGACATAATGTAATATTATCAGGCGATGATTGGGAATGTAAAGAAATTATACACAATACATGATTAAATTTTCTTTCTAAATTGTCAGAAAATTAAACAAAGGTTGTGGTGTTGTTTTAAATTTATTCCATTATTTATTAATTAATTATAGTAGTTACATGTTCGAATTGTTTGCCACCGGCGTAAATATAATATAAGAAGACCAAGACCATTTTATCTGTCGTGCATATCTTTTAGCCAAAGTTTCGCCAAAAAATGAATGCGGCTACGCATTCATTTTTTGGCGAAACTCGGCCAGCGTTGCAATTTGTTTCGAATCCGCTTAGTTTTATTGGAAATTGTCTGAAGGACTTTCAGACAATTTCCAATAACACTAAGCGGATTTCTGGGCTAACTGTGAACAGACAGACAGACAGATCGTTATTTCCGTATTTTTAATAATATTGCATAGTATGGGTAAATATATACCTTGACAGCCTCCGTGGCGTGGTGGTAGTGAACGCGACTGCCACGCAGGGGCCGCGGGTTCGATTCCCGCTCAGTGCAAATATTTGTATGCATGAATATGGCTATTTGCATTGGTCTGGGTGTTTCTATGTATAATATGTATGTATTTACAAAAAAAAAAATGTATTTAAGTATGTTTATCAGCATTCTAGATTCCATAACACAAGCTAGTTAAGCTATGCTTACCATGGGTCTAGATAGCGTTGTGTAGAATGTTGGAAAATATTTAAATATTTAAAAAAAAAATATTTATTTAAATATTTATGTATAAATTAAATCTGGTGATTTTCGATGAAATAAATGTTTGAAATATGATTTTTATTTATATTAATGATAAGTAAAGTTCTTGCAAGTGTTTCTGCCTACCCCGGAGGGAAATAAGGGTGAACGTATGTATGGATTTGTTTAAATATAATTCTAATTTATATAAATGAGATGCAACAAAAATAATAATAAAATAAAAATAATAGCACCATTAAAGCACATAAGTACATTTACAAATTTTACTAGTAGTTCACCTTCTGCTTACCCTTTAAATTTATTTTTTAATATATTTGGGTGCCTGCAAAATGGGTGATGCAAATCTTGGCATAGTTGCATTAAATTTTTTCTACCCGTAAAATTTTGCCATCGAATTTTAAAACGGGATCTGAATCAAACCTGAAATGTAATTATAGTCAGTGCATTTTTATGTTTCAAGTTTAAATCTACAATACAAAATGATTACCCAACAAGTTGGGTACAAAACTACATTCATTTTATGGCAACATTCTCTTAAGGTTATTTTATTTATGAAAGCAACAAATTTACTGAAATTAGGTGGTTACGTGTTAAAAATCAATACTGTTGTGAGGAATATTACATAGGAAATACATTTTAGGCGAGCTTGAAGCACATAGTATTGAAAATGTTAGATGATTTTTAGAACAACTACGGCTTCTACAGCCAAATACACTGCATGCAACCATTATTCCTCACTTGGTTCACTGTAATTAGTTCTATTATATAAAAAATAAGTGAATATCACATATTTAAAAAAAAAAGTCACAGGCTAGCTGACAGCTCATGTACCGACCGGTCTGGATAGAACATTTGACACATCAAAAAATACTAACGCGTAATGGTGCGTCCACACTTGTGACATTTACGCCGTACAGTACTCCGTGACCGTGTCAGACACGCGTGTCAGTTGGTTAGTGTGGACGGGTTTTTGTCACGCGGACAAAGTCACATTTATTATATTATATTATAATGGATAGAGGCGTGTCAGTAGCACACGCCTCTATCCATACCGAACACTCAAAGGAAATGTCAGACACGGAACAAACGTCAAGACAAGGTACGGTGTTACGATGTACTGTTCGGGTCTAGTGTGGACACTGATCTGTGTACTGTCACGGATCAAAGTTACGTGTCACGAGGTGATCCGTCGGAGTCGGATTTTTTCAAAGGATGTACGGTGTTGTCTGCTCGACAAATGGACGTCCACACTGCATTAATGACACGCGTAGCAGCCACGCGGACACGCATTGATATTGACACGGGGCGCATAGTGGATCACGTCGTGGCATATCTGGGTACGACAATTCAATAATAATATAATTATACTCTGTTTACTTTCAGAGTTTTTGGGGTCGCTGATTGCGAATATATCATACATTTAGCGATCCGAGATGGCGGACACGAAATTTTCACCAAAATCGACATGGGAATCGGTTTCAGGGTTTTTGGGGTCGTTGAATGCGAATATATCATCCATTTGGCGATCCAAGATGGCGGACTCAAAATTTTCACTAAAATCGATATGGGTATCGCTTTCGGGGTTTTTGGGGTCGCTAATTACGAGTATATCATCCATTTGGCGATCCAACATGGCGGACTCGAAATTTTCACTAAAATCGATATGGGTATCGTTTTCAGGGTTTTTGGGGTCGCTAATTACGAATATATCATCCATTTGGCGATCCAAGATGGGGGACTCTAAATTTTCTCTGAAATTGATATGGGTATCGTTTTCCGGGTTTTTGGGGTTGCTGATTACTAAGATATCATCCATTTGGCGATCCAACATGGTGGACTCGACATTTTCACCAAAATCTATATGGGTATAGTTTTCGGGGTTTTTGGGGTTGCTGATTACGAATATATTATTGATTTAGTGATCCGAGATGACTGGATGGATAATATATTCGTAATTAGCAATCCCGAAAACTTCGAAAACTATACCTTTATTGACTTTGTAGGATATTTCAAGTTCGCCATCTTAGATGGCTAAATGGATGAAATATTCGTAATTTAATTAACAATTCTAAAAACCTCGTAAGCCACACCCGTATTGACTTTGTTGAAAAATTAGAGTCCGCCATATTGGATCTCTAAATGGAATATATATTCGCAATCAGTAACTCCGGAAACTTCGAAAACGATACCCATATTGACTTTATTGGAAATTTCTCGTCCGCTATCTTGGATCACAAATGGATGATAATATTAGTAAATCCTCGAAAATGATACCCATATTGATGTTGTTGAAAATTTCACTTCCGCCATCTTCGATCGTCCTTAAAATGGTCCACAATACCGATATCAGACAATTGCCAGCAGGCAATCGTACGATGAGAAACTGTCGACTCCCAACTGATCGCGTGTAGTCGCAAAACTGATAGCATGGAATGGCCGGTAGGCCAAAATCACTTTCGTGTGTGGGCGCTGTCGGCCTAAGATTACAGACCGCCCGATACGATCTGAAACTGCAGGCGGACTGATCGTGAATAGGCTCCTTAAGAATAATATCATCAATTTAGCGAACCCGGCAATTTGCAAAATTTCATCGAAAAACGAACTCGAATTCGAATCCAAATCTGAAACCCGAACCTGAATCAATAATCAAATTCAAATCCAAACCGGTCTCTTTTTCTGTTAAGGCACATCAACTCACGCTAATATAAATAACTTGCTGATGCCCGCGGCTCCGCTCGCATGGATGTCGGCTATTGGGACTTTTAGTTATATCTCCGGTTTTACTCAACCAATTATGATCAAACAAACGTAATATTGTAAGTCTGTGTTCTTCTTCGACTTCGACTCCCGACTCCCGACTCCCGCCTCCTATATTTCGTCTTCAATATTTTTGGGCGTGATAACTGATAATTTGGACAGACTGTGGGCTCTGAGTTGAAGACCTTTAATGCAATCGGGACATAGCGCTATGATGATGATGATGAATGGAGGCCATAAAGGAGAGGGTTACTGGTCCGCATCTCACCTGTAACATCGTGGATAATATTTGTTGACCTTCACAATATCTGCGATAGTACTCAGGAGTATATGCCGGAGTAGTTTGTGTGTGCAATGTTGGTTGCACTTGCATTCACCGGCGAGCTGCGCTTGCGACACTCCGGGCACACGACGTGCGAGGGAGACCGCCATCCACTCCCATAATGCATAGTCATGTAGTGATAAGTTCCAAACATTTATACATTTATTCAAAAATATTTTGTATTATAACTAGTCGATCCGCCTCGGCTTTGCCCCTGGCATATTTTGAATCGCTTAATATCAAATATTAATAATAAAGTTTAAAACTAAAACCCGACTACCGAAAAATCACGCTATAAAAGGTGACAAACAAGAAAATATAATGATAGCCGTGGTCGTATGCCACTTTTCCCTAGAATATATTGTTTTGTTAGAGTAAGTGGCATACGACCACGGCTATCATTATATTTTCTTGTTTGTCACCTTTTATAGCGTGATTTTTCGGTAGTCGGGTTTTAGTTTTAAACTTTGCCCAGTTCTAATAAGTAGTTGAGGAGCTATGAGGGAACAAATGAACATACATACATACATACATACATACATACATACATACATAGCCTGTCAAAATCATAACCCTCCTTTTGGCTTCGCCGTAGTCGGGTAAAAAGTACTGCAATACTAAACAGCCTCTGTGGCGTGGCGGTAATGAACGCGGCCGTTATGCAGGAGGCGCGCGTTCGATCCCCGCTCAGTGCAAATATTTGGATGCATGAATATGGCTATTTGCAATTGGTCTGGGTCTGGGTGTTATCTAAGTATGTTTATCCGCATTCTAGATTCCATAACACAAGCTAGTTATGCCTACCATGGGTCTAGATAGCGTCGGGAGAGGCGGCGCGAGCGAGAAAGACTCGCGGATCGCGCCGCCCGCGCGCGCAGGCAACTCGGGCGTCGGAGGGCACTGACTGACCTCCGTCCCCCATGAGCGCGGGCCTGGGGGTGACGGGTGGAGCCGCCTGTCACCCCAGCAGAAGCAGGCCACGGCGGTGGCGCGCTGAACAGCGCGCCTCCCCATTCCGGGGGCGAGTTGGGGACACCGTTGTCCCCCCTCCTGAGGAGGGCCAGACCGTAAGGGATGGCCCTGGGTCAGCCGGGGTGCGAGGGATATGTCTTTGACAACCTCACCTCCGGCCTAGCACCAAGACCCACAGTCGGCGTGCGGTTTTAGTCTGTTCGAGTCCGACATAACCTCCCCTTCCGGCTCCGGCAGGGGGGGTATCCGTGGGGATTTCCGCACGAAAAAAAAAAAAAACAAAAAAAAGGGTCTAGATAGCGTTGTGTAGAATGTTGTGGAATATTTATTTATTGACTTATAAACAGCAACAGCAGAGTTATATCGTAGCTAGTAACATATTTTTTCCATATCATGTGGTGTAGCGAAGATTATTTAGCAGATGTTTTTTATGATAACCTTTAGATAATTATGTTCACCAATTGATCGCACTCAAGCATAATTTCGCGAGATTACATTGCACAAAAAATAGTTACCTAAGTATATATGTTTTAATTATAATTGGGTTTAGCTGGTTTTAACCATCGCCTTTTGAGTTATATGTTTTTTTTATTTATTTATTTATTTATTTGTTAAAGGTACGCTACTTTTTTCACGTAATCTGCCAAGTTTGGGCGATGTACTTATGGTAGGTCTTAAGTGACAACCACAACGTACGTTGTGGTTGTCACTTAAGACCTTTACACAAATATGCTCTTTTTTAAGCATGTTTAAACAAGATATTGAATAGTATCACTCCAAACAAGTTTTACCACTTACCTACGAGTAGTACCTACCTGCAGTCATTAATTTGTATAATTATTTGTCTTATTTTTTGGGGCTTTGGTTTAGCTTTGGTTTTTGGCAGTTACTTACGTGGAATTCTGGATGTGCGAAGTAATTACTATTCCGACTAGACTAATACTTAGTTACCAGCTTTATGAAATAACGATTGCAGTGTATCTACCTCGTTATTGGTGAATTTACGTAACCTACCTATAATTTAGTTTGGAAATCAAAAATACAGATTTCAGGTTTGTTTGTTTCTTACCTCATCATAGTCATCACATGAAATATACTCAACATAGGCACTTTTCGGGGCGATATGAGTAAATCGTGTTTCTAACACCCGAGAGGGCGTTCTCGAAACCGGAAATAGCCGAGGGTCAACCAGGGTGCAAGGGAAACGTCCACTATAAGTGTATCCTTACAATAATTGGTACCAATGTCTATATACTCTGTTCGCAAGAAACATAACACTATACAGGTGCAGCTTATTGTGGTTATCTGTGAATGACTTACTAACCACGTGTATATAAATTCAATCTTTTCAGTATTATAAAAAGGTAGAGTAATTTTTTTAAAGTCTATTTTGCTAAATATTTCTTTCATTATAAGCTGAATTGCTTGTGTTAGGATTGTATGGACATTGGTACCTAGTTTGCCTAATTTTATTATTGTCAGGTTTCAAATCCGGGACCTCTCGATCGTCCTTAACCACTAAGCTAACGACTTTAATATTTACTTTAAATGGGTACGCAGTACAGTGATAGATTAATATATATGTCTGGAATAACATATAGCTTACTTTTATCCCTAGACTAGGTGCCTATGGATACAGTCAGCGTCAGACATATCTTAACGACGAAGTCTCAAAATGATACTAAAACTAAATTAATAACTAATATTAAATGCTATTATTGTCCGAACTAAAGATAAGTACCAAATATCAGGACAATCAGTCAACTGGTTCGGGGTAAATAAATAAATTAAGATCATTCTGAGTATTTGAATGAATTTTTTATAGCATTTATTATGCTAACTTTTAAGTTCGAAAAACATTGGAAAAAATGAAATGCTCAAGTGAGACTCGAACTCACGACCTTTCCCTTACAGGGACTGCTCTTCCAACTGAGCTATTGAGCGACACTTGAATCATTCCAAATTTTCCTTCTCTTTATATCCGTTTATAAGGGCGACGGTGCAGCCATCTACCAACATTCTTACGAACTGTTGGAAACAATGAATGATTTTTCACTTGAGCATTTCATTTTTTCCAATGTTTTTCGAACTTAAAAGTTAGCATAATAAATGCTATAAAAAATTCATTCAAATATTTGGGCGCAGTCATCAAAATTCAATGATTAAAAATGGTTGAAAAATCATTCATTGTTTCCAACAGTTCGTAAGAATGTTGGTAGATGGCTGCACCGTCGCCCTTATAAACGGATATAAAGAGAAGGAAAATTTGGAATGATTCAAGTGTCGCTCAATAGCTCAGTTGGGAGAGCAGTCCCCCTGTAAGGGAAAGGTCGTGAGTTCGAGTCTCACTTGAGCATTTCATTTTTTCCAATGTATTTCGATCATTCTGAGTACTTTGTTCGTCAAAATCTTTCTGTTGCTGACTGTACATCAGCAGTAGAGTGGAGTCGCACGCAACAACTAGTGGAATATTAAATAACTTTAACACACTCATAAAAGTGCATAATCGGTCCAATGCTATCGATTGAACTTGTTGTTGGTTCAAGCTGAACGGGTGCGTTTTGCGATAGCGTATGATTCATTCTTTACAATATCGTTCCACGTGGATGCAATCCAGTCATAACTTCCTTGAGGAGAGACGGGAGGGCTTTGGCTTGATAACAGCTCAAATACTAAAGAAACTACTTCTAAAAGGGGACCCCATTTGTCTAACCTAAACTAACCGGACCTTTATTGTGTTTGTGAAGAGTGTTAATCACAGTCGTATCGGGAATAGGTACCTAGTCAATGGATTCAATTAGTAGTAAGTAGTTTTAGTTTATAGTACCTCTTTCGATATCACCAATGGGTTATGAAGATTAGATGGCGGTCTCTTCACGGAGTACGAGGCTCGACGCTGTTAGACTGAAAAAAAAGCGGCTTAACGTAAGGATATTGATGATGAGCAATGTTAGTTGGTACAGTAGAACCGTTAGTTATGATAAAACGGCTACTTCCCATTTGGTAAACCTCAAACTATACCTTTATTTTTTTCCGTGAGGGAAAATCCTTCATGGGTGTTATGCCGGACTCCCACCAACTAAAAACCCTTACGGTAACGCCTAGCAGCCTATGATTGGAAGCTCCGGGTAAGCCCTCGGAAGGATATCCCAGGACTCCCATCAGACCTACGGCTACATTTGCGGCCTCGCCTAGCGGGTGGTTCGGGAGCTATCCCGCTTCTTAGGGGGGCATGAATCCCTCACGTCACGCTGCCGTCATGGCCTGCTTCTGCTTGTAAGGACGGTGTTTGCAGTTTGACGGAGTTTGCAGTACTTCAATATTACCAATGGGTTATGAAGATTAGATGGCAGTTTCTTTACGGAGAATACCGAAGCGAGTTAGACTGGAAAACAGCGGATTAACAAGGATCATGATGAGCAATGTTAGTTCAATAGAACCGTTAGTTATGATAAAACTGGAGGAGAGTTAGTTATGAAAAAACTGGATCGCGGAAAAAAGGCAGCTTCTTGTCACTGATCTGGACCGGATCCTGGACCACATTTCTCAATGGGGCGCTAGGAACCTGGTCGAGTTCAATGCCAAGAAGACCCAGGCATGTGCGTTTACAGCAAAGGTATCTCCTTTCCTTCCCCTTCCCACTCTTCAGAGCACACCACTGCCACTGCAGGATCACCTCACTATCCTCGGTATGGATGTTCGCTGCAAACTGAATAACAAAAACTATATCGAGAGTATCATCAAATCAGCCTCGCGTAAACTCGGAGTCCTGAACAGAGTGAGACGTTTTTTCACGCCGGAGCAGCGGTGTCTTCTATATAAGACCCAAATTCGTTCCTGCGTGGAATACTGCTCACATCTCTGGGACGGCTCCGCAAAGTACTTATTAGATGCTCTCGACAGGTTGCAGCGACGTGCGGTCCGCATTATTGGGGATCCTGAGGTCACGAACACCCTCGAGCCTTTGCAGATGCGTAGAGATGTTGCGTCTTTGGCAGTTTTCTACCGTCTCTACCATGGTGAATGTTCTGACGAGTTCTTCCAATTAGTCCCACCCTCCCCTTTCCTTCACAGGACGACACGTGCAGGGCTAAGATGTCATCCATTTACGGTGCAGAGTATACCTGCTAGAACCAAGCGTTTCAGTGATTCATTCCTATGCCGCACCACTAAGGCCTGGAATTCCCTGCCAGTTCACGTGTTTCCCTCTTCCTACAGTCCTGGGTCCTTTAAGCGGGGCGTGAAAAGGCATCTAATGAGGCCGTCAAGCTGAGTGCCACCACTGTTAACATGGTAAATGTTTACGATGGTGACCCTCTTTCCGAGACTTTGCCTTTAGCTTAACATCAGGCGAGGTGAAGTCAAATTGACGTGTCCTGTATAAAAAAAAAAAAAAAAACCTGTTTTAAACAATATGTCATAGGCTGATATACTAAAATGAAGTTATAAAAATAATTTTTACATTGTGTAGGATACATAGATATAACATGCAAAATAGACATTTATCGATAATATATTATTCAATACCAGTAAAATATGTCAATCAATCAACCAATCAAAATATGTCAATGAATTTAAAATCAACAATTCTATATATAGAATTGTATAATATAATATAGTCCGTACTAATATTATAAATGCGAAAGTAACTCTGTCTGTCTGTCTGTATGTTATGCTTTCACGTCTAAACCACTGAACCGATTTTGATGAAATTTGGTATAGGGGTAGATTAGACCTTGAGAAAGGACATAGGGTATGTTTTGTCGCGATAACCGACATCCACGCGGGCGGAGCCGCGGGCAACAAATTAGATAATATTACGTGAGTGAATAAACTAACTGTGAAACTGCTGCTCTACGATACTTAAATATGCGTTGTTTTCTGTTTTGTGGTTGGGATATTGCGCGCACTGCAGGTATCGAACTGAGTTGAATCGTATTTTTTCCAAGCAGTGAGTCATCTGTTCCAACTATTTAGGTAACAACTGAAACCTCCCGTATTTTATTAACTGAAAAACATCGAATATAGCACAGGCCGTATATTTCACATCATTACGTTAATCTACAAACACATTAAATTTAATATTTAACGTATTGCTTCATCACGAAGGTTAGAACATCGAAAATGTCTTCAATTAATCAAATTTTTATTGCAATAATATGCAGATGATATCGTTATTTATTAATTCTTTATTGCTATATTTATGTTATCGCACGAGCTGTAACAGCTGTAAGTGAAGTTCACACACGGTTGTGTGAGAACTTCACTTACAGCAGTTAAACACATGCTGCGGTTGAAAAACTTGCTCCATAATTATAACGAAACAAAACAATGATTTGTCCCACAAACAAATCCATATTTTTTTGCCTTTTTGATGAACCCAACTTAGTATCTAGGTACTGTTCTCCGCAGTCTAGGGGACTTTTTCAGTAGTAATCCTTCATACATTCCTGTTTATTTATTGTGAGTATTATGAATTGGAGGCACGGTAACTAACCTTTGATCGTATACATACCTATGTGTTAATTTTGGTCCACTGTCTGTTTAAGTTTGATGTACTTCAAATTTATTAAATAAAAATTAAAACTTAAATATAGCTATAGCTGTATGCTAAGAACAAATAGACATTGTCACATATAGATTCTACTAGCTTTTGCCCGCGGCTCCGTCCGCGTGGATGTCGGTTATCGCGACCAAACATAGCCTATGTCTTTTCTCATGGTCTAAACTACCCAATATACTAATAATAATATACCAAATTTCATCAAAAAGTTCAGTGGTTTAGGCGTGAAAGCGTAACATACAGACAGACAGACAGACAGATAGACAGAGTTACTTTCGCATTTATAATATTAGTATGGATTATAAGTACCTATCTGTAAAAAATATCTACCTACTCTTTTCATGCACTTCAGTAAGTGTTATTCAAAATTGTAACCACGCATGCATGAAACATGCCGTGCAATCTATTAAGCGTGAGCCATAATTCATATTATCGCAAGGACCTTGTAAATATCACTATAATTAAGTAGGTATAATATTATTACTAGATAGTATATACCTACTCTACACAGACAAGGTAAAGTCCTTGATCACAATATAATTACTAGGCGATACATTGTTATACTAAGACCATTGTTATACTAACAACTACCAGTTAAGTACTCCAACCAACATACATTCCCATCCAAAGGTTGCCTGGCAGAAATTGCGTAAAGCGATAAGGCCGCCCTTTGTACTGCTCTTGTGTTCCTAATTTCCATACTATTAATAATGTAATTGGCGTACAATAAAGTATATAATAAATAAATAAATAAATAAAAATTATTATTGAACGGAGCTACGTCATGCCTATAGCTACTAGAGCATTATAAGACCAAATATTTGGACGAAGTTGTAAAATTTGTAAACATTTTGCACGACCTACATTTCACTAACCATAATAACCCTGTGGTCATAATATTTTGCAACAATGCGACTTCAAATGTTTTAAAACATTATCATTTAGTTAAGTCAATTTTATTATAGGTACTTCTGATAATATACTCGAGCTACAATGTATATTCATTTCATTCTTATCAGCTTTGCTTACTATCTCACAGTTGGCTATAGACTTGCCCATAATGACAGCCTCTGTGGCGTGGTTGTAGTGCACGCGACTGCCACGCAGGAGGCGCGGGTTCGATTCCCGCTCAGTGCAAATATTTGTATGCATGAATATGGCTATTTGCATTGGTCTGGGTGTTTCTATGTATAATATTTATGTATTTACAAAAAAAAGTATATAAGTATGTTTATCCGCATTCTAGATTCCATAACACAAGCTATAAAAGCTTACCATGGGTCTAGATAGCGTTGTGTAGAATGTTGTGGAATATTTATTATTATTATTTATAATAGGTCCTCGCGTGCTTATACCGGATCACCCGACTCAACAAATGTTCAATAATATTATGAAAACTGTTCAGGATCCTTGCAATGCTTACTCATGATAATAATTAACTTTCAAATTGCATACATATATATTTTGAAGACTTACAGAAAGTAAACTGAACTGAACTAGATCGCTCCGTTAACACTGCCATAAAATAGTTGATTAAACACAATACGTAAATTAAACCAAAATAATCATTTTTCAAAGTACCCATACCAAAATAATAAATCATAGAATATTCGAAAACAGAGATGTGCCAACTCGCGGACGTCCGCGAGTTGATGAATGACCCAATAGAAACATGCATTTAGTTCCATCTATTTTCGCAAAGTAGGAAGGCCAACTACCTTGAAGATTATGAACTGTTATTTAATTCGAAAAATGATTTTGTTACAGGTACAGGACGAGTGCTGTGATTAAAAATAAAGTGAAAAGTGATGCTTAGTAGTGTAAACTTCAAATAAAAAACAAAGCAATGTCGGTGGAAACTCAAGAATATATCAACGGCATGAGGCCAGGGCCCCTGACGCGGGAGATCCCAGAATGTATGCGAGACAAGTACACCGTCGTGCAAGCGATTATAGACGTTATAATGTTTGTCATCGTCGGTATCGGACATGTGATACATGCTATATATAGGACTATTGTAGGACAGAAAAAGAAAGACTTGAAGGGTGCTATTGCTTTGGTGACTGGTGGCGGTGGCGGATTAGGCAGCCTCATCGCTCTGAGATTAGCTCGACTTGGCTGTACAGTTGTGTTATGGGATATCAACAAACAAGGTAAGACATTTCTACTTTTATAACGAGTATGGTATGTGTCGAAATATTTCATTTTATACCATCTGCCAACTACTTCCCATGAGGTGGACACATCTGAGAAGAAGAGGTTACCGTGGCCTATGAACATGTGTGAAACCAAAGGGCTTCACACTCGAGCTACTGACCCTGTAAGAACCTTCTATATAATGCCCTTCTTGAAGAACCTCATAATGTGTTAGTGTGCCCCAGCAGGCACACTAGGGAGTTCTTTTCATAGCTGACGCCCGGTCCGCGCAATGAAGCCCCTTTTATACCTCACTGTGTGTACATTTTAATTACTTGACCCGCTCAGCAAAACAACCACGTAATAAAAACAAACAAAGCATTATCTGCAGGTTAATTGTTGTTGATCCTACCATAATGTCACACAATGTCAGAAGTGTTAATAAATCTCCACTGTGTATTGCTCGAACTGTATTTCTTGGACCTATATCGCAAGTTATAAAAGGCCCTGGTGCATGTGAATTGTTTTGTCTATGCCTGGTGAATTTGAGCTTGTCCACCGCAGTTACCCCCGTGCTATCTTGAAAATACATCCAAGAAACATGTACTGCGCGAATAGATCACATTTTGAGCACATTTAGGTCCAAGATATATACTCGAGCAACATCACGTATAAGGTCTGATGTTAGTCATGACTAATTTGCTGACATGTGCGTGTTATATCTTTGTTGCGTAATGTAAAATACGGTCTTGTGCAGAAATGTGTGTGTCCTAAGAATGTCGTAAAATGGTTTAATATCTACTCAACAACATTATCATGTGACGTTTATTAAGAACATATGGGTTATTACAAAATGGATGTGAACTAATTAACATAAGCAATTTCGCTGAGCTGTCTCAATGAGAGTATGATATGTGTGAATTGTGATACCACACTGCGTACTTATCCACCTACTCACTTTAAGAAAAAAAAATCATGACAATGCTGTCCAGGAATAGATGCCTTTGCCAGGAATTTATCTGGAATCGTGACGTCCCCAAAAAACAGATGGTGAATTCGTACAGTCAGGGTCATAAATATCTTGACGACGAAGTCTCAAAATGATCTTAAAACTCTCGTACTAAGAGCAAATCAAACTGTTTTATTTATTTATTTGGTATTAAACTAAAGGTGTGTAATACCAAATATCAGAACAATCGGTCAAGTGGAAGTGGGTCATAAAACTAAATTAAGATCATTTTTTCTGATGCTGACTGTACCTACTACACGTACTATACATTCACAGGAAAAACGATATGAAAATCTTAACGTAAAAAGTAAAGACCAACAATAAATCTAAGAAAGTTATAGATAAAAAATACCGCTTTGACTATGATCATTATGTTGTGGTCAGGCAAAAATGCAAAGTATCTCGGCTAGTTTCAAGGAACCCCATTATTACGCACCAAGAAGCACGACGCCTGGGAAAGTCACCCTTCACACAATAGGAAGTAAGTACGCAAGATAACGCCAAGTCCCACGACACTAGCACATCTATTCATGTAACTCCAGTAGAGTCACCGGAGGCTTTGAAGCGTAACGGTGTGCGTTAATATGATGCAAAAGAAAATCTAAGGCATCTACAAATATGGTCTCGATAGCAACATATACTTAATAAATTCATATTATACTCCAGTTTATTCGAAGCGGCCGTAAATTCTCAAAAAATCTAATTCTTCTCCTTTTTATTACACACTAGCTTTTGAAATTTAGTGCATCTAGCTCTGAAAATGACGTATTTTCATACAAACTTCCATCCCATATTTTACCCCATTTAGTAGCAGAATTTCCAAAAATCCTTTCTTAACGGATGCCTACGTTTCAGCCCGATCCGTCCAGTGGTTTGGGCTGTGCGTTGATAGATTACTCTGTCAGTCAGTCAGTCACCTTTGAGTTATATATATTTAGATTTATGACTTCTATTGGAGCGACTGCCGTCTGACCTGTGGTCTGACTTCGCACACCAATGACGAAAGCATATACCAAAGTCACGTTCGTTAATCAGTAGGTGTCAACCGGCTGGCAATTGAAGTTGGTGACTCGAAGACCCATAATGTCCCGTATTAATAATAAATATTGCTTTATGAAAATATAACATTACCTCTTTGAAATAATCAACAAACAAACGGGCAAAATGTTATTGTGTAACAAACACATTACAATTATGATTAATTTGTACGATGTTTGTACCATAAATTACAGTGCATAATACATAATACTTAACTATATGAAGCTATGAGAAAATACATCACAAGAAGGTTGTATCGAAGTATCAACACATTCTATTATTGCCACACGATGATGTAGCTCATTAAACGTAAAGGCGCGAGCGCATCGATGTATCCTTTGTACGAAAATTATAAGTTTTTATATAAGAATATTATGTAGTAACCTCAATTACTAACATTCCCCCTAACCTTTCCAGCTAAGCTAAATCACTTGTATTATGTTAGTGTAATAGCGAGGATTCGAACCCTTGATCGTAGGGTCGACTCTTTGTCGACACAATGATTAGATTGAACATCGCTTAAACATCAAATATAACTGAAAGATTTTCAATGCTAAGATCTAGTCTTATTGTAACAAGACCAAGTTTGGTCTATAGAAGACTCATAGTCTAACTTTTTTAATGACAGGAACCGTATAGCCTTAACTGGGTGGTCTTGAATCAATGGATTTCATCAAAGTACCCACACCGTAACATGACGACCCAATTTAGATTTAAATCTAACTTTTTTCTAGTAACTTGACGTAAGTTATTACCGTTAATCTCGTAAAAACTATGTTGCTTATGTTAGGAGTGGGTTCAAAATACGAAACCGCAAGTTCAATATCACAATTGCACCAAGCACAGCCTCATGGAGACTATATACTGAGTAGCACATTTAATATTTTTGTATGACCGAGTCGACAAAGAGGAAAAAATCATTTAATCCATCTTAACAGTCTGCCGTGACCTTCGGCGTACCAAATCTTCCGTGTGTACGACTATAATCTAAGTGGCCGTTAAGCACTTGTTTTTTTCTGTCTTTTACACTTGTATCCACAGTTCAAGTAATAAACTTTAACAGAGTTCATAATGAAGAAGGTTCTGTTTTTAATTTATTTCTGTTCCTATTTTGTTATGATTATAATCACAGAATAGATAATTATGGGGTTGACATATAATATGATGCATACGGCGTTTATGGCGGTTGTAAACTTATTATATCAATCCCATAATTTAATTATATTGATTAAATTATTATATTCTATTATACTAATTGTCACTTGTCTACGGGGGCTAAGCGTTTTACTCCACTAAATTCGGTGAGTATTGTTAATTAATTGGTAGGTAAAATTCAGTATTTTTATAAACAGTATAAAGTTATATCCACACTAATGTCAAAATAAGCTAAGAATAAGACAAGAATAGACAAGGTTTGTCTGCAATTAAAAATATATTATATTTCTTCGTTCACAAAACTGTAAAAAGTACAATAATAAGTAGCTGAAGAACATTATATTTTCATACAGATAAGTATAAAGATCTCTTATTATTTTGTTACGTGG
The DNA here is from genome assembly GCA_914829495.1 of Eilema sororculum. Lineage (NCBI taxonomy): Eukaryota > Metazoa > Arthropoda > Insecta > Lepidoptera > Erebidae > Eilema > Eilema sororculum. The sequence goes on from OU618548.1 coordinate 14,136,987, forward strand.
GTTGCACTTTATTAACTAAAATACCGTTTTTTTTTTCGTGCGGAAATCCCCTCGGATACCCCCCCCCTACCGGAGCCGGAAGGGGAGGTTATGTCGGACTCGAACTAAAGAACTAAAACCGCACGCTGATTGTGGGTCGTGGAACTAGGCCGGAGGTGAGATTGTCATCGACACATCCCTCGCACCCCGGCTGACCCAGGGCCATCCCTTACGGTCTGGCGTTCCTCAGGAAACTAAAATACCTACTAAGCAAGTATTGTTAGAAATGAGAAACTGTTTTATGTCGCGTATTGTGGGAGTTTTGAATCCGTGTTTATAAACTTTAAGGCACAGTACTAATTTTGCGATAGGCTATAGGATATTCTGTTTGATTCGAATTGCGAAAATCTCTCCTTGAATCGTCGTAAAACTGTATCTATCGTCTCAGGACTAAAAATCTTACACAAATGAAACACATAAACGTCTTACTTCCTCGGGGGCAGGCAGATAAAACATCCACCATCTGCTACCGTTCTTAATACACTCATGATAAACTTTTAATCTCTATAAAGTTTTATGCAAACTTATGGATTTTGAGTGTTCCTAATGTGCCTTTTATTCAATCTATATACATACTTATATAATTCACATCGTCATTATAGCGGTGTTCTTAATTTTAAACCTTCTCCTCCTATTCTTTTTTTCTTAAGCCATTTCCATGGGAGCGTCTGTTGTCTGACCTTCCAATCCTGAGAGGAAACTTGCCTATCCCATCAATGAGCAAGTGTATCGCCTTGCAGATGGGGTTGACTTACTCTTGTCGAATGTAGTGGGGTCATACACCCAAGCCGTATACTTCTATCTCAAGCAATAATAACGCGTAAAGTAATCTATTAACATTTTGTTTCGGTAATTTTCTAAAGTGCTGTTACTCTAAATACACTAAATAATACAATCTCGCTACATCTCTTCATTACAGCATTTTTTTCTCGGAAATTATTGCAGCATTGAAAAGTACCGCAAGCTTGTTACGGAGCTATCTTGAATCCACTGTGCACTGAAATATACATTAACTTATCTACGCTAGCATAGCATAGGGAGCAGCAGAGTTGTATTATATGAACACCTACATTATTAAACTTCAGAACTTTTTCTGCCAAAAGTTCGTAAGAAAGTTGATAGATGGCTCCACCGTCGCCCTTAAAGACGGATATAAAGAGTAGGGAAATTTGAAGTGATTCAGGTGTGGCTCAATAGCTCAGTTGGAAGAGCATTCCCCCTGTTACTTCCCACCTGAGCGCTTCTTTTTCCCAATGTATTCCGAACTTCACAACTTTGTTTATTATTTTTATGTAAATATTTAGAATTAAAGGTGATTGGTGACTTGAATTGTGTTAACCTATATTATAATAATACTGATTAAGACTACGCACATAATTTTAACTAAAAAACACTGGTTTTATGTAATTACACTTTGTAATTACACTTACAATTGACTGAATAGAGGTCATCACCAATTAGTCTGTTCGAGTCAAATACACACACTGTTTGTTGACAAACAGTAACCTCAGTTTCCTTAAAAGTTGCCATTATGAATATTAATGTTATCTAAATCTCTTAAAATGTTAAACCAGGTGAGACCGTTTTTGAACAAAGGGCCTCTTGATGATATTACAGACTCTATAATTTAACAAATGACAGTCTCCGTGGCGTGACGGTAGTGAACGCGACTGCCACCCAGGAGGCGCGGGTTCGATCCCCGCTCAGTGCAAATATTTGTATGCATGAATATGGCTATTTGCATTGGTCTGGGTGTTCCTATGTATAATATGTATTTACAAATAAAAGTATCTAAGTATGTTAATCCGCATTCTAGATTCCATAACACAAGATAGTTAAGCTCACCATGGATTTAAATATCGGTATGTAGAATGTTGTGAAATATTTATTTACTAGCTTTTGCCCGCGGCTACGCCCGCGTGGATGTCGGTTATCGCGACCAAACATAACCTATGTCCTTTCTCACGGTCTAATCTACCCCTATACCAAATTTCATCAAAATCGGTTGAGTGGTTTAGACGTGAAAGTTAACATACAGACAGACACACAGACAGACAGAGTTACTTAACTAGCTAACCTAGACAAAATTGTTTAGGTGTAATGCCCATACACTTAATTTTTTTTGTCTCCAAGACCTTCGAGGTCAACCCAACCTAGTAGATACATTTGCTGGTTGACTCATGAGGTTTTGACTCCTGAAGATAATGATCCACCTCTAATATATTTCTGAAAGTGACCGTTCGTCAGCTCGATCATTAAAGACGAGTGTCCTAATGTCACATCAAGCCGTTGATCCAACTAATCTTCGTAAAACTTATACTTAATATACCTACCTGCATCCAACAGTTAAATCATCATTATCATTATGAATCGTTTTTGTGCCCCATTAGACGACATCAAGGTACTGCTTTTAATTTTTTATTCGAACGTTTTTTCTTAGGCAATATTACGCATAAGTGCGGTACACAAATCGTCTGTAATTAGGCTATTTTCGGTTTGTGGTTTACTGTTAGTTATAAGTATAGTTGTATAACTAGAACCTATTACTAAAATAAAATATTTATTTCAAATATTTTTTAGAAGGCTGACAGCATTGCGAAGTTGAAGTTTTTCCTGAAGCTTTAAACTTCCCCTGGATGGATGTTCACTTTTTCAATCTAAACCGAACAGAAATTACATTCAAAAAGTCAACCGAATTAATATTTAACTGAAACGACATCATTGTGGCCACGGTTCAAGCCACAGCTGATTGAACATCCCCATACGAGATACACAATGTTCAAGTAATGCTCCTGCGTAACGAAGACACGACGACGAGATTGTTTCTCAACTATTGCTCACTCTCACACTTCCCGTATGCACGATTATTATCGCAATTTAGCACGATATGCGATACTCGGTTAGAATTGACCAATTATGTTACGAATACATTCATCTTCTTCTATCTATTGATATGTTTCAGTTTATTTAAGTTACTAATTACAATTGGTAATGAGATTTTCCTCCGTTCGATTGCCCTAACTAATTAGTATTAGTTAACTGTGCTATAAAACACAGTTGTCTGCTTATAAAGAAATTATTTCTTAGAAAGAAAGAAAGAATTGCGTTCTATTAATATTCAATTTGAAGATAATTTTATTAGAAACTAACTTTTGCCCGCGGCTCCGCTCGCGTGGATGTCGGTTCCCGGCAATTATCCTAATTTCTCTCGTCGTAAAAACCATCCTTGAAATCCAAAGAATATTTAACAAAGAATTAGCCAAATTGGTCCAGGCGTTGTTAAGTTATGCGCTTACCAACACATTTAGCGATTCATTTTTATATTATAGATTGGGAATTTTGACAGTGTCTGCCACTTTCTATTCTTTAACTTCCAATAGTTTAGTGGCGGACTTGAACACACCATCTACGGGTTATAGGTTTCCGGAGGTGAGATTGACTGAGACATATATTATCTCTCGCACCCCGGCCGCGAGATACCTATAGCGTCATTCGTCTTCCTTATATTGATGTAGGTATATTTATTGTAATTTTGTTAAAGTCAACAGGAAACAACTGTCTTCCGAATACATCTTAACACGAACACAAAGCTTTTAAGAGAATGACATGGCAAGGTCGAGACGGTCATTACCTTTGCTTTCTTCCGTGATATTACAAGCATTGTTAAAGAGTCAACAATAATTAACAATCCAATTGTGAAATGTCACAAATTAACTTTTACATGTAATTATTGCAAGCTGTAAGAATAATGATCGTATTATAGGTCCAGGAAGCGTCTGGTCGATTGACTAGCAAAATAAGTACTCAAATTTATCTTAATGCCTTTTTATTCCCCTTTCCTGGCTGACTGCTTGTTCTGATATTTGATATAGGTATATCATTAGTAGGTACTTTACTAAACTAAAGCCAACAAAGCGAGAGAAAAAAGGTAAACAATGTTTCAGTGGTTCTAAACTTTTTTATTTGAAAATGATTACGTATCACTGTTCAACAAATGGCGGATCTGACAGTTTAGAACCGCTGTGCTGACAGCTTTCCTGCACTACGAAACACGCTACGACAGCTGTCGCTCGGCCATTGTCGCGTACGAGTGATATGTGCGACAAGCACAGAGAAAATAATCGCTAGTTATCGCAACGTTACTCAGTAATGGTCGCTTTGTTTACCTTTTTTCTCTCGTCTCGTTGGCTTTACTTTAGTCAAAATTGCTCAAGATTGAACTAATGCTTAATGCTGAGTACATAGGTACCTACCTATCAGGTTTTAACTTAATTCCCAGATATTGTTCACGTAAGTATACAAAACGTTAATCAAAATAAATTGAAACCTTTTGCGTTCTATGCTGTAAGGAATAACGTGTTTCAAAGTGAATAAAGCTCAAAGTGAAGTAAATAGCTTTTTGTTACTATTTGTTCAAAACCGACATGTACACATATGTACACAATACTTAAGACTAGATTTACGTCCATATTTGTCGAGCAATTATCGTGCTAATATTACGCTAATATTGCTAATAGCAAAAACAATGTATTTAAATTTATGTTTGTGAAATTACAATCCGTTATCATTGATCGTTAAATATCCTACTGTGAAGCGTAACAATTAGCATGTATATCTATCTACCTATACATATTAACAAGTATAAATTAAATCGTGAAGCGAAAACTTAAATGTTTCTAGCATTTAAGTGAAGCATCGCCGTTAATTATTTGTATGTAGTTCAGCGCCCTTAGCTACCCGGCGATCGATAGGAAAAATTATATAATAATCCATTCCATAGTTGGTTAACTAGTACATTTAGGAATATGGAGGGTCGGGAAACAATGTCAAGATTACATTCATTTTCATTAATTAATTCACCCTGGTCGTCCTTCCTGAGCGGACAGGTGGAATCAACGACCTCATCAAGGTTGCCAGGTTATTCTGGAAGTCTATGGGAGAGGCCAGCAGTTCAGCAGTGGATTAGATGTGTCTGATATGATGATGATGAATTCACCTCAGAGTCTCGCTTACTCCTCCTGCTTAGGACATAAGCGAGTTTTATACGAGCAACTACCGTCTGAACTCATCACCAAGAGGCCTGCCGCAGAGCATTATTCACCAAAAAGCTGACTTGGTCCCGAAAGGTCGTTTTGCTACAATAAATATCTTGACGACGAAATCTCAAAAATTTTAAAACTCTCGTATTATAAATCAAAATGTTTTATTTATTGAAATGGTATTATTGTCCTAACTAAAGGTGTGTAACAAATATCAGAAGAATCAGTCAACTGGAAGAGAGTAAAAAGACGAAATTGAGATTATTTTGAGTACTTTGTACGTTAACAGTATTCTGATGCTGACTGTACAAGTAATTTGAAATTAGAGTTGTTCGAAAAACATAGAAAAAAAAACACAAAACAAAAAAAATTGAGTTTTCACACTTAATTGGTTTAACTATGATGATCGCGACGATCATAATTAAAAAAAGGCACAGTAACAACTGGTCATGAATGAAAAGAGTAAGTATTATTTTTGTCATGAGTAGTTACTGTACTTTTTGATAATATGATGCCAAAATCCAATTCCCGAAATTGTTTACTACAAATCTATGTAAACTTATAAACTCTACCCTACAAATTAAGCATAGCTAAACTAGCTCATAATATGAGTTTTAGAATGCAGGTAAACATAATTAGATGTATTTTCTTTTGTAAACCTGATACATATATTATTACATTACATTTATTTATTTATTTATTTACTGTATTTACATTCAGTGGAATGGTGAGATAAAAGAAAAAAAACATTTACATTAAAAGTGTTAATGGTGTGCCGAATGGGGAATTTATTTTTTTCTAACGATACTATCATTTATAATGTCTTTTTCGAGTTAAATAAAAGTAAGAATAAAATACCTTGGCTGAATAAGATTTCATTACTTTAATAACTTTTAGCTATAATTTGTAGGTATAATAGGTTTTTTAGTTTTAATTATATTTTAAATGTTTAATATTTTATGTATCTACCTTAGACTGTATTATAATGTTATGTGTTTTTTTTTTTTTAACCGTGGGGGAAAATCCTTCATGGATGTTATGCCGGACTCCTACCGACTAAAAACCCCCACGGTAACGCCCAGAAGCCTATGGATGGGAGCCCCGGGTAAGCCCTCGGAAGGATGTCCCAGGACTCCCATCAGACCTACGGCTACAATTGCGGCCTCGTCTCGGGGGTGGTTCGGGTGCTATCCCGCGTCTATGGGGGGGATTTCGGGTGTTATCCCGCTTCTTAGGGGGGGGGGGGGGGGGCGTGCGTGAATCCCTCACGTCACGCTGCCGTCATGGGCCTGCTTCTGTGTAAAGACGGTGAGCATCCAACTCACCGTCCGCAGGCCCCCGGTCATGGAGGCCGATGGTCTTCGGCGAAGACACGTCGGCGGTACCCAAGCCGCCGACTGCGGAACTCGGGTGGGAGAGTTTTCTCCCGCTCTCGCCCCGCCGCCTCTTTCACGAGCATGACCTGCTCACAGAAAGACGCGGCGCAGTCCCACTTACTCCCGCTGGAGACCATGGCTCGCACCATGGTCTCAAGCGAGAGGGTGTCCACGCCCAGACCCACCACGAGGACCTGGCGCTGTTGCACCCACGCCGTGCACTCCACCTACACATAACGTAATTATCTATTTGTACATAACTTTAAATAAGTCTCTCTAAAAAAATATCTCGAAACAAAAAGTTATGGTCATTTTATGGCATAAGTAGAAAAAGAACCCCAGTTATTAATTTATTCTGTGCATTTCTTTTATTGTACGTTGGTTTAATGGATTTTGATAATAAATTAGGTCCATGTATAGGTAGCTATTACAAGGTATTTCTAACCTTTTTGAGTGACTTTTTAGGAGGAGGTAATTCTGATGGATCTTAGGCCCGTATTCTAGAATGTCACTCAGACTGAATCTCAGTTTATCTTAGGACAGGTTGTATAGGCAATATGTCAAACTATCAAGCTGTCTATACGATCTGTCCTCAGATAAATCGTGATTCAGGCTGAATGAATTCTAGTCTAGGATACGAGCCTTAGAATTGCTTGCTATTTGCATAATTTAATAATTACCTCGAATTCGTTGTATCCGAAAATGTTTTTAATTCGAGGTTATCATTATTCATATTCTTAGAAAAAACTATTTTTCTGTTTTAATCAAAATAAATATTTCGAGGAAATTGATTTTATACTTAACAATGATGATGATGATTACTTATAAATTTGTGATCAATAAAGTCATGGGTTTTTTTTTAAATTGATTATCACTAATCTGAGAAACTAATGTCTGACGTCAGTTTAATTAATTCACTGATCGGAATAAGGTGAATGACCTTGAATGCTTTGCAAACTTATGGTTAATAGTAGGAAACTGTCTGATGCCCATGATATTGCTCGAGAACAAAATTATTTCAATTAAACAGTCAAACAACAAACTACCTACCTATAATTTACAATATCTACTCAATTAGCCACTGTCGGACATAGGTCTCTCCCGATGTTGGAAGGCCTACTATTCCCCACTGGCCAGATGGGTTGGTACAGGGTTTGATTTCGAGTTTTCCTTCACTCACAGCGGTATCGTCTGCGTATTTTTCGGCTGAGACGCGGTGGTGATACTTGTATTCTTTCTCAGCCATCTCACGGATACAACACAAACAATACCTGATTTAAGATTAATATGGTTTTGGGCTGGTTTATTCCTTGCGCAAAGGATAGGCATTGCCATTCGACTTGGCAATGCCGCCAGCCTTCTGGCCAGCCTCCCGGTTGACGTCCATGAGGAGGAATTTTTTGACGCTTGAACCTGCAGTTTTGCACATATCTTGTTTTATATTTTTATTTATATGGTCATTTACATAAATAGTAAAACACTCGCATGTTTGTCGGATGCTCTAAAAACATAGCAAACATGGTAAATATCTTAGCGAGTGCTCTACTAATTACTACTAATACATAAGCGTAAAGCAAGTGAGTGGTGTATAGCGGCTATGATTGTGAATACATTTTGAGCACAACATCGTGACGTGACGTAATTTAAAGTTGCATCTCGATCACGAGAATACCAACAGGTTTGACTTTAAGCTATCAGTTGTTTCGCGGCTCCGACCTCTCTCTGAAACCAGTATTAACTAAATGTTCAAAGTTCCTAAGTAATTTCGATGAGTTTTCGAGGCAATTACGCACAGCCTAGGACGCTACAATATTGTTGAAATATTGCCACTTAGAAGTTATAAATATACCTATAAAAATTACGTTAACTAAATTATAATGAAAGCTTTGTACAGTCACCTTCAAAAGTAATTTAATACATTCTAAGTTAGTAAATAGCTAATTCCTGTACGCCTACTACCTAACTTAAAAAAATACCTGTAGAGATTACAAAAATACCTGAGTAGTCGACAGAACACATCAATTGCTTAATGTTTTATTTAAAAGTAAAGATCGTTTGTAAATATTGATACAGAGTGTACGTATCCGAAGAAATAGTTCGATCATCATTATTATACTTCGATATTGCAAAATTCGCGTGAGTACGAAGTGCACGAACTAATTGATACCTATATAAGACAAACATCTATTATTAACTAGGATTTGGTCATTATTTTATCAAAGGTTTTAAAACTAAGATTATCATCAACTTGTATGTAGCGTGTTTAGCTGTACAGTGCATCACATTGATCTAGACGAACAAAGTACTCTAGATGATCGTAATGTCATGGTTTCCCCCCTTCCTTGACTGATTATTCTGATATTTCTGAAAGCAATACAATTAAAATCAATAAAACATTTTGATTTGCTCTTAATACTTGGTTTTAAGATCATTTTGAAATTTTTTGGTCAAGATTGTTCTGACGTTGACGTTGACTGTACATTCATGTGAAAACCACAACTTACGCAATACATAGTTAAGTTACATTTATATGATGGCAAATTATACAATGGGAATATATACGATTACATATAATAGATACCAATATAATTATACGTTTCTCAACATAATAGCGTCATCAACTTTCTAAGGTTTCATCAACTGACCAATTACTTTAGATCAATGCACTCAGTACGATTTTCAGGGTGCTTAGTTGCCACATAACCGCTTGTCTTCCGGTGTGTCGTGAGGAATGTGGTTAAGGAACACTATTGCCGATAGAAAAAATATATTTTAAAAGATAGATGTTTAGAGTAGCCAGTGAGTAGATTTAGAAATTGAAATAGGCTTGATTAAATTATTTCGACTAGACAGTCTATTTATAATTACAAATTAATTTTGATCTATAATCCTGTAGTTTCATCTAACAGAAGTCGTATGAGTAAGAATAGCTTCCGCTTAAAGACAACAACTGATGCTTCTGTGAAATAGAAAAACTTACACTACCATATTTCCTCTAAGTTCTCGATTCTCGTAAATTAAAGCAGCAATCTTGGGAAAATTATTATTTTGAGCGAGGATAAAACACCGCTATATCACAGATCAAATAATAGTACTAATAAAATAACAATGATCTTAAATCCATTGAGACTCAACAGCTATGTTACTCCTACATTACATCTTCGCTGTAATAATTAGGTGTCTACAAACTAAATAAATTTGAAACTTTGAAGCCAAAGATTCGATCATAATTAGAAAAAGGATATGTATCTCGTTATTTTACTAACTCAAGGTGATCAATCAAATCTTAGATAATAATGAAGACTGCTTATGGTCGTTGTTACGAACATAAAATTATAATAGTTCTCGTAATAAAAACTGTACATTGTGTTATAAGTAATATTTTTTTCAGCATTACGCCTTATTCTGTAATGACCGCTTAAAATCTTTTAGTGTAAGGCGTGCCAATATGACTAAGGCCTCATCTCCGCCTTTTAAAGGCGTTGTCTCAGTAATGAGAGTCACCATTGCAGAATGATACAAATAATGCTAGAGTAATATACAGAAGAAGCCCTTTTTTTTTTGACCGTGGCGGAAATCCTTCATGGATGTTACCGACTAAAACCCCCACGGTATCGCCCAGCAGCCTATAGTTGGGAGCCCCGGGTAAGCCCTCGGAAGGATGTCCCAGGGCTCCCAACAGACCCACGGCTTCAATGCGGCCTCATCTAGGGGGTGGTTCGGATGCTATCCCGCGTCTATGGGGGGTGGCGCAAGGAGGCGCTGGAGCGGGGCCAATGGCCTGCGTCTCGAGAAATCGAGGCCCAGCGGTCACAGAAGAAGCCCTTAGTTTGATAGCTTCATAGGGTGCTTTTTTACGCTTTAAGAAACTAAGAGCTTTAAGAAATATAGGAATGGAAGGAAAAGTTAACGCTCTAATATGTTTTGATTGGCAATAAATAGCGATAAACGTGGTTTAAATGTCTAAATATAGATTGCTTTAGGATTTAAACTTTTCATAAAATGAAACCAAACATTATATACATAGGTAAGTACGTAACTTTATACTCTGGGCATTTTACAACTACATATATTATACGTCAATTATTTATGTTTATTTACATTTATATCTGGGTTATCCCACTCTGACCAATTAGTTGTTCCGATCGGAACTCAGTGTGTGGTTTAGTTCCTATCAAACCATGAAAGGTAATAGGGATTCATATAAGATTACTAACAGTACAACTAATGGGCCCTGGGTCAGCCGGGGTGCGAGGGATAGATAAGACAACCTCACCTCCGGCCTAGCACCACGACCCACAGTCGGCGTGCGGTTTTAGTCGGTTCGATTCCGACATATCCTCCCCTTCCGGCGCCGGCGGGGGAGGTACCCGAGGGGTGAATTCTTTAATATATTTTTTTTTAATAAATAATTCTATGTAAATGCTGACTGTGCACGCACCAACACCTTTTTAAATTATTTTTATGTTTAACTATAAACAATATACCGACCTAAGATTAATTTAGTAATTCACAGAGTTTCGACATATGTATACTTTGGACGATATCATTAATAATGTAATGGTCATTGTGAGTAACAAAATAAACTACTTTTTGTTAATCATGCAAGTGCACACGATACTATATTTTTTAAACAAATAATTATGCAAAAAGAAACATAAGTAAGTATGACTAACATACACCCGGGTTCATATAACTAAAATCTTATACAAGTAATTTAAATTCAATTAGATGCGTCTGCTCACTTATCTCACCAAGTCATTATCTACAGTCTACAGAAAGGAAAGTTTGTAAGCTGCTAATTAAAACTATAAGTATCACGAGTCCATTATTTTCCACAACAGAGCACGATATGCATTTCAAATCTGGAACTGAACAGACAGATTGCATAATAAATAATTTGATTAAATAACTTTCTTCTTCATCATCCGAAGAGTCAATCCCATTTGAATCCAGAAATTCCACTTTAGCTACTCCTTGCTAATATTTTGGTTTAGCTAGCTTGTACGAAGCGACTGCCGTCTGACCCCCATTCCAAAGAGAAATACATGTTCCGGATTCTCGTTCGTCAACAGTAGGTGTACCTGCAGGCGAGGTCGGCTTGGGCCCCAAAGACTTTGATGGGATCTCATACAATCATGCATGGAATAAACTTAGTATACATACATTGATGACCGTATATGCCCCGAGGAGGGCCACGCCGTAAGGGATAGCTCTGGGCCAGCCGGGTATGTAGTAGATAATCTCACCTCTCCGGTCTAGCACTACGACCCTCAGTCGGCGTTCGCTTTTGGTCGGTTTGAGTCCGACATAACCTCCCCTTCCGGCTCCGGCGGGGGAGGTATCCGAGGGGACTACCGAACGAAATAAAAAGATAACCGTACATGCTCAGTATTGTAATTTAACAATTTACCATGGTACAGTCAGCGTCAGATCGATCTTGACGAACAACCCGACGACGACGAGGTTTCAAAATAATCTTAAAACTCTCGGACAATAATACAATTTAAATCAATAAAATAATTGAATTATGAGACTTTGTAGTCAAGATCGCTGACGATGACTGTACGTACATGCACAGTATAGATATCTAATAACTTTAACAATTTACTGTAGTACATGTCTTGTAATATACAGTTAGCAACTTAATGAGTGAAATGTATGATATATCATCGCAACACAACATTTTCCTTATATTATTTGTTCACTAGGAAATATGTTTTCACATTTTCTCCTCGTGCCCGACTGTCATGTTCTGACCAACATTTCTCTCCAAATATTTATGTTCTTAGTCGTTTCTCTTTTAAAGGCAGGTACATCCAGATCTTTGTGATTGACGTAAAGTGCAGCTATTCATATTATTATATAATATTACTCGCCACACTTGACATGATAGGCCCTTTTTAACCCCCGACGCAAATAGAGGTGTATTATAAGTTTGATATGTTTGTCTGTCTGTCTGTGGTATCATAGCTCCCGAACGGATAAAGCGATTTCAATTTGTTTTTTTTTGCATTAAAGGTAAAAAATAAAATCCGTTGAGGCGTTTAAAAGTTATGGTGGTTAAAGTGAGGATGGGGAATTTCGAGGGTTTTTGAATTATAAATTTATATTATAATTATCTAGAATGCTATAGTTGTATGACATTAGAACTGTCATCTAGAAAATAATCTGCCCTCAGATATATTATAGTTAAAAATAGTCATTCAGAATCGAATATTGTTCTGCAATATGGCCTAAAGTGCGTGAAACCCTTCTCATGGTAAACGGTTATAGGATCTAGGAGTTTATTATCTCACTTAAGATCAATGGATTCAAGTTTTAACAGATTAGTGCAATTAGATAATGCCACTAAGAGATCTGGCAGACAGGGAGCGTCGGTAGTTTAGTGGTTAAGGAGTCGGCCTTACGATCGAGAGGTCCCGGGTTCGATCCCGGCTATTACACTATCGACGTGAACCCAGTCCTAGCCAAAACAATTTAGCTTAGTTAGAGGGGTTAGCGGGAATAATTATTAATTTCAGTTGCTAATATTCTTTAAAAAAAAATGAAGAAAAATAAACTGTCCCACTCCCACTGAATTTCAAAATTCCAAATCGGATGGTCCACATAAATTAAATGTGTTTTATTCTTCAAGTCCTTATACTTACTTAATATCACTAATTACACATTTACGTACGATACGTACTTATTATTTAGGAGACACATACCATAGTTTCTATACCGTTTTTGTTTTGCTGTTGGAGTTAGTGCAATTTTTATTTCGTTCTATAAGTTATATATCTACTTATACATATAAACCGCCACTAAATTAACTCGGTATAACAAACTAAGGTGGGCCAGACCACAAAAGATGGCCCTGGGTCAGCTGGGGTGCGAGGGATATGTCGATGACAACCTCACCTAGCACCACGACCCACAGTCGGCGTGCGGTTTTAGTCGGTTCGAGTCCGACATAGCCTCCCCTTCCGGCTCCGGCAGGGGGCGATATCCGAGGGGATTACCGCACGAAAAAAAAGGTACTTATAACAAACTAAAAATAAAGATGGAATACGAACACAAACTCTATAGAATTATTTGTACTCATATTCATTCAAGATTATTAAGGAATGAGTATATTACTTACTACTTCTTACACCTTCAATCGTAATCGTAATTTTTAATTATCAGTCCTTACTAAAAGAACTGGTTTGCCAATAAAACTTCATGTCAGGGTCGTTCACTGCTACGAATCGAATCGAATAATTACAAATGTACCAATACTTTTGTAAAAATCAACCACGTTGCAGAATCATAGTAAGATTATTGTTTCAATAGTTAAAGGCAGATTTAGCAGCTGACTGAGTTTGCTAGACCTTGAGTAGCCGATTTTAAGGGCAGCTTTGGAGTCAAAATCTTTTTGTATTTTTTTATAGGTTATTAGTAAATTAATGGTACAAGTAGAAGAGGCCATCTACTAAAGCTGAACCACTGCAATGCCGGCCGCAGTCACTGCAAAAAATGACCTAAAATTTTAGACTTCATTTCTATACGCAAAAAGTTGAAAATGAAATGACAACAGTTTCATTAAATTTTTTTAAATACTCTGCAAAAAGTCATTTAATTTTGAACTTTAACGGCATTGCTTTAAAGTTTAATGCCGTTTTTTGTAACGGCGGTGGCACCACTGTGATTTGGCTTTAGCAGAATCGAGGCCCACCCAGCTCTATCCAAGTGGTTCCAACTATATCATAAGAAGTAGGATTATTATTTATTATCATTCCTTCTCATAGTCCCATGGTCCAATGTGATATTCCCTCTAACCCTTCAAACTAAGCAAAATTACTTGTGCTAGGAATGAGTTCACATGTAGTGTAATGGCCAGGATTTGAATCAGGGTCCCCTCAGTTATATCGCCAACGCATTAATCACTAAGCTATCGACGATATTAAAGGTATAAAAAACTATTGTACGAGTATAACTAGTAGCTGTAAGTATCTCTTTGACAAAGTGTAAAATTAATGAGCTGTCTACTTTGAAGGCTTCTGTTGTGAGTTGAGCTACTGACACGAGGTAGGGGCTTCCTCACTTATACTTACAATGACGAACATAAGTTATCACTTATCATGTATGTAAGTATTGAAAGATTGATTATAAAAAAGAATGTTAAGGTTAATTATCAACTAGCTGAACCAGCGAACTTCGTACTGCCAATTTTTTCCGAAAGCGTGGCGTCTGATTCCGCTGCACCCTCTACTATGTTAAGCATTTATTATACATATAAACCTTCTTCTTGAATTACTCTATCTATTAAAAGAAACCGCATTAAAATCTGTAGCGTAGTTTTGAAGATATAAGCATACATAGGGACGGACAGACGCGGATAGCGACTTTGATTTATTCTCTTACCTACTATATAGTGATGATGATGTGATTATTTAGAGAATATTAAAAGCCGCATGATTCCTGTTGTTGGTGGTCGTGTTGGTTCCTGGTTCCTACGACATGACGCACGACAAAATTTCCTTTTGACGGTTATAGGCTCACTTTCTATTACGAGGGACAAGAAATCATGGTTGCCAAAATGTGGATGTTAATATACCCATTTCTTGGGTTTGTAGGACTATTCAAAGATTCCATATACATTCTTCCTACAGTCATAAGTATATACACAAAACAAGACTATACGAAACTAGACTAGCCATATACAAAAGTAATAAAATATGTTAATAAAAAGAAAAATGAACTCATTCAAAGATTCCGTTACGAACACATAAATCATGTTGAATAGCAGTTTCAATTTTAAATTCACTATATCTCGAGTCTCGACCCGTAATATTATTAGGCAGATTGAAATCTTAAGTAGGAATTCTCATACACACGTAAATACGTTATTAGTAGAAAGTAACGCCTATTCACATGTATGTGAAAACATACATTGTTTACGTACCTATTTGCTGACAGTAAGGCTGATGCGACACTATAGATGCTACTTACGATAAGTAGGTGATTATAACAAATAGCTAGTTATCACATTTTTTATTTATTTATTTTTATTTCTTTATTTACTTGCACATGGTAAACTTACAGCTAAAATAGTCAAATTAAAGGCAGATTAAACATCTGGAAGCCCATTACGTGTTTTCATTTCTAGATTTCGGTATAGTTACCTACTTGTAAGCAAAGGCTAGCAAATAAAAAAAAAAACAAAAGTTATATCACACAAGTTCACACAACACAATACTGAAGAGCCGAAAAATATAATATTAAGATTAAGTATTGACACATGCTGCACTATGAGCATTTGAAAAAGTTACGACTTAGAAGTCTTCTTTATCACTAGCTGTTACTGGAGGCTCTGTCTGCGTGAAATATTGATCCCGTTCCCAGGAACCCAAAATCTATTCCGGGGCACCCAGATTCGTTCGCCGATTTTGTATGAAAGAACAACCAATATCTACACACACGCATTAATTTTCACAAATATTCATACTAAAGAAAAAGGGCCCACTAGACGGCAATATGCTCGAACCCTATCATAATTTGGCGAAATGTGGGTGCGAATATCCCTCTGCCTACCCCATCGGGGATTTACAGACTTGAGTATATGGATGAACTGCCATACTAATATTATAAATGCGACAGTAACTCTGTATCAGTACTCTTTGTTACGCTTTCACGCCTAAACCACTGAAACAATTTTGATGAAATTTGGTATAAGGGTAAATTAGACTTAAGGATATATATGTTTGGTCCCAATAACCGACATCCACGCGAGCGGAGCCGCGGGCATAAGCTAGTATTATTACAATATACTGATATTATTGTCTATGATCTACTGAGATATTCTCTATATCTACTGAGATGTTCTCCATCCGACAGTAAACATACATCCCACGACTAAGTGCCTGCTGGATTGCGATAGGCTCGCCCCTTATTACATGAGACCGATAATCATAGTTGAAGAACCTAATGGTGTGTATAATACGCCTCTGCCTACCTCTGGCGTGAATATGTATATTTATGTATCAGTAGATTAACACTAGTGAAGCCTCCGCCTAGTACTATTAGCTATTCTGTGCCTCCGCGTAAATGTGGTACACTGGTACCTATTAACGTTAAATGCTATGGCGGGAAAGGCAGTAAACATTTTACATTTTCTTGGAACTATAAAGTTGCTGGGAACATGAAAAGAAAATGAAAATGTCATCATTTAATTAGATAGATTATAATAGAATTCTCCGTATGGATTCACCTTCAAGAAAAGAGCGTACTCTCTTTTAAAAGGAAGGCAACGCACTTGTGACTCCTCTGGTGTCCATGGGTGGCGGTGATCGCTTACCATCAGGCGATCCGTCTGCTCGTTTGCCTCCCTATTCCATAAAAAGAAAAAATACGCCGGAAAAATTAAAAATAACCGGTTGACACACTTGTCACTTATCAAGCGGTAATATTGTGCTCGCGATGATACGTTAAGCCTCGATGACTCTGGGTTACAATAGTTAACAAGTTTCTAGTCGGCGAGTAGAAAAGCTAGCGAATGAGGCAGTAACTAATACAATCGGATACTCACAAGTAGATTGTAAAAAATTTCAATGATAAGGAGCGAGTCTACAAGCTGTTCACGACTGTGGCTTGTAAACTAGCCTAATGTCATCGAAGCTCCTGACTGTCATTTTCAGACTGACTCATAGAAATAAACTAACTTTAACAGATTGTACTGCGCTTTGTATTACTCTAAGCGTCATTATTCCCGACGTTTCGGTTACGTTTTAGTAGCCATGGTTAAGACAGTAGTGTAGTTAAATGTAAAACACGTCTGAGTTCATTTTGTGCACTTTACAAATGAGCATGCACTTTAAAAAGCTTATACATAGAAGTCGGCCAAGTCGTTTGTTATTTAGATGAAATATTATAATAAATTTTACTTGCTGGTGAAAAGTAGAGCAAGACAATAAGCTATGAACATAAACTGTCTTTAATCAATAAAATGTATCACGGAAATTGAAAAGCTATGAATCACAATATAATAACAGTTTTCTAGTCAATTAAACTAACTATTATATTTTATTTGAAATACATTTTAATTAATATTACGTAAATCGATTTGTTAGGTTATGTAACTACTATTCGTGCTACTATTATTATAATCCATAACACTACCCTCTAAAGATCAATTACATCATCATCATCATATCAATAATTCCAGTTACATGCAAAGCCCTTTGAAGCCGGGGTCCATTTCCGTTCTCCTTGTGTGTGAATTTCACTATGTGAAATTTATATTGGCTAATCACATGATATACCATCTGTTGACGGTGAAGGAAAAACACCGTGAGAAAACCCGGTAAGTTCTGGAAGTAATTCTAAGGACATGTTTGATCCACCAACCCGCATTAGGCCAGCGTGTGTGGTATAAACAGTCTCAGCTCTCTCATTAAAGGAGAGGAGACCCGTGCTTAGCAGTGGCATTTGATATGATATTAACATAAATGGGTTGTTATCATAACACTCTATCTCTTGATTTAGTTTATCTTAGTTTTACAGGAGCGATTGCTATCTAACCTTTCAACTCTGTGCCAAAATGTGTACCAGAAACTTGTCCGTAAATCAGTAAGTGTACCAACTTGCAGATGTGTTTTGAGTGAAGATCTTGGTATTAAAATTGGCCTAAATCGGAACCCCAACAACGTCCTTGTTAATCTTTTAGTTCAATGACACCGATCGAACTTTTGTTGTATTGACAAAAGCACTTGAGATATGAGAAAGCTTGGAAAGGGACATTAGATCTGCTAACAAACTTTTATGAGTTGGCAGAGAAACAATATATTTATTTTGAGATTCCTGTGTCTACATACCTTTTGTTTATTTAGATAGATGTTTAATCGTGTGTAGGAGAGGCAATGGTGGGCTTCGGAGAAAAGTGACAATGTATTCAGATAAATGGGTACAAGTTGACAAAAGACATTCGTTTGCCTCCCCAGTGCTATCATAATATCAAGGATAACACGTGCTCAACAGTGTATAACTAACTCTTGAACAAACTCCACATTATATGTCACAACAATGAACGTCGACTAATTTAAATAAATTCCCAAGAAATTACCAAACGTAACAGAAAACTGTAAGAAATTTGGTAACTTTTAGACCACACTTGTTAGACGAACAATCAAATATGTAGAGAGCATTATGAAAGCGCTGTCACACTGTTCGGTCATTACTACAACTTTACAGCCTCGGCAAGTATTTGCATAGCCATTGTTAAAAGTCGTAAACGACACGAACGTTTGTCGCTTACGATATTTTTGTACTAAGGACACTGAAGTGTGTGTACTGTCGTCTTGGCAAATACATATGTCTTTATGTTTGTTCTATTTGTGTGTCAATAATTAGGGCAGCAAACAAGTCAAGGTCATTATTAAAAAAGTAGGTGTTCGTTTAATCATCATCACAAATGTAAATCATTTGATTTGAGGCAAAATTCTCGTCGTTTTTTATGTAGATAATAAGATCACTATGTCACAACATTCATACAAATCTATCGTTTTTTGTAAGCTGAAAATAAGTCTGAAAATAGAACTTAGAAAAGGACACAGGACACAGGAAGGAAAAATGTAACTTAGGTACTAGTAATGCACGAACAACAAAGAATATGCAGGAGTAGTTAAAAAGGTATATTATGATAGGCAGGTTACTCGAATGAACCCCATATAGGAAAAAAATAACAACTTCTTACTTATAGAGGTTGCAACTTTAAATTAAGTACGAACTACATGAATAAACAATAAAAACAGTACCGAAAGTAGAAACAAGATTTGTTATAATTTATTAGTATTAATTAATGTTGTTATTATGGGGCTGTATTTATTTTTAGGTTTTTTTCATTGTGACTTTTTTTTGTTGGCTAACAATTATTGTTTTTGCAGAAATATATTTTTGCAACACTTCTTTTTAAGAATAGATATAGGAGAAAGCCCCATTATGAAAACACTCGCAAGTATATAGATGCCCTATTAATTAGTATACAAAAAAGTATATTGTTTATTGTTTTTTATTAATACATACATCTTCATATTTGTAGTATGCATCTGTGGTTCTATGAACTTCAATTACGTATTATTTTATAAAAATATTTTTTATCTATCTGTTTTTAAACTCCAGTGTAGGTACAGATGCAACTTATTTCCAATTTTATAATTGTATAGATGTCAATAAAATATTTTAGTAACTACTTACCTAAGTAGTTTGAGTTGATAGGTGTCAGATATCTAGAACAGTCATTGTGTTCATTGCTTTAGACATTAACTCAGTGCAATATCAAGTAATGAGTATTCTCAGAGTGTACGTACACATTAATTCAGGGGTAATTTATCAAGCTGTGTCTATCAATCTCCATCTTCAATAATATCTGTCTATGTGCGCTTGCGCCGATCACAGCCAATGTTCTATAATCACTGACATTATGTATGCAATCATTCAGAGACGCCATGTTTGTAATTCTGTGGCCTTAATGATTAAATTCATCATTACTTATACATGTTTGAAAAATAATTTAAAATAAAGTTAGTAGATGTCTGGGTAACATAACTGACTACTAATCCACGCAATATTAGAACTGCCTTACTGTTACTGAGCCTGGTGAAAAGGTGTAATATGCAGTGGGGATGGATGAAAATTTCAAATGGCAAGCCGGTGGTAATGGTGGTTGTATAAAATGTAAACATCGCTACCACGGTTTCCCTTTGCAGCGCAAACCGGCAGGAATCGTGTTGCAGGGACCTATCGCCACTGGTATGGAGCACCACTAAGATCTTCACAGCCCAAGCCATCCTCAATTGCAAGCCAGCATTTTTGTTGATTGACGGACAATTCCTCTCGGGTTTTCGGGATAAATCACACTTGATTTATCCCGAAAACCCGAGAGGATCAAGCAATCAAATTAATCAAAATTAAATCAAGCAAAGTGGACGTGCCTGCAAACATTCACTTAAACATCCTCTTTGCTTGATATCATTTTGAGTAATTTGATTGCTTGTTTGCTCGATTCACTTGATTTACCGCGTTACCATAGTGGATGTGACTCACATTCTAATGTTTACAGGCACCCAGAGTTGATGATGATTTAACATCAGTGGACTTAACATTTAGGAATCTGGTCACTTGCCTCATAACTAAATTGAAGTCCAAATAATTTCAAACTGTCAAGGTGAGCAGCATTCCGGTGGTTGTGCAAGTAGCCTCGTGTGCGTCCAATTGAATCAGGCACAGGTTCGATGAATTTTCGGCCAAGAGCACCGGTTCATAGGCCTGTTGCACAAGATGTCTGCGTATTTATAATTGATAATTAATGTAAAGTAAATGTTCATTTGAAATAATAAATTTTAAATTAATTTCTTTACCATAATTTTTTTACAAGGATTCCTAATTAAACCACCGTGACGGAAATGTGTGGTTACCAATAAAGTGCCATTCAAACAACCTTGTATAAGTACTGATCCGGTCAATCTAAAACATTATTATATGAGTGAACATTGGTAGGATTGTTCAAAACACCATCATAAACGAACTCTAAAAAGTCCTAATAAATCCGATGCTTGGAATTATTTTTATTCAAAGTCAAAAGTCACTTCAACGGGTTTTTCGCGATTTACACCCAAACATTAAGTATTATCATGAAAATATCTGAGACAAAATTATAGATCAGATTATTATCTATAAAAAGTGTTAAAAAACTTTTTTCTTAAGATCCACCGTTTCTGAGATTAAACAATTCGAAAAAAGCTGGAAGAGTTGTACTGGCAAGGGTTGGAAATGATAAAAGACCTTTTTCTCTGGAATACGTGGAGGTACCAAGTTGAAATTTATACCAAATACAGGTCTTCAACATCTTGAAGCTGTAAAAAATCTAACTTCTACGTCATTGTTATGAAAACGTACCTACACGTTTATGTAGCAAATTTATGCATCACGATAACCACGACTCCATCTTCTATCTTTAGCCATTCCATATTTGATAAATAAAAATGAATTTATTTATGACAAAACCTACGGTTTTGGTGGCAATTGCGAAAAACTGGTTTTTATGATTTTGGATCTTGAATAAAAGTCTAAAGTCAAACGTTGACTTTGATGTTTAGAGAGACCGGGGTATACTCGTACTTGTTCGTCAGCCAATAAGCGAGTATACTTCGGGATGTATATTCCCGTTTGTCAGTGTGTCAGTATTGATGAGGGCAGGGCCCACTAAGGTCATCTGGGCCCTAGCCAACTCCACCTGCAATCCAATACACATATTGATTGATGCTTTATCATTGGCCTTATAAATAACGATCTTAATAATTGAATATTGATTGAGTCATCATGTTTTTATTGTTATTGCATATAACATCATTGATATAATAAAATTAATATTCAGCTATAAACATAATAAACGATAACTGTCTACCGAAATATTGATATCAAGAACCCCGCAGAGTAGAATTTGGGCCACCCCATCTCTTCCCATGCAGTGGTATACAAGGTGACTGAGGGATAGGGCTGTTCATTATCAGACAGATATATACCCAGGCAATTAAAGCGCCGGTAGCTTAGTGGTTAAGGAGTGTCGGGCTTAAGGTCGAGAGATCCAGGGTTCGATCCTGGCCATTACACTACCGACGTGAACCCACTCCTAGCACAAGCAATAAATAAATAATAAATAAATAAATAAATATTCCACAACATTCCACACAACGCTATCTAGACCCATGGTAAGCTTAGCTTAACTAGCTTGTGTTATGGAATCTAGAATGCGGATAAATATACTTAGATACTTTTTTTTTTTGTAAATACATACATACTATACATAGAAACACCCAGACCAATGCAAATAGCCATATTCATGCATACAAATATTTGCACTGAGCGGGAATCGAACCCGCGTCTCCTGCGTAGCAGTCGCGTGCACTACCGCCACGCCACGGAGGCTTTTAGCTTAGTTGGAGGGGTTAGAGGGAATATTAGTAACTTCGGTTCTAATATTCTTTAAAAAAAAACAATTGAACGCATGAATTCAAATCCCGCCAAAATTATCCCATTACTGTACTTAGGTAAGATGGCTGTATGACATAATTTTGGTGCGATTCAAAGATTGGTTCCCTGAATAGCATGTCCCGCCACATGACCGTTTGTCAGTATTGTAACTAACGCTATTGTTGGATTACTTTTTGTATCAATTCATTTTATTATAAATATTGAGAGATTTTGAATACCATTTTGAATAACACTAATTTGGACTGCAACAAAATGTTTACATAGCTATTATGAAATGCTTTAGTGCGATTCGAAATTGGTGCTCTCGGTGCGCAATAAGTAACTCCGAATATAGATATTTATTTCAATTTTCAAATTTATTTCCACTACCTTATGTGGTTAGAGATAATTAATTTAAAAATTCCGTGGATAGAGATAATTAATTTAAAAATGTCTAATAAAAATCCACTTAGTATAATAAATACAAAAATTAAAATCTAGGAAGTAATGATTAAGAAACCTACCGGGTAGGCAGGTACGTAACCTGATAGGACTCATCATCATCACAGCATTATTTGGGGCCTGGGGTCTACTATCTCCTACACTCTCTCTCTCTCTCTCTCTCTCTCTCTTTATCTCTCCTCGCCTGATTTGGCTTATAAAAGGTTATTCCCATTCCGATAAAAATCCTACGCCAGAGATTCGTCTGATTTCTTTACTCACAGTCTTCATCTTTTAAGTATCTTCTGCATGGCTATACTGGCTATTGTAAAATAATTCATCTTGACCTTTTTATGATGCAGATTGTAGATGAATAAATATTTTATCGAATCGTTACTTTCAAGTTACACTCGACCGAATTCCAAAAAAAATATTACTATCAACACGCGAGGTCTTTAATGAACATTCGTTGACTTCTTTGGGTACTAACATAGGTGATCCACGGGAACTTTTAGGTGTCCGTAGTTCACTTATCAGGTATTCCACGGGTACCTGTCGGGAACACCGTTGTCCCCCCTCCCGAGGAGGGCTAGACCGTAAGGGATGGCCCTGGGTCAGCCGGGGTGCGAGGGATATGTCGATGACAACCACACCTCCGGCCTAGCACCACGACCCACATTCGGCGTGCGGTTTTAGTCAGTTCGAGCCCGACATAACCTCACCTTCCAGCTCCTGCAGGGGCGGTATCCGAGGGTATTGCCGCACGCAAAAAAAAATTCTAGGGGAAAGGCTCGGATGTAACAAGCCACTATATGCGGTTGTAACAACTGCGCTGCGTGTTTGACAATTGATTTTTTTTTTTTTTTACTTTCTTACATCTCAATTTTTTCTTCTTGCTCTAAAATGTTTATTTTTTGTTCTAGGATTGGAAGACACTGTGAAACTAGTTAAGGGTATCGGCGGC
This sequence comes from Eilema sororculum, assembly GCA_914829495.1. Lineage (NCBI taxonomy): Eukaryota > Metazoa > Arthropoda > Insecta > Lepidoptera > Erebidae > Eilema > Eilema sororculum. Next base: position 14,160,836 of record OU618548.1, read on the forward strand.
AAATGCCATGGGTACGTCGTAGATCTCTGCAACCGAGAAGATATTTACAGAGTCGCCAAGAAGGTGAATGAAGAAGTAGGCCGGGTACGTACAATTTTTTATGACAACATCCTAATGATAATGTAGTACATATTTTTCTTTCTAACTTTCTTAAAAGATTGTGACGATGTTTAACGCAACACACGCTCAAACAGCTGAACGAATCCTGAAATTTGGTACAGGCTAATTTTTATCCTTGGTATATATTAACAGAACCAGCAAGTCTAAAAAGGTCACTTTATTGGAATCACATTAGTACGCTATTTCGTCTTTTACACGATATTACGAAATTAGAAGGTGCTTAGTAAAGGAATTGTTGTGATTCTGCCCATACTCGTACAAGTATCTAACCATTTTAGGATTTTTATAGCGGAATCGCTCAATGTGGTGTTTTTAGCCCCACAGAATGTCGAGAATTAGACCCTTGGCTCCGAGGTGAGGAAATATAATATAGAGAGAAATAAAGAGAAGATAATAATAAAATTGTAATGAATCATTTTATGTTGACTCACAAATAATTCTTTAAAAGGCGTTTTCGACCCATACCGAGTAAATATTCCGCATTGATGGTAAATATTTACTCTCTTATTTATGCAGGATATACTTGTAAATACTGATAGGTCATTTACCTGACAGCAATTTTCTTACATCTTCGTAAAAAAAAAATTTTGATTTGTGAATTGGTGCTCAAAATAAAAAAAAAAGATTCGGTACTTAGGAAATTCTTTCTTATTCTTAAATCACTTAGATCACACACGCTTTGATCAAATCGTGATCAATCTGTTTGTAATTTTTAGTAAAATAAATAATAAAAGCCTGTACTTTTATTATTTATTCAACGTGTATGTATGTATGTAATTTGTTCGGGTGGGATCTTGCAACTCGATTTTGAAGCAGATCCTCAACCAATTTCGAAGAAATTTTGCATACACGTGTACTTTGGATGACAATGAATTAATATGGTATCATGGAGCTAGTCTGATGATGGAGTAGGAAAGTAGCCATAGCAACTCCTAAATTAAATAAGACAAATCCATCGAATTTGGGATCATTTGTTTTGTCTGAAAAACATCTCTTATAATACATGGTATTCAAGGTCTGAAGAAGGAATTAGACGATGGCCATAAGAACTTTTAAGCAATACAAGTTAAATCTATCCAGTTTGGGTTCATTTGTTTTGTCTTAACTAATTCTCTGATATTACAAAGTATTCAGGGTCTGAGTCAGAAGGGGGCTATAGGAACTTCAGAACTAAACAAGTTAAACCTATCGAGGTTGAGCTCATTTGTATTGTCTTAACCATTTATATTTTTTGTCTTATTCGGGGTCTGAAAACGGGGGTAGATGGTCTTGCGAATTTCTGAACTAAACAAGATAGACTAGTTGTACTTGGGTTCGTTTGACTGGTTTTGGTAAGCACTCTACATAATATTACTAAAACTAAAAAATGGAAAATGAAATTATTATAAAAAAACTTTTAAAAACATGTTTTTCTTTTTTTGCTAATTTGAAAAGTTTGTAGCGTGAACAAAAAACTGAAAATCTTGCGCGATTCAAGCTTTTCAAATCATCACAACCCTTGCATAAAATTATTATAATCTTTTTAGTACAACACATTCATTACAAATAACTGTTTTAAAAAAAAAATATTGAATATACCAATAAGCATTATAATTTACTTAAAATACATTACTTAATGAAACTATTAAATATTCCTAAACAAAGAGTAAAAGTTTGCTTTTTCCACATGAACGTCTAAAGGTTTTCCTCATGAGATAAAATAATTAGAGTACCTATTCTTACCTCGGACGTCACTGACGTCACTTCGACTTCTACGGCAAAATTAAAACAAAGGAAGTACCTATTTACCACTATATTAAATATACCTGCTTCCTTTTTATAATCTAATCACTTGAATGTTTCAATGATACCGGTTTCATCACTAAATCCGCTGTATTTCAACAAACATTAAAATTACACACATTATAAATTATAAGTCCTTTCTACAAGTTCCTATTGCGTCCACATTTCTGATGCAATTTTCTCTAATTAAATTAATTTATTACAACGTGTAATTAAAAATTTAATATTTTAAATTCTATTTATAGTGTTACATTTCTTTTATTTACTAACATTAGAAGGCCAATTACTTAATTATGACGAAATTAAATATATTCATGTTTAAGCACCGAAACTTGTAGATGTTCTGAGGATAGGTAATGAATGACTACACCTATAATAGTATAGTATATCTAGGTATATAGTACCTATATAGGTATCATGTTTAGTTCTGAAGTCCCTATAGCCACCTTCTGACTACACCTATATAGTATAATAGTATAGTACGACTGTATGTATCTCTGCTAATAAGTATATTCCCAATACCCAAACTCTTGAACTAAGAACCATCTAGATGCCGATAATGATGTGCGAAATATTTATCTGTAAAGCGAAAATTTTGGATCCCTTTTTACGAAAATTGCGGGCATAGTTTATACGGAAGAGAAGTGCATAAGCCTAATATCTAATATATAGGTATAAAAATCAATTGCTGTTCGTTAGTCTCGCTAAAACTCGAGAATGGCTGAACGGATTTATCTTATCATGGTCTTGAAATGTTCGTGGAGGTCTAGGACAGGTTTAAAAGGTGAGAAAAATTCTAATAATTCCCGGGAACACTTTTCTTTTTACTTGAACTAAAACAGCCCTTTTCTTTTTCTCATATAAACGTTTTCAGTGTTTCTGTTACCCTGGTATATTTGCATGAAGTACCAGGTTCACAGAAATTTTAAGGAACGTTATCTGGGTCGCGGGAGCAGTGTGTTTCTAAACCTTTCTATTCTGAACTTCACGTGGACGAAGTCGCAGGCAAAAGCTAGTTTGTTTATAATAATACAATAAAATAATGTACCTTTATCATTTTTGATAAAATAAACGTTACGCACACTACAGCCATTTTTGACGCACACATTCGCATGTTACTTACGTGTTCATACAGTAATTTTTTTAGGCTTATGTAATCACCACAGTTCCACACATAATTAAAATGATGGCAGCTGAGGGATAAAAAAAATAAATACAAAAGAAAAATTGTAAGGAAGTGTAAAAAAAAAGTTAGCATAATAAATGCTATAAAAAATTCATTCAAATTTGAATATATTATGTTGATAAATTGGTAAGGTGACTTTGTACCTCTTTTTACGAGAATTGCGCAGACGGAACTTTAACAATATTTTAACTTATATATATAAACGACTTATAATTTTTAATTAATTATGCTTTAATTATGGTCTAATTTCGGCCACCGGGCAATCACTAATATGTAGGTACTAAAAACAAGTTGTCTCCCTACAGCCTAACTGACATCTACTTTATCGGCTCTTTTCATATATACAGAGAAAAAAATAATTCATGGAATTCATTTAATTCTCGTGATCTACTAAAAAAATCCGTCGAATGGTTATTTAAATATAAAAACCCGTTTTGGGCATACCCAGCTTGTGACGCATGAGTCCCCTTCCGTTACGATACGCTTTTATTCCCCACTATATAAAGTTCTCATAGCAGCATGAGGTACTTGCATCGTTATGAAATAGTGGAAAGATTGTACTGCGGATGTTATCTATGTTGACATGACACAAGGATGGTGAGGACATACTTAGTATGAAAGAGTGTCAACATATCAAACAAGTATCTAATGAAGTGCAACATTCTTGGGAAATTTAACATTGCTACAGTTATAATTAAAACAAAATTGAAATTCTTTATCTACTTGGTTGTCGATGCCGCTTTAAGATTGTGCTAATGTATTTTTACTATCCGTGGGTTAAATTGTATTTTTTGTTAATTAATATTCACTAGTAACAACAAAATATACAAAAATAGACTCGTTAACATGCCTCTATAACGAGCGATAAAAAAATAAAGCTGTTGAGATGTATGCCAATTTGATGCTGATTGGTGGTTCTTAAAAAGTTTCAGTCCTCAAAAGTTTCTAATGTCAAATTATTGCTGGCGCATTTGTGTCCTTTCTTCTAAATTCAAATAAAAAAAGTTTGTCAAAGGCGGGAAAATAAGATTTACTTAATTGAACATGAACTTCGTCTAATATCCAAATCAAATATATCAGGAATAATGAATCGCTCGGGCGGGACTTGTACCCGCGATCTTTCCCTTACATCTTTCCTAATGTAGTTATTTGATTTGTATAGTTAGCATACTTATTGACTTAAGAAATCATTCAAATTCGTCTAATGTTTTAATCATTCCTCTTTTAGCTTTTAATTAGTTTTTTTATAGACAGATAAGTAATTAAATGAATTACATTGATTAAAACGTGAGAACTCAGTTTAATAAAACAGATTGTCATTGGTAAAATATAACCTACAGTCTTCAAGCCTTGTTCAATGGTATCTTACCCATTGAACGCAATAAGCTTTTAAGATCTCTAAAAATATTATTCTTTTTAATATTTGCACTTATTTATTACAGGTCAATCTATTGATAAACAACGCAGGCGTGGTCTCGGGACAGTATCTGTTGGACACTCCTGATCACCTCATCCAGAGGACCTTCGACGTTAATATTTTAGCACATTTTTGGGTAAGTTGTAAACTAAATACAAACTAAATAATGTATATTATTTGCTGGAAAGCCGAAAATTATGGATTGCATCTGTCACCATCTGTTAGTAAAACGCAACGTATAATATTATTGTTTTCGATTTCATGACAGCACTTCTTGGGTCTAGGTCTACCCTTGCTTTGGACGTAGTATCTAATAATAAGTAATAATCAAATTACTAATAATCATATCACTAAATGTATTAGTAATATAACTATGGCATAGCATCCGTTGGCATAGATTCTGGCAATTGTTCCTTGAACATATTCGAAGCCAGATTTGCAAGTGCTTAGTTGCTTACGTGCAGGACTAACGACTAATTTAAGACAATTACATTTAATCTTTATACATATAATTGTCGGTCAAATCATTTAAGATCAATGTCATATTTGAAACAAATAAAGGTTAGAATAAATTAAAAATATTTCAAAGAGTAATAAAATTATAAAAAAGGTATCAGGACATCACATTGGTTTAGTATAAAAAGAAGTCGATGTATGAAGATCTCAGAGGTCAATAGTATTTCTTATTTGAATAATTATATGTTGGTTGTTAGATTGTTAGATATATATATGTAACGTATATGATATATACCCATACTATATACTCTGGCATGACAACCCTAGGACACGGAACAAGTTTAATGTATTTTTCGTTAAATTTTTATTCTATTATCGAAGATTGAAAGGAATACCTCCGTTAGTGAGCTCACTTATAAAGACTATTTTCTCTTAACATGTAATGTTACTTACAACCTTCTGAATGTCAATCATCATGTACACATTATAATGGTGTACCATTAGTTGTCAACATTTTTCTCGTGATTTGTTTACCTATTTTTGTTCAGAAGTTCAACAACCTATAGAGGTATTTTAATGAACGTGTAAGAACATCAATGTTCCAAAAGAACTACCTCCATTTAGATGAGATAAAAAACTTGATGGTTTTTGTGGTCCGTAAATTGAAATTGATGTTCATCACTAATGATCAAAAACTGTCGTTGCAAATTATTACCTGCGTTAATATTGAAGTACAGTCGTCTTAGGTTACCTTAACTTGACATTATGGTATTGTGTTGTTAATCATAGGCGGTGCGAGTTTCTCGCAAGTTTGGTTCAATAAAGTCGTATGCGATAATCGATAGCAATAATCGCCCTAAAAATATTTTATAAAGTACCTACATTTTAAATAGGTACCAAACTATATTAAATTTATTACAAAGTTTTCATAACTGACTGTACACAAATACGTCAATTTTGACAATCGCACGAGTTGACGACAGGAAAATAATCAAAAATTGAAAGTTGCCAACTCGCGATTTCCCGCAAGATTATTGCCCGCGAGTTGATGAATGACTCATAGTAACGTATCAAAATGTTTACATGTTGTTGTTTAAATTTTATAGATTTTTATCGTATTTTAGTCAGTTTTGACACAACTAAATAAGCATCAATACCTAAAATTAACAAAGATTGAAAAATGTTTTTTCCTCTGAAAAATACCTGAATTTTTAACTGGTAAAATTTCACGTTTTCCTGTACTTCTTATACCTATGCTTTCATAGTGTCTATTACAATGCGACTTCTGAGAGCGACTGTACATTATTTTTTTACAACTAAGGTGTCAAGCAAGCACACAGCACACTCGATTAGGTAAGCAGGTAGGTGACCTGTGGATGATTGCAATTCCTGATGTACAGTCAACAAAAGAGACAAAGTTGTATGTAACTAACTTATCTCCTTTGTCGACTGTACCTATCAATATATATCCAGCTCAGTGGACTACGGTGGGCTAATTGATTGATTGATCGACATTCGTCGCGAGTATGCTCGAATAAATGCGAGACTGTTCGAGTAACTGTGAGCTATTTGCGCTAATAAAGTATTTTTCCACTTTATATAAACTGACCTTTACCCGTGAGTGTAATCCCCGTGGCTGTCTCCCACTTCTCACATTTCTTCAATACCTTGGTACTTTATAACATACTAAATCTCGAATTATATCCACCAGACGGTGAAAGCCTTCCTACCGGCCATGATCGAACAGAACGACGGTCATATTGTGACCATTGCGTCCATGGCTGGGTACGTCGGAGTCGCCAAGCTGGTTGATTACTGTTCGTCGAAATCCGCCGCGTGCGGCTTCGACGAGGCGTTGCGGATCGAACTCGAAACTCAGGGCATCAAAGGAGTGCGCACCTCCCTCATATGCCCATACTTCATACGTTCTACTGGAATGTTCGAAGAAGTTAATTCTAGGTAAGTAATTATGAATACAAAGTTGTACAGTCGTTAACAGTAACACTATAACTAGTCATTAAAGAGGTCACATGATCCCATATAAATATAGACATGATAATGTATGAAAATCAGACGATAAACAGCTTACTTAGTAAGTGTAAAATGGAAAACACATTTTAACAACTACATATCAGTAATGGCCTCATCCAAACACAAGTTCAGTTTTCGATAATTATTTGCGAAAGTGCAATTTAAGGAGATGGCCTACGAAGCTGATTAGGTAAAAAATAGCATTTTTTTTTATATTTGGTCCGTCAATTGACTGCACCCCGCTAGATGGTATAAAGCTGAGGTGAAGTCCAAAAGATACGGACCACCATTCTCGATGCTATTGGACGTAAGATGGTGGTCCCTAACTTGACGGCCTTGATAGATGCCTTTTCAAACCCCGCTTGAAGAACCCGGGACTGTAAGAGGAGGGAAAAAAATATGTTTCTAATTCAGATACAAGGAGGAACCCAGTCTCGGATCTGACAAATCTGATAATCTAGACTTAAATAACCCACTAATTGGATATGAATCCAATTGCAGTGGAAGGATATAATATGTATATATGTTACTGCTATAATATTGGCACTGCGGCAATTCAGATTATAATTTCACCACTATGTAGCTTCGGACCTAGCAGTTGAACGCTCTACTGCTACACTACGGTACCCTACGGTACTTTCATAAACGTATTGAGAGAAGGAAACATTGCGATTTCACAGTAGGCAGACAGCCAATCGCAATGTTCCACTCTCTCGATACATTTACGGTAGGTACGATTAGGATAGTTCTTCGTGCTAGGGACACAGTTCATCAATATCACAATATAGTGCTAACTTTCTGACCTTTCAGATTCGTGCCGCAGCTGAACTCTAACGACGTAGCCGACCGCGTGGTGCACGCAATCCGCACCAATGAACCCTACGCTCTTATTCCTGGCTACCTCCGCGTAGGGCTACCTTTTAAATGGTGCGTAGCCAATGTTTTTTTTTTATTCCACTTAGGTGGCAGACAAGCACACGGCCCACCTGATGGAAAGTGGTTACTGCGGCCTACGGACGTATGCAACACCAGGGGCGTTACACTCGCACTGATTACCCTGAAGAAACCTTCTAATGCCCCTCTTGAAGAACCCCATATTGTAGTCGCTTGGGAAAACCATGACACATAATCAATCATAGTTATAATCAATCACCTGCAACACTCACCAACGACCGGTTATGAAGGCGGCTTTCTACGGTGTAGAATTCTGCGGGTGGATGCGGATATCAGCATGCACTGACGTACCGTGGAAGCTGATAAGTTAGGCTTACGCTTCTTTTGACAAAAATCTTGCAACTATCTATATGTTGTAGGTCCTTATGTTTGACATTCATTTTAGAATAATTGTTTTTATTTGTAACTACCTCTTACCTGCGGTTCTGCCCGCGTGGATGTCGGTTATCGCGACCATATATAGCATATGTTCTTTTCGTGAGTCCAATCTATCGAAGTCCAAAATTTAACAAAATCGGCTTAGGCGTGATATTGTAAAAGACAGACAAACAGACAGAATAGCTTTTACTTTTATAAATAATAGTAGTAAAGATGCCGGTAGCAAACAGTTCATTTTACTCTTGACGAAATACTAAATAATAATAGTAATTAAAGGTTGAAAAGGTCAAACAACCCTGAGTTTTAATTATTAGCTTGCTAGCGTGAACATAAAACTAATCTTGTCAATCATAAAATAACTATGTAACCTAAAAAATAAAGATCGCTGTAGGTATTTTGTAAATATGTACGTATACTAAGCTAACGCCGCACCACAGTTACACTGGCAAACTAACCCCTACTGAGTTGGCAAAAGGTTCAGAGAATGATGAGTACTTCTATTGTATTCTATTCTATCTATCCTCACAAACTTTCATCTAGAAGATTTTCATACCCCTGGAGGAGAACTACTTGAAATACTGGAGATAGCGAGTTTTACTTAAAGGATTTCGATTAGCGGGTGTATCAAGCGAGTTTTCGAAAATCATTAAATGCAGTTTTGTTTCTTTTTAAAATAAAGGAATGTTTCCTTTGAGGGAAATCCTCTATCTACCTCTACCTCTACCATGAAAATCTTCCACCCTGCATACATGGATTGTATGGATACTTTAATATCCACTGTCTTTCTGTTTGTTACATTTTCACGTCTAAACTAACACCCATTAATATGACATTTCCTACAGAGACAAAGCTAGAGAGGTAGTAATAAGTCTTTTCCAAGCTCCATTCTAGCACAGGATATCATAATACTACTCTAGCATGGAAAGGATCACCTAGCTCAGCCGCTCAATGCATTGTATTCATGAATATACCTAGCTATTTGCATTGGTCAGGGTGTTTCTATGTATAATATGTATATATATCAACAAAAAAAGTATCTAAGTATGTTTATTCGTATTCTAGATTCCATAACATAAGCAAGTTAAGCTTACCATGGCATAAGCATACCATCTAGATAACGTTGTGTAGAATGTTGAGGAATATTGTGGAATATGCTACCTTTTATCGAGAAAAAGGGCGTGAAAGAATTCAAATAGGGAATAAATAAAAGTTCATATGGAAATTCACTATTATGTACCTACTTAGTAACAAATAAATATGCCTTCTTGTGTTTTTGAAATTTCGTCCTGTGTGAGGATAAAATAGGTGACGATAATTCGTAATGTGTACTTACTATTACTAACCCTTAGTGATAATAACGATTACCTAACCTTAATTAAATTAGTTATTAAAACATAACCCCTTCCATTATTACAGGTTAGTCCCATGGCAGTGCATATCAGACTTGATCCGAGGTATAGTCCGCGACGCAGTACCAATCACACCTACTCACAGTACTCCGACAGCTCCTGCCACCCCCAAGCTGCCTCCACTTGACGTCAAGAGGGAAGCAGCGCCTATGACGTTGGTGCCACCCGCTAGACACGACCGACATGTTTAATACTGCGTCACACATTGTTGTAGATAGACATTATTTGTGAGACGAGAGGTTTAGCCTGGCCAAACACGAACGGTTTTCTGATTCGGTATTTCGTATCCGATTGGGTCCGAATTTAGATTGTTGAAAATTTTGTATGTAATGGAGCATCAAAATTTTCAACAATCTAATTTCGGACCCAATTGGATTTGGAGAAAAAACTGTGCGTGTGCGGCAAGCCTTAGTTTACTGGATAGGGAAATCCGTAAAGGGATAATTTTTAATGTTAAAACGGATTTTAAAACAAATTAATACTTAGTTCCGGTTCTAAATAGTCTTATTCCAGACTTAATCTACCAATTAGGTATATAATGTATACCTAATTGGTGGATTAAGTTAAATATTTGTTATTTTAACTGATCACCTAACTCTTGAATCTCAGTGTCGTCAAAGACAGTGGTAAAGATTTTCATAATATGCATTTTATCAAAAAATATCGACTGAGATTGCAGGTTCTATTTCCGCTAAACGCTTATATTTTATTTCATGAATATTTTTATTTTTTTTATTTATTTATTATATATATAATATATTCATTTGATATGTATAATACGTATTAATTTACAAAAAATGGATCTAAGTATGTCTATTCGCATTCTAGAACCCATAATACTATAGAATGCATTGCAAGTAAATATCAAAAAGACACAGTCGATAATACTTAATTTAAAAAATGTTATGAGTCATTATGTTTCTATAAAGTAGTCATTGAAAACTCCTCACATTTTACATTTTATTTATTTATTTATCATAATATTGGTATACAATAAATAATTATCTATCTTATTAGACCTCCATTTAATTAGCTGCAACATAATGTATTGTATAAGTTTTTATAATATTTATTGCACACAATTCTATACACTGCAGCTTGTGAGCTATAACAAGTTATTAAAATTTTGTAATAGCCTTGCCTATTCTTTTTGTTTTGAACCGGACGTTTTAAAGACAAATTATCGACTTTATGACTAATTTCGCGTGATTGGCTAAACCTCTCGTGGCCTTTACTGTCCCACACCAAGTTGACTAGTTAATACTAAATTACGTGAGAAAGTACAATACTTAACCATAAAACTTGACATTGAAACGTTTAACAATGCGTGTAATTGTAGGCATTTTTCAATTACGATTGTCTTCTATAATGAATTTATGAATGGACGAGGCCTTATGATGACTTAAAAGTAGAAATAATTGGGCATTTTTAAATTGTATGCATAAGGGGCCTTTAAGACCCGTAGATACATAACAAATTTACGTACTTAATTTATATTTTGTGTAGTTAGATTGGTATAAGACCCACGCTACACCAGACAGATATGCCGTCACGGATCTTCCGCGTCACATCGCCAAAACAAATTATTGCATATAAATTACGAATACAAAATAAGTACTGTCAAACGACAGTCGATGCAGAAGATCCGTAATAGCATTTCGTAGCGTGTAGCGTAGGTCTAACATATTTGGTGTATAACATATATAGAACGATTTTTTTAGATCACTACTTACTGCACAATTGAGTACCATAAATACTATAAATAAATTGTGACTAGTACCTTAATAGTACCAATACAACAACAACTTTTTATTCCGGGTACCTATATCAACTCACACGCTGACACTAATAAGCTTTATTAAAATTACAATGCTTTCTTATCAATAATAATTAAATGGCCTTGCTTAAAAAATAAATTTTTCAGAAAGTATGTTAAGAATATTTCCGTAGGTACTTATATAGGTACCTGTGGTACTTAGTCAAGCTAAGCTTAAATTTAATAATAAGACAATCAGAATGTGATTTATAAATAAGATATTTCGGACGCTTACATATAATGTAATGAAAACTGTATACTGTTCTGATAATTGTAGCGTTAAGATGTAAACTTTAAATGGTGTGATAAATAATGTAGCCTTTAGGTACACTGCTGCAAAAAATATTGCTGAAGTTATTCCAAATAAAATACAGTACATGGTTTTTGATTTGGCACATCAGGTTGATGAAAAAGGTCTTCGCTACACTCGATGGAAATGCCGCCACGGATCTTCACGCTGGAACGTAAGAATACAAAATCCGTTGCTTTGTCGCATCGTCTTTTATTTATTTGTTTTTAGTGCAGGTAGTGAAAACTGGAGTTATAGTTTTTATATTTTATTAACACAGTTTTAACCACTCTATAAAGTTACCGAACTGTCAATGTGTGCGATAGAGAACGCACTAGAAACTGAAACAATTAGTCGGACTGCCGGACTGACTTATCTTTCGATATGCCAAATCACAAGCGGAATACTGTAAGTTAATAAATTGTATAGATGTAGTGCATTCAATTACACTACTCTATATTATAATCTATTTGAAATTATTTCAGTGATATTTAATTCTAATCCTGACTTAGCAGTGTAAAGGCATGCAATAAATATTACTGTACAATAAATTAACAGCGTTCTGTTTAACGCGTTTACCTCTTACTGATTAAGAATTCTTTATTTGTAAATTTAATGGATGGGGGATGTAATAAATTTGAATAAGATGTGTAATTTTATTTGTCTATTAACCCTTAATTCCTTCTGAGATATTGGTTATTGGGTAAGTTTCTTGTAATGGCAATACTTATGTTTCATAAAGTTGCTATTGGAACTACGTCACGTGTCACGACTGTCTGAACCGCGGAGTAGAATATGATTAAGTTCCTTCGCCATGGTCTGAAACAACCCTAAATATGAAACCATCATCTGTTTTTCTTTTTTTTTTATTATCATCATCCAGCGTGTTCCTCTCAGCTCGGAATCCAAGGTCGGTTTCGTCTTCTCCTTCTTTCAGTTTACATTTATAGCTTTTATGGGAGCGACTGCCGTATAGTCTCCAACCTAACCCAGAGCAAGGTGAACCATCAGCAGGTGTACCGTCTTGCATATGAAGCTTGGCCTTCCCTGATGGGGCCCTACTAAAACTACCATACTAACGTACATCAGTGGCAGAGGGTCCCTATAACCCCTGACGCTTCCCAATGGTCGCATGGTGCATGACAAGAGACACTAGACAGAGGTTAATGTTTTTTTTTCATCGGGTTTTACTTTTCACCCTTCGCTACTGAATACATTATATATAGATATCGTACTAGAGTCCAGTAAGTAAGATATCAAATAAAATCCTTCCCGTACAATGGATTGCGTTTATCAATAAACCAACCAGTTTATTACCTAAATCAATTAGCCTTAGTTGCGTGTGAATGGATCAAAGTAAGGTTACGTATTCGTTCCGTTCTTGACCCGTAACACGGACGGTGATTCATTATATCGTATACTCGTGAATTACTTGTAGCAATTAGCATAAACGCTTAATACTTGGCTGTGACCTCGAGCAGGGCTATAAGTTAGGTGAAGCTTGTGAACAATGCTTGAGCTGAGCATTTTTCTCTTCATCTGAGAGGTAATATCTGTGGCATCTAAAACCTGAATATGAAAACGCCTTACAAAACAATTTCAATTTTTTTTTTTATTAAATCACCATGAGAAGGGGAACCGTCAAAAGTTGTAGGTATGTCTTTGTAACTGCTAAATGGTATTACAATAAAAGTATCGAAACCGGCGGGCCTGCATTAAAGGTCCAAAAAAGTGGAGGAAGCTCTTGAAGTATGTAAGGATAGAATCAAGAAGTGGGGTGCTTTCTCTGCCTACCCCGAATGGAAATAGATGTGAGCGTATGTATGTATGTATTAAAAATATGATAAGAGAAGATGTTCGCAAGTAGATCTATAAACTACAAACTTTAAGGGCGAAACTTTTGCTGTAGCTAATACCCCACATACCCAGTAGTACCATTGATTAGTACCATAAATGGTACTACTGGGTTTTTTCCCACTAGTACCATTGTACAATATACTAGTATTGCAACTGGGCTTTCACATTTACATATTAACAACTTCGGCTTTGACAAACTTCAATCTTGGGTCCAATTTTGTGCGAAGTCGAGAGCTATGGAATAAAATTGTTTTACTTTTCAAAAGTTGCCGAGATAGGTTTAATCCTACCCACTGAGTAAAGCTTACAAAGTGTTGCAAGGTACAACGCTTGCTAACGTTGTATGGCACATTGTGTTTGTGCGCGAATGAACACTATATTGCCAACAATATTGCATATCTACATAATATAAAAATGAATCCCTATATCCCTTGGTCACGACATCACGCGTGAAAGGCTGGACCGATTTCGCTAATTCTTTTTTTGTTGTGTTCGTTATTGATAGGAGAAGGTTCTTATGAAAGAAAAAATGAAGAAAATTGCGCGAAAAATAAGAAAATTTAAGAATACATAACCACAATATAAAATAGCTGATCCGACATACGCCATGTCTAAATTTTGAATTTGGAATACGAATTGGAAAAAAATGTGTTTATTCTATTCTTCATCCAAGGTGTTTATTATTCTGCTGTATGATATTCTTCAATGTTATCTGACGTTTGATATAGAATTGACATAATGCGTGCAAATATCGTCAGAGGGTGATTAGTAGACATTCTTCTGAATTAACAAAATGCCCGTTGCTTGGGCCGCGAAAATATTTATGGTGGCAATTTTTTTATTTAGGTTGAAAAATTGATGGTTTATGGTAGTATGAACGCCCTTGAGCGTAGAGGTATTGGTTGTATGGGTCCCATAGGTATATAGGCTCCGCAGGTGTAAGTATGGGCCCCGGTGACCTATTGGTGTCGGGAGCTCCCTGGGCGTATGGGGCCCGAATCGAAATGCTTTCCGTCCTCAAAATAATTAGGAGAATTTGATACAGCTAATTGATTCTAATTTCTAAGGCGAAACGAAGTTTGCTGGGACAGCTAGTTACTTATATTTTAGAAATGAAACAATGTAAAATGTTAACAAATGTTTAATTTTTGGTTTAGTTATTTACAAATAACAGTTTCTAGAGACGAAACAACTAATTTCTAGAAGCTTACGAAATAAGCTAGGTACAAAATCTATATCAAACTTAATTTTCAAAACCAAACTTCATTCTTGCTCTTCTACTAAACTGGGTTCTCACATTTTACTCCCTGCCATCATGAACACAATGAAAAATCGACAGCAAAAAAAGGAAAAAATCCTAACATAGGTAATATCTCATATAAAAGATGTTCCTATAGAACTCTATTGAAAAACCATTGCAGCTTTACTAAACCCACGTGTGTGAAATAAATACTGATCTCGTAGGTACTTTTTGCTGCATTCGGTGTCAAGAAAGACGTAACAAGGTAATGTGAAAAGATAACACCTTACAATATTAAATTAGTATTACATGTAATGATGTAAAACATAAACAAATAATACTTCAATACCATTCAATACTCGATACTAAAAAAATATTATGCTAGGTACTAGACATGCGAGTCTATGACTAATATTAATTTCATCAATACTTATATATACACCTGTAATGAAATATTAAACATTTATATGTACAATCCGCGACAAAAGTTTCTGAATACTTGACGTACACCGTCTTTACATCGAAACTTAACGATTCAGCAAAAAAAATTGGAAATTAGGTCTGTAAGTGTGTACCTACTTATGCTACTTTTTTCGCTAAATGTACAGTCGACAAAAGAGATACGGTTGCTCTCTATCTCTACATACTGTGTACGTGTAGATTAAAAGGAAACGCATTGTTACACGACTAGCAAGAATTTAATTGGCGTTCACTAAATATGAACATACTTAACTAAAAATATTATAAAAAGTTGGGTTAAATAGTGCATTTGATCGGCAGTAATGTAAGGTACCATCAATTTGGTAGAGTTCAATCCAAAATACTATCCATCGAAATTATGAAAGAATTTTATAAAAAACTGTTAATTCTAATCAATTTAAAGAAATCAATTCATAAGTACATGGCCCGCTGGATGGTAAGTGGTTACCAATACCTATAAATTCTAACAAATTTTAGTAACGAATTAGGATCTAGAAATTTATTAATAACCACCATCCCGGTTTTCTGTATCTAATGTTATTATTACTCTAATTTGGACAATTCATAAGAGAAAATCACGAGAAATTCATAAGAAAAAAACTAAAGTCACTCAGATCCCGTCCTAGCTGTAGACTTTTTCCAAGTTCACGTAATGAGAAATCATGTAATGCCGTACCTTCTCATATATTTGTTATATGATTGTTGTTCTTATAAGATTACAGTAAATCTTCTATTAAAGGCCGGTTCAACCAAACGCGAGATAATTTTATTCCGAGAATAAACAGCTAATATGTGGCTGTTTATTCTAGGAAGAAACTTTATCCGCGTTTGGTCGAATGTATCATAAGTAACTCAAATTGGGTCACCTAAAGTGGTTTGCACGTCTGCTGCATGGTCCGCAGCGTGCAATGGCAAGCAGGGCCATCAGGGGGTACCGCACGATATCCCCGTGGAACCTGGATGCGAGGGCCCTTTCGATGCTATATTTGTACCGAAAGGAGGCGCGGGAGCAGGGACGGGAACCCGAGCCCGAAGAAATTCGGGCCGTGAGGTCTCAGCTCCACAGGGACATGGTAGCGGAATGGGAGCTACGACTTGGGCGACCGAACGCAGGGCACGCCGTAATAGCGGCGGTAAGACCCATCATGGAGGAGTGGCTAGAGAAGCCACACGGCAGCCTCTCGTACCGGCTGACGCAGGTGATTACCGGACACGGGTGTTTCGGGAGTTACCTGTGTCGGATCTGGAAGGAGCCAACGTCCGAGTGCCATCACTGTGATGCGAGCGAGGACACAGAGCTGCACACGCTGACCGAGTGCCCGGCGTGGGACACGCCGAGGCGGGTCCTAGTGGCGGCTCTGGGGGTGGGAGTCCTCACACTCGCCACATTGCTCACAGCGATGGTACGATGCGCGATCGCTTGGGGTGCGGCCGCCTCCTTCTGCGAGCAAGTAATGCTCGAGAAGGAGGCGGCCGGTCGGGTCCGGACTAAACTTCGGGCCCGGGAAGCCCGCGCAGAGCGAAGGCGAACCGGTGGTCGGAGGTCGCAGAACGACCTCCGTCCTCCATGAGCGCTGGCATGGGGGTGACCGGTGGAGCCACCTGTCACCCTAGCAGAAGTGCGCCTCCTTGAACCGGGGCTAGATGGGGACCCTGTGGTCCCCACAACCCGAAGGGGGCCATCTCGAAAGAGATTGTCCTGGGTCTGCCGGGGTGCGAGAGATATGCTTTTGGCAATCTCACCTCCGGCAACCAAGGACCCAAGACGGCGTGCGTTTTAGTCGGTTCGAGTCCGACATAACCACCTCCACCGGCTCCGTGGGGGTTGTATCCGTGGGGATTTATCGCACGATAAAAAAAAAACCTAAAGTGGTTTTCAATAAAGGCACTTTCCATAGATACACTAGTTAAGTACGTAGTTACATTAAAATTTCTATTATGGGGTTTAATTAGGCTATTATATTTATAATTTATGTATTATATTAATTTAATCATAAACCGACATTCGGGTAGTCGCTTAGGTTTATGTAGGTATTTTTTTATTACTGAACTCTTAAACAACATAATTATGTATTCAGTAATTAAACAAATAATCTGTAAAATTTAGCCTAATAATGTAAAAATCTTAACAAACAAATCTATATATATAAAAATGAATCCCTATTTCCCTTGGTCACGACATCACGCGTGAACGGCTGGACCGATTTCACTAATTCTTTTTTTGTTGTGTTCGTTATTGTTAGGAGAAGGTTCTTATGAAAGAAAAAATGAAGATAATTGCGCGGAAAATTAGAAAATTTAAGAATACATAACCACTATATGAAATAGTTGATCCAACATACGCCATGTCTAAATTTTGAATTTGGAATACGAATTGGAAAAAATGTGTTTTATTATTCTAATACTGATGTATGATATTCTTCTATGTTATCTGACGTTTGATATAGAATTGACATAATGCGTGCAACTATCGTCAGAGGGTGATTAGTAGACATTCTTCTGAATTAACAAAATGCCCGTTGCTTGGGCCGCGAAAATATTTATGGTGGCTATTTTTTTATTTAGGTCGAAAAATTGATGGTTTATGGTAGTATGAACGCCCTTGAGCGTAGAGGTATATGGTTGTATGGGTCCCATAGGTATATGGGCTCCGTAGGTGTAAATATGGGCCCCGGTAACCTTTTAGTGTCGGGAGCTCCGTGGGCGTATGGGGCCCAAATCGAAATGCTTTCCGTTCTCAAAATAATTAGGAGAATTTGATACAGCTAATTGATTCTAATTTCTAAGGCGAAACGAAGATTGCCGGGACAGCTAGTATCTTATAACTATATAGCCCATAAGAGGTACTTAACCGTTTTTAAATACGAGTGTGAAAACGATTAAGTACTTAACGCAAAATGAGCACAAAAATATTAAAACATGAGACTAGACCGCCTTAAATAACGGAAAAACAAGAAAATTGTACTGATATATTAGTGTAGTTAACAAAAAAAAACAAAATTGCGTTGCATGCAAACAAAAATTGGATCCTTACACTGATAACCAGTTTTTGGGATAACCGCGGTTACCCAAAAATTTGTTATAAGTTACAGATCTAAGGCCCGTATTCTAGAATGACACTCAGCCTGAATCACGACTTATCTAATGACTGTATAGACAGATTGATAGCTTGACATATGACCGGTACAATCTGTCCTCAGAGAAATCGAGATTCAGGCTGAGTGTAATTCTAGAATACGGGCCTAAGAACTTCAATTATTTATGATAATTTTCGAAGCTGCAAGTTGAAAGATTTTGAGGTAACCATTGAAACTAATAAATGGTAACCGTACCTGGTTACACTAAAAACCATTTGAAAGAAGCTTCAGCTTACAGGTTCAAGAATTATTATACGTTTATATTTTACTTATCATTCTATTTCACTGCTCAACATAAAAAATAAATATATTATAGATAGGCACTCATTACCTACAGACATTCAAAACCACACGAAAAAACTAGGAATGATTTTAACATTTGTATCTGCACGCCACTGACCTGCACCAGGGTGCGCTAATTCTACTACTTAGTCAGGGTATCAAGGCCGCTATGACCATCTGATGGATGAAGCTAAATGATGGAAAGTAGCAGTAGGAGAACGCACTCTAGACTCTAAAGGACAACGGTCGACTTCAAATCTAATTTGTCTCACTTGCCAGTGCTCAAATATAACTCAAACTGACCGAAACGGTTCTGAAAACATGGCATATTTTACGTGAAAAAAACGACCTTTGATCTTCCCTTTTTTTTACTAATCACTCTTATCCCTAGGAAACGAATCAGGTAACCTGAACTCCGATATAGGAGAAATGTACAAAGGATTCAATTCTTGCATGTGTTTTCTACTTTCTTGCGCCTCCTTCACAAACTTTGCATAGGATCTTCTATCAGAGACTATTTGTCCGATTTTCACCGCTATAATGCCAACTAGGCCAGCTGCGATGACACACCCCATGATGATTAAACCACTGGTCATGATTTTAGCACTCGTCGGTTGGTAACACTCTTTTGATCTGATGACGATTTCGACAGCAGTTAAAGAATCGTATGCAGTTGAATATGTGTACTTGTATTGACATTCTAAACCATCGTTGTCGTCATTCTGCAGTCGTAATATACAGGAGATTTCGTCCTTATTAGTTTCTGTAAAGAAAAACACGTTAACTCTAAAATAGTATACTTTTTGGCGACATTTTGGTCAAAGGACATCAACATGAATCACTTAATTTGTATGGGAAGAAATGATCTAAAATTGCGCACACCATTGATACTAACTTACTCTGGGTCAGCCGAGGTGCGAGGGATATGTCGATGACAACCTCATCTCCGGCCTAGCACCACGACCCACAGTCGGCGTACGGTTTTAGTCGGTTCGAGTCCGACATAACCTCCTTACCCCTTCCGGCTCCGGCAGGGGGGGTATCCGAGGGGATTTCCGCACGAAAAAAAAAAAAGATACTAACTTACTTACGGGAAAATATTCTAATACAACGGGTAAATCAGTCAATGTTCTATCAAGCATAGTTACCAGAAGAAATAGTTCAGTAGACGGTTATGAGAGCTGATTCCCAGTCAAACGACGCTTAATTTGAACGGGGAATACCGTTCTTTATTTGAAAGTTCCGTATTTCTCATATTAGCGATGGGAATCTTGAAGTACATACTCTAATTAATTGTATCTACCGCGCTCATTTTAAATTAATTACTGTTATAACGCCAGTGGACCGCAAACCACAGTTCCCGCGAACAGCTGTGATCACTTTCAAACGCAAACCGCGCCGTAATTACCCAGCACTCGCTATAATGAGCCACTTTCGAACACCATACCGTGCCTGAATAAGAACGATTATAATAATTATGAATGGTTTGACAGTGACGTACTTATTATTACTGTATATAGCTAATGCGCGCTGATACAATGTTTGAATTACTACTTTCACCTACCAAGATGAAAGTTACCTAACAATGATCATATTAAAGTGGTAGATAGGTACGGCACTGATATATAGAAATCCTCATTCCAATGCCGCACCATTAAGACCTGGAACTCCCTGCCAGCTCACGTGTTTCCTTCTTCCTACAGTCCCGGGTCCTTTAAGCGGGGCGTGAAAAGGCATCTGATGAGGCCGTCAAGCTGAGTGCCACCAGTGTTAACATGGTACATGTTTGCGATGGTGACCCACTTTCCAAGACTTTGCCTTTAATTTAAAAGTCTGGAAAACTTATCGAAAGAAATCAGAAATTAATTCATGGTCCCCAAATGCTATGTTTTCGTTCGTATTTCGTGCGGAACCTAAGTGAAAATTTTAGGGATATATCCGTACCATGCCATGAGGCTTATTAATGGTATTGTTCGTATGTAACTAAAGAAAGATCATCTTTACCTATATTCACAAAATTCTCGCTGACAGTATAGTTGACATTGCCGATAGTGCACATATCCGTGCAGCTACTGTTCAGATGGCAAGCAACACAAGGCTCGGCGTGCACACACAGGGGGTTCTCACAAGTAGCACACGTTTCACAGAACAATCCAGAATATTTAGAGCCGCTGTCATCTGCAGTAGTACATTCGCACCGTCCTGAAATAAAATGTATACCTCTTAAAAAATGCCAAAACGCTCATTCCCGCAACTGATGAGAACCTATTCCTTTGGATAAAAAGTCTAGTATACCTACCTACAGCAGACCTACAGATTATCCATGTACCAAATTTCAGCCAGATCAGTTCACCCGTTATAGCGTGAGTAAATAACAAATATCTTCAAACCGTTCAGGGTCAAAATGTCCAATAACATTCACATTTACAATACCTAATAGGATTATCTATAGGATTACTTGATATCTGCGGTAGCCTAGTGGTATGGGTAATGGACTGCTGAGATGAGGTCTCGGGTCCGATTCCAGTTTTACCATGGCGCACACCAATTACCTTTCGATGCTTTTCGAAGTTATGTGTATTTATCGCAGGTTTATAAGTGCCCGGTTAATGGCAATAGGCTCGCCACTTATTACATTGGGACCCAAACATAAACTGGCGAAATGTGGGTGCTAGCACCTCTGCCTACCCCTTCGGGGAATACAGGCGTTAGTTTATGTTATGTTATTACTTGATACTTCTTGCTGGGGGTGCGGGTTGGGTAACCTCCACGTTGGCCTTTCCGTTTCTTCCCCCTTTGGACTGCGGTTCTGGGGAGCGGAAGCGGAGGGGCTGGTGCATCCTGGACAACGGCTAACAGACTCCCACCTAAGGAGTTCTGTTGGCCGTTGACGAATAACCCAACGGCCGACCTCATTGCACGAGGAGGTCGTGGGATGGCGGGCCTGCAAGGCCCGCGGGAAGGGATCCGTAGGATTCCTTCCATTAAAACAGCCCTTTTGAGGGCTAGCTGACCCAGAGGGGGTCGTGGTATGGCGGGCCTGCAAGGCCCGCGGGAAGGGATCCGTAGGATTCCTTCCATTTAAACAGCCCTTTTGAGGGCTAGCCGACCCAGACGGGGTCGTGGTGTGGCGGGGCTTCAAGGCCCGCGGAGAGAGATCCGGTTCCCGCTAGTCGCTCCCAGTATCCCTCTGCTCTCAGAGGGGACAGGGGAGAGGCAAGGGTTCCGCGAGATCCAGGGACGGGTCGGCCCACTGCTCGCGCAGGGGCTGACAGGCACTCGTGCCACCGTCGGTGTTGGGAGAGTTGGCTGCTCCCCCGCGTCGCGTAACCTCCTAGATATCGACAACGATCTGAGTGCTAGCCACACTCGGTACGCCGGTATCCTGGAGGCCGCGGGGCTTGCCTTAATTGGCCGGCCCGCGACAAGGAAAAGTCTTAAAAACCCGACAGCGAAGTCGTTTAAAACCTGTGGACACCAGGGGACCTCCACAGTATGTACCCCGCTTCTCGGAAAGAGCGTCACCCGGGAAGTGTAACCTTTCGTCTCATGCTCGTGGGAACATTTATGAAATCTGCTAACCATAAAAACCCCCCCCTACCTAGTGAAACAGACTGCGCGGAGGTCGCGCAGCGCCACGACGCGGAGGTCGCGTCACCAACTGCGGCGGTGTCGGAAAACTTCGACACCGCCACCGAGAAGAGCAGGGCGAACAGCCCGGTGGGTCTGCAGACCCGAAAATCTGCACGGAGGAGGAACGGCGGCAAGAAGGCTGCTCCTCCTCCACGAAGGACTGAGTCAGACGCAGCCGTCACTGTGACCGACTCGTCCTCCAACGAGGACAACCAGGGCAGCGAGGATTCCCCTCCGCCCAAGGTTGCGATGGTCGGCCGGGGGAAGACGCGAGGTGGCAAGAGGCCCATCCCCCAAACGCCCTCCTCTCGGGTCCCGGACCTGAGAGATGCTGCGGCGCCGCCGAGTCCCTCCACCTCGGCGGCGCCCACGCCCATGCCGCGTACCGACCCTACGTCTAGGGAGGTACTGCAGGCCCTGGAGGAAGTAATAGGGACCCGTGCTGGGTCTATGGGGCCGGAGGAAGTCCGGCTGCGACGGGCGACGACGCGCCTTGTTGAGGAGTTCGGCCTGCTCAGAGCGGAGCTGGCTGACTCGCGGAACGAGCGGGCTCAGCCAGGCAGACGGCAGGTCGAGCTCATCGAGGCCTCGGAACGGCAGGCGGCCGAATACAGAAAGGAGATGGGCAAAATGGCAGCCGACTTTGCCGATCTTCAGAAGGTCGTTGCCGGGCTGCCGGAGGGGCGCGTCACGCGGTCGGCGCGGCGGAAGCCGGTCGCGCAGCCGGCAGCGCCGAAACCGTCGGCCCGGCCGGCTTCGCCGGCGCGGTCACCGGTGCGGTCGAGGTCGCCGCTGCGGCTGGAGGCACCGGTGCAGCCGGAGTCGCCACCGCCGGCGCCTGTCCGGCCACAGTCACCGGTGCTGGTACCGGCCCGGCCCGCGGACCCGTTGGCGGCCTGCATGGCGACTTTGGCCGCCATGGAAAAGCGGATGGAGGCGGCTCAGGCTGCGCAGGAAGCGCGGCAGGCGGCCCACGAGGAGCACACACGGCGCTGCTTGGAAGCCGTGATGGACTCCATCCGCCGTCCGCCCCTGGCGACCCCGACTGGGAGTGGGTATGCCGGAGCACTCAAAAGGGGCCGCCTGGTAGCGACGGGGACCCCACAGGAGTCGGCCAGCAGTCCATCCGCTGAGCCATTTGCTCCGGCCGCTACCAAGGGCAAGGGAAAGGGGAAGGGCAAGGGGAAGACGTCCTCTGCCCCAGCCTCAGCCCAAGCCCTGGCTCCAGCCTCGAAGTCGGCTCCGGCCCCGACCGCCTCCACAAGCTCCGCACCGGCAGGGGGCTGGGAGGTGGTCGGAGAGTCGAGGAGGAAGCGGAACGCCAAGCGAAAAGCAGCCAAAAAGGCCAAGAAGGCCGAGGCTGCCGCGAAGGGAGCGCCGGGAAGGCTGCGCGTCCCCCGCACCACGGCTGTCGTCTTGACGATGACGCCGGAGGCCGCGGAAAGGGGCGTGCAATACCCCGACCTGGTGAGGCGGGCCAGAGGCCTCATAGATATGAGGTCTCTTAAGCTGGCGAAGCCCCTCCGAGTCACGGAGACTCGGACGGGGGCCCGCCTCATCCAGGTCCCTGGCGCCTCCAGCGGTCCCCAGGCTGATGCCATAGCGGCTCAGCTAAGGGAGACGCTGGACGCAGCCGACGTCCGGGTGTCCAGGCCCATCAAGTGCGCAGAACTGCGTATTTCGGGCCTGGACGACTCCATCACGGCCGAAGAAATTCGGGCCACCGTGGCGGAGGCCGGGGGCTGCCCCCTGGAGGCGGTTAAGGTCGGAGCAATACGCTACGGCCGTCGCGGACAGGGGGCGGCAGTTGTCGGCTGCCCCATCGCGGCAGCTCAAAAGGCTGCTGATCGGCGGGTCCTCGTGGTGGACGGCGTTGTTGGGGTGCGGGCACAGCTCCTGCAGGCTCGACCGGCTAGGTGCTTTAGGTGCCTGTCGGTCGGACACGTGGGGGTGCAGTGCACGGCGGAGGTGACGGTCGGCGACCGCTGCTTCCGCTGTGGCCAGCCCGGTCACAGGGCCGGTGGTTGCGAGGCTCCACTGCACTGTTTTAGGTGTGCAGCGGGGGGCAAACCGGCCGACCATCGGGTTGGCAGCAAGGCCTGCACCGGAGGGGAGCCGAAGCCACGAGGCGGGCGTTCCGCCGATAGTTCGCAGCGGGATGCGGAGATGGTTCCATAATGGATCCCCAACTCCGCATCCTGCAGGCGAACGTGGGCCACGGTGTCGATGCTCAGGCTCTTCTGCTCCAGAGCATGGCACAGTGGTCCATACACGTCGCCGCTGTCGCCGATCCGTACACCCACCGGCCCCCCGGGCCTGCCTGGGTGGTCGACCTGGATGGATCGGCGGCACTGGTGCGTAACGCCGCTGCGGGTGCCCCTCCCTTTGTGGTGATCGCAAGGGAGCATGGCATCGTAGCGGCGCGTGTGGGGGAGATTGCGGTCGTGGCCGTCTACTTCACGCCGGCATCACACCGACGCATAGGGCAGTATCGGCAGTCGCTGGAGCGGCTGACCGACGTCGTCAATGCCTGTCACCCTCGCCCGGTTCTTGTGCTTGGGGACTTCAATGCCTGGTCTGAGGCTTGGGGGTCCCGGCACACGAACCCGCGAGGTAGGGCTCTGGAGAGCTGGGCCGCTACTCTCGGTCTGGTTCTCCAGAATCGCGGGGCCGAAGCCACGTTCTGGGTGGCGGAGCGCGGGGCGAGTTCGATCGTTGATCTCTCATTCGCGAGCGCTTCGCTGTCGCAACGTGTGCGGGACTGGCGTGTTGTTGTGGAGGTGGAGACACTGTCGGATCACCGATACGTTCGGTTTGATGTCTCCCCTCCCGAGAGTGATGCGCCGGTCACACCGGCCCCACGCGAGCCGCGCTGGGTGCTTAGGGGACTGAATAGGGATGCTCTCTTGGAAGCCGCCTCCGTGCAGGCCTGGGCCATGGTGCCGGACAGGCCTGACGACATCGATGACGAGGCGGCGTGGTTCCGGGAGGCCATGACTGTTGTCTGCGATGCGGGTATGTCTAGGGCTCCAGCCTATAGTCCGAGGCGCCGGGTCTACTGGTGGACTGCGGAGATCGCGAGGCTGCGTCAAGCCTGCGTGATCGCGCACCGCCGGTGGGCCAGGCTCCGTAGGAGGCGTAGCCGCCCCGCAGACACAGATCCCCTAGTGGCGGAGTTGCAAGAGGGATACAGGGAAGCCAGGAATGCCCTCCGAGCGGAGATCAAGCGGTCCAAGGCAGCTTCCTATAGGGAGCTGCTGGAGACACTGGAGCGGGACCCATGGGGGCGGCCTTACCGCTTGGTAAGAGGAAAGCTGCGCCCCCGGGCCCCTCCCCTGACCCAGGTTCTCGAGCCGGCTCTGCTTGGAGGAGTGGTGGCATCCCTGTTCCCGGCGCGGGCGGAACACGTTCCGCCGCAGATGACTCCGCCACCTCGGTCGCCTGATGCGCCCGGCGTGGTTATTGACGACGACGTGCCCGAGGTCACTTGGGTAGAACTAGAGCTGGCGGTGCGACGGCTTAGAGCCAAGAAGAACACCGCCCCGGGACCCGACGGCATTCCAGGCCGTGCGTGGGTCCTAGCTCTAGGAGAAGACGGTCTCGAACCCCGACTGCGAGGGTTCCTCAGCGCATGCTTGGAGCGGGGCCAGTTTCCGAAGATGTGGAAGACCGGGAAACTGGTCCTCATCCGCAAGGACGGACGCCCGGCGGACGAGCCGTCCGGGTACCGGCCCATAGTGTTGCTCGACGAGGTGGGCAAGCTCTTCGAAAGAGTGATTGCCAAGCGCCTCGTCGAGCACCTCTCTAGAGTAGGGCCGGACCTAGCGGACACGCAGTACGGCTTCCGCCGGTGGCGTTCCACTGTGGATGCCATCATGCGCGTGAGGACTCTGGCGGAGGATGCGGTTGCCCGGGGCGAGGTGATGTTGGCGGTGTCTTTGGACATCTCCAACGCGTTTAACACCTTGCCCTGGAGTTGCATCAGGGAGGCGCTCGTGTACCACGATGTGCCTCTCTACCTCCGCCGCATAGTCGGGGCGTACCTGACGGAGAGGGCCGTCATCTACCCAAGTGCGACCGGCGTCGGTAGGCGTGAGATGTCGTGCGGTGTCCCACAGGGATCGGTCCTGGGGCCGCTCCTGTGGAACATCGGATACGACTGGGTGCTTCGCGGTGAGCTCGCGTTCGGGGCCACCGTCACGTGCTACGCGGACGACACGCTAGTGACGGTGAGTGGCGCTACACACCGCGAGGCGACCCAGAGGGCCACGACCGCTGTTGCTCAAGTCGTGGATCGGATCCGGCGGCTGGGTCTCGAGGTGGCTCTGCACAAATCCGAGGCCTTGTTCTTTCATGGTCCTCGGCGCAGGCCACCCCCGGGATCCAGCTTGACAGTAGGAGGTACTCCCATCGACATCAAGCCCCGGTTGAAATACCTGGGGCTCGTACTCGATGGTCGGTGGGACTTCGGAGAGCACTTCCGAAGTCTGCGCCCCAAACTGTTGGTGTCAGCTAACGCGCTGATGCGGCTGCTGCCCAACTTGAGGGGCCCAGAGGACTCCTGCAGGAGACTCTACGCGGGTATCGTGCGGTCCATGGCCCTGTACGGGTGCCCCGTGTGGGCGGACGCCCTGCAGGCCAGGTTCGTGCAACTGCTGCATGCACCGCAGCAGACGATGGCCTGCAGGGCCATTAGGGGGTACCGCACGATATCCTTTGAAGCGGCGAGTCTCCTAGCCGGATCGCCACCGTGGATCCTGGAAGCGAGATCCCTTGCGGCACTGTATCGGTTCCGTAAGGAGGCGCGGGAGCGGGGATACGATCCCGAGCCCGAAGACATTCGGGCCGAGAGGTCCCGGCTCCACGGGATCATGGTGGCGGAGTGGGAGCGACGACTTGAGCAACGACGCGCAGGGCATGCCGTCATAGAGGCGGTAAGGCCCATCATGGGGGAATGGCTCGAGAGGCCACATGGCAGCCTCTCGTATCGACTGACGCAGATTATCACCGGGCACGGGTGCTTCGGAAGATATCTGTGTCGGATCGAAAAGGAGCCAACGTCCGAGTGCCATCACTGCGACGCGAGCGAGGACACGGGGCTGCACACGCTCACCGAGTGCCCGGCATGGGCCGAACCGAGGCGGGAGCTAGTGGCGGCCCTGGAAGTGAGAGTTCTCACCCTCGCCACCCTGCTCACAGCAATGGTCCGCTGCGCGGACGCGTGGGCGGCCGGCGTCTCCTTCAGCGAGCAGGTAATGGTCGTGAAGGAGACGGCGGAGCGGGAGGGGCGGCGCGAGCGAGAAAGACTCGCGGATCGCGCCGCCCGCGCGCGCAGGCAACTCGGGCGTCGGAGGGCACTGACTGACCTCCGTCCCCCATGAGCGCGGGCCTGGGGGTGACGGGTGGAGCCGCCTGTCACCCCAGCAGAAGCAGGCCACGGCGGCGGCGCGCTGAACAGCGCGCCTCCCCATTCCGGGGGCGAGTTGGGGACACCGTTGTCCCCCCTCCTGAGGAGGGCCAGACCGTAAGGGATGGCCCTGGGTCAGCCGGGGTGCGAGGGATATGTCTTTGACAACCTCACCTCCGGCCTAGCACCAAGACCCACAGTCGGCGTGCGGTTTTAGTCGGTTCGAGTCCGACATAACCTCCCCTTCCGGCTCCGGCAGGGGGGGTATCCGTGGGGATTTCCGCACGAAAAAAAAAAAAAAAAAAAAATTCTTCTTGCTGATACTTGTTAACTCAACACCAGTAGTGTACACGTGCCTTGACAATGCCTACTTGAAAATAAGGCAGGTACCTTCTTTATCTCAGTAGGATCCTTAGTGTGCAGCATAACAGTATTTTAAGTAGGTATGTACACAATCAAATCCAATCACACTATTTGTTAACACCTCTGTTCCGTGATTAACACCTATATAATATACGTTACGGTGTCATTTTGTCATCGTATTGTTTAAACGTTTTCTAAATTGGAAGTGCATTAAAAGGGAAAGTTGAAACACTAAGCTCGACTTAGGAGCGTAAAAGTACTTAGTAGCTCAATATGTGAACTATGAATGTGTTATCATTTTATACAAATTAATATGGAGCTAACTACTAAACCAACATTTTACGCAGCAATCAGAGACGCAATAATGCGCTTCGCTCCTCTGCGCCGTTTTTTGAAAGCAGCGATGTTCCTGCATGCCGTGTCATGTGTTCTATCTCTATCTAGGGTAGTCGAGCTGGCAGCTACTGGCAACTCCAAGTCCCCAAATCAAGTTATTGAAAAAAAACTTCAGTTATTTTCACACTTACCACAAACACAGTCTCCATGTCCGGAGCACACCTCCCCCCCATTGGGTGGCATGCAGGTGTCGTTCCTGTCTGTGCAGTCGCACGCCGCGCCGCTCCAGCCCGGAGCGCACGCGCACGTGCCGCACACACAGTCTCCTCGACCTACTCCACCGCATTCAATGCCGTTCTCACTGAAATTAAGTTTAGAACACCATTTATTGGAAGACTGCTTATAAATTCGAAATGATATTCAATATGTAGTCGACTAAGGAAAAAATTGAAAAGGCCGACTAGTCTAACTAAGGAACTTCGATATCGGTTGTGAAGGTGTGTCAACCAAATCCACACTTAGATTAGAAAAAGCGGACCCCATAATCCAAGGTGAGAGCTTCGGGTGCGACTACGATTACCGCTAGAATAGATGGTCCTGGGTCTGTCGGGGTGCGAGAGATATGCTTTCGGCAATCTCACCTCCGGCAACCAAGGACCCAAGACGGTGTGCGTTTTAGTCAGTTCGAGTCCGACCTAACCGTGTCCACCGGCTCTGTGGGGGTGGTATCCGTGGGGATTTTGCGCACGATAAAAAAACCCGCTAGTATGAAGAAAATGAAGAAAGTCGAGAAGTTTCATCTTATCATCTTATATGGCCGGTTTTTTTCCGAACCCGAAGTTTTCACCGAAGCCTGGGGTCCACTAGTTCGCTTACTCTTCCGCGTTATGGAATCAATCAGTAGACCTTCCCGCTTGCAGGTAGGTTAGTTTGGCTCCGTAGATCTTGGTGAAGACCCAGACACATAACGCATCAATCTCATTAAAAATGTAAAGATTCGAACATGTCATCCGTGTCTTACTGCCAGATAAAACCACTTAAGTAATGCCCTACGGTATAACAATTTCCAATGTCCGATTTTATCAACTTTCTTACAAACGAAACAACGGTAAAAGACCAAAAAGGGAAAGTATCGCATGCCCTATTGATTACTTGTAGTTGTTAAGAGCATTTGATCGCACACGTTCTGTAGATCCAATCTTTCAATAAAATTAATCTATAAACGAGTTATTAAACAATTGTACACGCTTGGTACGCGGTTAAAGATGTAGGCTGAGGAGGTAAATGACCGATAGTTTTGTAGACCATGGATCAAGGGGCAAACATTGTCAAAGAAAGAAGGGCTAATTTACAAAGTCTTTTATAAATACCAGGATGAGCTGTTGCTATCGCAAAAGGTAACATTTTTTACATACCTCGATGCTATAATTGAACCTGATACTTTCAGACTATTGGGTCAAGTCCCATTTGAGCATTTCCTTTTTCCCGATGTATTCAAACTATTGGGTTTAGTCATAAAATGAAATTTAATCAAGTTCAACGTTTTCAGAAGTAATTAAGTGGACGTGGATGTCCACATCCGAAACTTTAAGAATATCGAAAAGAACATATACTGCAATAACTAATACTGCATCATTGGAATTTAGAAACATCTGTATTCCTAACCAGGAATGGAATCCATTGATTAGGAAATAGTAGATTGTACACCAAGGGGATAAAGCACTGTATTATGTCACGGGCGCGATATTGAATCCTGAGCGTAACGAAGGACTCCAGATTTAACTCCCGAGCGTAGCGAGGGGGTTTTGAGTTAATTCCCGAGCGAAGTGAGGGAATTAAAATGGAGTCCTGAGAGCAGTGAAGGATTTAAGCGCGCCCAAGGCAAAATCAGTTTTATCACTGAGGAGTATACTCTACTTTTCTCACCTTTTGCGAGACAATAAAAACCAGGGTTACTAAAAAAAGTATTTTAATTATTAAAATACTATTTCGTCACTCGACATTTTCTTAATGTTTTATTCTATCTTCTTTTGCAGTTTTGTCTGATACTGATTGCACCGTATTGAAATACTCACGGCTTTTGTTTTAAGTATTGATTTTTTTCGTTCGGCTTGCCGTGGCGTGGCCAGCTCGATTTTCGAATAAGTTCGATTTTCAAATCGCCGCGCGATTTTGACGAAATTAGACTTTAAATGCATAACAATAAGAACTAAGAGAAGTGAGAATCACATTACACCCCGGCAAAAGACAAGGGCTATAATGATTTACTTTGAGTAAGGTTTGCATGATATATAATGAGGCATTGTCGAGCAGGTGGTGTGAAAAAAAACATACATTATAACACTATGTGATAGTGTAATTAATAAGGAATAAATTGTGGCAAGTAATCACATCGGTAAACAATGAAAGAGCTTATTTTTCAACATGCTTTCGGATGTTGTTTAAACTATGTAGTATCATACATATGAGTATGAGCGTATGTCTAAATCCAGCTACCTACTTTCCTGCAACATTAACCGCGTAAGAAACAGCACCTATTTTCAAATTAGACGAGTAAATACATTCCGCACTGTCCAGAAATATCGTCGAGTGGCCACAGTGAGTAAATAACGTGAACACTGATATTTACCAATTTCCGCCTTCTGGTTAGAATCAACACAGTTTTCTGGTTAAAAATAGATTTATTTACTATTACACCACTGTTTGTAATAACACTGATTAGCAATAAAGATTAAAGAGAGCACTTCCTTTGAGAAATTTTTGAATTCAATTTATCTACGGATTATTTGAAATTGAGAGGTATTTTTTACCACCTACCTATTAACAGTAGTGCTCCACATAAATACGGAGCTTTTTTCATATCATTTAGGTGGCAGAAAAGCACATGGCTCACCTGGTGGATATTGGTTACCGTAGCCTACGGAGGAGTGTAATAGGTACTAGGGGCGTCACACTCGTGCTGCCGACCCTCAGTAATAGTTTTTTTTTTCTATGTACGAGTAGGCGATAACAATGGATAAATTCCAGGGAAAATAATAACGTAAATAAAAAATACATTCGAGAAGTATAATATCTAATAAATGTTCAGGAAAAGGGGAGACAAAAGGCAAAAATCAACAAAGTCAAAGAGGTTAGTGGGAGTTAATAGTAAAGTGGCCATGTCGAAATCGATCCGACTACACCACGTGCCTCACGGTCTTCTGTCACGGTAAACAATTGATTACAGTACAGAAGGCTCTCTGATTTGATCTTTGCAAAGCCACTGGTTTAATAGCCTACAAAACTCTTGCCGTTGCCAATATAGCAAAAAAAAGGAGGAGAACGAGTAAGCTAACCCTGGACTTCAAAGTCAAAGATTGTGATGGGATCACTAGCTAGCTAAGGTGTAACTTAAGTTATTAGATGATTTTTTCAAAACGGATTGGATGGATAAATCCGAAACTATAAGGAATAGCGAAAAATGCTCAAAGGAGTCACGAACCCGATTTTAATGAAACTTCAAACCTCATCATTAGATTTTTGAAAAACTTGTATAATAGATTGAAGGATTTTTTTACAGCATTAAGTATGCTAATTATACAAATCGAATACATAGGGAAAAATAATCTTCTCGGGCGGGACTCGAACCCATCTTATATGTCTTATAAGATGGGGAATTTGAATCATATCGGGCGTGTCTCGGTAGCCGAATTGGTCAGGCATTCCCCCTGTAAGGGAAAGACTGCGGGTTCGAGTCCCGCCCGAGAAGATTCTTTTTCCCTATGTATTCGATTTGTATAATAGAGTTCCGTGAAAAAAAAAAGTAAACACAGATCGAAGTCCATGCGGACCAGCTGTTAGCGGGCACAGCGTGGCATTACTGTAAATATAATATTCTGTACGTTAAAACTACTTACATGCTGATGTCACAAGACTTGCATTGACAGTACTTCCCGTTGAAACCCCTGTCACATTCACACTTGCCGCACAGACAGTCTCCAGCTCCTGAGCAAGCCATGGTCCGCGTGGTGTTGGGCTCGCGGCACTGGGCCATGAGCTTGGCGGACGCGTTCTCATCTCCGATAGAACAGTCGCAGGATGGACCTGACCTAGAATTTAGATAAAACATCTTTAGTTATAGTCTAATTTTCATTTTTGTATAAGCCGGTATGCCACCTGAAGGGGTATTCAGATGTATACTGGAAACCCATATATCGCCAAATAGCAAAGGCAGAGTAGATAAAGGGCCAAACTAGGTACTGAAAACTACTAAAATAGGAAGACTTCTTTTACGGTCTTGGCAAAAGCTACGACAGGATTTAAAAAAATCTATAAGTACATAGGTACCTACAAGAAAAAAAATCCGATAGTTCATAATTTACAATAAAACTTATCAATGATTAAAAACTAGAATTTAGTGTCTAAATATTGAAGCAATATAAATTAAAATAAACGCACACTCAAATACCTAGGTACTGCTAACAAGAGTTAAACCAGCTGTTTCAACAAACTACAGAAATTTGCGTGGTAAACTCATTATCAACTTTTAACCAACAACTAAAACTATTCTGAACTGCTATCTCTAGGAACCCATATAGGTAGCCTATGTGACGTAGTAGTAAAAAAAAATAGCTATCGGTGATTTTCCAGCCAATGAGTTATCTGTACCCACTATTAAATAATCTGTGGTTCTTCTGGGTTCAAATTTGGAATCACCCAATCGAGAATGACTACTTGATTCAAAAATTAAACAACATGACTTTTTTAAGTTGTGTTTTCGTCGGTGGCTCGCCAAAACATTTTTTGGGTGAGAA
This sequence comes from Eilema sororculum, assembly GCA_914829495.1. Lineage (NCBI taxonomy): Eukaryota > Metazoa > Arthropoda > Insecta > Lepidoptera > Erebidae > Eilema > Eilema sororculum. Next base: position 14,194,202 of record OU618548.1, read on the forward strand.
AATTTTGTACTTATGTTCTAATTTTAACTATAAATTTTACTATCTATCTGTCGCATTGGAAGCTCAGTGATTACGGAGTCGTATCTCGTATTCGAATCAAATCAAATACTTCTGATTTCTTTTATTGATCGAATTCAAATCGAATTCTGGCTATTGTTGTAATGATGTAAACCCCACTCTTAACACAAGGAATTTAGATTAGCTGGAGGAGTTATGAGGGATAGATCTATCGTTAACGAATATCTAACATCCTTTTAAGAAAAAAGCAAATAAACAAAAACCTCACCATCCTTTATTACACTGGCACACGCCACACACCATGTGCGAGTTAACGTTGCACATGAGCGACATGTCCGTTGACGCGTCGACGTTGCACTGGCATCCACAATGGACGTCCACTTCCAACGTTAGCGCATCTTGGCCGAGCTGGGTCTCTGATATTCGAATCACTTCTTTATACTGTGAATGAAAAATCAACATGCTTTAAAATGATGCTTTAATTTTTTCCCTTTGTTGCAAAGGCAAATGGCACACCTGATAGCGTGATTCAAGAGGAAGGTTTATATGTATAATACATTTATTATTTATTTATTTATTTATTTTCATACATACTCTGCCATGTTTCATATAGAAGCCACGCCACGCGGGCGGAGGAAAATTGGCGGTACGAAATTCACTGGTCAGCTAGTTATAACTTAAATTAATAATTAGAAAATCCCACATTAACCGTGGGCATTCCCTTCCCCACTTTAACCCCCATAACTTTTAAAGGCTCAACCGATTTTCATCAAATACGACACACTCACATATGAGTCACCTTTAATACAAAAAAAAACTAAATTAAAATCGCTTCATCCGTTCGAGAGCTATGATGCTACAGATAGACGGACACGTTAAACTTATTACACACCTCTTTTTGCGTCGGGGGTTAAAAATACTGTCATTTGAACGTATTCCAGTCTTAACTAAAATTATATAATTCAATCCAATAGCTTCTTTGTTTAGTCAGTCTGTATTATTAAAATCTAGAACACTCTTAGCAATTATTATTTAGGCTCTAAAAGTCCACTGTTGGACAAAGGCCAGGGCATGTGGCCGGGCGGGTTGGAACAGGGTTTTATTTCTAGTTTGCCTTCTCTTGCAGTGATATCGTCTGTGTACTTTTCCGTTATTGTTTATTCTCTACATCTTTTACCTATAGTATAATAATACCGTAATAAATTTACATGTAAGAAATTTAAAAACATCACTTACCGACTTAAATTCTACACATGACTCCAACATAATATGAACTTCATAATTCAGAACCATTCCATACTCAACTCCGTGACATTTCGTTTCCTCTACCAACGGTGTTCCCTTCACACCGCAGTCGGTAAAGTATCGGATCTTCAACGGACCCGAACTATAGTTATCGTGAAAGTTTACTACACTAACAATATCTTCATAACCCATTTTGACTAGCTTCAATATGTTTGAACTGTCGCTCTCCAACTTAGCAACATAGGTGTAGTCTTCGAGGAGTTGGTTCAAACTATCGTAGTGGTCCTTTACGCTTTCCGTGACCGCAAAAATTACGTTGACCTAGAAATGAGTATTTCGGTTAGCAAATATCAACAGGGATAGTGTACTCTGACGATAGAAGAAGAGTCTTATGCAAACTAGATACTTTTTATCGTCCATTGTTTATAACTAATTAAATAACATTATCTAAAATGACGGATAGAGATTATGTGAGGAAAACACATTCGAAAAAAATCAATTAGGTAGACTGGCAGAGAATGCCTACGGCATTAAGTCCGCCTATGTACAACGTAACGTAAATAAATAAATGAATAAATAAGGACTCTATTGTTGATAAATGTTTAAGAAATACTAAGTTGCTGAATGTTGCGAATAAATGTAATTAAATACTTATATCTGATATTTTTTGGAATATTATAAAATTAGGGTGTTCTCAAAGGTAGGTGTTGTAAATGACTGAACCGCGATACAAAAAGTTGCTAGTCTACTCAACCTGTGTTGATGGTAAACAAAGGCAACTTCAGTTTACTCTTACGTAGGATATTTACGTTTGCATTACACGTGCGGTATAATCCAGTTGTAAAGAAAATGAAATAACTTTTACCTTGTACTTATCTAACAGTCTAAACATTTGTGCTACAGACGGATAATCGTAAGTGGCTGCGTCAGAATAGTACCCGTTGTCGTCTAAATGGCATGTTTCGTCGTTTTTCTTTGTGGCGCCACCTAGAATATTAAACGATTAACCTTTAATTAATATTCAATTGTCATGTTTCAATTGTCACGGATATTGATCTAAAGGAAATCCGCTTTATTTGATTAGGAGTCGACCGGATAAACAATAAAAAATTTCTAATGTAGATACTTATACATAGTTATATGTTTTTTCGCCGTTATGATGACAATCATCGTTAGATATCTATTACAGAGTAACTATGAGTATGCTTAGCTACCATACACTTGAGCGATAGATCGAAAGTCGAATTGTTAAGAACAATTTTTCAGAGACAACAGAACAACATTAGATTTCAGGAAAAGTTGGTATTCATCACGTTTCTTTGGAAACTGAACTATGTACATTATGCCTCTTCAGCATGCCACAGTCCAGATAACCGCAATAGTATCGAAAGAGAAGATTTTGCCACCCTCTGTCGCACAGAAAGACGCCGCAAATAGTGAAATAAAGTAAAGCTATATTTTTATTGTGTACACCAAGGATAAAAACATTTGTTGTTTGTAGGTACATTGCAAGTATATACTATAGGCGGCCTTATCTCAGTAGTGCGAAGTCTCCTTTTTGTGACTAGTTGAAGATTAAACTCTACACTCCTTGGAAATAGTACCATATACAGCGGAGACAAGGCGATTAATGAAGTGAATACTACTTTTCGTAACATCCATATATGTAGTTTCCACCACTTACCAAGCTTCCCATCGCCCGCAGTGTGCATCAGACCATCAGAGAGCAAGATGACAATCTTTCGACTTTTAGCTGACCACCCGATCTTATCGCCGCAAGAGATGACCTGCACCAGAGCGTCTAGCTGCGCTTCAGCGTTGTCCAAGTTGGCTGTCACTGAACTACTGTTTACATGCTCGATGAATTTGTTTATCTGTAATTTACAAATACAAAAATGACCTATAACTGGTAGTATTAGCTACGTAGTAGTAATACCTAGGTACTTAACTATGTAGATAGGAACTATTGTCTAATTTGTGGTAGTAGATACAGTACCCGACTGACATTTGACACGTCGATAATAAAAGAAAGTCTGGCAATAATCAGCTCGTTACTATTATGTTAAGCGTGCCTACTCTCTATCAAACAGGATTGGGCAAACATTCGATAATGTTTATATCTAAAATTCATCCATTTTAGTTTAAAACAGAAGTAGAACTGGGCAGGACACGTGGCCCGATACCAAGACAAGCGATGGACTCACCAAACAACAAAATGGATAGGCTCTAAAAGGAAAAAAAAAAATAGGAGGCAAAAGAAACGACGACGGGTTGATGATATAGCAAGTAAAACAGGAAAGAATTGGATGCAGACTGCTAAGGATAGACAAAAGTAGAAAGAGATGGAGGAGGCTTTTATTTACCCAAGGAGGCTACATAACTGAAACTACAAACAAAGTACAAAAACATTTTTTTTTTACATGTACTGTTTTGTAGAATAATAAAGCTATAAATAAATAACTAAAAATATCTAAAATCATTGTCTGTTGACCCGTGATTGTGGAGTTTAGATGGCAATCGCTTCACGGGAAATATTGAAGCTCAGCAGCTTCACAGTAACAGTGGAAAGTCGAAGCCGACTAAGGTGGGAAATAAGCTCACAGGATGTTTCCCGTGTCCAAGAAGCTTATAGCTGCCCGTGACGTAACTGACAGACAAATCTTCTCGTTTCAAACTAAGCTTCCCTTTAAAGGCAATAAAATGGAATCATAACTGTTTAACAAAGGCGCAAAATGCAGTCTTTAATGATGATTATAATAACCGCGGCCTTTATAGTATGACACTAAAGATTTCAATTGCCAAGACCATTATTGTACATAGACAAGTAGGTATGTCAAGCACCGCATGCACGTTAGCATACCTTTACAATTTACATACCTACTATTGTTAAACCTTCTACAACCTTCGCTATTTACGAACCCATAATGGAGGTATTCAAAATGGACATTATTCTTAATGGACGCAGACTATATATTAATTGATAATATAGAAAGGATGATAGTAGACGCACCATGGTATGTCACTAATGAAAGACTTCACCGAAAGCTTGGGATCAAACCCGTAAAAGAGGAAATAATGGAAAGGGCCACAACATATAAAGACAGACTACAGCTGCACCCTAACATATTGGCACACCACCTTATGGACGAAATATTGCCAAGCGTGAGGAGACTAAAGAAAAGTGTCCCTCAAGATTTACTCTAAAAACTCATTTAAGAGGACATTTCACTGGACCTGTCTGGACTGGACTGACCATCACTACTTAAATATTGTTGAATGTCTCCTGGACAGATTGCAATAAAGAAAAAAAAATGATAATATAACCACTACAGCCATACCTAGGTATATGGGTTAAGGGGTGCAAAGGGGTTCTAAGTATGTCACAGGTGAAGCCGTAGAGGGACAGTAATAAAACGACCAATTTACCTGGTTTGTTAGGGACAAATGATGCCTATAGCTGTATGTCGCCTCGCAAGCTTCATCGTCGACTGAGCAGGGGTTCGCACGCCTTCTTGCATCCGTACTTATAAATGGCATAAGAGGTTTTTCTGCAAAGCTTCCGAAACCGAGTCTAAAATCAACAGTATATTTTTTACTTATTATGACAATAATCAGTCTGTATTTATCATATAGTATGAGAGAAAAATGGCGCAAAAAGTCGGTGCCAATTTTAAAAAACCAACATTTTGCAACGCTGAACACATATATATATATAACAAACATAGATTTTACCTGAAATTATCGGTAAGGTTCTTCAATAATATCGGCAGGTCATCTCTCAAAGACACCAGAGTTTCTTTGTCGTCCTTCATCGACCAAGTGAGATCCATCAAGTAATATAAGTCTAGGGGGTAATTTTTGGCAGGTCGGAAGGAAAACTGAATCTTCTTTGTCTCACCTGAAATAATAGTCTATTACTGCTAAGTATACAAAACGGCTAGACTGATTTCGCTAATTCTTTTTTTGTTGTGTTCGTTATTGTTATGAAAAGGTTTTTATGAAAGAAAAAATGAAAAAAATTGCGCGGAAATTTGGAAAATTTAAGAATACTTAACTAGCGGGAGCTCCATGGGCGTATGGGGCTTAAGTCGAAATGCTTTCCGTTCTCAAAATAATTAGGAGAATATGATACAGTTAATTGAGGTAAACACAACATAACATCATTGATTCTAATTTCTAAGCAAAACGACGAAAATAAAATTCTTGGGACAACATCTATAATAGCAGCCACTATTCTTTGGACTGCAACCCTGCTTACCATTGGAAATAGAAATAAAAATAAGAAATATAAACATGTTTCATTCATTCAAACATGTTTACCTATGTCTGAATAAATATTATAACCCCACTAGCTTTTGCCCGCGGCTCCGCCCGCGTAGATGTCGGTCATCGCGACAAAACATAGCCTATGTCCTTTCTCAAGGTCTAATCTACCCCTATACCAAATTTCATCAAAATCGGTTTAGTGGTTGACGCGTGAAAGCGTAACATACAGACAGATAGACAGACAGACAGACAGACTTACTTTCGCATTTATAATATTAGTATGGATTAGGTAGATTGCAGTCAATTTGATGATATAAAAATGTTTCTAAATATGTAGGTATGTCAGTGATTAATTAAAACGAACTGTATATTTATATTATTGTGATAACATTCAGTTAATATTTACTATAACTAATATTAGATTCCGAAAATAATGAAACGAAATGTGTAGTTCCGGACGAAATTTTGCCAAATAAAAGAGATTGTAATTAATATAAGAATCTGTAAAAACTGATAAAACAATCTCATCGTAGTCACTATTTATAATAGCGTAGGTACAGTCAGCTAAGATGGTTTGACTGAAAAACTGAAATAGCTTAAATAAAATTGGAATTTTGATATTCAGATTATTTTGAGTACTTTGGTGGTCAACATTTTTATGATGCTAATTGCACTTAATAAATTTACCTTTTAGATGACATTACTAAGAAGTATGAGTAGGTAGAATGAAAGTTGAAACATTGAGCTTTAAAAGAGCATCTAGTGACAAGAGTTGCATTGATGATTTAGGCATGAGGAACGAATGATTTCTAAAGCTATAATTTAAATGTAAGTGGGCAAATCGTGGTCAACCTCGATAAAGTACACCGACAGAATTAATCATGTTCTGAAAAAGGGCCGCCTAGAAGTACGCTAAACCGGTGGGCTTGTTTATCTAATATATAAAATTCTCGTGTCACAGTTTTTGTTGCCATACTCCTCCGAAACGGCTTGACCGATTTTGATGAAATTTTGTGAGCATATTGAGTAGGTCTGAGAATCGGCCAACATCTATTTTTCATCCCCCTAAATGTTAGGGGTAGTCCACCCCTAAATTTTTATTTTTTATTTTTTAGACAAAAATTTTAATTTCTATTTTTTTATGATACAACATACAAAAATACATACAATCCTCAATTTTCACCCTTCTACAATCAACCCTTATTTTTTAATAGCCATTTTAGTAATCTAATCATTTTTTCTTTCCGGTAGAAAAATGATCAATCGTCATTATTTTCTATTTTTCATCTCCCTAAATGGTGCAGCGGGAACGGGATCTGACGCCACGAGGGTAGGAAAAAATTGGCGGTACGAAGTTCGCCGCTAGTGATTTATAACAAAAACTCATTATGTATGTCAGATACAAATAGGAGTTTGCTTTGCTTATACCCTGAAGGTAAAAACCTATATCGTTCGAATACATAAGGAAAAAGAATCTTCTCGGGCGGAACTTTTTCCCTATGTATTCGATTTATATAGTTAGCATACTTAATGCTATAAAAATTCCTTCAACCTATATCGTACCTGAATACCTATATCGTATTATGTTGACTAAACATTGAAATAAAACCACTTTTTACGGATTCTATCGCGATATATTTGTTATTATTACTTTTTAACCCGACGTTTCGGCTGCTTTGCAGCAGCCATTTTCGCGGTGTGACTCACGATGGTAGTTGTCACATAGTTTGAAGTATAAGTTATCTCAAAATACCCGAATCATGGTGAATTTTTGGTGTTCGTATTTACGCAGAATGAGCTCACTGTGTTGTTAAGTCTTGCTGGATTTTGCTGCTTACTGGGTTTGATTAAATGGATGACTGGGTCCCAAGCTGGTGGTACGTTCCATCCATCCTCTCTATTAAAATTTGGGTGTTTTTTAATTTCAATAGCCTCGCGGATCATTCTAGGAATATATCGATGTTCTTTGGCGAGAATCTGTGGTTTATCAAACCTTAGGTAATGGTTGGTGCCTTTTGCGCATGTTCACATACAGCTGTTCTTTGACCCGAGTGCCAATGCTTCGCTTGGTTTGACCAATATATGAGAGCCCACAGTCACAGTCTATTTTGTAGACCCCTGCATCTTGTAGAGGTAGTTGGCACTTGAGAGATGATAAAAATTGACTTATCTTCGTTGGCGGCTTGTAGTATGTGTTGATTGTAGCTCGCTTCAAGATGTAGCCAATCTTGTCAGTGACCCCTCGTACATACGGTAGTACAGCAGGCTGACGTTCGACCGTGGCTGGTTTTTCTCGGGATCTGTGACTCAGGCGCGGTGGTTTGAGCTTGTTGTCTTGCAGTACTTGTTTGACATATTGAAGCTCAGCGTTCAGGTGTTTCTTATCACAGATCCCAAAATATCATTGACTAAACATTTTGAGAGAACCGACTAAAGTCAGAGAACCTACTCTGGTGGTTAACACTTCCTACCGTATCGAATCCATTACACTTCACTATGTAAGTGGCCGACCATTTTATATCACATTTTTTTCTTTGTTTCAGTTATCTTTTTATGGAAATATATTCACTTTTGGTTGACTTTAATGTTCTGATGAGCTCACATGTTTCCTCTACCTACAGTCCCGGGTCCTTAAAGCAGGGCGTGAAAAAGCTACTGATGAGGCCGTCAATCTGAGTGCCGCCATTGTTAATATGTGACATCAAATTGAGATGCCCTATATAAAAAAATGTTATAAGTTCTGTAGATTCACCACAAGCCACCGAAACTAAAGAGTACGGTCAAGTTATTAGACCCTTAAGAAACCATTGATTTATTTTGTTACCAATCTCATCTATATATATAAAATCCCTTGTCCCGACTGACTGACTGACTGATTCATCAACGCAGAGCCTAAACCGCTGGACCTACAAACTTGAAATTTTGACAATAGTTGCATTTTATGATGTAAACATCCACTAAGAAAGGATTTTTGGGAATTCCGCTACTAAAGGGGTAAAATAAGGGATGGAAGTTTGTATGAAAGTCCGTCATTTTCAGAGCTAGATGCACTAAATTTCATAAACCTTGCCGGGAAATGCCTAAAAACAGCAAATCTTTTTGACAGAACGAAGTCTGTCGGGTCCGCTAGTTACCTATATGAAACCTAACGCCCAAATGCACACACGAAAGGATAGAGAAAAAGACAATAGCAAGTAGACCAAAAGAAGATGATAAATCTATTTCTATTTGTGTCAACTATTACAAATGACTGATGCTAACTTTTACCGATACAAAAGCTATCGTTACGTACATCGAAGATCAATTAATTACTGCAAAACCGGAAAATGTTACACGCTTCTGTATTTCCACAATATTTTACAGTTAAAATTATTTCCTCGTATGCAATCCTCAAACGTACTCAATAGTAAACGTTGGTACTCAGTAGGAATTAATTTATACATTTGTGTAGTAAGACAACCCGTAGCGGTTGAGTGCTGGACTGCAAAATCAGAGGTTGCGGGTTCGATTTTGGCTCACTGCAAATATGCATATTTGTGTTTCTATGTTTCTAGAGAATTATACCAACAGATATTAGTTACCGAAAAAGAAAACCAACTGTCCTCTATTAGTTACATCCACTACTAGTTGACCACGGCTCCGCACGTGTGGATGTCTATTATCGCGACCAAACATTGTGCATTAGCCGCGTGGTTCCTGGCAGAATAGAATATGGGCCACCCTATCTCTTCTGTTGGCTATTTAACATCAGATAGTCAACATACAGCCCAGACTCAGCCTCGAATGCATGGTTCGAGTTAACAATAGTGCCCGGAATACGGCAATAGGCTCACCCCCTATTACGTGGGACCGGATAAAATGACTGGTGAAATGTGGGTAATAAGTCACCTCGGCGGCTCTGCCTAACCCTCCAGGAACAAAGGCGTGATTGTATGTATGATTGCATGATAATAAAAAATGTATAAAACTTACGTGGTTTGAGAGAAAGTCTTATCCTCTGCGGCTGTATCTGGACTACATTGTCGTGACTGTCGGGCATCATGTCTTGGAGGGAACTGTTTTCCACTACTTGCCATACGTCTTTCTCGGGGCGCTGTATGAAGCCTTGGCTGCAGCCAGTGTTCACGAGACTGAAATGATGAAAAAATTAAGGTTATATTGCCGTAACTTCAGGTAAGTATACAACTACATAAAGAAAACTTCCAAATATTTACTTCCTGTAAATTTAACAGATTGGGTAACATAGAAAGAGCGAATCTTAACCCGGAAATCATCGTTTGATTCTTGAGGATTTGCCGGTAAAATAGAAAATGTTATGGTTGAGAGTAAATAGGAAAGGAAATTTTAGTAATGCATCCTAAAAATGTTGCAGGTCAATCTTAATTTTCTTATATTAAGAAGCGACCATCAGTGTCAAAACCACGGAGGAGAGGTCAAAACCAAATCCATTTAAACTTCGTTCGAATATCGATTAAGAATACAAACCAACTAATTCGAATGGACACACGAATTAATCACGTCTAGTGCGTAAGTAGTTCCGTCCTCAAGACAATCGTCACCTTCTTTCTACTAAGAACATAAGTCCATTGAATATCGTTCAGCTGGACGTGTAAGCTAAAGAATCAATAATCTATCTTACAACGATCTGTTGATTAAGCAGCCGAAATATCGGTCAACGAACGTGGGAACAAATGAACGCAAGAATGTACTGATGTCGTGATACGAAACGTAATTGATTAAACTAAATACAAGCGTCACTTTTTGTATTCCCGACTAAGAAAGTATTTCACCAACGATAGAAAACGAACTCCATTCAACTAAATTGATATCACGTTTTACTTCATTGGGTAAACATGAGAATCCAGTTGATCGGATTTTGAATAGATTTATAATTCATATAGTGTTGTGACAAAACTAACTACTATATAAAAAAATCTGCGGTAGCCTAGTGGTATGGGTAATGGACTGCTGAGACGAGGTCTCGGGTTCGATCCCAGGTTTACCATGGCACACACCAATGACTTTTCGATGCTTTTCGAAGTTATGTGTGTATTTATCGCAGGTTTATAAGTGCCCGGTTAATGGCAATAGGCTCGCCACCTATTACATTGGGACCTAAACATAAACTGGCGAAATGTGGGTGCTAGCACCTCTGCCTACCCTTTCGGGGAATATAGGCGTGAGTTTATGTTATGTTATGTTATTTTATATACATAAAGAAAGCTAACATAATATTTTAGAAATGTTGAATTTACAATTAAAACTAGCGTGGTAACTGACCATATGGTATGCCCTTGTCTTTTACAACACACCAATAAAATAGAGGATTTTACAGCTCACACCTTTTTGACCAGATAATGTATTTTCAGAATGAGTATTGAAAGTCCTCTTAATACACTAATACCACAGTATAACGAACTGTTTTCGACTAATAGGCACGGAGAAAATCAGGAATTTATCCAAAACTTTTATGCTGGATGTCATAATCATCTGACTACCATTTTCTCTGTATGTTATGACGTCAATATATTTCTGTTACGTCAAAAGGCATAATACTAGAGTATAAGGCATCAAAGCTCACATTGAAGCAGATCATCATCCAATTACTGAGCACCGTGGGCGTAGCTTAATCACCACGATTCAACCAAGATAACTTTGTATGATCCTTCGTTGTTCTAAAACGTACTTCTCTGAATATCTTCTAATTAAACTTAATGACGAAACTGTCCATTATGCATAACTCGGACTGCCTATTAAATTTGAAATATTTCTGCAATTAGAACTTAGCAGTAAAATGTTAAATTCGGCTTTTTGGTAATTAATTACCGTTTTCTGTGACTGTAAATCTGGTTTATGGGAATACCGATTTGCATACTCGAAATAATCTATTGACATAATCAAATTTATGCCCGTACGCAAAATGCCCATGGATTATGAATTTATGACACAAAAAATAAGATGTTACAGCAGTTTACGCGTAGGTTATGAAGAAAATTAATGCTAAATGTGAATTGCGAGGATGTTTAGATTTGTAGATGTTTGTTACTGATTCACACAAAACGGTTAAACGTATCTAACTTAGCACAGATATATATTAACGGAATGGCACACGAGGTACTTTTAACCCCGAGAACAACGAATCCTGCGAATCGCGCTCACGGGATCAGTATTTCACATGAGCAAAACCGTGGGTAATACTTAGCAATTAATTACTATAGAAAATATGATGCAGTAACCAGTACTTACTAGGTAGAGTTGACCTGTCAAGTTATTTATGCGAGGAATGTTGGGAAACCAACGACTCAATGACCTATTCTCACTTGACATCCTTTCACGAACGCAGAAATAATTTAACTTCAGATTGAACTCTGGTCGTGGGTAAGTACAATTAGAATATAAATATAATTATCTTTTTTTCCTCGTTTTTTTTATAAGTCAGTGACCGGTCTTAGTACCGTATTAGGCGTGGTATTAGGCATGTACACGTCACACACTGGTAAAATACTTTTGTTTTAAGCACTGGGCCAAATCGGACGGTGAAGATTTTGTATAATTTTTAATGCTGCACAATCGAGCAACTCAGAGCCTATATGTGTGTTAAAGTCTCAAATTAAATGGCATCTTTTAGAGTGATAAAAAAATGGAATGAAATCTTTTTCATTTGATTTTGGACATGAGCTCTATAACAATAACTTCTAAAATTTAATGACATTACTACAGCTGTGCTTATGGAGTGTGTTATACTAGTGGTTGAAAATTAGAAAAATCGGGGTCCTGGGGATTTCACTTACCTCTCGTCGTCATTGCATCGAGGCGCACCCGAAGTGAAGTGGGGGTCTGCGCACCAGCGGCAGTGAGAAGCAGCAGACAGACACGCGCCACATTGCTCATGCGGGATGCACGCTAACTTGTTTTGCAGTTGTTGAACTGCAAAATAAACATTAATAAAACAAATGATTAAAAAATAAAAAACCCTTCTGCCACTGAAAAGATCGGAATAAGTTTGATAGCAGGCGGTACACATTTCCCAATCATATACCGAAAGAATTTTTTTAATCATTTGTTTTATTTTATACTTTTTAGTTATGATATGACATGTAAATCTTTTTGTAATCTCCTTCTCATTTCCTTCATTTTGATACCCCACTCAGTTCAGTTTCGAGGCAAAAAAATCTTTGACAGCATACATTTTGGCGCCTAAAACCCACCATTTTGATTTTCTAGAAATTTGGTGTGACTCACACATTCACGACGAATCAAATGACACCTCACATGTCAAATCCGTCTAGCCGTTCAGGCTGTAGGCCGTGCCAAATAAATGGACATACATACATACATACATACATACATAGTCTCGAAAAACATTACTATCCTTCCTTCGGCAGTCGGGTAAAAATAACCCTTTTTGACAAGTCATGTAACAATGGTTAAAATCTCCCTAATTCATAATGATTTACAGGTCTTTGTTCTAATACTTCCAATTAATCAGGTTTGGCGCAGAATATTTTATTTTTATTTTTATAAAGAATATTAGGTAGCAACTGAATTTACTAATTTTCCCTCCTACTAAGCTAAACCGCTTGTGCTAAGAGTGGTTTCACATCGGTAGTGTAATGGCAAGGATTGGAACCCGGGACGTCTCGATCGTGTAGGCGACTCTTTAACCACTAAGCTACCGACGCTTCATATCAAACTCCACTTTATATCAAATATCATCTACTTTCTTGCAATATTCTCTTTCATGCATCCCATTCATAATAAAATAATACCTACTGAATAAATTGTGTTAAGAGTCCCTTAAAGACGGATATAAAGAGAAGGAAAATTTGACATGATTCAGGCGTGGCTCAATAGCTCAGTTGGAAGAGCATTCCCCCTGCAAGGGAAAGGTCGTGAGTTCAAGTCTCCCTTGAGCATTTAATTTTTTCCGATGTTTTTCGAACTTAAAAGTTAGCATAAAGATGCTATAAAAAATTCATTGAGAAATAGTTAATTTTTTTCAATTAATCAAGAACATTTAAATATATTTTCATAATATGTCTATGTAAGTATGTACCTACATAAGAATTATTATTGTTATTTATTTTCTATTGTAGGAAATATCAAATAAGACGTCAGTTCAAAGGTTCAGTTGTAATCTTTGAGAAATATAGACTCTAAAATGTTGTACAATCAACAATCTATCACGAACTGTGACTTCTTATGGAATGTCACCTACCTACCTATGGGCTACGACATTTACACCATTTAAAAACTATGTAGGTAGTTTCATTAGGCTTATTTAAGTTTACTTTAGGCATCATTATCCTTGCTTTTTTTCCGTGCGGAAATCCCGAAATCGGATAGCTCCGGCGGGTTATGTCGGACTCGAATCGACTAAAACCGCACGCCTACTGTGGGACGTAGTGTTAGGCTGGAGGTGAGGTTGTCTTCGACATATCCCTCGCACCCCGGCTAACCCAGACATCATTACCCTTGCAGGTATCACAGTGTTAGTCCCGGTTACATCTCTAAAGCATATACATTCGCATCTGCTAAACCTCATAGGTGTAGGCAGAGGTTTTTTCAGTCCCACGTAATAGGGGCGATCTTATTTCCATGCGGGCACTTTATCATGGGCTCTATGCTATAATATATATACTGCAGGATGGAGCCCTATACCTAAATTGCCTTCTTCAACAGGAATAGATGTGATGTAGGTACCTATTTTACTCCACAAACGGCTTTGCATTGATTTATTCATTGAACTTTGGGAAAACGCTAAGATGATAATGATGACGAAGTCTGAGAAAAAGAGAGGACCTAGAAGAGCAGCCTTTATCCTCCAGCCATAATCACAACGGCGATCATCGTAATTCTTTACAAAATACTATTCATAAATCCACTAAAGTCATGAACAAACAACGATTATTTGAGTAAACATCTGCAAAACTATAAAAACGTGGCCGTAACCGTAACAAATATAAGATAACCATACTAAGCGAAACCCACTCCACGTATAGATAAACATTCTACACCATTCCATAAAAAAACAGTTAATGAATTCGAAATTCAAAAAAAAAAACAAAAAAGGAAGCGTTTCCACATGCCATCAAGTAGGTTGAACGCGCCGGCATTAAAATAGACCACCAGAATAGTGTTGTCGCGTTGACACAATTTATGTGGGCGTCAAGAGATTACCGCCGAACAACTGATTAGCTACGAATATGGCTCAACTCGCACGTGCTACGTGTTAATTCACTGATACCAGCGGAATAAATGTGTTATAGCTGGTTATAGCTATTACATGCATAGAAGGGGAAAATAATGGTTATTTTTATGTTTGTTTCGTCGAGATCGTGACGTCATAAGTACTAAAAGTTCGCGTGTCACTGCAGGGAAACTAACATCTGTAGTTAAACAATCTTTAACTTAACTTGAAAATATATTCGAAAGTATCAAATACGTGAAACATAGAACCCTGGATTTCTCCAAGGATAAGTTTAGTTCCTCGAGCAGTTTCATTCGACTTGATCTCGTTATGTCAACGAAAGGTTGATAAAATCCAGTCTTATGTGATGGCATTCCGAGGTTTACTCCTCTTTTCCCTCACTTATTTGCCTTTCTTGGATCTACGGGAGCAACTACCATGTGACCATTTCGGTTTCAATCATTTAAAGACGGAAACAGAAGGGAAATTTAAAGTGATTCAGGTGTTGCTCAATAGCTCAGTTGGAAGAGCATTCCCCCTGTAAGGGAAAGGCCGTGGGTTCAAGACCCACTTGAGCATTTCATTTTTCCCGATGTATTCGAATTCTGAGGTAAGTTTGCGCCTGAGCTTAATTGGCCTCATCTTCAACGTTAATCAGCTGGTGTGCTACAGCGGTGACGGAGACTTCAGCCCCGACGATGTCTATACGCCGTAGGAGATATTCATGAATAAATAACGTAATCCACGTCCGTTAATGATTAGTTATTAATGTGGTACATTGGGTGATGTCATTTGTGGTTACAATATTACAGGACAAACTTATCTATTATGTTATTATTACATTGTTATTTATGCAACTCTACAGGATATTTACTGATCTAACCACTACCGTGATGTCATTAGTATTATTACTTACACAAGGTTACACCAGATATATAGTCATTCTATTTAGGGCCGATTCGACCAAACGCGTGTAAAGTTTATTCCTAGAATTAACAGCCAATATGTGGTTGATATTGCCTGTTTATTCTAGGAATAAACTTTACTCTCGTTTAGTCGAATGTACCATAAGTCTCTGGGGTCCACGTGTGGTTGTGGTAGAGTCACGTTTTTGTTGTCTCTCTAACAGTGTTACTCCGGACATCACGGGTTTGATTCTTGCCCATTGCAAATAAATGTATGAATATTGTATTGATGAGGTCCATATTTTTTGTGTATTGTATATGTATAAATGGATTCTAGAATGCGGATAGCATTCTATATCAGTTTTTGGGTTCCGTAGCCAAATGGCAAAAAACGGAACCCTTATAGATTCATTATGTCTGTCTGTCTGTCTGTCCGCCCGTCACTGCCACTTTTCTCCGAAACTATAAGGCTTATTCTGTTGTAACATGGTAAGTAGATGTATTCTGTGAACCGCATTAAGAATTTCACACAAAAGTAGAAAAAAAGCAATAAATTTTGAGAGTCCCCGTACTTAGAACCGGAAGTCAAATTATTTTTTTCATCAAACCCATACGTTTCTTCAAAAATGCTATTGGGGTTTCTAACATAATCTAACTAACTTTTAAAATAAGATAATGATGTAGTTTTTTGTTTATACGTCATAAATCGCAATTTTCGCCTTTCATTCAATTTAACTCCAAAATAATAAAAAAAAACATGAACTAGAAGAAGTTTTATATTATATTATTTGCTGCTATGGAACCATTCATGGGCGAGTCCGACTCCTACTTGACCGGTTTTTTTTCATCGCTTGTGGTACATTAGACCAAACGCGAATAAGTTTATTCCTAAAACAAACAGGCAATATCACTCACATATTGGCTGTTTATTCTAGGAATAAACTTTACTCGCGTTTGGTCGAACCGGCCCTTGTTCAACAACAAGTAAGAACTTATTTGAAAGCTGTAAGCACTGTAGGTACTCGTAGATTAAATAGAATGCAAGACGCGCATAGTTGAAACACAACACTCAAAGAACACCTAAATCAGTAGATTACGTTGTACGTGTCCGTTCGACCTCAACTGGAGCTAAATACATTGCATATTTATTCGTAGCACACGATATTATTCATCAGGGTGTGTCTACATTTTTCTACTCGTAAAGCGTTTGACATGCAACTGTGTACGTACTCGTACTTATATCAGCTTTTAAAGTTATGAAGGTATCGTATGTACCTACTATACTACGAGCGTTATATGATGATCCCTATGACAGTTCGTTAGCGCTTAACATTGTACTGACGTCCTATCACATCAAATCCTTTAGAGGTCCATTTAAAAGACGAAAAAATCATAATTGTGTACAATTGTAAATTATAAAAATGAATATTAAGAAATTATTACGTAATGTTCGGAAATAATAGAAAAAAACTCAATGCAAATGTACATGGTACGTGCTGCAAAAGTTACGTCGTCAAGCTGTTATCGACTAAGAAGGGACACATCGATAAACAAAATATCGATAATTTGTTGGAAATATAAAACAAATGCTTTGAGTTTGTATTTTATTTATATCAATCTGAATCTGATACAGGGTCAATCGGATCTTCAAAATCTGAGTCTGAACTGCAGCTATCCGTGACGTTCATTATTAACGGTTGGTCAATGATATTGTCGTATTGTACATCTCGATCCCAGTCTTGTAAGCAAATTTTCTTCGTTCTTTCGACCACTTTTCGCCAATCGTCAGCTGTCACTTGAGCGCAAGCTTCTTCCAATAAAACCATCATTTTATTTGCCGTGAATGGCGGAGTTGTGTTATGCCTAGCTGCATGACCTGAAAATATTTGTACATTCAGTAATTATTTTTAGAAATATATGCATATACATAATATTATATAAATAAAAAATATAGATACCTTTGATCTGCGCCCATATCAACTCGATTGCATTATATTGGCAGTGATAGGGCGGTAACCGAATTACCGTGTGTCCATTTGATTTGGCCAATTCATCCAAAAAATATGATGGGTGCGTCTGTTGTTTGTGAAAGTTCAACAGTCTAACCAACTCTTTTTTTAACATCTGACTGTCAGTTTCCACACCATTGCCGTGTAACCACTCTATAATTTCAGCTTTTTTGTTATTGCTGCTGGGGGGTTTGTTAATTTGAACTGAGTGATATGAAGCATTGTCCATTAAAATATAGTGAGGCTCATTCAAATTTTCTAATAGTTTTATAAACCATGTCTTAAAGTTTTCGAAATTCATTTCCTCGTGGTACTCCGTTGTAGAAGAAGACAAAACAGACTGACAAGACATGACATGACTGAATTAAAAAAATACGATAGGTCTATGGCCTCCATTTAAATACTTTTCCATGTAATCCATAATTGCCAGCTAATTATGAATTCTTTAAAATTCAATTCAAAAAGAATTTTAAATTCTTTAAATTATGCAATTTGAATAAAAATTAAAGTATAGTAAAATAAAATATAATAAGGCTGTTACTTTTTTATCTAGTGTTTTATGTCCATCAATGCGCGTAGTCTTTTTTTCAAAATAAATAAATATTGCTTATTATGTTGAATGACCTGGCTGAATGACATGACATTTGCCTGAAAAAACAGTATTTTATCGAAATTGTTTCGCATAACTAATACAACTGTCAGTTGAAACGTCATAGGGATCATCATTCGGCGCGCGGAGAATAACTCAGTTTTTTTTTATACCACTTAGGTAGCAGACAAGCACACGGCCCACCTGATGGAAAGTGGTTACCGCAGCCTATGGACGTATGCAACACCAGGGGCGTTACACTCGCGCTGCCTACCCTGAAGAAACCTTCTAATGCCCCTCTTGAAGAACCCCATATTGTAGTCGCTTGGGAAGTAGTCCTTAGTCATTACTCACTGTGTTTTGTCCTGGTTGCATCCAAAGGTAGTACTGTGGAGCCCGGCAGTAAGGCTTTGTTTATCTTGACTTTTGCGGGGGCGATTGCCGGACGTGAGAGAAAGGCTTGGGCCAGAACCTCATTCGTTGTCAACTGGTATTCGTATACCAGGTAAAAGTAACTTGGACTCCAAAGTAATATAATTCATACATACATACATATACTCACGCCTGTAAATCCCCGAAGGGGTAGGCAGAGGTGTTGGTAACAACACCCACATTTTAGGAGTGAGCCTATTGGCGTCAAGCGGGTACTTAATCGTGGGCTGTATGTTTACTGTTGGATTGAGAATAGCCCTATTCCTTAGTCGCCTTCTACGAAACCTACACTTGGGGTGTGGGGGTGACTTGGGGTGGCCCTATTCTACTCCACCGAGAACCATCACGGCATCGGGTAATATAATTCATACATAACATAAACTCACGCCTGTATTCCCCGAAGGGGTAGGCAGAGGCGCTAGCACCCACATTTCGCCAGTTCATGTTTTTAGGTCCCAATAAAAATGGCGAGCCTATTGCCATTAACCGGGCACTTATAAACCTGCGATAAATACACACATAACTTCGAAAAGCATCGAGAAGTCATTGGTATGTATGATAAACCTGGGATCGTACCCGAGACCTCGTCTCAGCAGTCCATGACCCATACCACTAGGCTACCGCAGATAATTCATCATAGTCAAAATACCAATTTTTGTATCAATACCAATTAATTGCAGTATTGTTTCTGGTCTTTTATGAGATACGAGATCAATACATCATTGCTTTTCGATACAATGTTTGTTTTCTTAGCGGTAACTGTGACCGCTCAGCGTGGGGTCTCAATTTTGATTACGGGGTCGAACATAAGTGTTATTGTGTTTTGCTATTATGAAATTGTCCGTAGCAACGGGGAGTCTAGAAAAAGTTCTCGAATGATGGCAATTGGCAAGCCCCTTATTACTTGGAAACCGTATATAGTATCCTATAGGGTTTAGAAAAAATAGCTTGCTCTTATGCAGTTATACTAAAACATAGTTTGAACTTTAATTAAACCTTGTAGATTCTTTATTGTCGTACATGTAACGGAAAAGTTTATAGAAACTGCGAATGGTCAGTGTCTTGTAAAAATTCCAGGTAAAAGATCGTTAAAAATTTACCATCTGTATGTTCTCCATCCGACAGTACACATACAGCCCAAGACAAAGGGCCTGCTAGATGGCAAATGGCTTGCCACGTATTACCTCGTTGGGACCGAAAATCATAATTGGCGAAACGTGGGTGCTAATACACCTCTGCCTACCCCTTCGGGGATTTAAAGAAGCGTCGGTAGCTTAGTGGTTTAGGAGTCGGCCTTACGATCGAGAGGTCCCGGGTTCGAATCCTGGTCATAACACTACAAACGTGAACGCACTCCTAACACTAGCTTAGCTGGAGGGGTTAGAGGGAATATTAGTAACTTCGGTTCTAATAATCTATATAAAAAAAAGACGTGAGTATATGTACCTATGTATGTAAAATTTTACCAATGCAAGATGGTTTGAGGACCTAAGCTATTTTTGACTTAAAATAGCTTGCCTAAAATAGTAGCATGCCAACATCTTCGACCAACTATCTAACAACACTGGTAACATAATACTAAAGAAGGAAATCCCAATCCTCGCTTCTAAATAAAACTGTCAATCCGATTCAGTATATTTTCTATTTTAGAGAACGAATGCCCGTAACAGGTGTGTTCCGGCGCCTTGCGTCTGTTTAGGCTATTTTAGTTAATACGTACATGAAATAAATCTTCCCTTTTGAAGTTACTTTATGTCCGTGTTGAGATAACGAATTAGTTTTATTTGGTTTTAATCTCACTGCGCAACTCTATCGATGCATATAACACGAATACTTTTAGATTTCCGTCGAGAGTGTTTAATCTGGTTTCTTAAGGTGAGTCTAAAATAGCCTAAATAGTGTTATGGAAACCACATTTTTATGTATCTACGATGTAACAGTTTTTCAGTTATTTATTTCTCGATTTATTTACTCAACTCCCTGTTCGCACCATTAAAGGGAAACTAAATTTCATAGTCGATTAATTAATTAATTTAACAATTCCCACATTAAGCCCCTAAATTACACATTTGCGAACACACCTGCTTAAAATATACCAGAAAATAGATAATAGTACCTACTGACATATAGGTAGGTACATAGATACCTACGTATTTTTCTTTAACATATTTTTTTACAAGCACACATTTTTTTTTGGTGCAATCCTTGTTGTTTGTCTTAATATACTAAATTATCTTATATTAACTATAATTATCCACTAAATTGGTAGGTATGTAAAAACCAAATCCATCTCAATATTTTTTCAGTTTCTAGAACTAAGTTACTTTTTCAAAAAGGAAGTGCTTCAGGGCGGTTACCTCAGACAAGCCTTTTTTTGTACCTAATACAAAAAAATGTTTTGATTGCTTATGTTGTCCACAATTATCTATTTTTATATGTGATTTGTTTGTCTTATCTATTAATGAACAATAACTCGGATGATAGGTAGGTACGCGATGTGTTAAATGAAATACTTTAACGAGGTCATGTAACAGTTACAAACATATGTTTTGACAAAGTTGTTATCAAACAATATGGCATGGTGGGTGGTGGAGTACCCGTGAATTACCCCTCCACCCCCCGGAGTGGGAAACTCCAGTGGGTGGACGGGACCCATGACCATAAGCACATCACTAGCTTTTAATTGCAACCCTGTCCAACTTAGTTCCTATATATTTTTTGTTCCAAGTATCTAATATAGGGGCGAGGGTGAATTTCACCCCATCAAGATCTTCGAGTGTCAATTCAATCTTACCTGCAATTTAGAATATCCGCTGATTGAGGGACGAGATGCTTTCCTCTCGAAGTTCAGCGGTAGACGCTCCAATAAAAGCCAAGAGAAGCCGACTAACAGGAACAGTAGGGGAGTGATCCGGGTAACAGTGCTTTTTTTATCGTGCGATAAATCCCCAAGGATACCACCCCCTCGGAGCCGGTGAAGGTGGTTATGTCGGACTCGAACCGACTAAAACGCACGCCGTCTTGGGTCCTTGGTTGCCGGAGGTGAAATTGCCAAAAGCATATCTCTCGCACCCCGACAGACCCAGGACCATCTCTTTCGAGATGGCCCCCTTCGGGTTGTGGGGACCAAAATGTCCCCATCTAGCCTCGATTAGGGGAGGGCGTTCTGCGACGGTCGAGTCTAGTCCGGACCCGACCGACCGCCTCCTTCTCGAGCATTACTTGCTCGCAGAAGGAGGCGGCCGCACCCCAAGCGTTCGCGCATCGTACCATCGCTGTGAGGGGTAACAAAGTGCTTATGTTACCCGGATCACTCTCCTTGTGCTATGGTTTAAATGCGACTGTGACTAATTCTGTGATAAATGTGATAATAGGTAGGTTCTTTTTCCCGATTGAGCGTCCTGGGAATCAAACCTCTTAGGTTTCCCGTAATAGGTTTCTACCATGTATGTCAAAAGAACGGCTGACTGAATTTGAGCCAAATTCATTCAGCCGCTTTAAGACCGTTCAGCAATTAGTGTACTGAATTTCAGCGATATCCATGGGTACAACCATTTCGTATACCAAAGAAACTAACAAATCATAACATCTGTAATATTAACATTGACATACTAATTAAAATACAAAACAACACACGCGTCACGGTTTAGTAACTTAATTTGTATGTAACATAGTTTAATTCGAAGTAACGGCACACTTCCCATAGCCACTGTTAGTCACACCTTTATACAATGACACAACCATACAAACTTGAAACTATCAATAATAATAATCACACTATCAGCACATAAGTATTGTTTCAACTGAAGCATTTATGAAAAACTCACCTTGACATTTTCCAACATAGAATAATATAAACAAACACAGAATATGTTGCACTGAAATCCCGTACATGATCATAGGCATTTAAATCACATCTGGAATCAGTTCGCACGCGTGTGAATCGAAATACGGTGTGCGATCGGTTTCGCGATGAGTAACTGATAAGGGTTGATAAGGTGATAGCGATAACGGCGCGGTCGCGGCGCGCCGGCTCGCGACTCGCACCACGTCTCGACCGGTCGACATCTGACGGTACTCTACGTCGAATGCCACAACTTTGAAGGCAAGAGAAGCAACAGACAGCGTGCAGCGCTCACTTGCAGATATTCTGTCACTGAATTACGGTGCCTGACGTCATTGTAAGTAAGGTACTTATATCTAAGTTTCCTAACAATAAGCACTATACTTTCAGGGACGAGCGGAAAATCTCTTGAAGCCTCACTAGAGCCTGGCGTGAGGCATCTGTAACTCTATGAGAATCCTTGTAATCGACTTCAAACGAAAGGTTTTTGGTAGTTAGTAGGCATGCTTAGATATACGTATACCTAAATATGTTAAATAAATAAATTCAATAAGTATTAGATTATGGAATATACCTACGTTTGAGAAAGCGATTAATTAGCGGATAATTTTGGAAAATACATAAAATGATTACTAAATCACCTAAATAGAAACACCCAGACCTGATTTGAATTGATAAACATATTGTTGACAAATATATTGTTTTATTTAGCACAAAATTAAATTACGTTATACTAGGCTGATACGCTTACCAACATTATACCTGAAACGGCATCGTAGCCAAGTTTTCGGACTTGTAATCAACATGAACTTTATTTCTGCCACTAGCTTAGCTATAGACGGTTTTAAGTAGAATATTTATTACAATAGTAATTTCATTTCTTTTCTTCTGGAGAGGAAAGAGGAAATCTGGAATGCACCTGTGCAACCAATATTATCTTATATTGTAGGCACGTAACATAAACTACTTATAAGGTAGCAAACAACAGAAAAAGCACCCCACAAATGAACCCGTAATTGGAAATAAACTCAACTCTGGCGAATCAATACTAGTGATGGTGAGATGGGCACATAACCACTGCACCATTCGTGTACCGGGTGATATTAGCGATGGCTAATGGTCGTAACTCCATATATAGCTCTTGACGATTGCCGATTACATCAGTATGATACTCCCTTGCCATATTAGTGAACATCGGGGACTACCACGAGTAGGTTCGAAACTTGCGGCCCGCACGAACGATTTTTTTTTTGTTGTTAAAGTTTGTGCATTACGATAAGGAAGTCCGGGCCCCGGATTTGAGTTTTGACCATTACAGTACCGATGTGTGACTAACACATTTAATTTTATTTAACTTCAGCCCTACTGGGTTAGGAATTAGGGTTTTTTACATTAAATTGAATATCTTTATAATGTTGGCAACAGGGCCCAATTTGTTAGTAACTATTCGTCATACATCTTGGTTTGTATAAAATATGTCAACAGAATCAAATTGGGAAATTATTATCGACATTATATTATTGCGGATCTAATATCCGATGTCAGTCAAAATGTATATGTCCAAAATGAAATCATTAAGAATTAAGATGCAATAGTCAATAATGATGTCAATTCATAATAAAATAAATAAAATAAATTCAATAAATTTTAAATAAAAAAATTAAAAAATCGATAAATTTAACATACGGTACCAGAAATTTTCTTCAGATTTCTTTCTGTGGGCTTTATGTCATACAATCAAGTGTTCTTCGGGCTAGATTGCGGGATAAATGCGTTTCGTGGCAACGTTTACCCGAAACTTCGGATATAAGTTCCATGATAGGGCTCTACAGACACAAAGATAGAAGTTTTTACCATTTCGGGCCATGGTATAAATGTTGCTATCTCCTTTGACTTTAGTTAGACAGTTTAGATTCGGGTGCGTTTAACGATATACTTAATTGAACTCGAGGTACCATGTTCAATTCCCTGGATAGGTATAAGTATTATTGTATTTTTGGAACGGCCTTTATCCGAAGGGCCGCGTCGTTACTACTATTAAATGGATCTAAATAATCCATACTAATATTATAAATGCGAAAGTAACTCTGTCTGTCTGTCTATCTGTCTGTATGTTACGCTTTCACGCCTAAACCACTGAACCGATTTTGATGAAATTTGGTATAGGGGTAGATTAGACCATGAGAAAGGATATAGGCTATGTTTGGTCGCGATAACCGACATCCACGCGGGCGGAGCCGCGGGCAAAAGCTAGTAGGCTATATTGGATGATGTATAGTCGTTTCGGATAAAAAGAATTTGGGCACAGTCTCGATAACAAAATCATCAGGAAATATAAATGATGTGGCGGATTTTTTTTTTACAATCTCCATACATTATTCCTTTCACCTGACAATTATTCCCAGAAATTATAATTACCTATTTGTTTTTTGAAAAATTATTCTTTCAGACGATTTTGTTAACGAAACTGTGTATAAAATCTCTTTATCAGAAACGACTATAGGTAAAATCAGGGTGTATATTATACTTAAATCTACTATATACTATACTAATATTATAAGTGCGAAAGTAACTCTGTCTGTCTGTCTGTATGTTACGCTTTCACGCCTAAACCACTGAACCGATTTTGGTGAAATTTGGTATAGGGATAGGTTAGACCTTGAGAAAGGACATAGGCTATGTTTTGTCGCGATAACCGACATCCACGCGGTCGGAGCCGCGGGCAAAAGCTAGTATTTAATAAGTTTATCTCTTACGCACATGTTACATAAATGTTTGTCAGACACTCAATCATGCCAGAACGGCTATACCAGTATTCCCAATATTCCCCAACAGCCATAAGTATCTATTTTTAAACAAAGCTCACATAGACGTCCAATGGTGAACTCTGAATGCAGTCAATCATTCAATATAATAGGCTCTCAGAAATCTCATCAGTTAATTGACAGACCTTACAAGTTAGCGGTGCCGGCCGGTACTAATCCCGTCGGTAAAGTCAAAGGCATGTAAAAATATGCGCATCTTTCAAAAGAACAGCTGTGCAGAGACCTCACGCCAAGTTTCAAAGAGTAACTACTTTCCCTGAATTGTTCTAAGGCAGACCTATTTGTTAAACAAAAATCATCTCTTCCCAGTGGGCAAACTTGCTTGTCAAACTGATTCGACTATGAACTTTCATACAAGTTTTCATTACCTTATTTCAATCTCTTCAACTTTTTTCGCGATAAAATGTGGCATATGTCCTTCCCCAAGTTCTAGTCCGTCTTTGCACCAAGCTTTATCCAGTTCGATCCAGTAATTTAGGCGTGAAAGCGTAACATACAGACAGAGTTACTTTTACATTTATAATAACTCTGTTTATAGATTTTTATTTTATTCAGCTACAATAGAGTCAATGTAAAAAGAAGAAAAGTTATTTTAAATTGGCTGCTGTTTCGTAACCATAAATTTGTGCCTCTTATCTTTTTCGTGCGTTTTGATGTTACAAAACATCACGTAAACATCTACCTGTTGACAGCAGATACTAAATCACAATGAACGTGCCTGAACGTGGTAGCCCAGAAAAATTGTAGACAAAAGATATTGTTTACGACACACGCGACACGCAGAATGCACTCGGAAAACGACACACCTTAAGTAACACTGAAGATTTTCCTAAGACTTCTTTCCATCACTATTTAATTACTGCAAAACCTATAAAACAGACCATAAATCTGTGTCCTTCAACTCGTAGCCATTCTACTGTCCTTCCTTATTACTAATTATGGACATCAACCATTAAATTCGCAAGATACATGACTACCAGTCACGCAGAACCACTCCTAAGCCTACTCTAAAGTGCGCCGTACCACCATTCAAACTTGACCTACCACGACCCCCCTTATCTGTACAGAAAATAGATGTTATAAGTAAAGCCGATTTTAAGTAGAGAGATCTTCTATAAGTGGTTATTCTGTCGTGGGTGTACACTCGAGGCCAAAACAACAAATGCAAGAGTTCGTTCACAGACTTTGATGTGATACAAAATTACGAATGGCTTGTAGGCGGCCATCTGTCTGCCTATGTATATGCAAATAAATGTCATCACGCCAAATGGAGTATGGAAAAACTGTCCAACTTTAACGAAGCATAACGATTGCATCATATTGCAGAGGCACAGCTATCTGGCACTTGTTGCTTTGTTTGTAGATCATGTACCGTTTGCTTTTTATGAGCATCAATATCAAAGTAATGCTTCAAGTTAGGCGGCACGCCTGGCACATTGTGTACACTCCGCTGATCATGCTTCTATTGTCTATCATCTATGATGTATCTACTTGGAAGTAGAAAGCTAATAAAGCCAAGTTAATGGCTTATTTATTAACAAATATATTTAGAAATAGAGACATAATAGTATTACAGGGTGGAAGATTTTCATGCCTCCTGTCAGGGAAGTACTCGAAATTCTGGAGATAGAGAATTTCACTCAAAGAAAACATATCTTTATTTTTAAAAAGAAACAAAACTGCGTTCATCGATTTTTTGTTCTGCTCTGCAACAGAACCACTTTGACTACATTATGTACAAATTACAGGATAAGCTTACGATAATCGAACCGACTAAAACCCGAAAAAATTGCATCCTGTATTTTTATGGCTTCAATCAATAGTGGCAATTATAAAGATCAAATCTGTCTAACAAACATGGTAAATTAAATGCAAGGAAAAGCCTGAAATCTAAACTTATGAATTATAATTATGTAGACCTATTGAACATCAGAGTGTATACATACCTAGGGCAGGACTAAGCCAACTTCACCTGCAAACTATTGATAGACAAATTAGGCTAGGGTGTGGACTTTTCTCGTGGGGTTGGGGATTGCGGGGTCGGTTTCGTAAAAGTCACAAACAAGATTTTCGTAGCAGAAGTAGAAAGTACTTAGGCTAAAGGACCCTGGACTCCGAAGTGTGATCTTTACATACAACCGGGATTGGTGATTTGTAGTGGTACCTCTAAAAGCAAATCAATTTGTTTGGATAGTACATATTCTAACCAAAAAATAACATTCTAGGCAGCAGTAGAAAAAGGAGCCAACAAACAACAGAAGACCGACGAGTGGAGCCTTACTAAAAGTGCTCAGTTTATGAAAATGATAATTATGATCTCGACTTGTCATCATTTTTTTTATAATCAAGTTTAAATTCTGAGTGATGTGATTAATCAATCACAAATATGAACATTGTTAGCGATCGTAGGTATTATACTACGAGCGTTATATGATGATCCCTATGACAGTTCGTTAGCGCTTAACATTGTACTGACGTCCTATCACATCAAATCCTTTAGAGGTCCATTAAAAAGACGAAAAAATCATAATTGTGTACAATTGTAAATTATAAAAATGAATATTAAGAAATTATTACGTAATGTTCGGAAATAATAGAAAAAAACTCAATGCAAATGTACATGGTACGTGCTGCAAAAGTTACGTCGTCAAGCTGTTATCGACTAAGAAGGGACACATCGATAAACAAAATATCGATAATTAGTTGGAAATATAAAACAAATGCTTTGAGTTTGTATTTTATTTATATCAATCTGAATCTGATACAGGGTCAATCGGATCTTCAAAATCTGAGTCTGAACTGCAGCTATCCGTGACGTTTATTATTAACGGTTGGTCAATGATATTGTCGTATTGTACATCTCGATCCCAGTCTTGTAAGCAAATTTTCTTCGTTCTTTCGACCACTTTTCGCCAATCGTCAGCTGTCACTTGAGCGCAAGCTTCTTCCAATAAAACCATCATTTTATTTGCCGTGAATGGCGGAGTTGTGTTATGCCTAGCTGCATGACCTGAAAATATTTGTACATTCAGTAATTATTTTTAGAAATATATGCATATACATAATATTATATAAATAAAAAATATAGATACCTTTGATCTGCGCCCATATCAACTCGATTGCATTATATTGGCAGTGATAGGGCGGTAACCGAATTACCGTGTGTCCATTTGATTTGGCCAATTCATCCAAAAAATATGATGGGTGCGTCTGTTGTTTGTGAAAGTTCAACAGTCTAACCAACTCTTTTTTTAACATCTGACTGTCAGTTTCCACACCATTGCCGTGTAACCACTCTATAATTTCAGCTTTTTTGTTATTGCTGCTGGGGGGTTTGTTAATTTGAACTGAGCGATATGAAGCATTGTCCATTAAAATATAGTGAGGCTCATTCAAATTTTCTAATAGTTTTATAAACCATGTCTTAAAGTTTTCGAAATTCATTTCCTCGTGGTACTCCGTTGTTTTCACTGACTTAAAAGCCCACAGGCAATTCGGCACAAAACCTGTAGCTGTGCCAGCGTGGCAAATGATTAAGCGCTGGCCCTTTCCTTCAGGAGTTTTTGTGCTGGATTTCGCTGTGTCATCCGTCCATGCCTTACCTACAGTATGATTGGCGTTCAGCCATGTCTCATCAAAATCAAAATCAAAATCAAAAATAATTTATTTTGCATAGACCATTAAATCGGCACTTACAAAACGTCAACATAAAGTAAATATTAAATATTAACTAATACTAGTAAATGGACCACCGGTTCGAAACGCGGCCCAGACCTGAGAAGACTCCGGCAAGAAACTCAGCGGGCTTTTTTTTTTTTTGGTCTATTTACAAAACATTTACTTAGCCTAAAACTTATGGTCTAGATACAATGTTTTGCTTGAGTAGCACAGCAGAGCGAACAGCTCATTTCCAAGCTTGTTTATCATTTAAATATTCTTGGATTTTATAATAGCCTTTCTGGCACAGTTTGCTCTTTACTGTATTTTTAAATTTATTAACAGGTAAATCTCTGATTTCATTAGGAAGCTTGTTAAAAAAGCGAATACAGTTGCCCTGGAAAGAATTACTTATTTTATGGAGTCTGCTATGACAAACTACAAGATTGCTTTTATTTCTAGTATTTATATTGTGCCTGTCACAAAGTCTTGGAAATTTTGCAATATTTTTCCTGACATACATTAAGTTTTCGAAAATGTATTGTGACACTACGGTTAGAATATTCATCTCTTTAAACTTATCTCGGAGGGAGACTCTTGGGCCCAAATTATAAATAGCTCGCACAGCCCGCTTTTGCAAGACAAATATCGTGTTTAAATCTGCGGAATTACCCCAAAGGAGAATTCCGTAGCTCATAATACTATGAAAATAGCTGAAATAAACTATTCTAGCCGTATCCACATCTGTTAAAGTCCTAATAATCATAATAATATCATAATCTTTTTTACAGCATAGGAAGCTGAGCTTAATCTACTAGCTATTTTTTCTATATGTGAACCCCACTGAAGTTTAGCGTCAATACTCAAACCTAAGAACACTGTCGATTCCGCAAGGCTCAACAATTGTCCATTGAGTTGTACATTGGTTTCTACCTGTGCAACATTAGGCAGAGTAAATTTAATACATTTAGTTTTATTCTCATTAAGGCAAAGATTATTTATATTAAACCAATGGACCACTCTTTTGATTGCACCATTCACTTCGTCATAATTATCGTGTTGCCTTTTAATTTTGAAAATTAACGAAGTATCGTCAGCAAATAAAATAATACTATTATTGTCCCTTACATAGTAGGGAAGGTCATTTATGTAAATTAGAAATAAAAATGGTCCAAGTATCGAACCCTGCGGAACGCCCAACGAAACCACAGATCCTGCTGAACATGTACCGTTAACATCGACCCTCTGAATTCTATTGTTCAAATATGAAGTCAGAAGCTCGAGAGCCTTGTTCCTTATTCCGTAATGTTCTAATTTCCTGATTAATGTGTCATGGTGAACGCAATCGAAGGCCTTGGATAGATCACAGAAGACACCTAGAGCATCATGCTTATCCTCCCAGGCTTCGTAAATACAATTTAACAGTTCTACACCAGCATCCGTAGTCGAACGTCCCTTAGTAAACCCAAACTGTTTATCATGAAACAATTTGTTTTCACCAAAATGGGTCAGCAACTGTCCTAGAATTAGTTTCTCAAATACTTTACTCAAGGTTGGCAACACAGAAACGGGTCGGAAATTCGAAGGATCTGTGGCGCTGCCGGCCTTGAACAAAGGTATGACTTTGCTATATTTCATTAAATCAGGAAATGTACCACTGTTGACACAGTCATTAAACACAGTTGCTAGATGGGGAGCAATGACATCAATTATACTTGCCACAGTTTTGACTGATAATCCCCATAGATCCGCGGTCTTTTTAACATCAATTGTTTTAAACGCTTTAACGATGTCCTTGCTATTAACAACCGTGAATACGAACGTGTTCTGACACCTGTTTGTTGATTCTACAAGCAATGCCTCAGCGGAAATGGAAGACGACAATGAACGATTGACAATGACGACAGCAATGCCTCAGCGGACTGACGATCAAGGTATACTACCTTCTCCCAGTAATCAATTTGTTTGATTTTGCGAAGAAAATCGCATCGTAGTAAAGCTCCATTAATATTTTTCTCTTGTCACATTTTTTATAGCGGAATCCACATTTTTTCAAAACAATTCTAAGAGAAGTAGCACCGCCTTTGAAGAGTTCTGCAGCTTTTAATGAAGAT
Organism: Eilema sororculum; assembly: GCA_914829495.1. Taxonomy (NCBI): domain Eukaryota; kingdom Metazoa; phylum Arthropoda; class Insecta; order Lepidoptera; family Erebidae; genus Eilema; species Eilema sororculum. The sequence continues at coordinate 14,225,296 of OU618548.1, forward strand.
AATAACTTCTGGCAGGTCGGTAGTTCACCTCGTAGGTAGTAACCATAAATATGATTGCGTATAGCATCTAAATCAAATTCATCAGGTTCTGTTTATATGACATAACCTTTTCTTTTTCTTTGGTGTTAATAGTTTATTGTCCTCCATGGACGACTCCCCAAATTTTTCCTTTGTTATTCGAGAAACAGTAGCCTTTCCGATTCCTAGAGCATCGGCTACACGATCGCGAACATTGTCAAGCGGTAACAAGGGTCCGCCATTTTGTTGTTCACGAGCAAAATAGTCTCGCAAACGAACTACAAACTCACGAACTTCACTGTTGAGAACAGTTTTCCGCTGTCTTTTCGGCATTTTGCAAAACCGAAAATCAACAAACAGGTAACAGAAAATCAACAAATAACACAAAACAGCGAAAACAGAAACAAAACTCAGCTAACAAAGAAAGACGTGGCGCATACAAGGCGTTAGAGCACTCGTATGACGCGATGTGATGCGGTGTGACAAGAAGACAAAACAGACTGACAAGACATGACATTACTTTTTTATCTAGTGTTTTATGTCCATCAATGCGCGTAGTCTTTTTTTCAAAATAAATAAATATTGCTTATTATGTTGAATGGCCTGGCTGAATGACATGACATTTGCCTGAAAAAACAGTATTTTATCGAAATTGTTTCGCATAATTATTACAACTGTCAGTTGAAACGTCATAGGGATCATCATTCGGCGATACCACTATAAACATGACAACCTACACGTGATATGTAGGTACAAGTTAAGTAGGCTCTTACTTAACTTCGTGTTACCTACAGGATAGAGTGGAGCTAACAAGTTAAGTGGCTACTCAGCAGATACCAGTAGGAGCCAGTTTCTCAATCCTAACATTCTTTGTTTACATTCTGTCATCTCGATTGTTTACTTAAATGATTGTGACGCACCTATACATTAACAAGTTCACACTGCGTAAACCTACTTCGTAACAATCGAATTCATTCACTTATTTCGGCCGACCTGCTACTTGCATATATACTTCGAGTAGGTAAGTGTTTATTTACGTATGTGTCCGTCCGTTCCATTTCGGAATCGCTAAGCTACGGGTCAATACACTCCAATAGCTTTGCATACAAATATAAACACGGCAGATATTTAAATATAGTATTTTTATATTAAAAATAGAGATAGATACCTACATTAAACATAGCAGAAATCCATTTCTATTTTCAAAATTCTGACAAGTCAACCGGTGTGTTTCATACTCTTAAGTAGGTGCACAATAAGGTAGTGTCCTATTTTTTTTATCATCTTAAACTGTACATATGGCAATAATTTAGCCATAATTTTTGCAGGTATTCAGAAGTTGACCAGAAGGAAAGCTGCACTAATACCATCACAGGGATCTTGCACAACAAGATGAGCTTAAAGGAGATCAAGCCAACATCCATCAAAGTTTGTCATCGCCTCGGGCCGCTTAAACCAGGCCACAACCGCCCCATCCTGGTAAGTTTCGACACGATGGGTACAAAAGCCGCAGTCTGGAGCCCGAAGACGAGGTTAAGGGGGTCCTCAATATTGGAGAAGGAGTTTCTAACTAGGAGCCGACAGACAGTGTTTGTTACAGCCCGTCTGCACTTCTGCGTACCTAAGTACCTACTACTCTTACTAACTAGTAACACAGCAATTGCTAGAAGACCATTATTCTTTTGTTCTAACAAGTAAAGTAGACTAGATACATACATATTTATGTATACTCTAGCTCTCTACTGAGAATTTCTTAAGTGTCTATGTCTACCTCACGTGCCAGGTATAGTGCGTCAAGAAAGTCGTGAAATTAATGTTGAAGGAACTAATATTTTTCATTGTATTTGCAACACTCAATAACTGTCAAACTGAGTTTTCAGCTGTCATTCCTTGTTTTGTTGTGGATATGTTTCGTACATGGTTTCGTATATCTTTTGCGTTCATTTAATTTATTTACGTCTAGTAACAATATAAAGTGTAAAAATGAATGGCAATGTGTGTATTAGTTGTGAGAGACATGTCGTACTCAAAGTATTTCAGGGATATAGTATGATATACGGCGGGATTTCAAACCGGCAAGCTGGTTTCTGATTTGGAGGATATTTAAGGCCAAACAGCTAAATAAGCCGGTACGTACATATATTTTAATGTTAAACACGGTATGGGAAATGTAATCTATTAAAAATTATGTGTATTAAGTGAACATTTTATTTTTCAAAGCATTGTTTTCATTTGTCGTGGTTGAGTCATTATCCTACGATTTTAAGAAATCGTAGTACGATACTTTGACGTTTTTGAACAGTCTTGATCCATTTTGTATTAACCACTGAGGCCCTTTGGACTACTAAAATATTACACGGTATATACAGCTGTATTTATCCAGTACCGTACGTTTTTATTTGTTTCAGATTTTCAAAAGCACATTTCAAGACATATCATTTCAGTATGTGATGTGATGATATATCCAGTGAGTCAGAAACTATCGAGTTTCAAGCAGCATTTTGGGTGTTCAATACTCACTCCAATAAGTTAATGTTCTAAAAGATTATAATTATATTATATTATAATACGTACTGTATCTACATCTTTTGTTTTCATTGTTTAATACTTTAGAACGTCTGTAAAAAAATCGACTGTCTAGCTATCACGGTTCATGAGACAGACAGGTGGGCTTTGGGTAAGGTATTACTCGGGACATGTTTCTTGGACCTAAAATATGCTCAAAACAGATTTCACAATTGTGGGTCTAATAAAGTTAAAGTGTACCACTGAGTAAGCGATTCTGTGACCAGAGCGGTGGTGGACGAGCTCAAAGTCACCAAGCATAGATTATTACAAAACAATCTGCGCGCGCCAGGCCAAACAATTAGTTTATCTCGCAGCTTAGATTCATAATAGTGTCCCGAGGCATATCCTAAAAACGTCCGACACGGCGTGTCCTTGTATATGAGGCCTTATACTCATTTATCGGGGTGTAAGGTTAACGGCATTTTCCTCACACCCCAGTTAACTTTGAGCCTTATACGGGTTTAAGACGGGCCTCTTGGGTATCCTCATTTAACCTCTATACCCACTGCTAGTCACAGGGACTCGTGGCGAGTATCCGAGCAGCTCTCTATAGGGCTGCTCCTGCCGCGGCCGTTAATTGCAGTAAGTGGTAGCGTCTCCCATGTGCTGAGTAAGAGAGTGAAGCATTGCCGTTAGCGTTGTACAGGTTGCATCGAATGGAGGCTTCGGATCACGCGCACCAAATTTAACATAATATCTGTGCTTCTAAATCCCGTGTGCTTGTCTGCCACCTGAGTGATTTGACAACCATGACTTCTAAACTCAATCACTCCGCACTCGTTGATTTCGAATAGTTGTTAAAGATTTTATTTGCAAAAGTTAATATCTAAATGCTGTTGCAAGCCCTGCAACCATTTAAAAAGGATATAACGACTATTCTGTAATTAAGTATATATAATTTTCTAGCTTGAAGTTTGATTTATCTCTAAAGTTTGCGCCATAAGTGCCTAAATAAAGTGAATGAAATAATTGCCGTATTTTTTTTTCACTTTTATTCACCTACTATCCTACTATCGTAATGAAATCATACCATAAAAAGCAACAGATCAAGTCTGTTTAGTTATAGTATGACCGGGATACCAGATTAAGCGCAGCAGCGCCACCCTCAATTTTCACGACTTTCTTGACGGGCTATAGACTGCTACGGGTATAAAAAATACACAACTAAGTATTTGAAATAGTGTAGGTAATATTTCATCACAAAAGCCACCACGGCTCATGAGCAATGCGCGACTTCCATCTAATACCTAAGTACTTTTTATTTATTAACCCTTCTGACCCTTCTTAGACTTCGGTGAACTAACCACAACCTTAGTCTCTGTCTCAGATTTCCTAGGCTTCCTTATTCTACTGGGATCTCGAGACTTCTCCAACATCTCGAAAAAATGATTGACGGGGCTGAGCCAACCAAATCCATGTTCCGCTTTCCCCAACCAAGTATGTCCATTGGGGTCTGTCAGCCGAAGTTTACCTGTTGGACAGTTTTCGAGAAAGTCGCACTCCAATAAACTACCATCAGGGTAATAATATTTGCCCCGAGAGTTGTAGCACCAGTCTTTGAACAGGCCTTGGTACCTGGAGCCGTCGGTATATGATATAATTACGTCCTCATTAGCGCCAAGTTTGTCGTTGTCCCAAACTCCAGAATAGACGTCGCCCTCAGCTGTTTTGTACTCGCCAGCACCTAAAACCGTAATGTTGTTGTCAAAGCCGTTAGAGGGCCGACTCGTAAAACGTGTTAACATTCTTGTTAGTATAAAGAGTCGTGAAGTTTCGATGTCGTTAAATTATACTGCATTTAACACTGAAACCGATATATTCGATTAGATCGGACCAAATAGGTGAATAATGTACCTACCTACTTAATTGTATTCACAACTTTTTTATGTTTTACAATTACAAAGTAAAACATAGTTGACCATAGTGTGCCGGTTTCGAGTTAAAACTAGCATTTTTAGCACAAAGCTTTAGGTATCTCGTTTGGGTTAAACTACTTACCTTTTTTTAAAATACAAAATACATACAATAATACATACCGGATGTAAGGGGCACGCTCCCGAACCCGAAAACCCCTAATGGTACTCCAGGTACATAACACATTGGCATAACAATATAATCGATTTGGACAAAAAAAAATTTTTTTGATTTTTTTTATGAATTTTTTTTTTATTTTGCATTATTTACTCTCCATCGTATTAGTAAAGCTAAATGAAGCGGTAATTTCATAATTCAGAAAAAAATCTAAAAAAAATTTTTTTTTTGTCCAAATCGATTTTATTTTTATGCCAATGTGTTATGAACCTGGAGTATCTACTACTAGGGGTTTTCGGCTTCGGGAGCGTTCCCCTTACACCCAGTATAACAATTCATACCATTGCAAATGGCTATAGGTACCTATGCATTCTTAATCGTCTATCGTATTGGGAGCAATCTGTAAGGATGTTTTCAGAAATAAAATAAATGAATAACTAAATAAATATTCAATCAATTATCCTGCCACTGCTGGACGTAGGCCTCTCCCAATTTGGGAGGCCATATTAAGTATTTGTAATTTTATACCTACCTGCTGAGCGGGAATCGAACCTACGACTTCTGATGTAACAGTCGAATGTAACACATTCATAGAATCTAGATTAAAAAAATTTTGATTGTTATTTTATTATAATTCGATCAACCAATGACAGCCTCCGTGGCGTGGCGGTAATGCACGCGACTGCCACGCAGGAGGCGCGGGTTCGATTCCCGCTAAGTGCAAAAATTTGTATGCATGAATATGGCTATTTGCATTGGTCTGGGTGTTTCTATGTATAACATGTATATAATCAGAAAAAAAAAGTATATAAGTATGTTTATCCGCATTCTAGATTCCATAACACAAGCTATAAAAGCTTACCATGGGTCTAGATAGCGTTGTGTAGAATGTTGTGGAATATTTATTTATACCTGTGTCGCCTTTGTCTAGAATAAGTTACGCACCATGCATTTTAGCAGTGCGATCTTTCTTCTTGGCTTCGAAATTTCCGTCGTAAGTGTCTGCAGTATCGAACGTGAAGACTCCTTGGTCCTGTACCACTAGTATTTCTTTCTCCTTTGCTTTGTTTTTCATATCCGCCTCAGAGAGGCCCAATTCACTGGTCATGTTTGCGGATCTATAAAAAATTATTATTTTTACTTATTGGAGTAGTTATATAATGGCATGGGTGGGTCCTACTGGTTCTTTTGGGGTTGAAAATAATTGACTACTTACTTATGAGCACTGTAGTTAAGTCCGCTTAAACAGTTTGTTTTATTCGTAATGTACTTATAGGAGAATTTGGAACGCTCCAGGCGTGGCTCGGTAGCTCAGAGGTCAGAGCATTCCCCCTGTGACTGGTTCAAGCCGCGCCTAGGCAGCTCAATAATTTCCAATCTTAATATAGTTTAATAGCGAGCATACTACCTAATTGCTTTAAAATTTTGCCCCTGGCGCACCGCGTGAAGGTTCCGGACTCTTTAGTTACTGCTACTAAACGTTAGATATTTGCTACCCTCCATTTTACTACTAGTCTCACCTTCAATAATTGTTTATCTCATAGTTTTACGCCTGTAGAATTCAATGATCAAACCCAAAATAAAAAACTAAGTTTTTTATAAGCAGGCGCCACTCGCTAGTCACAAACCTATGTATCTGAAAATAATGTCTAGTAATAATAGGTAATTAATACATACTTGTATATTCCCTATTTACCGCGATAAGTGTGTTAACTGTAATTTATTAGCCGTCCTCGTTTGCTTTTTATCAAATAATGTTACAGTTGACGTGTGAAAGTGTCATGTAATGTCAGATCGCGTGTGGTTTTTGCACGCAAGGAGTGGTGGCCGTGACACAATTACAAATACTTACGTCTAATAATAAAATATATAATTAAATACTATAACCAACTATAACAAGGTTAATTATAATAGCTAACACATCACCAGGCAGCGGCGGGAGCGGCGGATCGGTCTTGATCGTCCTGCGCCGTGTAAGCCTTCTCCTTTCATCATTTGTTGATTTATTGTGATATACATGAATTTAAAAGTACGGAGCCTCACAAGCCAACCCCCTGAAAGGCGGATACCCTATGGACGGACGATGCTCGGGTTACCTCTCGGGGTTGAGGCGTAAGACAGCAATCACTCCCCTAAAACCCAAAATAAACTAAATGTTCGAAAAACATCGGAAAAAATGAAATGCTCAAGTGATACTTGAACTCACAACCTTTCCCTTACAGGGGGAATGCTCTTCCAACTGAGCTATTGAGCCACACCTGAATCATTTCGAATTTTCTTTATCATTATATCCGTCTTTTAAAGGCGACGGTGGAGGAGAGTAGGTTGAACTTAAAAGTTAGCATAGTAAATGCTATGAAAAAATTCATTCAAATAAACTAAATATTGCTCGAAAATTCATGGTTGTAACTGGAATACAGAACCTTTTGGCAACATATTCATATCACGTACTACTAAGAAGTTTTGTAAATCCTTGCCTGCGTGAGTAGATCATGAGAAGATCCAGAGATGTATACGTAAGTGGTAGATTAGATCCAAATAGTCATTTTTTTTTATTTTAATTTATTTTAACAAAAAACATTTACATGCATGACATACATAGCCCCACAAAACCGTGTGATCGGTTTGTCTGCAGGATCCAGTCTCCGTACAATTGTCATGTTTCAAAATAATATTTTATAGTCATACCTACATACATAAAACATACAAAAAAAGGCATCTAATGAGGCCGTCAAGCTGAGTGCCACCACTGTTAACATGGTAAATGTTTACGATGGTGACCCTCTTTCCGAGACTTTGCCTTTAGCTTAACATCAGGCGAGGTGAAGTCAAATTGACGTGTCCTGTATAAAAAAAAAAAAAAAAAAAAAATGCTGCACATATATGTTACATTGTACTTACGTTTTTTTCTCGCTACCATGTTTGACCAAGATCGGACGAAGTGCCTCCACTTCACATTGTCTTTGCTATCCATGAAAGCTGGAAATCGAAATCTCGATTGTGGCCAAGATTAGGTACAGTCAAAATAAAACAAATGGTCTGTAAGTAAAATATATTTAACTAACATTCATATAATTACTTTCACTATCAAAATGCTATACATGGTGTTAACAAATAATCATAGCTCGTTTTACGTGTAAGATCGTGCATTCACTTTCTCTTCGTGATTCGATAATTATATGTTTATAATTTTATTCCAGGCGCAAAATAAAAACTATAAACATCAAATAGATCCTTGCTCCACTACTAAAATGGATGAAATAAATATATAGGTACATAAAAAGTACTAAAAACATTCGTTCTAATTCGTGTTTGTATACGTTCCCCATAATATCGCTGTGATAAAAAAATGAATCGAGTCTTCAAATTCGAACAGTAGTCATCCTTACATATCTAGATAAAACTTTGAATAATATAAATAAATAATGACTTAATTTTGTAAGGGCCCTGCACATCCTTCGAATAATCGTGTTGTTATTAATATCTCGTCAAGTTTAATTGCGCAGTATGCTTTGTGGCAGTGTGTTTTATCCTTTCGCAAGAAGAGACTTAGTACTATAGACACGCAGCCTATGGTAAGTCTCATTATAAATGATAAAAAAAGTAATGTTAGCGTTTTCATTGCCTATTTTATTCCCCGTTGCTAGTAAAAAAGTAATGTTAGCGTTTTCATTGCCTATTTTATTCCCCGTTGCTAGTAAAAAAGTAATGTTAGCGTTTTCATTGCCTATTTTATTCCCCGTTGCTAGTAAGCTCATGCTGCTTACATTCATTCCTATCGACGACTAGGTATGTAATTAAACTGCTATGCCCAAAAAGTGAGTCCTCGTAGTGGAGTGAGATTCGAAACTGCTATTTCGCGACTATCAACATGTTAGGTGACCTCTTCCGTATTTTTCTGTTTCCACAAAGGTTTGTTTAGTATACTTTAGACTGTATATTAATACGAAATCTCTAACCTCTTATGACAGTACAAAATAGCTTCATTTGCTAAGTGTTGTGAAATATCAATGTGTAAATATCAAGTGGTGTGTAGTTATGAGACTGCAGGTGTACTATAGGGTGAATTTGTATTGATATTTTTTAAAGTAATCTAATATCCATAATTTACTTAATAAAGAGCATTGAATAAGAGTTTAAATAATAATAGTTTTGGTAAACGTTTTGTAGCTACAAATATATTTAAAAAATACTAATACACTATCAATACTAAACATAAACTTCAAAAAAACATACTTTTTAATCTATATCCTACTTGGTATCGGAATACTCTTTCCAAAACATCATACTTAGAATATGTATGTATATCCCAACATACTTCTAAGTATGATTTTTTGGACAGATTATAATTCTCTTCATTTCAGAACTTCATATTTAAGGAATTAAGGAAAATAATATTTGTATATTTACAACAACTGTAAAATAGTTTGGAAATATAATAAGGCTTTACAACATACTGCGCTTGACTGTATAACATTCAAAAATATTTAAAAAGAAAAAACAATTAACAAGTTACACAAAGAAAAGTAATAAATAAATTAGTTACATTTTGATACACTTTGAAACACTACCCAATCGAAGGACATCCCAATAACAGTTTGTCGTTTGACTACAATTCGAAAACTGGATATCGCGAGGTAAACAAATCACAGTACACAACGTATAACGCAAAACTCAACAATTAATAAAACGGTACCTAGAGCACTACGATATCCAAGTTCGAAGTGTGTCCACAGGATCTTCAGAGGATATTCAGAGGATTATGTTAACTGGATCTTCGAGGTTCTCCATTAGTGCCTTCATCCACTGTGCTCCCACCGCGCCGTCGATCACCCTGTGGTCCGCTGATGCGGTGAATGTCACGAAATTCGCCACGCGGAATCTAAAATATACCAAAATATTAATACTCAATATACTATTGAGTACTGATGCCGCGTGGAATTCTGTTCCAGTTCCCATGTCCTATGGGATATTTTTTTTTAAATCTTCCGTTTAACTTTAAGGACATACGGAAAAATAATTAGCCGTATCGTTTGAGTCAGACTTGAGTTATGCGTTTAGTAACATCCATTTTTATTATTTAGGTAGATATCAAATCAAATTTACTACTAGATTAAATCAACCAGAATGTACTTAACGTAATACACATAACAAAAACAGCGGCAGTGAGCGTAACGACTTCGTGAACACCGCACGCTCTCAAATAAGATTCGGTTAGAAAGGTGTGGCGGAAATCCAGCTACACCCATTTTGTTAGGTTACTTTAGATACTGCAAGGAGGCGTAGGAGGCCCGTAAAGCGCGCTACAAAATCGATCTGCTATTCAATAAATATTCATTCGTCTCAAATTACTAAGTGCTAACAATAATATTGTGAGGTGTTCGGATGAACCATTTACTTAAATAAATAACGTAAAGTAACATAAATGTATTCCCCGGATAAAAAGTATCTACGTGGACTATATGTATCTAAGTGGACTATATGTATTTCTGTGCCAATATTTAGAATTTAATAGAATATTCGTAGAATGAAGACGTCGGCTCCCAGCCGGATGAACTGACGGCGACTGATTGCGGAAGGCAGAGGACCGATCGCTATGACGCACAATGGGGCGCCTATATAACCCAGCAGTCAACATCAAACGGCTAATTGAATGATTGGTGTCGCTCAATATAGGTACTTTATTGTACTGCTCCGACTATATCAAGTGTATTATATCAATTATGTAGGTATTTTGTAATTTACTAGCTGTTGCCCGCGGCCCCACCCGCGTGACATTGTGATCTCGTTCTCGCAGCTTATAGGAAACTATTCCAGGGATTAAAATAGTCTTGTATTGTTTCAGACTATAATATATCCTTGTACAATCAGCGTCAGAAATAACTTGACAAGGAAGTCTCAAAATGATATATGAGAAAAAATCCATCTATTTTATTAATTTATATGGTATTATTGTCCAAACTAAAGTTGTATACTAGAACCAAATATCAGAACTATCAGATAACTGGAAGGGTGAACAAAAAAAAATAAGATTTTTTGAGTACTTAACATCTTTCTGATGTTAACTGTGCCAAGTTTCAGCAAGATTCGTGCAGCCGTTGAATATCTTTTTTTTCGTGCGGAAATCCCCTCGAATACCTCCGCGCCGGAGCTGGAAGAGGTTATGTCGGACTCGAACCGACTAAAACCGTACGCCGACTGAGGGTCGTGGTGCTAGGCCGGAGGTGAGGTTGTCTTCGACATATCCCTCGCACCCCGGCTGACCCAAGGCCATCTCTTACGGTCTGGCCCTCCTCGGGAATGGAGACAACCCGATTCGCCCCCGGAATGGGGAGGCGCGCTTCTGAGTGCGCCGCCGCCGTGGCCTGCTTCTGCTGGGGTGGGCGGCGGCTCCACCCGTCACCCCCAGGCCCGCGCTCATGGGGGACGGAGGTCAGTCAGTGCCCTCCGACGCCCGAGTTGCCTGCGCGCGCGGGCGGTTATCAATCACTCACTCAACTGACAAACATCCAAAAATATTTTAATGAGCAGGAATGCAATTAATACAGCTTACCCCTTGTCTTCATTTTCATCGACGATCACTTGAGGCTGTAGCCCACCGCACGCCACTATTAACGACTGCGGAGGATTGATGATGGCGTTGAACATTGTGATACCTGGAAATAACACATAAGCATCATTCTCCTGCCCTCATCCCATATTTATTTAAAGTGGACGCAACATGTGTTTTACATTCACCTCTGGTCATTGGTTATAAATAAATAAATATTCCACAACATTCTACATAACGCTTCTACATAAAGCTTGTGTTATGGGATCTAGAACGCGTACTCGGCGGGTTTTTTGATACTCGGTACTCGGCCGAATAACTCGGTTTGAATGCCGAGTATTTTTGCCGAGTACTTTGTTTAAGAAAAGCAATATATTTAGGTATTAAATATAATTAAAATAACAGTGTTAATCAAAAAGTCAAATTTTAAAGTATTTATTAAAGTAAATGACTCGAAAAGGGTTTGCAGTATTTTAATTGCATTCGATTGTGACGACGAAGTTGATGCTACTGGCTCAAGATATTGAAATATTTTCCGCAAAGGAATAATTTTCCAAATCTTTAAACCCTACTGTGCGTTTTATTCTAACATGGCTTAACATAGCCGTCATAGAAGCCTTTCGACCAACACCACTACGTGAAATTATAGAATTGCATAAAGTACATTTCACTTTTGCTTTATCTTCTACAATCTCGTCTTAAAATGCCGCCGCTGGCCTCTCGACCGTCGTGAACCTTCTTCTTAATCATAGCGTTAACCTCAATCGCATCCGAAGCTTTTTTACTTGGGATCTGGGGTCCTGGGGTATAACTGCGGATTTGGCTGAACTTCGATATTTTCTGTGAAGCGACTGCCATCTGACCTCCACAACCCAGAGGCGATATCATAAGCATTGCAGTCAAACCAACCAACTGTCGTGAACCTGTTTGTACTTATATACGAGCGGCAAATGGGAATTCGATTGAACCGAGTTACTCGACCGAGTACTCGAAAAAAAAATTGAGCCGAGTAAAACTCGGTACCTACTCGTTACTCGGCAAAAGTGTTACTCGGCGCATCTCTAATATATATTATACATAGAGACACCCAGACCAATGCAAATAGCCATATTCATGCATAGAAATATTTGCACTAAGCGGGGATCGAACCCGCGCCTCCTGCCCAGCAGTCGCGTTCACTACCGCCACGCCACAGAGGCTGTCATAGGACTGGTGTGACGTCACTGGACATCGCGTATGCTTAGAGAAATGCACAGCAGGTCCTCGTCCTCCTCACCCCATGTATGTAGCTGTCCACTTAAATAATTAACGCCTTCCTTATGACATTACTTTTATCTCTACACATGTCCGAGAAATACCACTAATTTCAAGCTTCCTCTAATGGAAATAACACTTAAGTAAATCATTGATTTGCAGTTCCTATAACTTAATTTGGGAACCATTTCTGATTCCTTGTTAGACTTCATCAAGTCAACTCAAATCGGAAATTTGTAAGTATATTTAGAACAAAAAAGCCCGCCATATTACGCAATTATGGCGTCCCACTAAACTGTGACGTCATGTAACCATCAAAGTCAGCTGTTTAGTGAGCATTCACTTGGCAATAGCTGATATGAAATGATTATGTACAAACGTATGACGTCAATATAGACGGTGGCCGTGTCGATATTGACGTCACACTAGACCGTTTTTTATTCCAAGGCGCCAGACAGACTCGTTCTTTTGGCAGTTCTTTATATAATCCATTATTTTTTTAGACAGTTGTATAGTCATCGTTTTACAAACCATAATTTAAACGGATATCATAGATATACGTATGGCAACCGGGACCAACGGTTCACAGTGCTCTCGAGGCACGGACGGATGGTTACCCATCCTAAGACTGACTTGGTTATTACTGCTTAACTTTGCAATATGTTGACCTACTCGGTTAGCCATTAGCCTGGTTTAGCATCCTGTAGAAAAAAAAAAAATCTTATAACATTCGACAGTCTCTGTGGCGTAGCGGTAGTAAACGAGGCCGCTACGCAGGAGGCAAATATTTGTATGCATTAATATGGATGGGTGTGCGTTGTTTTATAGACAAAAGTTTCATATAATTTCGTTTTACAGAAAATGTTTCGCATAATTTCGTTTCATAGAATAATCAATATACATAATACTTACTTTAAAGATTTTTAAATCATTGACTTCTGTTTCACATAAATTTTAATGTTAGAATAATCATTTCATAGAATAACAAATCAAATATTCTTCTTTTTTATATTGGTTATTTCATATAAAACTTATTTGCGCAAAGATATTTTCTGGGTGGTTTAAAAAAAAATTACCACGAAGGCTAAGGCGAGAGCTCCGCTTCGCTTCGCCCTCGCCTTAGCCTTCTAACCTAACCTATCCGAGTCGGGGTATTATCTAATTAAATTACTACAAGCAATCGGGAAAAAAAAATGTATCTAAATTTTACTGTTTGAAATAGATGGTGGTTAGTGGTTGTTTTTAAGATTCCTTAAATAATAATTCTAGTTTGATAAGTATGTTAAACAAAAATATGTGAAAAAAAAATCATTAAATTGTGTTTCTGTGTAAAGTGATTCATTGTGGTAAATTGTCTTTGAAACAATAATATTCGAAATAAAAATATAAGAACCAAATATTATATGAAACATTTTCTGTAAAATGAAATTCTATGAAATTTCTTTCTACGAAATAAGGCGCTCCCAATATGGATATTTGCATTGGGCTGGTCATGCCTCGGAGAGCACGTTAAACCGTGTCGGTCCTGGTTGCCATATGAACATCTATGGCAGTCGTTATTGGTAGTTGGAGCTCCAAAAACGACAATAACTGAGTGAACTGCAATGTTTCGATATCACCCTTGAATTGTGGAGGTCAGATGGCAGTCGCTTCACAGAAAGTATATGCAGTTACACTGGTAAAGCGAACCCCAGTCTCCAAGTTGGAAGCTTCAGAGGCGACTGGGATTAACGCTAGAATGAAGACGAAGAACAAAAATTAACATTTGTATAAATCACATACCATACATTCCAAGGTTTGAGACGGTGACGGTGCCTCCCTGGTACTCTTGAGGCTGTAACTTGCCCTCGCGTGCCTTGGCGCCCAGTTCCTTCATATTCTTAGACAGGTCGATGATCCCGCGCGAGTCCGCGTTGAACAAGATCGGAGTTATGAGACCCGACGGCGTCGCTACCGCTACCGATACGTCTACGTTACTAAACCTGTGGAACGATTAAAGATATGTGTTCAGATTAAATGTTTAATTTACATAACATAAACACACGCCTATATTCCCCGAAGGGCTAGGCAGAGGTGCTAGCACCCACATTTCGCCAGTTAAGGTTTAGGTCCCAATGTAATAGGTGGCGAGCCTATTGCCATTAACCGGGCACTTATAAACCTGCGATAAATACACACATAACTTCGAAAAGCATCGAAAAGTCATTGGTGTGTCCAATGGTAAACCTGGGATCGAAACCGAGACCTCGTCTCAGCAGTCCATTACCCATACCACTAGGTTTAATTTATTTATTTAGTTTAATTTATTCATTGTTATATTGCCGTGTTCGTTCCCGGTGGAATAGAATAGGGCCACTCCATCTCTTCTTGTGGGCGTCGTAGAAGACGATAGGGCTATTCTCCATCCGACAGTAAACATACAGCCCATGATTGAGGACCCGCTTAACGGCAATAGTATTAATACACGTCTGTCTAACCCTTCGGGAATTACAGGCGTGAGGATATGAGTATATGGTTGGATTTGACGGATTGTAAATCGTGTCTTAAACAATTGAATAAGATATGTAAAAAATGTAAAATTTGGAAATTTAAAAATAATAATTTGGTCCATAGGTACCTGGATTTATAAATAATATAGTTTAAAACTTACTGTTTAATGTAGGTGTCCATCCAGTATGAATTTGCAGTAGGTACTCTTTTGCAAGCCGCAGCCACGGCTTTGACAATAAAGTCATTCATGGAAATCTAGAAAATAATCATTACATATTATATAATCAAATCAATAATCTTGGATTTTCTTAAAATATTCTAGATTCATAAATATAGGCAAGCGATAGTCGCAATTACCATAAGTATAAGTTAAAGCTCGATTGTATTGTGTTTTTATAAGAGTAGGTACTTGAAAATGTTAACAAAAGTTTGTGAGGACTGTCCTTGCTCAAATCAAATGTATGATCAATTCTAATGAGGGAGCAGAACGAATAGCAAACCCGCTACCTCTAACTCACCTTCAAATCTATCTTATCCTTGGCCAATTTCTCGTTGATCCTTTTCCTAGCCGCCATAGTTTTATCGACATTGACGGTGACGCTTAGCTGATAGTGCGGGATGGATTGCTTGGAGGCCGTGAGTCTCTTGGCGATGGTGCTGCGCATTCCCGACAGTGGGATGTCGACGAAGGAGGCTCCTGGGGCCGGCGCCGGAGCGGCCGCCGGGGCTGCGGCACTGGCCGGAGCCGCCGCCGCACCTGCCAAGTCCCCACTCTTCACCGATCCGTACAACCCAGACCCTGGGCCTGCGGGTCATATGAAATAAATAGAAGCGAATTTTTTAAATCAAAATTGTAAGCGTTTTAATACGTAATTTTGAAGATTTTACCGAAATTGAGCCTTCTATTTATTTCATTTAGGATTTCTCTGACTGCAAAATTATAGTGTAAAATTTGATTTTGATAATAATCTTTCATGTTATCTGGGATTGTTCTGTACCTAACTGTAAAGTTCTAGTGTAAAGATATTTTGATAATCTAAGTGTTCTGTTGTTATTGATTGTCACCTCAATGATTACGAACTCGGAAGTCGATTTAAATACCTAATACAATGATTCATGGTTCGTGCTACATAGATTAATTAAATTCCCTTATAAAAATCATCCTTAACACACGAATGGTGTGAAAGCCCAGTAAAAAAATGAAAAGGAACCATGATTTATTCATTAAAAGAGATAAAATCAATGGAGCGGTAATTCCCGTAAAGGTAATTCCCATTAGATTTAAAAAGGGCATTGCATTAATTTTCATGCTGGTCAACACTCATGTGACTTATCATTCAATGTGGTTATGATTACAGTTGTTAACAATTTTTTAAATGAATCTACAAAACTGTAGGTCATGGCGCTACATATAAAATTGCAAAGTGATTATGAACTTTCTTTGCAAGCTGTTTCTTTTCACTTTTAAATTTACAATTTTACCAAAGGATGCAAAACATACATTCTCATACTACTTGTTGTGATACCTACTTGGGAAAGGTGGATTTTACATAAAGTTCTTGCCTGGTTTTGTATGGTCTAGTGTGTCTACAGTAAAGTTAATTTAAGAGGACATTCTCGTCACAACCCGGCGTAATTGCCAATTTGCCTTTCTGAATTGCAATTTTTAACTATAAACTGTCAGTCCAAATATTTGTTCATACTATTTTTTTTTTTCGTTATTTATAGAGCAAAATAATAATGTACTCCACTTTCTATGGAGCTCACCAGCTGTAATGTACTATCATTATGAGTTGTGTCATGTTCTTAATGAAGTTTGGAGGTCAGCAAACATATCGTTTATGACTAGAAGTCGGGAATATCCTCTTAATTAAATACAATAAATTACAATACAGAACTTATCTTCTTTCGAAACTGGTTTCGAAACATGGTTTCGAACGTGAGCGAAGCGTGAAATTCAACCTCAAAAAACAAAACCAACAAACCAATGTTTGCTTCAATAGATGCGCATCTAACTACCACCCTAGTTTTTAATTATCTCTGGCAAGGATTTTATAACTTGCATTAATAAAAGATAAGTAGAATATAAACAGAACATAAAATGTATGAAGGCTCAGTTTCGTTTAAAATCGTTTATGGCTGGTAACATTATGACTAGATATACCAATATTAGTGTTATCAAACTACTTTAGTAAAGCTAATATTAGCATTATTAAGTTAGTAAACGCATGTAAGATCAACAAAACAACTATAGGTATGATAACTAGTTTTAGTGGACAATTCGAATTTGCGTTGATCACAAATTTCAATTACCCAATGACCATCGAATATCACAGGAAGAGAAGAAACAATTTAACAAAAAGTCATGACTACTGCATGTAAAACCACACAAGCCACAAGCTTGAAATAGAGATATATACTGCTATTCTTCTACTTCGAGTGATCAACTGAATCTGTGAGTCTGTGAGTGAGAAACTGAAAAAGAAAATTTCGCACTAGATTAACTCACACAGGTCCCTAACAAAGCCTATAAGTTATATGACATTATCGTGATACGCTGTGACCGACCTCCGAGTCGTATGTTTTTGAGTTCTGCGAGTCTCCTAGCGAATGGGCTGGCGTACACCCTACCACCGGCAGCCGCTGCGGGCGCCGCTGGCGGCGGGGCGGGGGCCGCGACGGGAGCGGCAGCGGGCGCGGGAGGGGCAGCCGGCGCGGGAGCGGGAGCGGCAGCCGGCGCTGGGGCCGCGGCCGCCGGGGCCGGTGCTGCTGGAGCTGTGGGTACAAATACACAGGTTGACTAATGCCTTGATCACACGCACCGAGTGGAGTGGCGAGACAGTGCTGTCAGACGAGCTCGATTTACGTGCAAACTCGGCGCTATGTTATCTCGGTGCGTGTGCTCATGGCATGAAAACTTATTTGAACCGAAAATGTACTTAGCAAAATATCGGTGTAAATGCTCTTGACCACTCCTTGGTAGGTTAGGTCATTCTTACATTAAGAAACTATAAAGTGATAAAACTTCAGTTGCATTTTATGGAATCGCGACTGGAAACTTAGTCGCAACTCGTGTTTCGTACAATACGCGACTGGAAACTAAGAAATTATCTCAATTTCTTGTAAAAAAATTATATCAATTGTTTTTTCCGCAATCCGCCAACCTGCTGATACTTTTTCAGAGTTGGTGATTGGCTGTTGACGAGGTGACGCAATTTGCTGGCAATTCGAGTTGCGAATGTCGGTTTCGCGAAACGGTCGTGGAAATTCACGACTCCGATATCCTAGGATACCGGCGCGGCGGCGTTGTGAATTTTCTAGTAATATTTTGATTCAAGCGTTGTCATATCGGAGGAACTTTGATCATTTCAGTAGGTGACGGAGTACTTTACCAGTTAGAATAATACTAGGTACCTATAACAAACTAAAAGGGCTAACCAACTGAAGTTTTTTTTTCAACTTTTGGAGGGTTTTTTTGTGATGGGGTTTTTTAATTTTTAATTTAATTTTTGCACTTACAATCATCCTTGTAGTCCTTGAATGCAGCCACCGCATCTGCACTCTCCACAATGATGCAAAGCAATTTGCCTACTGGCACACCCTTTGCACCAGCCGGAATCAAAATCTTAGCCAAATAACCTTCATCAGGTGTTTCGAAACCCATAGTGGCCTTGTCAGTTTCAATTTCACACAGAAGATCACCTGGAAATTACAAAAATATACTCTTTTTAACCTCAATATGCTAAAGACTGATGTCATATCTTAACGACTTAAAGGAATACCTAAAGTAGCGGTTAACTATTAAGTAAACATTTATAAGTGAGATGGAATGAGTACAAGGAAATCTGAAAACATAGACCTATGAAATACAAAGGAGTTGCTTTGGGCCTGCGCCTGACTGATTAAAATTCATGGTCCATGGCCTCAGTCGTCAGTGCTGTATAAAGCACTGAGGAAGCTGTCACGAGCTTCGCCCGTGCTCGCAAAGGGCGCACACGGTGACGGCGTCGTGACGTAGCGCCACCGTGTCTGTGAACAAGCTTCCTCAGTGCTACATACAACACTAACGAGTCTGAGGACCACGGCGAATTAACCGTGAATGTGTGTGTACAATAGCACTGGAGCGGCTGTAGGGGATCAACTCAAGTTTTAACTGCAATGACTCCATATTAAAAAAACTATTTTTTGCGTCAATTATATCTACACCACATAAATAAATAAATAAATATTCCACAACATTCTACACAACGCTATCTAGACCCATGGTAAGCATAGCTTAACTAGCTTGTGTTATGGAATCTAGAATGCGGATAAACATACATAGATACTTTTTTTTTTGTAAATACTTGCATATTATACATAGAAACACCCAGACCAATGCAAATAGCCATATTCATGCATACAAATATTTGCACTGAGCGGGAATCGAACCCGCGCCTCCTGCGTAGCAGTCGCGTTCACTACCACCATGCCACGGAGGATGTCAGTTGCCTCTATCAGTTGAAGCATGTTCATGGAAAACTAAAATGACCTATTATTGATAGGAAATTATACCTTCTGATAATTTGTCTCCCTCTTTCTTTGCCCAGCTTACAATAGAACCACTCTCCATGGTAGGTGATAGAGCTGGCAATGTGACTTTTTGATGAGGAGGCAGGCTTGAATAACATCTCTTCTGAATAGGCATCCATTGTGATACACTCAATACACTTTTGTCAGGAGAACATATTCTGTGAAGACAATAGATATTTAACATCTGATAATTTGCATGATTTGGACACAAAAGTGGAACCAGTTTAAACTCCAATATATCTAATACTGCTGTACAAAAGTAGTTGAGACCCTTTTAAAGTTCATTATTATAGTTGATTTTTGGTAACTCCTACAAATTTATAATCTATACTAAGTTTTGCCCGCGGCTCCGCTCGCGTGGATTTCGGTTATCGCGACCAAACATAGTCCTCATGGTCTATCTACCCCTATACCAAATTTCATCAAAATCGGTTCAGTGGTTTAGGCGTGAACGCGTAACATACAGACAGACAGACAGACAGACAGACAGACAGACAGACAGACAGATAGACACACTTTCGCATTTATAATATTAAGAATGGAAGTATGGATTATAAATTTATATTATAAATGGGAAAGTTTGTAAGTATGGATGGATGGAAGTTTGATACTCTTTCACATAGAAAATACTGAATGATTTCAATGAAATTTTGTATGGAGTTAGGTAACACCCTGGACTAACATATAGGCTATGTTTTGTCGCGAGAACCGACATCCACGCAGGAGGAGCCACGGGCAAAAGCTAGTAGAATATAGTCCTGCCTACCTACCATAAGCAAGATTCTAAAAACAGTTGGATCTCTAAAAGAAATACAGAAAAAAGAAATTACAGTATGCATTAACATTTTAAAGACAATCAGGAACTCAAATAAATACTTGCTAGACACACAGAATAAATATGTGCTTAGCTTTACAGGGTTTAATTCTGAACAAACTAATCTCTAGAGATCTACAATGTTATCAAAGTCGGCAAGCACTCTAGCCAGTATAATCAGTCTGTACTTAATGACCTAGCAGATACAGTTTACAACTGTTATTACATAATTTCATAGCTTTTTTCACATTAGTAACACTTATATGTTATCTTTATCAATGTCACAGTGATAACATGTTATTGTTGTTTACACATGTTATTAACTTTGTAAGAGAGTTTTGTGGGATTCATAATTAATTTTGCTAATAGAAAACTTGTATGATGAATATAAAAGAATGATCAATTGAAGCAAATACCTCATAGATGATAAATCAAATCAAGCAATTCACAAGGAAAATTTTGGGGGGGGCAGGGCAAATTGACAAAATGGGCCACACATAAAGAGATCATGTGCCTAGTTTGCTGATGTTCCCATTGAAAATAACAATTATTTAAAGTAGTGTTATGTGCAAATAATTTTTGTAAACTATTTTTCTTTAAGATCTCCAAATTCATAATGTTGTAATAGTTAGGACAGTGTGTATATATAATATACACACTATTTAAAAAATATGAAAAATTAGTGTGTTACTACCTACTGCTTAGTAATGGTACTAAAATCTATATTAAAAGAATTACTTCTGAATATATTATAGCAGCAATGGTTTTTCTAAATAAGTTACTGTGAAATTAATTCTTTCATTTCAGTAAAGCAAAACTTCAATTAGGTGCAATAGTTTAGGGGTACCTGCCATATTTTTTTATTTGCTTTGTGAATCAAACATAGGATTTTTAATCAGCAGGGTTTTTCAAATGCTGGGTTGTTATTTTATTTACCAATCATCATCATCATCAGCTCAGCTTTGCACCCAGTTGCAGTCCTGGGGCAGTTCCCACTGGCATAATGTTAACAGCAATAGTTTGCCGATATAATTGTTTTAAATAAGTTTTCAGCTCTAATATTAATTGTATTGTCAATTATATAAAATAAGGAATGACTGCATAATTATTTATCCCTCTATACTTTTATTATATTATTAATATTATATAAATATATATGAAGAATGGTGAGTAGTTCAATACAAGAAGTCAGTCATGTGTATGTTGTATGTTTTCAAATAAGGATAAGTCTGAAGAAATATGTATATAATTTCAATGAAATATAGTGGTGTATATACTTTCATAGTATACGATTCCAAAGAGAATAAAAAAAATTGAGTTTATCAGAAATATGAACATTTGTAACTATGAACAAAAATAACCTAATTACTAAGATAAATCCAACACTCCGATACTAGAGCGACTTTAATTTTCACAGTAAATTGGGAGTAGCCGGCAAATATACGGCAAAATATGACAATTCAATGAGGTGCCTACCAAAGACATTGTGGTTATGCAACTGACTACCGAGCAAACATTATGTTTAACCATCGAAATACTACATGTAACTCAATGTGTACTACAACAATATCATTCAATTGCGCTAATCAATCATTTTAATAGAAACCGTCGAAGGACTCACTTGCTAGATAGTTTCCTTTTAGTCAACTCTGTGGTGATACATCTCGTGATATTTGACCGTAGTGCCTTTCTTAAACTCTCGTTTAACACTTTGTTTCGTACAATTATCGTTCGCAACATTTTGGATAACAATGAAGATGTAGTAATTTAATTCATCCAGATATAGGGATGGTATTATCAAATATAGGAGCGACCTTTTTGGAAGTTGTAGGTCGTTGAAAATTCTCGCATTCCGCACCTGACAATGACAACCTGGACAACGACAAAATGACATAAACTGCTCTGCTTTTGACTTTGACAGTAATTTAGCCAATCATGTTCGCTCGATGATTGCGTTCCATATCTTTAGTTCTATTCAGACCATAGACTTATTCAGACAATCCAAAAAGCCTTGTTTCAGCAGACACACTGCGACGCGCGACGCGGCGTCGAGCGTTGTTGCGTCGACGCTGCGTCGCCTCTACGGAGCTCATTTTGTATAGAAAAACGCGGGGTCCCACACACTGACAACGCAATAACGCGCGTTGCCGCAGAATACGCGCGTACAAGCAGAAAACGCGAGGTATGGCACACTGAAATCTGCCATCACGTGCGTGTTTTTGGAGGGTAAAAGTCCAAGAGCTGTAAGAAATATCTGTGTAGGTAATAGAGACGAATTTTAAATTAATATTATTGCAATGCAACATGACTATTTAACGGCAAATTTAGAGCGCTTTCACATCAACTGACGTCCGATATCCCTTATCCGATATCCGAAATCGGAGGAAGTCACATATCGATGCCCAATATCGGGTATTGGAGCCGACACCACTGTTTTGGCTCGTTATCGGAACACGCAGAGGCTGTAAGCGACTTTGAACCTGATTGGTATGCTAGTATGCTAGAAGGTGCGTGTTGAGTTATTACGGCGCATGCCAGTTACGTCCCCACCGGAAGACCCTGTGTCTCCCGCACGTAACTGCACGGCTAGGAAGGTTACATAAAAAGTTTCGTTATAAATTTTGACTGCACTGTTTAATCACTGAACCTAGTCTAACACGGTTACAAGGTTACTATCTCGCGAAGGGTTGAGGTGTGGACACAAGCGAACGGCCGAATGGATAGGAGGTAAATAACGCGGATTACCGTTAGTCGCCCCGAAGTGCCGCGAATGGAATTTGCTGCGTAAGCGACGCCGTGCCTGTACAATGCACTTACTGTGTCCCTACAAACCTAAATGGCATTTTCTTAGTTACGTCTCTTTTCGTGTTAATAGATGACGCTGATTACGAATATAAGAAAAAAAATTAGTTCCTACGTCATGTCAATGAGTCGAAAATAGCTTGCACTTCTAATCATTTAATATAGTCTGGGCTATCGAGCTAATGGTCAGATGACTTTACTTTACTTTTCTCAAAATTTTAGATTACTTCACACACCTACCTACCAAACCGCGTCCACGCGCGTCGACGAACGACGCCGCGTCGAGCGTTGCAGTGTGCCAATCGCATTAGGCTGTGACTAAGGTAACCAATAATGGACTCTAACCCAATAGTGGACATTCTCGGTATGTATTTTATAGGTCTACCAGAATCTCATGGCACGATTTTAAAAAAAGAATTACGATTTGCATATGGAAATATTGATGTCATCGCGTCAAATTCGACGACCTCACAGAGATGAAACTCATAACGACTATTTATTTAAAAAGACATAAGACGCATATGCGCACAAGTCTGACCTGCATACAAAGTTCACAAAGTTTGACGTTGATACACCGGAATGTCAAATATTTTATTATTTCAAAGTGTCTGCTCTTTGTAACGGTTTGACCAATAATTTGGCTTTTACCATTTTGATACTTTTATATAGATTTTTATTCTTTGCCAATTGTATCATAACTTCTTTGTGATGATGATCATAAAATATTGCCTAGTTGTAGTTTTTCAATTTTTTATCGATATTATTGTATAAGCAGAGACGCTTATTTTCCGTTAATTTTTTAAAAATAACGTTCGCCAGCATGTCTATAAATAGCAGTCGCGCCATAGTTCGGCCTCTTTTGCACGACGGCGCTCGGGTTGGACAGACGTTTGGTGATGTACTTTTAAATTGTTTCTCCTTGTTTGATTTTCCTGATCTATTGCTTTATCGTTTGGATTTGTAACTGATTTGTTCCTAAGTACCAATTAAAAATGTTGAGAAACGAGTAATAAATGTGTACGTTCGCTTTGGTTTAATGTTTTTTTATTTAAATCACTTCGCCCTTGCTAAAATCAGAATTGGGATTTAAACCCAAGCGTGACCTCATTGCTCAGCCTAATAATTGGTACGAAAGGAACAAAACAGTCATTAATTTTGTTGTTAGATTTTTATTTTTATTTAGTGTGGGTGTTTACTTTTCTTTCGGCTTGAGGGTGTTTCTTAGCGTAAAGTGAGTTAAGCGTGATACTATTAGAAGTGTGAAAAGAAAAAGTAAACGAATATGTCAGAAACACCGGAACGACAACATCGAAAGCGAAGTAAATCTCGTCGCGATCGCGAGTCCAGGTCGCAATCACGTTCTGGGTCTCTCAACTCGCTGCAACAAACGTTAAGTACGATTTTAACCAGACTAAATGACATCGAATGTTCACAAAATAGGCCGGATAGACCCGGCCCAGTGCCGCAAAATGGTGCTTGCGTGAATAGTGATATTGAAGGTGGAACAAATAACACGGTTTTGGTGAGCGCTTCACAGTGTCCGATAGGTAGATCTGTGACCCCGTTATTAGAGGCGCCTCCTCCAGGCCCGAGCGGTACCATTAATAATAATTCATCTACCCTCATGTCCGATAATACATTGTGTGAACATCCCAGTAGTGCAACTTCTGCGCCGATTCAAGCTATAGCAGACGCGATTCGTGCTATCAATCCTGTTCGTTCTCATAACTATTACGTTTCTAATTTTGACCCCGCGATGCATAATTTCGTAACATGGTGCGAAGAAGTTGAGCGTGCCAAATATGACAACTCTTGGACCGATCACGAGTGCTTATCCCGCGTAGCTGGCTGTCTTAAAGGCGATGCCAAAGTTTGGTTAAACGAATGGGTTACTAACGATAGGGTTTGGCCTAATTTCAAGCGCGAATTTAGTGCTTTGTGTCCCAATCGGTTAGATCACGCAAATATTCTTTTCCAAGTCATGAGTACATCGTCAGACAAATATGCCACCTACGCGGAGTACGCGCGGCGTTCGTTACTGAAACTGCGTATTGTAAAAGGGTTGAGCGACGAATTGATGACAGAGATCGTGATACGCGGCATAGCAGACGCCCAGGTCAAGGCAGCGGCCACTAACGCTAATCTAACTCCTGAAACGTTGATTTCTTTTCTTGCTATTCATGTAAAACCTACCCAACGTAAAGATTCACGGGTCAATTCGAATACATGGTCATCAACTAGGAAACGCCCTTTATCTAGTAGTAGTAGCCAAAACTCCTCGCCTAATATCAAGTGCTTTTTATGTGGAGAGTTAGGACATAAAAAGAATTTCTGTAGTAAGAGACCTAGAACGGATGCTGCACCTGAAGTAAAAGCGCGACCAGTATGTTCATTTTGTAAAAAACCCGGACACACAGAGGAACACTGTTTTGCAAGAGGTAGATCGGGAAATGATAATAAAAGGAAGGTCAATCTTTGTTCGGATCGTAGTAATGACCCTAATAGCTCGGATATCACAAGCGCCGTCGTGCAGGGAACTCCTGTCGATGTGCTTATAGATAGTGGGGCGCTTAACGTATCCTTAATCTCATCCGATATTCTGAAATACTTTTCTTGTGATTCAAAGCCCATCTATTGCACATTGAAGGGAATAGGTTCGAAGGAAATAATTGCGAATTCATACGTGACGCTTACTGTTGAGTTCTGTAAAATCTCTATTGAAGTAGATTTAGTCGTAGTCCCTTCTCAATTCATGCCAGTGCCCATAATAATAGGTACAGATGTACTCAATAGAGATGGCGTCGTGTATGTTCGCACCAAACGTGGACAATATCTTACTAGATCTTTGGATACGGATACCCATATCAATTCTATAAATTTATCAGATTCTTTTGAAATCAACACCCCTCTCGTAGATAAGGAACGCCAAGATTTAGTCACGGTAGTAAGCGAGTTTTCAATTTTTTTTATTTCGGGAACTGCAACTACCACCGTAACGACAGGCGAGATGCATATTGAACTAACTAGTCAAGTCCCCATTGCATATAGACCTTATAAGTTGTCCTATCATGAAAAACTTAAAGTGAGAGAAATCGTTCGCGAGGAAGGGAAGGGGATTATTAAGGAATCTGAATCTCCATATTCGAGTCCCATCATTCTCGTAAAAAAGAAAGACGGGTCGGACCGGATGTGTGTGGACTTCAGGGCGTTGAATAGGATTACAGTGAGGGACCGCTACCCTCTCCCACTGATCGACGACCATATTGATCGCCTTGGCAATTTTAAATTTTTTAGTAGTTTAGATATGGCGACAGGATTTCACCAGATCCGACTGGATGAGGAGTCTATTCCCAAGACTGGCTTTGTGACACCAGAAGCTCATTATGTTTATTTAAAGATGCCGTATGGCTTGACCAATTCCCCGGTAGTGTACCAATGAATCATCAATAAAACACTCCGAAAATTCATCGAGTCTGGTGAGGTTCTTGTGTACATTGATGATGTTCTTGTAATGAGTCACTCGGTAAATGAGGGCATCGTGTTGCTACGCGAGGTTTTGAAAACACTTACTGAGGCTGGTTTTTCTATAAACCTTCGGAAGTGTTGTTTTTTAACGACTGAAGTCGAATACTTAGGCCGGCTAGTTAGTAAGGGTCAGGTTAGGCCGAGCCCGCAAAAAGTAAAAGCCCTCAAAAATTCACCGCGGCCTGAAAACGTCAAGCAGGTTAGACAGTTTTTAGGCCTCGCTGGTTACTTTAGGCGATATATTCAAAACTACGCCTCAAAAACCGCATGTATTGCTCATTTAACTAAAAAGAACGTTAAATTTGAATGGGGAACGGAGCAAGAAAAAATCAGACAAGAGCTTATTTTATTGTTAACTAGTGCACCGATTCTTTCCATCTTTGACCCACTTCAAAAAACTGAAGTTCACACTGACGCTAGTAGCATAGGCTATGGTGCGGTATTAATTCAAATAGACTCTGGGGGTGCGAAACATGTAATCGGTTATTTTAGTAGAGCAACCCAAGGTGCTGAAAGTAAATATCACTCTTACGAACTGGAGACCTTAGCGGTGGTAAAGGCATTACAACACTACAGACACTATTTAGTGGGTATTGAATTTAAGCTGGTAACCGACTGTAATGCGCTAAGGTCTACAGAGCGGAAGAAGGATCGGCTACCAAGAGTGGCCCGCTGGTGGGTCTATCTGCAAGATTTTAACTTTACGATAGAGTACCGCAAGGGCTCAATGATGCCTCATGCCGATTACTTGAGTCGAAACCCTACCAAGTCTGTAAATGTCATTAACAAGCCCCGAAACTGGGCACAGATAGCACAAACCGCGGATAATGAAACCCAGGCGCTGTTGGAAAAGTTGCGTCACGGCCACTTAGATTCCAATCGGTATGTTCATAAAAATGACCTATTGTACTATCGCTATACCCCCGTGGGTCAAGAACCTCGCTTGTTGTGTTACATACCTAAAGGTCATAGGTTAAGTCTCTTACGTATTTTTCACGACGAACATCAACATATTGGCGTGGACAAAACAATAGACCTAATACTTAAACACTTTTGGTTCCCTGGACTGCGTCAGTTTGTTGTCAAGTATGTAGCCCATTGTCTTGTTTGCATATCATGCAAGCGCGTGCCTAGGGCTCCGCATCAACCGGTTTATATAATACGATGTAATCTTGGGAAAAGCCCGACTTACCTTTTAATACTATTCATGTGGACGCACTGGGCCCTCTGCCTATTTCAAATGGCCATAAGTTTATCCTCGTAATTGTTGACTCATTCACAAAATACTGCTTGCTGTATCCGCTAAGCAAACAAGATGCTAACGAGCTAAAACAGGTTATGATGTCCGCCATCTCTCTGTTTGGCACTCCTGAGCTTTTGGTGGCAGACCGGGGCCGAATGTTTGAATCTAAAAACTTTGTGGATTGGTTAACCGGACTAGGCTGTGATATTCATTATATTACGCCTGAAATGCACCATGCAAATGGTCAGGCAGAGAGGTACATTCGTAGCGTCCTTAACATGATACGAATAGAGATTAGTCATAAAAAAGGCTCATGGTCTGAGTCCCTGTGGAAACTGCAACTAACACTTAATATCACTAAGCAGAAGACCACGCAAATGTCCGCATTAAATTTAATGATTGGTACCGACGCCACTACTCCAGTTCTGAGAGCTCTTCTCAGAGACGTGGCTATTGAAGATTCTCAACATAATCGAGAAGCTCGACGGGAATTATGTAGGAGTAGAGCGAGAGAGCTACTGAAACGTAACCAAGAACGTCAGGATTCGTATGTTAACCAGGGTAGGCAGTCCCCACGAACATTTGAAGTCGGTGATAGCGTATTTGTCATAAAATACTCGCAGTCAACAGGAAAGCTTGATCCTGGCATGCGGGGGCCTTACAAGGTGCTTAAGGTACTACCTAGAGACCGCTACGAGTTGAAGTTGATAAGTGGAGCTTATGGGAAGACCACCCAGGCAGCTGCTGAATTTATGGTTCCATGGCGTGGAGAATGGTGCCCTGACACTTGCGCGGCATTTTTTGAACGTAAGTGTTTTGGATTAACTTTATCAGTGTTTACTGCGTGGGTGTAGCATTCTTGTTTTGTTTTACTGATGTATGCCCTCCCTTAATTTTTCTCAATCTCTATCCCAATGCTCGGTTAGTTTCCTTTATTTTCTATGAATCAAATTTAACCTTAAAACGGTGATATCCACTTAATGGCATCGGAATGAATCGTAGGGATGGTGGTTGCGCCTGTGCAGTAAATATTGGGCATCAGTGCGAGTCTTCTCATGCTATTTTAGACAAGCGATTCAGCGATGCCTCTGTCTAGTAATAGGGGTACGCGATTCAGGGATGCCTCTGCCCAGGGTAAGCGATTCAGTGATGCCTCTGCCCAGCTTCGGGAATTAGGGTACGCGATTCAGAGATGCCTCTGCCCAGCTTCGGGAATTAGGGTACGCGATTCAGAGATGCCTCTGCCCAGCTTCGGGAATTAGGGTACGCGATTCAGAGATGCCTCTGCCCAGCTTCGGGAATTAGGGTACGCGATTCAGAGATGCCTCTGCCCAGCTTCGGGAATTAGGGTACGCGAATCAGAGATGCCTCTGCCCAGGACATGCAATTCAGTGATGCCTCTGTCCACATTAGGAGGACGCTCCCATCAATACTTAAGTACATGTCATGACACAGGTAAATTTCGTGTTTAATCGGTAAGACAAAAAGTAATCAAAAACCAACCTTACATTCATAGTTGCTAATGAATGCTTGATTGTGTATGTGAATGCTTTATGACTGAAGGCCACAAATGAGACGTATGCGATGAGCGTTTAGCTAAAGTGCTTTCAGATGTCGTATATGTCCTTTTGTATATTCCAGACGCCGACGATGACGACCCAACGGTTGAGGCACCTGGAGCATCCGCTAGTCCTGAAACTGGACCATCGGCGCATGGTGTCAACGCTATCTCGTCGGTATCTTCAGACAAGAAGAGTGATCAAGATACGGTTCGGGACGCACCGCGGTCAGGAGAAGCCGTATAAGCAGAGACGCTTATTTTCCGTTAATTTTTTAAAAATAACGTTCGCCAGCATGTCTATAAATAGCAGTCGCGCCATAGTTCGGCCTCTTTTGCACGACGGCGCTCGGGTTGGACAGACGTTTGGTGATGTACTTTTAAATTGTTTCTCCTTGTTTGATTTTCCTGATCTATTGCTTTATCGTTTGGATTTGTAACTGATTTGTTCCTAAGTACCAATTAAAAATGTTGAGAAACGAGTAATAAATGTGTACGTTCGCTTTGGTTTAATGTTTTTTTATTTAAATCACTTCGCCCTTGCTAAAAATTGTATATTTAGCCATGACGCATTTTAGGTTTACTTTAATTTGGTTTCTACAGTTGTTTTAGTTGGTTTTTAATAAACTGTTCCCATGTAAGCTCTGTTATGGATGATTTTTAATTGTCTATAATTATGGTCTATGTTTAAAAGGTAGTTATTTTCAAACTTGGAACTTTGTGTATTTTGTTTATGTCTTGAAGAAAATTCATATGATATTTGGTTTTGAGATTTCTATAAAGCAGTAGTATTTTATATTTGTGATATTATTTTATATTGGAAATATGTAGCTTTGTTACAAATTTATTGGTAAAGAATTAAATGTGTGAGTGATGATGTAATTTGGTTTTTCATACTGGATCCTATTTAGTGAATATTCCTGTGAGGGCGAATTTTTCCAACAAGAGGTCATGGGCCACTTGCCCTCCAGGATTGGATGAAGATGCTACCTACCCTGGAAATCATTTGGTGATCTATTTGTAATTTTATTTAATTTTAAAGAAAGATGTCAGAAGAAATATCAAAATTAGACAAAGATACAAACTACACTATTTGGAAAAAGAAATTAAATTTAATACTGTTATCAAAAGGATTAAATTCGGTTTTAAATGGCTTAAATGATGAACAAAAAATAAAGGAAGAATTTACTAGCAAAGATGCAAAAGCCATATTTATTATAATAAATTCAGTAGATAGTAAATATGTTGGGCGAATAATTGACTGCGAAACAACAAAAAAAATTATAGAGACATTGGACGTATTATTTTTAGGACAAATTCAGACACAAAGATGTCATTTGCTTCAAGATTTTTATAGTTACAAATTTGAGAAAAAGGATTTACTAGAGGATATCGGCGACCTAATGAACATCGTTACTTCCATCAAAAGTACTGGCATGAATTTAACTGATACTGAAATTGTGTAAAAAATATTATGCATTTTACCAAAGGAATTGTCAAGTTTTAGAACAGCATGGGAATCTACTGCTAAAGAAGAGAAAACTTATATAAATCTTATTTCAAGAATACAATTAGAACTAAAAAGGACAGAAAGGGACAGCAAAAATTCAGAAAATACAGAAAACTATGATACATTTTTAACAATTAAAGTTTGTTATAATTGCGGGAGAAAAGGACACATTGCAAAATTCTGCAGGAATGGGGAAGAGAAAGGGTCCAAAAGCATGAAGAACAACAGCTTTATAACTTGCTTCAAATGTCTTAAAAATGGTCATAAAAATACTGAATGCAAAGAAAAATGTAATTGTGTGTTTTGTAAGACAAGCACACACTATTCAAAATTTTGTTTAGAGAAACCACAATTTTCGGTAAGTCATTTTACACAATTAAATAGTGATGAGGTGAAAACTATTGAGTTTATACTGGATTCCGGAGCAATCGTCATATAATTAATTCTGAAGAATATTTACATTTGAAAGAAAAGTGCAATTATAAAATCTCAACAGCTGACTGTAATACACACATTATAGATATTGTGGGAAAAGTGTTGTGCAAGTCTAACACAAGTTTGCATAACATTACATTCAATGATGTGTTACTAGTCCCGAAGTTGAAGAAGAACTTACTTTCAATATCTAAAATAGCTAATAATAATTACAAAATTGTTTTTTTCAGAAAAGAATGTAATGTGTATGAAAGCGATGGCAGCTGCTTACTGACTGGTGAGTTAAGGAGTGACGGACTGTATGGTGGCGGAGTGGGAGCGACGACTTGAGCAACCACGCGCAGGGCATGCCGTCATAGAGGCGGTAAGGCCCATCATGGGGGAATGGCTAGAGAGGCCACATGGCAGCCTCTCGTATCGACTGACGCAGATTATCACCGGGCACGGGTGCTTTGGGCGGTATCTGCGTCGGATCGAAAAGGAGCCAACGTCCGAGTGCCATCATTGCGACGCGAGCGAGGACACAGAGCTGCACACGCTCACCGAGTGTCCGGCATGGGCCGGACAGAGGCGAGAACTAGTGGCGGCCCTGGGAGTGAGAGTTCTTACCCTCGCCTCCCTGCTCACAGCAATGGTCCGCTGTGCGGACGCGTGGGCGGCCGGCGTCTCCTTCAGCGAGCAGGTAATGATCGTGAAGGAGACGGCGGAACGGGAGAGGCAGCGTGAGCGAGCGAGACTCGCGAACCACGCTGCCCGCGCGCACAGGCAACTCGGGCGTCGGAGGGCACTGACTGACCTCCGTCCCCCATGAGCGCGGGCCTGGGGGTGACGGGTGAAGCCGCCTGTCACCCCAGCAGAAGCAGGCCACGGCGACGGCGCGCTGAGAAGCGCGCCTCCCCATTCCGGGGGCGAGTCGGGGACACCGTTGTCCCCCCTCCCGAGGAGGGCTAAACCATAAGTGATGGCCCTGGGTCCGCCGGGGTGCGAGGGATATGTCGATGACAACCTCACCTCCGGCCTAGCACCACGACCCACAGTCGGCGTGCGGTTTTAGTCGGTTCGAGTCCGACATAACCTCCCCTTCCGGCTCCGGCAGGGGGGTATCCGAGGGGATTTCCGCACGGAAAAAAAAAAAAAAGGAGTGACGGACTGTATTATGCAGAGCTGTCAGCAACTCGATCAAGCACAAAGTCAGTAAACTTTATTACCCGTAATAATAATAATTTTTGGCATCCAACTTTGGCACATACACCTGTTTCAAAAACACAAAAAAATAGTAAATGGTATAAATACAAAACATAGTGATAACAATGTTGACACCTGCGAGGTCTGCACAAGTGCAAAACTTTGCAGAAGACCATTCAATACCGAAAGGCATAGAGCTACTAGGCCGTTAGAAATAGTACATAGTGAAATCTGTGGTCCAATAGGTACAGACGCGTACGATGGTTATAAATATTTTATCACTTTTCTAGATGACTATATACATTTTGCAAAAAATTATCTCATCAGAAATAAGACTGAAGCTTTTTCGAAAATTATTAATTACATTAATTTATCTGAAAATCATTTTAATTTAAAACTTAAAACATTTCGATGTGATAATGGCGGTGAATATACTTCAAATAATTTTAAAAAATATTGTTTAAATAAAGGCATTACAATAGATTATACAATACCGTATACTCCACATCACAATGGGAAGGCAGAACGATTAAATCGAACAATCATGGAGCGAACCCGTGCTCTTCTATTCGACATGAACCTACCAAGGGAATTATGGGGTGAAGCGGTGTTAACAGCAACATATATAACCAGTAGGTGTTCTAATACAATTAATAATAGAACACCAGCAGAAATGTGGTTTAATAAAATTCCAAACTTAAAACATTTGAATATTTTCAGTTCTTTGGCTTATTACAAAATAAATACAAAAATAAATAAATTAGATTCCAGATGTAAAAAGGGTTTGCTAGTAGGATTTACGAACAATAGGTATAAGATATGGGATCCGGTGGGGTTGAAGGTATTTTATTCAAGAAATGTAACTTTTAATAATAATGCGAAGGATGTTTTGGAATTTTTAAAGCAATATAATAAGAGTGAGAAAGTTACAGATTTATATAAATTATTTAAAGAAGAAGAGGAGTTGGAAGAACAAAATGAGAAAAGAAATGTCATCACAGCTGATAATGGTTGTCAAGTTGAGAGGGGAAGTTTTTATAGAGATTTTATAGATGTTGAAGCAACGGTGGAGGAGGAGTTTTCTATTTTATAAGAAGAACGA
Source organism: Eilema sororculum (assembly GCA_914829495.1). NCBI lineage: Eukaryota > Metazoa > Arthropoda > Insecta > Lepidoptera > Erebidae > Eilema > Eilema sororculum. Next base: position 14,258,953 of record OU618548.1, read on the forward strand.
AATGATGTCATAGAAAATATTTTAGAAGCGAAATGATGTCATAGAGAATGTTTTTGAAGAACAAAATTATGTTATAGAAAATGAGGGAATTGATGTTTTTGAAGATAGTATTGCTGAAGAATTATTAGATAATAGTAGAAGAGAAGTCAATTTGGAAGATAGTAATCAAGAAGTGGACAATGGAAATGAAATTGAAGATAATAGTAGATTGACGGTGGATGGAAATGATATGTTTGTAGATGCGGAGGAGTCCGTTGAAGAAATTAGTAGTAAAAGGATTTTGCCAAAAAGAGATAAGGTTGAAAGATTATGATTTAGAAACGTCATTTTTAACTTACAGCGAGGCGTTGAAGATTAATGAGAGAAGTTTATGGGAAAAAGCTATTGAAGAAGAGAAGGATTCTTTGGAGAAAAATAAAACTTGGGAAGTAGTTGATAAAACAGAAGCTGGAAATAGAAGATTGATAACCAGTAAGTGGATTTTTACTGTGAAGCCAGAAGGAAGATACAAAGCACGACTTGTTGCTAGAGGATTTTTACAAAAATATAATATAGATTACAAAGAGACTTATAGTACAGTGGTGAATACTACTAGTGTAAGATTATTGCTTTCGATTGCTGCACAGAAAGGTCTACAATTGAAACAGTTTGATGTTAAGACAGCATTTTTGTATGGAGAGTTGAATGAGGATATTTTTATGGAAATGCCATTAGGATATGATTATGGTGTAAATAAAATCTGTAAATTAAAGAAGAGTCTGTATGGTCTTAAGCAAGCACCGCTCATGTGGAATAAGCGGCTAACTGATTATTTAAAGAAATTAGGATTTCAACAACTGAAATTAGATCCCTGTTTGTTTTTGTGTAAAGAAAAGGGAATTTACTTGGCTATGTATGTGGATGATGGAATTTTGATAGGAAATTGTGAAAATGAATTGAATAATATCTTGAAAGGAATGCAAAAAGAATTTGAAATTAGAAAATTTGATAAAGTTGAGAAGTTTAGGTATAAGTATTTAAGGGCGAGGTTTAATATAGTATGTAGAATGTAATGCTAGGTAGGGAGTACTAGTATGGGTTTTTATCTTTGTATTAATTATGTGTTCAGTGTTGAAGTTGTAAAAGGGGTGTTCTAGGAAATTATGTCGTAGTTAAATACAGGTTGTTTTGATTGGTTCGTGCCCTATTTGTTAAACCCTGCTGGATTATAATCCAGCAAGACAGGGAACCCTCTTGCCATTCCCATTCCTATTCCATCGAATTAATGAGGCAGGGTTCCAAGAGCTTGCGAAAGGGATCCACGTCCTGAAAGAGCCAGTGAGCCTACCCTACCATCCTACCTGCGAAGTATTCCTGTAGTTTTTCAGATGCTTGAGCACTTCCCGGTTATTTATATCTCTTCGTTGTAACGACACGTGACTCTGTCCATATTTATGCAACCATTATCTACTATGAGTGTACTAGGCGTGTCTCGGTAGCCGAATTGGTCAGGCATTCCCCCTGTAAGGGAAAGACTGCGGGTTCGAGTCCCGCCCGAGAAGATTCTTTTTCCCTATGTATTTGATTTGTATGGTTAGCATACTTAATGCTGTAAAAATTCATTCAATTGTTCCTATGTAAGCTCAACATAGGCCGAGATAAATGCGAAATTCTCTTGCAATCTATACATTTGCTCTATGGACGAAGTTATTATGACGAATAACTATCGAAAATATATTCTGAAGGACGGTACTGTGGACATTTTTCGGGCATACCACAACCCTGGAGAATCATGTAAACACATTATTTCTTACGCTTTAAGATTGCGATCGATCATTACATCTACTGCGCATACCTATTTAACGATACACTTTTCTAGATTGAGACTGAATTGATATTTTTACAATAATGTTCAAGCATTGCAAATACAAATATTTGCAATGCTTGATATTGCCCAACTAAAGGAAGTAATCATTATTAATTTCCATTCCCAAAGTAGGTTAAAACACAAGCAAATTGTATAAGGTCAGTACTCATAGTAGATAATGGTTGCATAAATATGGACAGAGTCACGTGTCGTTACAACGAAGAGATATAAATAACCAGGAAGTGCTCAAGCATCTGAAAAACTACAGGAATACTTCGCAGGTAGGATGGTAGGGTAGGCTCACTGGCTCTTTCAGGACGTGGATCCCTTTCGCAAGCTCTTGGAACCCTGCCTCATTAATTCGATGGAATAGGAATGGGAATGGCAAGAGGGTTCCCTGTCTTGCTGGATTATATTCCAGCAGGGTTTAACAAATAGGGCACGAACCAATCAAAACAACCTGTATTTAACTACGACATAATTTCCTAGAACACCCCTTTTACAACTTCAACACTGAACACATAATTAATACAAAGATAAAAACCCATACTAGTACTCCCTACCTAGCATTACATTCTACATACTATATTAAACCTCGCCCTTAAATACTTATACCTAAACTTCTCAACTTTATCAAATTTTCTAATTTCAAATTCTTTTTGCATTCCTTTCAAGATATTATTCAATTCATTTTCACAATTTCCTATCAAAATTCCATCATCCACATACATAGCCAAGTAAATTTCCTTTTCTTTACACAAAAACAAACAGGGATCTAATTTCAGTTGTTGAAATCCTAATTTCTTTAAATAATCAGTTAGCCGCTTATTCCACATGAGCGGTGCTTGCTTAAGACCATACAGACTCTTCTTTAATTTACAGATTTTATTTACACCATAATCATATCCTAATGGCATTTCCATAAAAATATCCTCATTCAACTCTCCATACAAAAATGCTGTCTTAACATCAAACTGTTTCAATTGTAGACCTTTCTGTGCAGCAATCGAAAGCAATAATCTTACACTAGTAGTATTCACCACTGTACTATAAGTCTCTTTGTAATCTATATTATATTTTTGTAAAAATCCTCTAGCAACAAGTCGTGCTTTGTATCTTCCTTCTGGCCGTTTCGTCGCATTTGGTCCACTTCGCATTTGGTCCACTAGACGAAAACATGCCTATTTCGCATTTGGTCCATTACGCACTTAGTCCTTTTCGCATTTGGTCCACTTCGCGAAACGTCCATTTCGCATTTGGTCCACTTTTGGGAATTTTATTTATAAATTCCAAAAAGATAGATTTATAGATTTAGGTATTTATCAGTGTTTCCTTGCACCATGAAATTTGTAGTGGTGGTTATAAACTTCTTCTGGACTTTTTTTATATTTCCAAAAAGTATATATATATATTTATATTTTTTTTTCCGCGATATCAGATTTGCTTTCTCTTGCGACTCATGGGCCAGAGATCCATCGGGGTTGCTCAGCGGATGTATGGAGTGCAAGAGAATATCGCATTCGGTCTACGTTGCGTTTACACGTGTATAGTTCATAATGAAAGTTATTTAAAATTTAATGAGGAATCTAAAAAGTTATATATTTGGTTTGAATTAGAGTGTTCCGTTTACATTTTGACTTTTTTTTGGGAATTTCAACTAATGAAAAGTCATAGTTTCAGTTTAGATAATTATGCAATATTTTATTTTGCAAGGCATATTTTTTAAGAACAAGCTATCATATTACGCAGTATTGGGAAGAATCGATGACTTAGTCAAATAGCCTATTCACCTCTGCCTAAACCTCTGGGAACATTTTCTCCGGGGATACTGGCGTGATTGTACGTATGTAAGGAAATATGATACCTAATAATTAGGTTTACTCATTACAACATTAACCATTATATTATTATTGTATTACTTCTTAATGATCCGTTTAATTTTATATTCTAAAATCATAAAAACAACGAAGTGTGTTCTGAGATGGCGATAAGCGTAGCTAGGAAAGCAAATTTCACTTAAAGCACTCATTTTGTCAAAAGTGGACCAAATGCGAAATGGACGTTTCGCGAAGTGGACCATTTGCGAAATGGACGTTCTGAGAACTGGACCAAATGCGAAATGGACCAAGTGGACCAAATGCGAAATGGACGAAATGCGACGAAACGCCTTCTGGCTTCACAGTAAAAATCCACTTACTGGTTATCAATCTTCTATTTCCAGCTTCTGTTTTATCAACTACTTCCCAAGTTTTATTTTTCTCCAAAGAATCCTTCTCTTCTTCAATAGCTTTTTCCCATAAACTTCTCTCATCAATCTTCAACGCCTCGCTGTAAGTTAAAAATGACGTTTCTAAATCATAATCTTTCAACCTTATCTCTTTTTGGCAAAATCCTTTTACTACTAATTTCTTCAACGGACTCCTCCGCATCTACAAACATATCATTTCCATCCACCGTCAATCTACTATTATCTTCAATTTCATTTCCATTGTCCACTTCTTGATTACTATCTTCCAAATTGACTTCTCTTCTACTATTATCTAATAATTCTTCAGCAATACTATCTTCAAAAACATCAATTCCCTCATTTTCTATAACATCATTTTGTTCTTCAAAAACATTCTCTATGACATCATTTCTCTTCTAAAATATTTTCTATGACATCATTTCGTTCTTCTTATAAAATAGAAAACTCCTCCTCCACCGTTGCTTCAACATCTATAAAATCTCTATAAAAACTTCCCCTCTCAACTTGACAACCATTATCAGCTGTGATGACATTTCTTTTCTCATTTTGTTCTTCCAACTCCTCTTCTTCTTTAAATAATTTATATAAATCTGTAACTTTCTCACTCTTATTATATTGCTTTAAAAATTCCAAAACATCCTTCGCATTATTATTAAAAGTTACATTTCTTGAATAAAATGCGCAAACAGCGTTTATTTGCTTCAAATATTTTTCGAGTGTTGCCGAACCTTCCCAGTATGGGTTCATGTCGTAGTACACGATGAGTTTCCATTCGTCGCGTATAAACTGCATGTTTGACATTCGGTCAAAGTATAATGCCTTGTGTATCGGTGTAAGACTATATGGCGATGGTATCTGTTTGTCACCAAAGACTGAAGTCATAAAGAAAATGAAAGTAACGAGAGTTGTTATTAAATTAGACATCGGGTTAGTTCGTTGTTGTGATTGCTTTTCCTTTGTCCTAATATTCTGCTCGTTTGATGTATCTTCACATGTCGTAGGAGATTTGTTGTCAGACACGAGTACTGTCAATTTGATCACTGGGCGCTTAATTGTGCCATTTTTAGTCTTCAGGGTAACAACTCGGACCAATCCATCTGAACCGGGATGCACCTCATTCACTCTGCCTAGAACCCATTTTCCTGCGGGGACGTTTGGCTCGTGTATGATGACAACGTCATCAACTCTAATATTTTCGTGTGGGCTCTGCCATTTGCTTCTTGTTGAAAGTTGAACAAGATATTCGGACTGCCATCTCTTCCAAATATCTTCGAAAATCTTCTGAGTCTTGTACCAACGTGTCCTTTCATCTTGCTCTGTATGCAGTATTGTCAGTATAGGACCGCTGCTTAAGAAATGTGAAGGCGTTAGGTAGTTTAAATCATCTGGATCCTCTGTAAGTGCACACAATGGTCGACTGTTGAGGCATGCTTCCAGTTGGGATAGTAACGTATTGTATTCTTCAAACGTAAGTTTTTGTTCACCGACAACACGTCGGAGATGGTGCTTGAGGCTTTTAACAGCTGCTTCCCATAGGCCTCCTGCGCTCGGCCAAGCGGGGGCGTTAAAATGCCACTGAATTCCCAACTCATTGATTTCTGAATACAATTCATCACTAAATATCTTGTGAAATTTCTGTAATTCTTGCTGCAATACCTTATTGGCACCAACAAAATTAGTGCCATTATCGCTGTAAATATGCTGTGGTTTGCCTCGACGTGATGACATGCGTTTTAATGCAGCCAAAAAGGCTGATGAAGTAAGATCTGATACGAGTTCGAGATGCACGGCTTTGGTCACCATGCACACGAACACCGCGATGTATCCTTTGCTCGTCTTCACACCACGCCCTTTATTCAGTTTTACGTCAACATATCCAGTGAAGTCTACGCCAGTGTGTTGAAAAGGACGCGAGGGGTTGCTCCGAGGTTCAGGTAAGTTACCCATCATTTGCTTTTGCTTGTTTGCTTTGTGTTTCTTACATATGATGCATGCATGTAAGCGCTTCTTTACAGCTCTGTTTCCGCCCAATATCCAGTAACAATTTCTGACGTATGCGAGGGTCAACCGAGCTCCTGCATGAAACGAGCGACGGTGAGCTTGATCGATAATAAGGTCGGTAATATGACTGCTGTGTGGTATAATCAGAGGATGCTTCATCTCAGCGCTGAGGTTAGCGTGCTTGAGCCTGCCTCCAACTCTCAAAAGACCATTCTCGTCTAAAAATGGATTAAGGTTCAAGATCTTGCTCTTGCTGTGCACTTGCTTGCTTAAACGTAGGTTGCTTATTTCTTCTGCAAACTCTATCTCTTGAATATATTTTATGATCATTTGTTTTGATATGTTTAATTCATTTACATTCAAGTAAGCCGAACGCTCAGTATAAGGTCGCATGAAACGTAACACCCATGCCAGTACGCGCTCGGCTCGTGTTATGTTGCTGTTTCTACGTAATATGTTTTCTATGACATCATTACTATGAGGTTGAGTAATAGTCATGACGTTGTTTTGTATATTTTTCTCCTCTTGACTTGTGCTGTAGATAGGCTTTTCTACCAGTGATGACTCTTTGAATCCCGGAAGAAAATTGGGGCCACTCCACCACAGCTGTTCTCGCTTCAAGTGTTCTACGGTAACACCGCGACTAGCACAATCAGCTGGATTTTCAGCAGATTTTATGTAGTACCACTTGTTTGGTTGTATAAATTGTTTGATATGTTTGACTCTGTTCGCTACAAATGGTTTCCAGCGGTTAATGTCGCCCTGAATCCAGCCGAGAACAGCAGTAGAATCTGTCCAACCAAATACTTTAATTTCGCGTCTGGTGAAGGCTTGTTGAATTTTGTGTATAAGTGTTGACAACAAATGTGCCCCACTGAGTTCTAGACGTGGTAGAGTCAGCTTTTTGTTTTCGGGCACTAATCTTGTCTTTCCGGCGACTAGTGTAATGAAGTTGTTATGTTTACAATATACGACACATGCATACGCTTTCATTGAAGCATCGCAGAAGCCGTGTAATTCAATGGGATCATGTTCTCCAATCTGGTACCATCTTGGTATTTTAAAATCTCTTATACTCTGTAGATCATCTTTAATCTTGAGCCACTCTGTACTAATTTCAACCGGAAGCTGATCATCCCATTGAATATTGGACAACCAAACTTGCTTGAATAAAAGTTTCAGTTTAATTGTAATTGGAGACAGCCAACCGAGGGGATCAAATATCTTTGATATATCTGAAAGTAATGAGCGTTTGGTATATGTTGCGGTTGACTTTGTTGGATTTATCTTTAATTCAAATGTGAAGATATCCTCAAGTGGTTGCCATTTTAATCCAAGGGTCTTTGTTGATTCCGCTTGCTTAAAGTTGAATGATGATTGATTTGAGCACGCTTTGCTTACGCCTTGAAGTAGATCCTCGTTGTTTGATGACCATTTACGTAAGTTGAAACCTCCTGAATGTAATAACTGGACCAAGTCGCGTTGCAATTGTTTGGCCGTCGATAATGTGAAGGCTCCACTTACAAGGTCATCCATATAGAATTCTTCTTGCAATGCTTGAGCGGCTCTGCTGTCTTGATACTTGTGCCCTTCGTCCACTGCCAACTGTTTCAAAGTCATCATGGCCAAAAAAGGAGCTGCTTTCATGCCATAAGTGACAGTTGTTAGCTGGTATTCACGCAGTAGTTGATCAGGAGAGCTTCTCCACAGAATTTTCTGGTACTTTTGATGATCAGGACTGCATTGTATCTGGCGATACATTTTTTCAATGTCAGCGGTATACGCGAATTGATATTGTCTCCACCGCAAGATTAATAGCATGAGGCCTTGTTGTAAGTTGGGTCCACGTTTCATGAGATCATTCAATGTATAGCCCGTGGACGTTTTGGCCGATGCGTTAAAAACTACTCTTAACGCCGTAGTTGTCGAGTCAGCGCGTTGAACACAATGGTGAGGTAAATAACAGCTCTGGCTCGGGTTACTAGTACACTCAACCATATGATTTAATGACTGATACTCTTGAATGAAATCGTTGTATGCTGCTGCTAATTGTGATTGTCTGCTAAACTTTCGTTCAAGTTGTCGAAATTGTGCCAAGGCCATGGGTTTCGAAGCTCCCAATTTCTCTTGAATGTTCGATTCGAACGGGATCTCGACTATGTAGCGACCTTCTTTGTTGCGGGTTGTTGTACTTTTATAGTGATGTAAGCAATCTAAATCGTCCTGTGACATATTTGAGTTTTCTGCTATGTCTTCTACAGACCAAAATTGCTGGATATCATCGATGTTGTTAATCACGACGTTGCAGTGAAATGTTTGCACGTTTCCACATAAAATCCATCCTAGGCGTGTTTGTTGTGCAACCGGTTGTGATTTTTCCTGCTTGATGATACCTTCTTGAATGATATTTGAATACACGTCAGCTCCCAATAAAATGTCTACCGGTCGACTCAAATGAAATTCGGGATCAGCCAATGTTATATTCTCTAAAAATGTCCATGATTCTGGCTTCTCGAACGATTTATTCGGCAGATTATTTATCAAGTTACGCATTATAAATACATCAGTATCAAATGTATAATCGCTATGAATGGCGTGACACGTGATACTTAGGACTCCCTTACAACTATTTTCTGTAGCGCCGACGCCGAAAATGACACCTTTACATCGGCCGCGTGGTAATCGGAGCATTTGTGCTGCTTTTTCTGTTATTAAGGATGTTTGAGAACCCTGATCCAGGAGTGCACGCAACGTGATCAGGGACCCGTCACAAGCTTGTACCCTAATCAATGCTGTTGTAAGGAGGGTTTCTGATAGATTTTCTTGGGATACGTGATTGCTATTCACGTTAGACATTTTCTTGTTCTCAGTAGCAATGCTATTTTGGTGCTCTGATTTGCTGTTCAATGTCTGTCCGCCCCCTTTTCCGTAAGCGTCGTGAAGTAGTGTATTATGATCCGAACTGCAAACGCGGCATCTTTTTCTTGACATGCATTCAATGCCACGCGTATGAACGTTCAAACAATTTTTGCATAAATTGTATTTCGCAACTGCCTTCCGTTTCGCTTCGGGTTGTAATTCTAGAAACGCCTTGCATGCAAATAACTTATGTTCTTGATTGCAATGAGGACATTTTGACGGGTCTTCGTTGGTTTTTGTACCCGATTTAAAATTAGGTTGAATGTTTTGCTTTGCACTGTACGCCTTGTACGAAGGATATCTCTTGTTAGTGGATGGCTGTTCAGACTGCGGTATTTTTGATGCGTCTGGCTTACGCCGAGATGATTCCCATGATACAAATTTGCTTTCCAGGAAACTAAGAAAATCTGAGATGTTCGGTAATTCCCGTGGGTCTTTCAGGGACTCTAGGTAGTCATTGTGAGTTACTGCATCCAATTTTTGGCAAAGTAAGTCTATTATTAATGGATCCCAAGATGAAATATCCACGCCCAGATTCTTGATTGCGTTCAAACACTCCCTTGTTGTGTCATGAAGTTTTTTGACTGTGGCTGCGGATAAATGTATAGTGTTGGGCACACTTAACAATGACTTGATATGGGATGAGAAGATCAACTTTTTGTTATTATATCTGTGGTTGAGTATCTCCCAAGCTGTCTCATAGTTTTCCGAGCTGATTGTTAAATGTTGAATGAGTTTCTCGGCTTCACCTCTTATTTTACTTTTGAGGAACTGCATACGCTGAGCTTCAGATAGTGATGGGTTGGAATGAATAGTCTCAACAAACAAATCCTTAAATGCTGTCCAGTTTTGATAACTCCCACTGAAAGTGGGAATTTCGATCTTCGGGGTTGATTTTTCTCGGTGAGAAACTGACCACATTTTGGCATTGATTTTTGTTTTCATCTCGTTGTAAACGAGTTCACACGTGCTGTAAGACATCTCATATTGCACGTCGGTTTTGTTCGGCAAGCTGTCAAGATCCCAATAAAGCGAATCAACTGCATTCCACCTTGTTTCTAATCCCTTTAATGCGTCTTCAAACTGCCATTTATCTTTCAGAAGATCCACGTTGATGTTCGATGCTGTTCTTTGGAACGCCTTAAAGTTGCTTCTTTGTTTGCGTAACATTTCGTCTGTTTTGCTATTAGTGTCAGACTTCACTACCTCAGGCACCTTTATAGAAAGGGGTGACTGAACTGCACGTTCAGCTTCACTTTTACTTTTATTTTGATAATTTGGCTCTAATGATGTCGAGGTTGATGGAGCTGGATCGAATGTAAAGGTCGGCGACTTCACTATGGGAGAAGTTGGTTTTCGTTCTTTTTTTGAATACCCAATTAGGAAGTCCCTTGTACTTTCGTAAAATTTTCGTGTCTGCTGATAATTATCTTGTACGAAGTATGGATGTGAAGAACCTTCGCCGTCGCGAATTTTCTCATGATTAGTCTGAAACTCAGCCCAATACTTGTCCAGAAGATCTATTTTTTTCTGCACGTACTCGGGCGTCTTACGACCCGGACCATCCTTTTTAAAGTTATTCAAGATGCTATTCATAGCCTGCATGATTTGATATTGAGTTTCAATAATGTCCTCCATGATAGAAAATTGAATAATAGCTACCTCAAATCACCAAATTTGCTTCTGTTACTTGTTTGTTGCTGGTTGCTGTTTGATCTAAGCGTTCCGTATCCTATGTACGGCTAATGCGCCTTCTCAATTGAACTGGTGAGACCCGCTTCTGGGAGGCCAGCCCAACCGATTCGCCACCGTACAAAGAAACCTCGGAACACTCAAAAATTTCACTCTCGAAGGACCATAAATATGTATGCGCTGCTGTATGTGGCGCACACAAGTTTGATATGAAATGATAAGTCACCGATAGATAAAATGAGATGTGTTTATTGATCACTTAAACTATCACGTAACTAATGCTAAAATGGATTGATGAGTACTGCTTATTATGAGCTGTGAATGCGTACTGTCGCGGAAATGTACAATTTATGCGAGGCGACGGAAAAGTGCTGATGTGAATGATGCGCGCGTGCCATGTACGATATATGACTCGTACACCTTCAACCCCACCGGATCCCATATCTTATACCTATTGTTCGTAAATCCTACTAGCAAACCCTTTTTACATCTGGAATCTAATTTATTTATTTTTGTATTTATTTTGTAATAAGCCAAAGAACCGAAAATATTCAAATGTTTTAAGTTTGGAATTTTATTAAACCACATTTCTGCTGGTGTTCTATTATTAATTGTATTAGAACACCTACTGGTTATATATGTTGCTGTTAACACCGCTTCACCCTGAGAAGATTCTTTTTCCCTATGTATTTGATTTACATAGGAACAATTTATTAAAAACCAACAAAACAATTACAGTAGAAACTAAATTAAAGTAAACCTGAAATGCGTCATAGCTGAATGAAATATGCAATAATATCGATAGAAAATTGAATAACTACACTTAGTTATTATATCATGATCATCATCACAAAGAAGTTATAATACAAGTGGCAAAGAATAAAAATCTATGTAAAAGTATCAAAATGGTACAAGCCAAATTATCGGTAAAACCGCTAGAAAAACCAGAAACTTTGAAATAATAAAATATTTGACATTTCAGTGTATATGTCATGTCAAACTTTGTAAACTTTGTATGCCGGTCAAACTTGTGCGCATGTGCGTCATAAGTCTTTTTTAAAGAAACAGTCGTACTTATGAGTTTCATCTCTGGGAGATCGATGAATTTGACGTGATGACATCAACATTGCCTTAGGAAAATCGTAATTCTTTTTTTTAAATTGTGCCATGAGATTCTGAGAGACCTATAGGTAGGTAGCTAGGTACATGCCTACCTATATTAGGTAGGTAGGTAGGTATGTGCCTACCAATGTTAGGTACTTAGTACAAATTGTACCTATTGAATACAAGCTTTTGCCCGCGGCTTCGCCCACGTGGATGTCGGTTATCGCGACAAAACATTTCTTAAAAGACGTAGGTGTACGAAGTTTCTTGCTTCTAACTTTGAAAATGACGAACTTTCCATACAAAAGTTTTACACCTATTTCACCCTCTTAGTAGTAAAATTTTGAAATCGCTGATACATGTATTTCCAAAAATCCTTTCTTAGCGGATGCCTACATCCTAACATCTACCTGCATGCCAAAGGAGATACCCCGTTTTGGGCCTGAGTGTACAGACATCAAACCTACCTCAAAAAATTCGTCTATTTTGTGTTATAATTTTGTTTAGACTTCATTACAATCAGCAATGGCCAAGCGCGACAAAAGTTTAAAAATGTGATTTTCATTAATCAACAAGCTTCGTAAACGTTGAATGTAATACTTAATCCGATCTTCGTAAATGCGCTATGATTATGCTTGCTTTATCGATTCGATTATGAAATCAAATTGATAACTAATAACTATGAATTTAAAATTCGTGGCTTTATTAAATGATTTCAAAATATCTATGTAGCATCTTTATTTTCGTTATTCAGTTTACTAATCAGAAAGACTCCTGTCTCTTTCATAATGGAAGTCACAATATCGATTGTAAATAATCGTAGTTTATTCAAAGTCTATGTAAATAATCGATCATATAGAATTCTTAATAATCTGTAACTTCATATGTCATTTTCACTCCTGTCATTGAAAATGTCGCATTCGCTTTCCTTTCGGCTCCTTGAGATCATTGTGTTTTGCTGCTTTTACTCTGTGAATTATTGTATATGATTTTCGAACTAATTGACCCTTGCTTGATTACCGGACACCGTTATTTGCTACATTTGTTGACCTTGGCTTTAAAACTGGACTAGACTTTACCACATCGGCTGAAAGCTATCACAATGAGTCTCTGTGTGAATTGTGGAATCGCTACCGATCGGTGCAATATTATAGGCAGACATTTATTGAACGATGCAGGGATACTAGCTTGTATACGTGAATGGGTCGCACCACAAATAGTAAGTACCTATTCGTTATTTCTCGCTCTTTTGAAATTGTTATTATAATTTTAACGTTAACAAGCTGTGTGATAGCTGCTATAGAATAGAAATTACTACGAGTCTACCTAATCCCGTAGATAATTATGCCAACTTTTGTATATGACAATGTATTTTGACTGATATGTGTAACGTTCATGAAGAACTAGCGATGACTAATGGAATATTCAGTGCTTATAACATGATCTCTGTTTAAGGTGAATGCAAATGACATCATTTGCGAATCTTGCTGGATTCAAGCTCAATGTGCATGTTTGGATGAGAACAGACCAGCAAGATCAGCAGTGGGGCACAGAAAAGTGTGTATTCTGTATGTCATTGAAGTGTGCAGAGAGGTGGATAGAGACCTCCTACAAGAACTGTCAATATCTCAAACGACTTGGTTGTTAAGAGGAAAAATAAAGTCCAGGCATATAAGTAGTAGAACTTATTACGTATATATATTAGTTGACAGTTCTTTGAGCGGGAGGAATGCTATATTACAGCATTGCTGTAATTGTTTTGTAGGTTAGAGAACAGTCGGGTGCTGTGCCCACATAATGAGTGTAATATGGTATCTTGGTTGGGCACGGTTCCAAGACAATATAACACCTCCTGCACAGTTTCTTGACAATATTTTAATAAACTATGATGATGCTTAAAAAGGGGAGGAAAGACCTAAGTCCTAGTGTAAGCATTTCTAAAGCCAAATAGGAAGATACCCGGGATATAGATTAAAGTACTGTTTTTAAATAAAATAATCTTTAAAATAATGTTGTTTTATTTTATTACCTACTTATATAATTAATTCTATATTATTACAGCAAACAAGTATGTATACAGCCTTGTGGAAAGTGGTAACCATAGCAAAAGAATGTCACTCAGATGTTGCCGTCTGAAGTGAGGGTAGGGAAGGATTGCTTTACCACCTTTAGAGTAAATGACAGTTGCATATCATAAAACTATAAGGTTTAATATCGTGCAACAAAAAAGTAGCTAAAGCATGTCTTTGCTTCGACATATCAGTTTTATTATTTAGCATATAGTTGACCATTCCACATTAATGACTAAAAATATTAATGACCTGCCCTTTTCTATACTAATAAAACCTGCTAACCTACTTACAAATAAAAGCGATACGCGAATAACTTGTGTAGCTATCACACACAACACAACATAAGACGCTGTTTGACCGCATTATGTATTACAACATAACCTAAAAACCTATGAACAATGCTCGATTTAACAAACTTGGCCATTGTGAATCGTCGTGAAAATTAGGCAAACAAAATGTCCTTAGATGGTCTAAATATTGCCTAATTTTCAACCCTGTACATGCGGGCCCAAGATTGTATGAGAGTTGGGGTTGTCCTTTCAGCCCGATCCGTCCAGTGGTTTGGGCTGTGCGTTGATAGATCCCTATGTCAGTCAGTCAGTCAGTCACCTTTGAGTTATATATATTTAGATTTTGTACAGAGAACAGAAGATTGATTGTCCTTGAAGTGTCCACTACTAGTGCCAATGGGTGTATTCTATTGGGGAAATGCTGTAGGCTATTGGTGTGTTTACGACAAAGTTTATATAAAATAAATAGTTTTCTTTTTCAAAGTAAAAACATTTATTCAGAAATTAAATACAAGGCTTTTTAAATATTAAATTAAAACTAAATTTGTAGAGTGAAATATTTACTAGAATATGATACGATAAAAAGTTTTCGTTTTTGAATATTTTATCTGCAAAATTTAATTTTGTAATGTTGCTGTAACAGTTAAATTAATATATTCAATTTTGTTGGTTGAAGTTTGATTTTTCCTTTAAGTGTCCGCCATTGGTGCTCTTTTACCGTAATGTTATACTACCAATACTACACAATAAACTTAAAATTGAACTTTTCATAGAGAATCATTTTAAATAATTTTTCGGGTTGCAATACAAGAGTGAACTGTCACTTGTCGCGGCTGTCGCTTTTTCTTTTCTGTCAATCGCTGAGTTAGACAGGTTATTAAAATGGTGAGAATGTTATATTTATCAATATCCCAGTAATCCGACAATAATAATAGTGTTACAAAACGGTAAACGGGTGCTAGTGAAAAGTATTATTGTGGTGTATGGGTATTTCTCATACTAAATTTTAGGTTCTTCTAAAGTTTAAAATCTCAATGCAGTGCCAGTGCTTACCATATCAAACAATATTGTAATGTTTTCAGGCCAAACGTACGAAGAAGGTCGGAATCACTGGCAAATATGGCACACGTTACGGTGCCTCCCTCCGTAAAATGGTTAAAAAGATGGAAGTTACACAGCACGCAAAATACACTTGCTCATTCTGCGGTAAGGTATGTATCAAACAGAATCAAAGATTCAGAAAAGTAGCATTATATCTATCTATACAAGTTCCTAATGATATTTACAAGCATATTAATTGTAACCTATGTGTACAGTCTACCAAGTAGATAAATACTTGCACCTTTCATAGTTTTCATACCATTATTTACTAAAGTACAATTTTATTGTTATAACTGCCGGCCCCTCTTTGTATACAGCAGTAAGTATAGATTGGCCTACCTAATGTGGTAACTTCAAAAATGAAAACTAAAGGTGTACTGACCAACATAGTTTGATTGTTTACATTCAACTGCAAACAAATATCCTTTTTATTCTTTGGAGTTATAGACTAAAGCCCATACTGGCTTATTACATTAGTTGCCAAACTCACAATATTTCTAAAACATTGGCTGCATTAATAGTAATATTAATGCAGCCAATGTTTTAGAAATATTGTAAATGTTTATTACAGTTTTAAATTGTCACTCATGTTTCCACCTATATTGTCATACCACTCCTAATTTTCACTTAATTTCAAAGTAAACCAGATTACATACCTACAGTGTTCCAATTTATTAAACATAGCTGTTGCCTGTAGCTCTGCCTGAGGTGTGGATGATGGTTATCTCAACCAGGCCTATGTCCTTTCTCAAGGTCTAATCTACCCCTATACCAAATCTCATCAAAATCAACTCGGTGACTTAGGCATGAAAGCAGAAACACACAGTTACTTTTACAAATTATAGTTTTGATTTATCCTAATCTAACCTTATTATGCTGCTGTGCTGTGTTGGTTCCCAGTGGAGTAGAATAAGACCACCCTGGACCTTCCTATGACCTTTCCGATGTTGTAAAAAGGCGACTAAGAGATAGGGCTGTTCTTCATCTGACAGTAAACATACAGCCCAAGACCAAGAGCCCACTAGAGAGCAATAGGCTTGCCCCTTATTAAGTTGTTTGGGACCAAAAATCATAATTGGCAAGATGCAGTTGCTAGTACATGTACACCTGTGCCTACTCCTTCGGGGATTTATAGTTGTGAGTTTATGTATGTATGTATGACCTTATTATTTGTCAGGACTTTATCATACTGTCACTTGCTAGGGGTAGTGGTCAAGTGGCTAGATTGGAATAAAACCAACTACAGGTTTTTTTTTTATTTTATTTATTTGTTTATAGACAAGCAGCATTGAGCTGATGTGTCTATGTCTCAGTTCACACTTGTTGAAGAACAGCACAATTTATTCACTTCACTTGATTGTGCCCATAGATTCCAGGGTGTTTATTGTCAGTTATTCAGGTGTTGTATATGTAGAACACAAGGGTCATTTCATATCCTCCTGTGGTTCAATGCCAAAAAAAACCAGGGACTATGCCCAGTTGAACCCTATTTCTGTAAATACAATGGTGGGAAGTATAAATGTACCATTCCACTTAAGGAACTGCACCAACATTTTGGTCTCTAAGAAATCTTGCTATCTAAACATTTTTTTATGTAATAACTTTTTTAATTTCAGGATGCCATGAAACGTTCCTGCGTTGGCATTTGGTCATGCAAGCGATGCAAGAGGACTGTTGCTGGAGGCGCATGGGTGTTCTCAACCACTGCTGCCTCATCCTGCAGGTCTGCTGTCAGAAGGTTACGCGAAGTCAAGTAAACATCTGAAGTTAGCATAAGATAATAAACTAAAAAAATCCAGTTTTTGTCTTATTTACAGTACCTTTATTTAATAGTCTTAGTTTCCATATATTGTGTTTACAAGTCACAAGATAATTACAGGCATTGGTGGCGGCGCAATACGCGCTTCCCCACTACCCAAGAAGGGCCAGCTTTAAAAGCCCTGGGGAGCTGGTGTGCGGGATATATATGTGTCCACCTCCCCCACTGGCTCAAGTATCAGATCATATCAGCGGGGATTTACCGCACGTAAAAAAAATGATCCTACCCTCATCCTTGAGGCTCAAGCTTAGCTGGCTTGCCAGTGGGTTGATCTGTTAAATCCAACCTACAACCCATTGGCGACGTGTTTTAGTCGGTTCGACCCTGACTCCGCACCCGTGGAAATTTTGCGCACGTTTAGGTACATTTGGTACTTACATATAAAAGGAGAATCAATCAATCAGCCCACTGAAGTCCACTGGACAGAGACTTCTCTTTTGTATAAGCAGAATGATTACCTCAGACTAAAAGAATATCATAGATCAAGATAGCACATCTTGTTCGCACTTTGAGCACACACGAGTGCGAACGAGTTTGCACTAATTTAGTATTCATTTTTACGGCTTCACTTGCTAGTTCTATACCACGTGGGCAGGCAACTCTGGCGCCGGAGGGCACACTTACCTCTGTCTCCCATGAGCGCGGGCCTGGGGGTGACGATGACGGGTGGAGCTGCCTGTCTTCCCAGCAGAAGCAGACCACGGCGGCGGCGCGCCTCCCCATTCTGGAGGCGAGTTCGGGACACCGTTGTCCCCCAAGGAGGACCAGACCCTAAGGATGGCCTTGGGTCAGCCGGGGTGCGAAGGGATATGTCGAGGACAACTTCACCTCCGGCCTAGCACCATGACCCTCATTCGACGTGCGGTTTTAGTCGTTTCGAGTCCGACATAACCTCCCCTTCTGGCTCCGGCGGGGAATGTATCCGAGGAAATTTCCGCACGAAAAAAAAATGCTAGTTTTATACACTCCGTCTATGTTATTCTTTTCATTCAGACAGACTAAATACTTTGACTTTGAGTCAAAGTCAAAGTATTTATTTGCGTTCATGTGTTAATGTCACACACACACACACAGTCTGCAGGGCCCCTACCATCACCTGGGCCGAAGGTGAACCTCACCTGCTCAGTGCAGCTAAACAACAGACGAGGCTGTCTTTCCTTTCGGGTTCGATAATTACTGCAGCAACGTCGGTAGCTTAGTGGTTAAGGAGTCGGCCTTACGATCGAGAGGTCCCGGGTTCGATCCTGGCCATTACACTACCGACGTGAACCCACTCCTAGCACAAGCAATTTAGCTTAGTTGGAGTGGAGGGGTAAGAGTGAATATTAGTAACTTCGGTTCTAATATTCTTTTTAAAAAAAATTCACACAGCAATAGGCTATTTGACTATTTTTTTTTTTACTTTCGAAAAATGACCACTTTCTTATAATATAATGAACTGTAAAAGTAAAATTTTCGTACGACAAATAGTTTTCAAGATATTTGATTTTGAAAAACTCAATTTGTTGCACCGCCCGACGCTCCATACAAAAGCCCACGAAATTGTGACGTCACGTTTCGGTAGCGCGTAGTGCAAATGTATGGAGTGCAAGAGAATATCGCATTTATCTCGATCTACGTTGCGATTTCAAATTTAATAAGGAATCTAAAAAGTTATACAATATGGATACGACATATAGGCATTAATTGAAACCATATACTTGGTACCCCCATAGCTTCAAATAAGAAAAATTTGAACAAAATCGGCCCAGTATTAAGAGCAGAAACTAGGGTTTTAATATTACAAAATTTTGAACAACTTTAAACACTCCGTAGAATCGCAGTTATCAATGAACTCTAAATTGCACGAAAATACTACCATTAGGGTTACCATCCGTCCGAGTTTCCCCGGATTTGTAGCCACGTAGCACCCGAGAGCACTATACCCACTCCGACCTGCCCATGTGGTGCATGTGAGACCATCACCAGGTAGATGTCCCCAATGAGCTTAGAGTAACAGCCGCCGGCCGTCACGGCCACCGTCCGCCTGGAAAGTACATACGGCGTGCCGATGTTCCACGTTACCTCCACTTGCCTACTTGGTTCCGGCTCCGGTACACTAGTGAACGAGCGAACCTCTTGGGAAAGTGGGGTATGCATGCACGAAATCCCGGATACGATTTCTTATCGTATCTGGTGGTTTTGACTTTTCCGGAGATGACTGGCGTCCGACGTTTTTACAGGCTCGGCAGCCCAACTGTAACACCCCTGGGGTGGCATACGTCCATAGGCCACGTTAACCACTTTCCATCATGTGTGCCGTATGCTTATCTGCCACCTTAGTAGTATAAAAAAAACTTCTTGTCCTGGTTTACGGATTTTGCAGATGGAAACCCTTATTACTATTAAAATTGCACGATGCGACGTTGCCGTTCTGTGTATTCATTCATTTTTCCATTCATCAATTTCGTAAAAATACGATTGTAATGAGAAAGAAAATAATACCTCAAAGGGTGCCGCCGGTAGGGTAAATTTCTGATTAACGGCAGTCTGTTACTCGTACAGAAAATAATGTTTGTTTTGATTACACATAAAACTTTTTGATTTGATAAGTAGGTACCTACTTATCAATGATTAACTTTGATTACTTACACTTTGTATTTGATTTCTTTATAATTTTTCCATAACAAATTCAATAATTAAGAGTATTAATATCTACGTAATGAAGAATTTAAAGCTCATAATTTCAGTGTTAATCCCGGTTGCATCCATATCTTGTACTTTGGTGCCTGAGGGCTGCTTTCCTAATCTTTATTTTCATTTGGTTTATCTTGGCTTTTGTGGGAGCGACTACCGGGCTACCCTCCAACTCTGACAGGAAAACTACGCACGATGACATGATAATGAACACCATGAAAATTGACAATAAATACCTTCCAACTATTCATCAATCAGGTTAATAATAAATAAAATATTCTAAAATAAACATATTCAAAGATGGATATTGGTGCTTTTACCTTATTAACCTAGGTACAATTTTATGTTTCGATAATTTCTGGAATGTTGTCAGTAACCGCGACGTCACTGGGGACCGCGTGTCGTTCTTTGATCCTCTCGGTTTATTTTCTCGTTTTAATTTGTTTTTAAAGTGAAATTGACACTAATCTATTCTTTTTGTGTTTGTGAAGTGTGTTTATTTTTTGTTTAGCTATTCTATCCTTAATTTTAACGGTGAAAATGAGTCTAAATACCTACCTAGTAAATTTGTTGTGCGAGTTTTGTTACGTATTCTTTTTTTGAAAAAACAACGAAGTGTATAGTGTACCTAACGTGTCTCTGAAAGTGACTCGCAGCCGTATTATTGAGGCATTTGATAAATTTAAAGCAAGGTAGGTACCTAACCGAAATCTGTTGAACAGTTAGTTTGGCGATATCATTTTATGTTTTCAAGTTAGTGGCGGGCATTTCTAAAATTTAGATTCACATTTTTAAGCACTGCCGTGAAAAAGTGGTGTTTATAAAGTTAAGTGAACTTTCGTGATAGGTGCCTAATCTTACCTTAGTAGGTAGGTCACGAGCGCGCGTCAGCTGGCCCGTCGCGACACGTTGCCGCTTTGCTTCGTGCAAATTCTAAGCGTGTGTATTTTTGTGAATGAATCAATGACTTATAAAAGTGGTTACATTTTCTACATTTATTTTAATAATTACTTTGTTAGGAAATTTAGTTTTTTTTAAATCTGCGAATTTGAGTTTAAATTTAATTTTGTTTCATTCCTATGGACCAGGACGCTTCACTGTTTCCGTAAATGCCTATATGTCGTATCCATACTGTATATTTGAATTGAATTAGATTGTTTCATTCTAGCGTTAATACCAGTCGCATCCGAGGTTTTTCAATTTGGGAGCCTGGATTCCACTTTACCAGTCTAACTGCGGATTTGGCGGCTATACTTCGATATTTTCTGTGATGGCGACTGCCATGCGACCTCCACGACCCAAAGCATTGCAGCTAAACTGGCCAATGAAAATGGCGCCAAATTTAAAAAATCAACACGTTGCAACACTGAATATGCACACCAAAATAACGGAGTCGATTCTACTTCTTTATTCTATTAGGCATGGGTGAAAACTAGCCTATTTAACCTAGTTAGGCTTTTCAAATTTGGCGCCATCTTTCGTTGGCCAGAGTCTAGACCGGTTGTTAGACTTTTGCTATTGACGTTCGTATGGCAAGTATGGCAACAGGGACCGACACGGCGCAAACGTGCTCTCCGAGGCTCAACCCGACCAATGTGCAAATACCCAGATATTTTGTATACAAATGTTCGCATCGAGTGGGGATCGACGGCGCCTCCTGCGTAACAGCTGTGTGTATTACCGCTACGCCCGCCACAGAGAGAGAGACTGTCAATGTTATCTCAATACTATCTTGAAGCCAAAATTGTAACGCGTCACTGTCGGACATAATAAAGTATTCTCGATCTGTTGCCTGCGTGTGTGCTTGAGGCTTGAAGTAGACTAATCCTATGGTTGCCTGGAAGAGATTGCCGCAGAGCGATAAGGCTGCCAATTGGGTATTATCATATAGTTAAAATAAATGGGGTAGTCACTCGGCATTGGGTCACAGATTACCTAATATTGGGTGACTACGGGTTGAAGAAGAGAGAGAGAGAAAATAAATGATCTAACCGAGCTTATTAATATAAGAATAATAAGAAAGCGGTAAAAGTTACGTCGGTTATTATTTTATAGTTTTCATTTATTTTCAATCGTCCACCCAACCTATATAATAGTCACTGATTTGAGTGTTAAATTTTATGATGTCACTAAATGGTTTTTCATACAAGTTACCTTTCAACTTATCGTTTTGACGTTTAGTAAAAGTAACTAATTAATTGATTAGTTAGTAGAATAAGCATTGTTTCTAATTAGATTAGCTAGTCCTAAAACACCGTTATTAAGTGCAGTATCTACCTATTTATTTTAAATATAAGAACATTGACAGGGAATCGAACCCACTACCACTGACGTAGGAGGTGCACGCTCTGCGGTCACACCACACCGATTATTTACGCAAGTGTAGTCTGTACATATATATATTTACATTCATTCAATGGCTTTTTATCGATATCTAGGGCCGCTTTCCACGATCCGCAAACTAAGTACACACTGTGGAACGAGGCTGGTCTGTGATAGGTACGCCATATTTCAAAAATGTGAATAAATGTTATGAAGAATTTGAAGAAATGTAGGGTGTCCGGCTTAAGCGGCTAGTTTTTTAGGTTTGGCGACCTGGCAACCCTAACCCTAATATCCTTAAAACCGTTCTTTTCAAAAATTAGGCTCGTCCGAGGCCAACTTCTTGTTCAGACGAAAAGCCTCATACATTTTATGAATGAGGCAACTCGTCCGAGTTAGTTCGGACGATTAGCCCCATAACTCAAACCTCCCACGATGGAAATCCGCCCGACGTAAACACGTAGGTATAGGTACCTACTTATCAAGAGAAGAGATAGCATTACCACTTACCTAAAACCCAATTCAATGTCATTTGTATCTATTAAGTTATAAATACCACTTGACTGAATTGAAAGTCACGTAAATGATAAACAAAGATACCTATTTAAATATTTTATAATACACTTGTACATACTTGAAAACGATTTGCTTATTATTTAACATCTTACCATATTGCTCCAGGTTGTATCTGAGCTAGTTTCGTTTATTCTTTCTCCTCCATTTGAATTGGCTCATTTTGGCTTTTACTAGAGCTACTGTCCGAGTACGAGAGGAACAGATATGGTTGACTTGGACCTCAAAGGTTTTAGTAGGGCTCAATACAGTTTTGCACATATGACTTGGTAATTAATTTGAATGAGAAGTAGGTGGATACGGATAGGTACATGTTCAGTATACAGTTAATATGCTTTGACTACCTACCTATATATTCTGTCTATCTGTATCTTAGACACCTACTTATAATTCAAACAATTTCGGGTTGTCTAAATACAGACACCAAAACAAAAAACAACAAGTTTATTTCACAAAATTAAACCAAGTATTATTGTATTCAATTTCATATACTTATAAAAATATGTCTTTTTTTAAGAATTTTAATTATAATAATAGCACCATTGTAAATTATGTACATTTTTAAGTCTTCTGTGCTCTGACGAGTCGCGTAAGTACAATTTTTAACCTACAGACTCGTAAACATGATAAGTATGCAGATTGCTGTTAGCTGTTGTAAGTAAATACTACATAATAATACAATTCATATCACTATAATCTACAATGCCCTTCATTAAAGCATCTTAAGGCTGCCCACACACGCACTATTTTTGCGAAATCCGATAGGGTCCGAATTTAGATTGTTGAAAATTTTGATGTTTCATTATTAGATACAAAATTTTCAACAATCTAAATTCGGACCCAATCGGATTCAGAAAACCGTGTGTGTGCAGCCAGGTTTATACACATTTTAGATTCTTTTTCACAACATTCCTATCCATAACATTTTGTAAGTATAAAAAGATATGGCCACCTGTATGACCTCAAATTTGGACTGCACTATCTGGCCCTGAAAATGAAGTCTTATGGGTGTTTTTGTGACAGGGTCCAAACTTTGAGGTTGTACAGGTACATGCCAAAGATATGATGGAGGTAAAGGACAGACAATGCCAAAAATTGTGAAGGAACTCTTACCAATAAATAAAATAGTTTAGACAACTGTAAAACTAATAGAGACAAAAAATATTGTGTTTAATAAATATAACATAGATGTTTAAATGCTTTACATCTATGTTTGTAAAAATTAAATAATATCATTGGTGTAGCTAGAGGTAAATATAGCAGCCACCCATTTAAATACATTGCCAAGAATATCAATCTTTAGGCAACATTTTAGGACAATAAATTTTCTAGGGTGAATAGCCCACTCTACACTTGTTCCTAGCTACACCTATCAACAACATACAAACATAAATTCAAACTTGATATTTGCAATGAACACAGTCTTAAATCTAAAGATGTTTCTATTAAAATGATAACTAATATCCAATGTTAGTCGCCTACATCACTGTCTCTGTCACCTATGGCAAAAAGAATGCTGAATGCCACACCCAGGAGTGCTGTACCCAGTAAATCCCCGAGGGCAGTGAGGTATGGTATTGCCGAGTTATCAGGATCCATACCCATTCTCCACATCCATCCAACCATATAATGACTAATTGTTAATAATAAGAATACTTGCAAAAGTGCTGCAGACATATATATTAATATAAACGTAGGTGTTGTAGATGTATGACCAGCTCTCAAATATCCTATAGTATAAATAAAAATCAACTGACCAGGTATGACCATTAATAGAAGAAGTTTAGTTGTACTTCCCATAACAGAACCTTCTTTTTGGCCAGTGTGAAGCTGAGTAGATAACCTAGAGGCATGTACAGCCACCATATTACCTCCTATACCATTAATAACCAGCTGGTACACTGCAATTCCAGAATACATTGAAACAGTATGATCCAGTATTAATCCTCCAGCACTGCTGATAACCATTGCAGATACTACAGGCACCCATCCTTCATCCAATGCTTGCTGAGTGAAGTCATTTTTCCAAGCAAAATACCCACATACTGGGACCAGGCAAGCACCAACAAAGATAATAATAGATGGTAATAAAACACTAGTGCCAACTGATTTGAATAGTAGTGATGCTATCCAAGACAAGAGTGCCAATGTTGTCAAATCTCCCAAACTAGCCGCTATAGGAGTAGCTATATTGTCTGGATTTATACTTAACTTCTTTGACACCACTACTACTCCTATCATAATGATACCAAGAACAAGACTAGCCGATGATGCTGTCAATACACTAGACGCACACAACAACAATGCATGATGTATATCAAATTGCCCCTCTGGTATCCACCCCATTGCAACTGCAGCCATGGCAGCTAGGAAACCTACAAGGACAGCTTGACATTGAATGAGACACAAATTTCCAACTACCAATGATCCCAGACTTGTATCAAGATGACCCAGATGTGCGTGAGTTGACAATCGAGATGCTAATGTCATTTCCAGATTACCTTTCAAGCCTAGAAGGGCTGGCACTAGAATATATACTTCTGATACTTTTTTGAAGACATCCCAATGTTGTACGAGATCAAGTAGTAGACTGGCAGCAACCATACCGAAACCAGCCAGTAAGAATGATACGAACATCTGAACTCCAGCTACCCATGAGTTCTCCTTTTCATATTTAATGTCAGGTGGCTTATCTTCATTTGTTATGAGATTGTATGCATTCTTTGCTTCATCTGTGAACTCGTCACTCCTCGCCATCCTAGAATTGTTCTTGTTTCTGTTCATAATTATAAATTTAATTGTGGTGATATGAAAATACAAATTCTAAATAGCAAT
The DNA here is from genome assembly GCA_914829495.1 of Eilema sororculum. Lineage (NCBI taxonomy): Eukaryota > Metazoa > Arthropoda > Insecta > Lepidoptera > Erebidae > Eilema > Eilema sororculum. The sequence continues at coordinate 14,284,451 of OU618548.1, forward strand.
AATACACTGGTGTAAATTTGAGTAAGACATACACTTAATAAAGCTCCAACTGCAGACCTCCAATTCAGCTTCAAAGATTGTGGCGGCTTGATTGAAAGTATATACGCGATGAAGTTTGATTTCTTCATTCAATCAATCAATCAATTAGCCTATTGCTGCTGGATTTCTTGGCTGCCATTGAGTATTTGATGATTGACGAGACTCGTGAGATAATTTCAGTGATGAGTTCTTCTATGAACCGTAAATGTGAATTACACGTACGAATATACACAAATATTGTGAAATTTTGTTTAAAATATAGTCGAACTACATCATTTGTAAAACTAAATGAAAAGTAATTCGTTGCTCGTCTGGATACCAATGTGAACACAACACTTCGTTGATAAGTAACAAGTTTAACAACTAAAAATAACAAACCAGCAGTGAGCCAACATGGGCTGGTGGCGGCCCGCCTGGTAGAGATGGTTGATATATAACGTCACGATGATAAAGTCACTGTGATCTCAAGTCCAATAGTATCACCGTGACAAATCGTTCAGTAACAACGTTACTTAGTCACTCACTCAACTCATGTAGGTACGCACGTCACCGCCACCGCCCGCCGCGACGCCGCGCCCAGTCACGGCGATCACAATAGTAGCGAACTCGATTCGAGTGCTTCGGCTGATTTCGGCCAACTCCGCCTCTCCGGCGCATTTCGCTATAGGCCAAAGCGCAAGGAAGAGAGAGAAAGTTTCAAGATTATGCAGTGAACTACTCACTATCTCTGTCTACTCTAGTAATAAACCTACACACACATCCTTAAAATTTGAATCACTGTGACAAGTGCGGAGTGCCTTGTTTGCGAATGTTTATTTATATTTTTTAAGCGACTTTTGATTTTAAAAAAGTAGATACTATATAAAAAAAAAAACTGTAAATAAGTTGTGAAATCATTGTAAATAAGTGATCCAAAATAATAAACACGCCACACGAGTTAAAATTATAAACCTTTATTCGATTACTTCATGTAAAATCTCTTTGTACGAATTCGTAATACATTTTATTTAAAATAAATTTACTTAAATTACATGAATAAAACTAGAAATAAAATTTATTAAAATCTGTGTGACAGTCCTAAGCCTGCAAAAGTGTCAAGGTTATTTCGGATCACATAATCACATAGAATCGTATCGTAACAGTTTGTGCCAATTATTAAATAGTTACGGAGTGATCGATGTGACAAAATCACGATGATTTATCACTGTGACTTTTGAGGAACTGGAACGACAGTCACTGCGATGCAAAAATAACGTTTTCGACCATCTCTACCGCCTGGTAATTAGTTTGACACTTTTGACAGAACAAACGTATACGATTGTCATGTCAAAATGACTCAAGTCATTGTGACAGTTGACACTGACAGTCCACAAAGACAAAGACTAATTCTACCTTTTTTTGGGATTGATAACCCGGTTACTAGGACCTTTAAGTCAAATATTTTTTAATGAAGAACAAATTATAATTAAAGCACAGATTTTATTAAACTCTAAATTTGTAAGGTGCGGCTACAGCTTATAGTTTCGCAAATTCCAAATGCAAGCCTTGTTTCTACTGCCTAGTAATACAAGCAAAATTAACATCATCATTTATGTATAAATGATGATGTTAATTTTGCTACATATTTTTAATTGACAAATGCACCTTTTCGTCGTTTATTATAAGCCTATGATCATTTCAAATTAAAATTTGTAAAATGGGAATCTTATAAACTTAATTGCAGAATTAATACCTAGTTTGACAAGTTAGAAAGTTTTGACGTACGCATTTTGTGTTTGTCGAGGTTTGTCGCGCTCGCGATTGGCGAATGGCGATTGTCGATGGAATTGATTGTGACGAGTTGAATGTCGACCGCGAGAGAGCTGCCGTTTACTGTAGTTTCGATCTAAATAGATAAAATCTCACTCAAAACAAGACGGTATTTATTTTAATTAATAATATACGAAGGGTAGTAGTTATTAAAAATAACCAGAACTGAAATAAACGAATGAATGTTGATTAATTATTCAGTAAATCCTAGTGAGTTATAAGTGCTTTTTCACGTTTTAGATCCGGAAACCTACTTAGAGTAAAATTGTGCTTAGATATTTAATTTTGTTACTGCTTGGAAAAGTATTCAGAGTTGTGTCAATACAGTTTTAATTTAGGTCGTGATTTTAAATGTTTAGTGTTAGTTTTGCTTGGTTCGCTTAAATTCGCGTGTATTGCAGGTCTGAAGATAACGTGACATTAGTGTGGCTGTGTTGTCATGAGGCAGTGAACCCTAGTGCGTGCGAACTTGGTCGATTAAAATGTTCCGGAGTAAAATACGGATACACACATGCCGTATTATATTGATCACCTCGTTAGTATGGCTCCTAGTGGATGTAATGCTGCTTGCTATGTACTCCGACTGTTTCGGTGACGGCTGGGATTGCAGTAAAAAGCTCGGTGAAAATGATATTCAGGTAAAAACTAGGCTAATTTCTTTCTAGTTGAAGTCCAATTTACTTGTAGACTGCTAAAGCAAAAAGAAAAATTTATTTGGTAAAGAAATATGTTTTTATTGCATCTAAAATACAAGTAAGGCCTGCCAATGATGCTTAGCTAAAATGAGGTGTTTACTGAATGTTGAGAAATCAACAATTGTACATATACCCATCAATTAGAATTAGTCAACATAAAAGGTCTATTCCAATAAGATATATTATCATGAAAGACTTTTAAATAAGCCAAAAAACAAATCCCATGTTATTTTGAATAAAAAAAAAATTGTTGATTTGAGGACAAACTTGTTCTCAAGAATAATGTAATATAGCGTTTTCTTTATAGTTAAAAAAAAACTATTTCCTTAAATAATTATATCTTTTAAATTTACAGCACATTGTTTAAGTTCAGAATTTTCTCACAAGCCCTTTATCATACATTGTTGCATCATGAAGTCATTGTTTTTAAATTTAATGCTCCAACTTTCAGACCACAGTTCAATTAAGTAGGACCTTGCTACCAAAATAATCATGTTATTTTATACAATTCAGACTTTGTTGTGTCATAAAAAATCTGTCAACAATATCAGTTTTGTTGATTGTCAAGATCTTACAAAACTTTTAGGTAAATATTACAAATACAAATCAAAATATGAAACTAACAATGTGGCTGTATTAGACCTGCTGATTATCAACATATTTTCTAATTAGAAAATAAAAAAAATGTCTTGATGTTTTTCAGCTGAATTTCTCTGGCTAAAGCATGCTGCTACAGCATTTTTTAAAGACCTAAGTTAGAGTTTCTAACAGTTACTATTATGAACCCTTATCTTACTTAGGCACTTTAGATCAGTTAAAGGAATTGCAAAAACATTAGCAATTCATCTACCCTAATGAATCATTTCGAAAAGAGTAATACATCATTTTAAGTGATTTTAGTAGACTCATTACCCCATTCTGTATCCAAAAATAATATATTTCTCATAGATTAAAGAAGCATATCATGTTCTGTTCTGTACCTAAAAATAATATATTTCTCATAGATTGAAAAAGCATACCATATTCTTCATCCAAAAATAAAATATTTGTCCTAGGTTAAAGAAGCATATTATTATTATTACATTCATTATCCAATAATAATATATTTCTCATAGATTAAAGAAGCATATAGAGGGAAGAAGGCAGCTATAGCAGCAGCATTACAAAAAGAACAAATAGATGATGATGATACAAACTTAGAAATGAATGAACTGGGGCAAGATGAGATTGGGGAGGATGGTATCTCACTTTCACCATATCCAGCCTCAAGACTGAAGAGGTGGGAGCCAGCGCCTGTTGTTGCACCACAAGGAAATTCACCAGGAGAGATGGGTATGTAATCTATTTACCTTACTGTTAATAACAATATTCTTTAGAAAAACCCACAATTTATTAATTATATTATTAATATATAAGAATCAATGTCACTTTTCGTTGTAATGTTATAACTCAACAACGCCTTTACCGATTTGGCTAATTTTGGTCTTGAATTATTCGTGGAAGTCCAGGGAAGGTTTGTGCGTAGAGAAAAATTCGAATAATTGCCGGGAACTGACATCCACGCGGGTGGAGCCGCGGGTAAACGCTAGTTATTAATAAATCTTGAGTTTCCTTATTGATGATGAGTAGACTTAAACTGCACATTACTGTTAAAGATATTGGGTTATTTACCTATATTCGGAGTATTCATAAAGTTCCTTCGTGATCATGGTGCTTGCAACAGCTCCGAAATATTGCACACTTAAAACAATACATGGTAAATATCCCAATATCTACAATAGTAATGTCAGTGACGAACTGCCCATTCTTTTAACATGGAACTTTATTCTTGGAGGATTATAACTTATAATCAGAGGAAGAAGTACCATGATAGACTTCTACACAATAGGTATAGTTATCTAAACTTTGACCACATGCACAGGTATAACATGCACACATAATCAGGAATATGTCACACTAATTTTAATAATATGTCCCAAGTTGACCAAGACTTAATTTTGGTTTCATCGTTATAACATGCAAACAAAAATTACATAATTGACTTTTGCTATTAAAATTATTACATACATAAACTCACGCCTATATTCCCCGAAGGGGTAGGCAGAGGTGCTAGCACCCACATTTCGCCAGCACAGTAAAATTATTAATATTTGTTAATAACTAGCATTAAGTTTCTATAATGAGATAGAAACTGGCAGCCAATATTGGGTGTAAAATTGACAAACAAATTTAATAGCAGATAAAATCGCGAGCCGAAAAGTGGCAACTATATAGTAGAGTAACCGAAATCGGGAGCAAAATTGGCCACCAAATTTTATAGCAGCTATAAATCCGGAGCCGAAATAGGCAACCAAACTGTGTAGCAACCGAAATAGGGCGCAAAATTGGCAATTAATTTGTATTTTTCGGCTGCTACAATTTCGGCTGCCAGTTTCAGGCTCATGTTTCTAAACAGGGTCTTGAATTTTTACTACTGTATTTTGAGCACAGTATGGTATAATTGGGAGTTGGGTATTTTATCATAAAACATAAAAAAATTGCCGTTTACTTGTGCCTTGTTTATGAGGCTTGTACCGATAGGTATACCATACCACTGAGAGGAGGTATTGCCAGAAGAGAAATTTTGTATGTTGGTTATAATATGTCTGTCCAAACTTCGGTTTCATTACCACTGAATATCGAATATTATTTTGCAATGAGGAAACCAAGAAAACGAGTATATGTAGTTTTTATACATTTCCTCACAAATCTCTTTCATTTCATGGTAAATTCTCCCAAATTTCAAACCGCAAGTTCGCATGTATGTTACGTTTTAAGTATTGTATCCTTACAGAAAATAGCTATTTTGTAATATGTATATATAGTACTCACTGATAAACTACTTTGTTTGAACTAATTAAGTAATTCATGACGTAAAGTATAACATAAATACATAACTTGTAAGATGTATTACATTACCTATCTATAATTACACCTCTGTTACGAAAAACAGGCTGTGTCGAATAAAAAACAAACATTACGTGGGGTCAAGGTAAACTGTTGAACCTACATAATATAAATTAGTAGTTCTTTTATACCGTTATACAAACACATGTGAATAAATTAACACTACCTTGAATTGCCTTATCTATTTTCATAAACTCAAACTCAAACTCAAGGTATTTATTCAAAATTGTGTAGCACTACTACAGCTTTTTGACGTCAAATTCTGCTTAAAACTAAGTTTACCACCGCTTCCTAGGCACCAGTGGAGAAGAAACGGCGCAACAAACTCCACTGTAGCATTTTCTGGACGTCAATTTACAAAAAAAAAGTAAGTTCTTAAGACTAAATATGGACGAATGTACATATGTCTCGTGTCAAGATAATTAAAGTATATAAAAAAAAACTTATAATAAAATAATTAACCTAAGTTAACAAAAATGAATAAAAAAAGAAGTTCGCGTTCCTATTTAAACATTATGCCGTAGTTACAGCAAAGCAATTTAGGAGGGGCCTGCACCATGCTCAAGCCAGACATTTTTGTCTTTAAGGTAATCATCTGTCCTATAGTATGCTTTTTTACATAAGGTGGTCTTCACAAAGGTTTTAAATTTACTGTCAGGCATACCAAGGACTGATTCAGGCAATTTATTATAAAAACGTATACAATCCCCCCTAAAAGAATCACTAACTCTGCAAAGCCGATAGCATGGAAGGAGCAGTTTATTTTTATTGCGCAGATTTCTGTCTGTAATGTCACTTACTTTTGTATAAAAAATAAAGCTTAAACTAAAACCCGACTACCGAAAAATCACGCTTTAAAAAGTGACAAACAAGAACAAATCAAGGACGTGGTCGTATGCCACTTACTCTAACAAAACAATATATTCTAGGGAAAAGTGGCATACGACCACGGCTATCCTTGATTTGTTCTTGTTTGTCACTTTTTAAAGCGTGATTTTTCGGTAGTCGGGTTTTAGTTTAAGCTTTATTTTTTATTTAAATTATTTTGAGGTAAGGTAAAGCTAATAATTTATACATATTTGAAATGTGCTCATTAAGCACTTTCATTTGATACCAAACACGGCATATTTATCTCAAATTTATTTTTTAATACAGTACCTTATGGGCGCTAGAGGGCGCCACACAAGATTGGATGACACGTCATATAGCCTATAACCATCGGACGATCAAGCCGCTTGTAACGATACCTCATTTGTCCAGTTCTAATAAGTATTTGAGTAGCTATGAGGGAACAAATGAACATACATACATACATACATACATACATACATACATACATAGCCTGTCAAAATCATAACCCTCTTTTTGGCTTCGCCGTAGTCGGGTAAAAATTAGATATATTTTTTCTGACATACAGTATATTTTCGAGTATATATTGGGAAGCTACAGTTAAAATGTTAATATCTTTAAATCGTTCCCTAAGAGAATCTCTCTTACCTAAACAGTAAATGGCACGAACTGCCCTTTTTTGTAATATAAAGATAGTTTCTAAGTCTGCGGCATTCCCCCAAAGTAGTATTCCATAGGACATCAAGCTATGAAAGTAACTAAAGTACACCAGCCTAGCAGTATCTACGTCAGTCAACTGCCTGATCCGTCTGACAGCAAAAGCAGCAGAGCTGAGTTTATTGGCCAAAGCAGTGATATGGTGATCCCATTGCAATTTCGAATCTATTGTGATTCCCAGAAAAGTAGTGCTATTTACAAATTCTAACCTTTGAGCCCCCAGCACGATATCAATCTGAGCTTGCCTCACATTAGGCAGTGTAAACTTAATGCATTTGGTTTTTTCTGTATTCAACAATAGGTTGTTTGCAGAAAACCAATTTGAAATTACGTTTAAGATATTATTTACATTATTCGCATCTGTACTATTACGATCTACTTTGAAAATCAGCGATGTATTGTCTGCAAACAATACTATTCCGGCGTGTGCCTCGATCATATAAGGTAGGTCATTGACATAAACCAAAAAGAGAAAAGGTCCTAAGATTGATCCTTGGGGTACGCCTATCTTGACGTTTGACCCATTTGACTTAACGTTATTTACATCAACAGTCTGCAGCCTATCTGTTAAGTAAGATTCTAATAGTTCTATAGATTTGTTGCCAAAACCGTACCGACGTAACTTGAGCAAAAGTGTCTGATGGTCAACGCAATCAAATGCTTTAGATAGATCACAGAATACCCCAATAGCATCCTGTGATCCCTCCCAAGCGTCGTAGATTAGGTTAACTAGGCTAACTCCCGCATCAGTGGTAGATTTTCCACCAGTAAAGCCATATTGTTGGCTATGGAAAAGATTGTTGGTATTGAAGTATAGTTGCATTTGATTGAGCATCACTTTCTCAAACACCTTACTCAGAGCCGGCAACATAGAGATGGGGCGATAGTTTCCAAGTTCTGACTTAGATCCCTTCTTAAATAATGGTATAATTTTACTGTGTTTCATTAAGGTAGGAAACGTGCCTTCATCTACACATTCATTAAATATTAGTGCTAAATCAGGTGCAATGATATTAATTACATGACTAATTAAACTAACTGACATGCCCCAGTAATCTTTAGACATTTTGATTTTGAGATTTTTAAATGCTTTTAATATGTCATTAGGATCAATGTGTTGGAAGTTAAATTTAGAAGAACTAATATTACTCTCAACTAGGGCAACAGCACTGTGAGCGCTTGAATTAATAGAGGAAGTGAGTTGAACTGGAATATTGGTGAAATAGTCTTCAAAAGCATTTACGACATCTTTTGGGGAGGTTATATCCTTGTTTCCTACTTTAATTTTAGGAACACTATCCCTCAATTGACATCTACCAGACTCTTTGTGAATAACTTTCCAAGTTTCTTTCATTTTGTTAGGAGCCTCAATTATCTTTCTTTTAATGTGAATGGCCTTTGCTTGTCTACATACCTTTTTGAATAACTTTGAGTAATTTTTAACATATTCAGTGAAACTATTGTCGAATCTGTACTGTTTTTGGGCGTATAAATCAAATAGCGTTCGTCTACTTTTATATATACCTACAGTAGCCCATTCACAGAATTTAGATTTCGTACTAAGTTTTTGAATTTTTTGTTTAAATGTGTGTGAAAAGGCGTCTGTTAATTTATTAAATAAACTATTATAATGAACCTCAGGATTATTACCTAAGTAAGCTATTGAATTGAGCTTATTCTCTAACAAGTCTTTGAATTCTTTAATCTTATTAAAAGTTATGGGCCTACACATAATTTTCTCTTTAGGTCTACTATTATTACCTATAGGAAAGGATACTATTTGACCCCGGTGATCTGAGGGCAACTTACTAATTACAGACTTATTTGAGTATACACAATCACAAAAAAAATTATCTAGACAACTGCCAGTCTTAGCAGTGATTCTGGTTGGTTCACAGAAAATATTTTCAAGATTATAGCTCTTGAACATGTTTAAAAATTGAGTACTTCTCTTACAATGTTCCAAGATGTTTACATTGAAGTCGCCGCATACAATTATATTCTTATTATTACTTGATGCTATCCCAAGAACTTTGTCCATGACCCCAATTAAAGTTCCAAAGTATAATATATACGTTCCATAATATTCTTTGCTAGAAAAAATAATAATTTATATACAAATTTGTAAAAGAACTTGTCTTAAATACACCAAATACTACACCCAAATAGTAACTTGACCTCCGTCCTCTATGAGCGCTGACCGAGCGTGACGGGTGAAGCCACCGTCTTGTCACCCTAGCAGAAGCAGGCCGTGGCGGCAGCGCGCTGCCTGTGCCTCTCCGGTTCCATGGTCCCCCCTCCTGGGGTGGGCCAGACCGTTAGGAATGGCCTCGTTCCGCCGAGGTGCGAGGGATATGTCCAACAATCCCACCTTTGTGGCTTCACGGCTTTGCGCTTCGGCCCATAGACATAACCTTCCCCAACGGCTCCAGCTGGGTATCCGTGGCAATTTTCCACGTAAAAAATCCCAAATACAACCATAACATTTCTATATCCTATTTCTTACTCAACTTGCGTGCACAATTCTGTCCAACGTCCATGTAGAAACGCTGCATCATTGTGCAGTCTACTTTCATGCCACAAAGCGTGCTAGCTTTAAAGGACTGATCCTATTTCCGTATGGATCTTCAGTTCGTAATTTGTTACTATTATTTCTGTCTTTTTATATTTATTTTTAATGTTTTGAAGCTGGATTTCGTTCTGGTTGTTTCAAGGTTTACTCCATTTTTTAAACCTAGTTGAAACCTTGTTGAAAGGAATTGTGTGGATGATGGCGCCCTACTTCCATGAAGTGAGCGGCAGTCGGTGTCGCAGAACGCAAACTTGTCCGTTCATGGTTTCCCCACCTGATAGCGAGAGTTAGATATGACAGAAACAGCGTGATAGTAACATTAATCAATGCAATTGAGATGAGATCACTGCGAAGTATAAGTTGGCAGTGGGAATTGAAAGAGGACACGTGAGACGAATAGTTACTGATAAATGCTTTAGGAATATAACAATTTAGAAGTATTCGAAAATCGGTGCCTTGTACTAATTAAACATTTCATAACTTAAGTACCTAAGGAAGCTCATAAAGACGATACATTAATATACCTTAGTATGTTCTATAAATGTTGTATGGCATAAAAATCTTCCTACGTGAAAAAAAAATTCGCAAATTGAAAAAGATAAAAATACTATCTCCGTAACTTCGCTCTTTATTTTTATCCATCCAACCATCACACTTTCAGCGTCTGTCCGTTTGCATCTTCTAACTTTTAATTGAAATTCCCAAAGTGTAAGACAAAGACAAAATTTACAAAAGGATTTGTAATTGTATTAAAAGCATTCATTTAAACCGTTGTATAACTCTTCATTGTATTTCAACGATACGTCATTTTGTACCGGACTTACTAGACTGTTACTTTCTATTCACTAAGATCCGTTTGAACGATAAGGATCTCTGTAAAAAAAACGAGAAGAAATTCTCAGTGAGAGTCATATTGTTTCCTGCAATGTCGAAAGGTAAAATTGACTCGAAATAAAAAATAAACGGAAACCCATTCAACCAGAGCACTTTTATAGCTTATCTATACTAGATGGAAAACACTGGATGATGACTGCAGAAAACCTTGTATTTTAGCTGTCGGGAATCACTGAACCGGACTTACGGGTACGGGACTTTGCTAAGAAACAGATTTTTGCAATAGTTTTTTTAAAACATCGTTTTAGATGTAATTATTTCTTTGATTTCATTGAGACAGCTTAGATTAATTGTTTACATACCTCGTTCCTAGTACGCAGCTCACGCAAAATGAGTTTATAGACTATACTAATATGTGCTAAGTGTAGTTAAATAGATGATTTACTTAGTTGGACGATTTGCTACTCAGATGTATCGACATAACATAACATAACATAACATAAACTCACGCCTGTATTCCCCGAAGGGGTAGGCAGAGGTGCTAGCACCCACATTTCGCCAGTTTATGTTTAGGTCCCAATGTAATAGGTGGCGGGCCTATTGCCATTAACCGGGCACTTATAAACCTGCGATAAATACACACATAACTTCGAAATGCATCGAAAAGTCATTGGTGTGTGCCATGGTAAACCTGGGATCGAACCCGAGACCTCGTCTCAGCAGTCCATTACCCATACCACTAGGCTACCGCAGAGATAAGGATAGATGTATCGAACATGGGGTAAATTATTGCAAAACGATTTGACTGCACCTATTTTATCATAATTACTAGGTGGTACATGTACTGTGGTTACGACACATAATGACTGGTGTTTTATTGCTGGCAGCAATTTTCATACTAGTTTTTTGTGTAAATGTTAATTGACTTTTTAATAGTATTGTAACTACAAGTGTTTAGGAAATGAAAATTCAAGTATTTTAAGTTAGAGTATTTCTTCAAATTAATAGTTGTTAAAACAATGTATTTCATTCAGTTACATTTCAACTTCAAGAAAGCTTTTTATTTTTATTAACATTAACTAAAAGAAATAGAGAAAACAGAATTACGTTTCAAATTCGTTCTATTTAATTATCGATCTTTGATTCAACTGTAATAGAAATAGTGTTCTGGTTCATAAAGAGTCAATAGGTGTATCGCAGTCCATACCTGATCTATAAATAAGTCTAGGTTAGTCGGTTTTCGAGAGGGAGGAAGGCCGGTTATGCTAATGACTGTAGATAATACATTCCGTATTATCAATGTAGATAGGTTTACGTCAAGTGGCTAGGAATGTAAAGAGAAATGTTATTCCCCGATAATGTATTATTACTATATGACTTGAATTCGAAAACAATAAATAGAGACGAGATGATATGTATTTATATTGTTCTATAACATAATTGTGTACTCGTAGATATTATTATGATGATATAATTACGTAATCCGTACATATTTGCCACTTATGTGCAAGAAAAAAAGAATTTTATTAGTTGTTCGGAATTCCGGCCTTTGTCTAAACTTTAATACCGACACTCGACAAATCTGAGAGTCTAGTTTAGTAGCCTTACAAGTTAGAACTGGCGGACCCTACCCACTTATGTAGGTGGGACCAGCATAGGTGAGCACTAACAAAGAAATTCTGGTATTCGATATTCCATCCATAATAATTTCGCTTCTATGTCCAGATACTCGCATTGGACTTGCGGTTTTACTAATCGTCATCAACAGGGCACTGAACTTTTTTTCCTGACTCCTTGTTACTGAGAAATTCTTAATAGAAAAACTGAATACCTACCACATTTTACCCCGTACCTACATATTATTATAATTTGCTTAACGTGACACATAATAATTAACACCTATCGGCGGATTTATCTGTTGCAATAATTTCAAACGAATTTGACAGCCTATCGCAAAACAGAACATTTTGTCAACGCCAACAAATAATTTGAGGCATTATATTTCTGTTAACACACGCTCTAAATGTACGTACTTGCGCAAATTAAAATGTTATTCTTTTCCAGGCAAGGCGGTGAACATTCCAATAGAAGAAGAGAAGCTGATGTTGGACAAATTCCAAGAAAACCAGTTCAATTTACTAGCCAGCGACAGGATATCAATCAACAGATCTCTTACGGACGTCAGATTTGAAAAGTAAGTTGTAGATTGTAAATATACTAGAGTATTATACATACATATATACATACATACACTCACACCTATTTCCCTCCGGACTGTATCCCTTGACTCTATCCTTATATACTTCACGAACTTCCTCCATTGTCATTAGTGTCAGTATCACTCATATTTCTGCTTGAGCTCTTCAGGATCATAGGCTCCTCTTGCCTGTCATTGAACTAGGCGTCAAGCGGACTGAGGTTCTAACTGGAGCACAGAACTTCATATTGATACATTTTGATATGGCTATGGCAAAGCGATGGTGCGTTTACAGGGCTATTCCTATGGGTCTGCGCCCACTGTCGCCACGGAAGTGCGTTGTCGATAACTATTGAATCGGTAAACGGTCAGGAATTGTGTCATATTGGCCCTGCGTCATTAAAAGATGGAAAATTTATTAAAATTTCTAACACACATAGTTGGTCGCGGATCTTTCCATATCACCGAAAGGCCAGATCAGATCATATAAGTACTTATCGAGATGTGTCCTGCTGTCAGGCTGGCGATCGACCGCTATTTGTCAAAACGTCGGTATTCGACGTAAGTAGTTGGTCGAATCCTGCCATATCGCTACATTTGTTACTAGTTTTATACCTCACAGTCTAACTTTTATTGATAACCAAGTAGTTTACACGTACCCGACACGCCACGCCGCGCCGTCTGGTTTATCGCCGGTAACAATTTTTATTCACGATAATGATAAGAACTAATTACCTAGTAGCAGTGTAGGTACATTGCTGTCTTTGCTACGAAAAGCATGAAAATAAAATGTATTTGAGTCGTTCTGGCAGCGCCGTTTGACTCCCCCCAACCTCATGAAGCAGTTTTTTCGGTTTTTGTATTGCAGAGTGAGGTTGAATTGGGCCGTGTATATTTTGAGTGTATGTCATCTTTTATGTTTTTAATTCATCAGGCGCAACATGTTAGCTAAACAAAAGTTAGACACGCAAGACGCGTACGCCGTTGTCCGCACGTTCCATTATTCAACAGATGCAGTACTGCCAATTCCAAAAACAGTTGCAGTGTTCCTACACTGCAACTGCAACCTTGACAAAATTTCTGTCTGGAGGTGTAACCGTACTTAGATTTCATTTTTAACTAAGAATACATAAGTTTTTCATTCATGTGATAGAATGAAAAACTTCACGAAATTAAGAGATAGGCAATTTTTTTAAACCAACATCACTATTTTGCTACTTTTATATAATTTATTGAAACGTCAGGGATTTCAGCAGGTAGCTCATTTTCCAACCTGGGGGCTTAACATCAGGTCCTTCAAAAACCATTGGCGCTATCAAAGTTCTATTTAACCCAGCAAATCAAACTGTTTATCTTCACTAACGTAAAACAATAAAAACCACTTATTTTTGTTGGATGTGATTGCTATTGATGTTGAATGATATCGAAATGATTACCATTCTTTATCATAGAAATGTTTTGAAGGTTTTTGATAAGATCACTGTTATATTAATAGTCAGTTAGATATAACCCGCTACGAGACTTTTAATTCGCAGACTAGCCAGGCTAGCCTCACCGTCAGTGTCCAAAACCTGGATTACAAGAAATGCTTAGGTATTATTTTATCCGTTCTTTCCAAAAAATATAGACAAAATCTAAATTAAAATGTGAATCTTCAAAAAATAAAACAGATTTCTTCAACTTGTCACAGATAATAATGCACTTTGGCTTCCTTACAAAGCTCAATTCATGTTAAAACATGCAACTACAATTCAATAATACGAAATCGATAGTAGTTAATCAAATCAATTGCAGCATAAACACGCACCGTGTTATTGGGAGAATGTTTAAAAATAACACGCTCCAATCTTCGCATTTATTCTCTACTAGTTTTTTCCCGCGGCTCCGCTCGCGTGGATGTCGGTTATCTTAATTTTATTAATATATATTTTAAATATAGCCTATGTCCTTTCTCATAGTCTAATCTACCCCTATAGACAGACAGACAGACAGACAGACAGACAGACAGACAGTTACTTTCGCATTTTTATAATATTAGTAAGGACTAGCTTTTGCCCGCGGCTCCGCCCGCGTGGAAGTCGGTTATCGCGACCAAACATAGCCTATGTCCTTTCTCATGGTCTAATCTACCCCTATACCAAATTTCATCAAAATCGGTTCAGTAGCTTAGGCGTGAAAGCGTAACATACAGACAGACAGACAGACAGACAAAAAGACAGACAGACAGACAGAGTTACTTTCGCATTTATATTATTAGTATGGATGGATACATACATATTAACTGTCCAATATCTCGGAAACTAGTTCAAATATTGAAATAATTATTTCACGTGTATTTTTTATATTCAACACAGAATATAATGAGCTAGAATACAAAATTAGTGAACATTCTCCATTAACAGACTCTTATTTTACTTTATCCGTCGCTGCTCGCGGTTGTCGCTACAAAACCTATGTTCTTTCCGAAAGTCTAAGAAACTATCTCTGTATTAAATTTCATCAAAATTGACTTTGTGGTTTAGACGTGAAAGCATAACAGACAGACAAGCGTACTGAGTACAGACCCAATACATATAAAAGTACGGACCCTGATCTTTCACGCTTTCTTTGACCACTTATGATAATTAAATATTTGTAACATTTTTTACATTTTTTACCAATCCACCATCACCATCAAGTACCGCTCGATCAATATTGAGTGGTCCCAAATGAATTAACTCCATTCTATTCAGATAAAAAAACGACGCTGCTTCCTGCATAAAGGATTTGACGTTTTGCTTCGTTTCTATGCCAGTGTATATTGTGTTAACCCACGGGGTCACTCGTCACTAGCAATCCTGATAATACGGATATATTATAAGGAATTCTCTTAGTAGAATGGCCCTTCTCTCTCTTTCTCTTTAAATGATAAGCTATGGTACAAATACATACAGCGACTAGCCTTCTAACGCATGGGATATAATAACACATTCTTTAGAGACTATCTATTTACTATGCAGGTCTACATTCTACTACGCGTACATCATAGCAATTACTAACACCATAGTATAGTCTCTCTTAAATAGAACGGATTATAACGATATAGTAGGAGAGCTGGCACGAATTTTTGGGTAGGTATTTGAGGCAAGCTGAAAACTTGTCAGATACCTCTCCTATTATATCCCAACTCGGAATTGCAGACCTGGCTGGTGAGTAGCGGGGCTAAATCAACCCCTAAATTTTTAAAAATATTTTTTTTTTTCCCAAAAAATATATTTGAGGCACTACGCAATTTATATATGTTGCAGTGTAATACTTAATGAATACGAAAAAAAATAAGCCAGATAATTTAATAGGGGTTTTAACATTGCCAGACGCGTGCAAAAATATTTTGCAAAAAATTATAAAAAATGTTTTTGAGGCAGCTTGAAATTTTAATGGAGTGTTATTTATAACTAAAAAGTAAGATTCCCAAAAAGACAGATCATTTCGGTGGGGCTTTCTACCTGCCAGGTGATCAAACAAATAATGAATAGGTACGAGCCTGTAGTGCTATAGACAAGCTGTAGTGTGAGAGAGAGCGCATAACGATAGCTGTCTTCGTTCTTGCTTGCCGCGTTACTATTGGCTCTGGCGAGGCCACGTGACTTACAATAACCCATGAGGTTTCTAGTCGGAATTTCAGAGTCGTTATTTTCAGTCGTATTATTCTACATGGTGTTGCACGTTTTAGAACTGAAATAATTTGAAAATGTCTAGTGAAGAGTTAGTTTGTGTTATTTGCAGAAAAAATGGTGCTAAAGTAATTGCTTTTGTGGAGAAAACTCTCAAAAAAAGTCAGGAGGTATTACAGATCCGTAAACATCATAAGTTAAAATATTATGATATTGTTTTGCCAGTGACTCCTAACCTTACAGATGGTTATCACACTAGTTGTTATAAGAATTTTATAGCTTTGATGAAAAAATATATTGAAAATACTGTCATTGAATCCAATGTTTCTACTCTTACAAAAGGTATTGTATTAATTTAATTTTTTTTCAAGTAATATATGCTGACAAATAAAATAAAGCATTCACAGCACTGAGTTTATCTATTTTCTTTTATTTTTTTTATTTATAACACTTTAGAATACTGCCAGAGAAAAAAAAAACAATTTTTAGTTTTGAATGTAGGGGTTTTGAAATTTTTGGAACTAAAATTTTTGAAAGAATAATTTTTTTTTAAATTCTTTTCGAAAAATAAATTTTCCTGCGGAAATATCAAATATTTAAACAATTTATTACGTTCAAATTCGCATTAAAATTGGCAAAATAACTAATTTTTGAAAATTAAAAAGAAATCGGAAAAAAAATGTCCTTTTAACATCCATAAATCAATACAATCTCTTTTACGAAAAATGTTTTTAGTAGAAATTCAGAAAATTTTATATTTTTTACTCCGAAATTTTAAGTAGAAACCTCATGGGTTATTGTAAGTCACGTGGCTTCGTCAGGGCCAATAGTAACGCGGCAAGCAAGAACGAAGACAGCTGTCGTTATGCGCTCTCTCTCACACTACAGCTTGTCTATAGCACTACAGGCTCGTACCTATTCATTATTTGTTTGATCACCTGGCAGGTAGAAAGCCCCACCGAAATGATCTGTCTTTTTGGGAATCTTATTTTTTAGTTATAAATAACACTCCATTAAAATTTCAAGCTGCCTCAAAAACATTTTTTATAATTTTTTGCAAAATATTTTTGCACGCGTCTGGCAATGTTAAAACCCCGATTAAATTATCTGGCTTATTTTTTTTCGTATTCATTAAGTATTACACTGCAACATATATAAATTGCGTAGTGCCTCAAATATATTTTTTGGAAAAAAAAAAATAATATTTTAAAAAATTTAGGGGTTGATTTAGCCCCGCTACTCACCAGCCAGGTCTGCAATTCCGAGTTGGGATATAAAAGGAGAGGTATCTGACAAGTTTTCAGCTTGCCTCAAGTACCTACCCAAAAATTCGTGCCAGCTCTCGGACTAATATTGTCATTTGCACTGCAAACATGGAAACAAACAATAAGAAGTAACCGTATGTATGTTGCTATTAAAGTAAAAGTAATTCCCATTACTATGTAATCAACTAATAAATAAATGATTACAGCGTTACTTCAAGGGTATTGTGTGCTATCCAGATACAATAAATTAACATAAAGAAGCTATAAATAACGGTTGAGCGTTGATATTATATTCTTAACTAACTGATGCCTTCGGCTTTGCCCACGCGATTTACGTCCCGTTCTCACAATCCATATTATAGGAACCTAATCCTCTGATAAAAAGCCTACATGTTATTGCGGCTATAATCTATCCCTGTACCAAATTCCAACGGATCTGCCGTTCAGTCGTTAGAGCGTGAATAAATAACAAACATACAGACATCTTCACAAACTTTCACAATCATAATATTATAGCAGGATTTTCCATCTTTGAACATGGTGCAATGTTGTACAATTAATTTAATTGGCATGTTTTTTAATCTCAGTTTACTTCGATATCGACGTGTACACTCGTGCGCATTGTTTAGTTTATAAATTGTTTGTTTTCGTCTTAAGGCTAAGGCTAAGGCTAAGGTTACACTAAACGAGGGAATGCTCATTCAGTCCCCTCTAAGTCAAATTTCTACTAATGTATACAGAGACAGAACCTTTCTTCTACGTCAAATACGTTCGTTTGGTCTGAATCCACCTTTAAATGTTGACTCACGTTTTACTCGACGTTGGTTACGCTAGCCTTTCATTTTAGTGTCAATGCATTGGTGTTTATTCAAAGGCAAGAAATGCCCGTGACGAAGTACTCGGCCGGCAAATTGATTGGTTGACGAAGTTATCCAATATTGGTTGGTGGTAATTTAAAGTTTTATTTACTATATTATAAAGAAACTCGGGTTATATTCCATCAGGAAGAACTAATTAACAATGAAACAGAACCTAATAATAATTGAAGTACTCAAACTGGTCACAAATTGAAACTAATTATCTGAATATGTACCTATTAGGTATAGGTATCCTAGAATGGCTTTTCACAGAAAAAAATCTCCCTTAGGGGTAAAATTTCCAAAATATGCCTTTTTAGAGGTTGCCTACAACTGTATAAGGCGTCAACTGCCTCCAAAAAATTGCCGAGAAAGCAAGATGCTTTAGAAGGACTCTGTGACCTCGATATAAATATACTTCTGTCGTACAAAACTAAATGTAGATTGATAATATAATGAATGGATATTATATTCAAATAACAACCAACTAGAGCCAGACCATCTTAAATGTCAAAAGTCAAGAAATGTCCCAAGAAAACGACAGCGTGATGTGAATTTTGATGTAACTGCTCAGACGATAGGCCGTCGTATAGCTATTAAATTAGTAACCAATGGCGTTTCCTAACACTTAACCTTGGTAAGTGAGGGGCGATGATTGAAAGATGTCTGTTGTATACCATCGTCTTACTATGAGATAACATTCGCTATAGGTACTACTGAATAGCACAATTGATAGAATATCGGATAGCGTTACTGCCAAAATTAGGTAATTGATTTTTTAAGGCGGGTGACACTACCAACGTGAGCCAACTGTAACAGATCAATTAGGGTTTCCTAGAGGGTTTAACAAGAATACTAGTATTTACAGTTAGGCTCAAAGGCCTAGGTAGTATTTTTGATAATAGTTTAAAATGCTAACAGAAAAACAAAAACATTTGGGTCCAGTAGAAATTGTGAGAAAAGCCCTTAATCATCTTAACGATCACATGGTAGTAATGAAGTAAGTAGTTAATATTATATTAATGTTGAGACCATTTTTCTTATCTGCATAATAAACTCATGAATACCTTTTTTTTTTTTTTTTTTTCGTGCGGAAATCCCTCGGATACCCCCCCTGCCGGATCCGGAAGGGGAGGTTATGTCGGACTCGAACCGACTAAAACCGCACGCCGACTGTGGGTCTTGGTGCTAGGCCGGAGGTGAGGTTGTCAAAGACATATCCCTCGCACCCCGGCTGACCCAGGGCCATCCCTTACGGTCTGGCCCTCCTCAGGGGGGGGGGGGGGGACAACGGTGTCCCCAACTCGCCCCCGGAATGGGCAGGCGCGCTGTACAGCGCGCCGCCGCCGTGGCCTGCTTCTGCTGGGGTGACAGGCGGCTCCACCCGTCACCCCCAGGCCCGCGCTCATGGGGGACGGAGGTCAGTCAGTGCCCTCCGACGCCCGAGTTGCCTGCGCGCGCGGGCGGCGCGATCCGCGAGTCTTTCTCGCTCGCGCCGCCTCTCCCGCTCCGCCGTCTCCTTCACGACCATTACCTGCTCGCTGAAGGAGACGCCGGCCGCCCACGCGTCCGCGCAGCGGACCATTGCTGTGAGCAGGGTGGCGAGGGTGAGAACTCTCACTCACTAGCTCCCGCCTCGGTTCGGCCCATGCCGGGCACTCGGTGAGCGTGTGCAGCCGATGAACCACATTTAAAGAATAAAATGAAAATCCGAATGGGTGATTAAAAAAAAGGTTATGTAACCAACAGTTTCCTACTCCGATTCGCACTTAACCTACTTTTTAATGTAAGTAGAAAAATTAGACATGATAAGCTAGTATTATTATAATCTAGTTCACAAGTTCAATGCGTGTCAGCATTGAAGCACTTGGTGTCTAGAACAGTGTACTAAAAGAATTTGACCGATGTAGGTATAAAATCAAGGTATCCTATACGTAATACACCCAACAATGAAACAATTGCATGGGCAGGTCTATTCCAATGGTAATATCTTATTCATAATTTTATCAATTTTTAGCAATTTGCAAGCACCTTTTAAGAATATTCTTAAATGGTCAGTTTCACCAGTCCCTCACAAATTTTAAGGATTGATTGAACCTGATTGACAAAATATATGCGGTAGCCTAGTGGTATGGGTAATGGACTGCTGAGACGAGGTCTCGGGTTCGATCCCAGGTTTACCAGGGCACACACCAATGACCTCTCGATGCATTTCGAAGTTATGTGTGTATTTATCGCAGGTTTATAAGTGCCCGGTAAATGGCAATAGGCTCGCCACCTATTACATTGGGACCTAAACATAAACTGGCGAAATGTGGGTGCTAGCAGCACCTCTGCCTACCCCTTCGGGGAATACATGCGTGAGTTTATGTTAATGTTATGTTAATGACTAAATATAACCTATCGTCTAATGCGATGACTGACGGTTGAATGAAGTATTTTGTTCTAACCATTATTCAACCATAATTAATGACTGATGGCATGAATGAGGCTTGGATGAGCGTGTAATGGACGCCTTAAATGCCTGAAAGCTGAACTTTTACAACAACTGAAGCTCTCTTGATCGTTTATCATGAAGTGTTCAAATGCTCAAATCAAGTCTAAATAAGAATACGGCCTAGAACATCCTCTTAATATATTCACACAGTATTATTTATGTTAATGATGCCTTTAGATATGGTATTCGAAGCGATTCATTCTATTTGTTACACCGTTCTAAAAGTGAAGCATCAGATTTCTAAATGATTTTAAACAACCATCTCTGTCTCTAGGTCACTGATGTATTTAAAAATATGTATGAGTTACTAAAATATAAGAATAAAAGTGAATTTTATTCTTTTATTTTAGTAACTATGTGCGTTAAATGGAACATGCTGTCTACATTCTAATATGCTGAAAAAAAATGTTTCCTACAAAGAACTGAGATTAGTCAGTACGGAAACTAATCATGTCAGATTAAAATCCGTCTCTTCGCACGGTCTTGTGCATCCCTAGCAGTGAGTTCATTGGCACGCATGACGCATGTCATCTTCTACGACGCCAAGCCAGCGCTTTATGAATCTACGTCTCCTCAGCTGAGTCGGCATGACAAGACATAATTAACTATGTAACCCATGTAGCCTGGCGGTTACCACAAAATGTGACCGCACCAGTGAAGACGACTCTCCTGCATTGTATCTGCGAGGTCATGACCGTAAGGGCAGCCTCGAATGCCTCCTTCATCAGCTCTGAGACCAGCTCCTGCAGATAATTTTGAATTGGTGGGATTTCCCATGGCAAGTTTATTAGGTACTCTTGAAAGTTAACTTGGGCTATGTAGTCAGCCTTATCTCTGGTAGGTATATTCATGAAACGAAAAAATGGTTTTTATTTTAAATGGCTTTTTAATGACGTTTTTATGACAACGACGATTTTAAGTGCGTTTTTTGTTGTTTAAAAGTGTCTTCTAGATTAATTACTATAAGCGATGGGGGTTACAACACTTTTCCGATTGCTAGGTAGGTATTTATTCGTCTACTCAAAACTCATAGTTTTCTTTTCCCATTTTTTATGTTGTCATAGACATAAAACCTAAAGATACTTAAGAAAGAATGCATGTTTACTCACCATAATTTTCCTTTACCGTAAACACATTTACGTTTAACACGTGAATATGTGATTTTGAATTGCCAACGAGAAACGCCAGTAATTTGAACTCCGATTCTATATTCCAATTGTAAATAGGTATTTATGACAGCTCCATGTGTTCGGACAACTGCTTTCTTAACCTGGCTGATTGATTACGTAGTGCGCGCCGTCCCCTCCGTAGTATATTATGATCCCATTCTTCAATAGCTGGTACGTGAAGCCGACGGCAGCCACTGGCGAGGGAACAACACAGTGAAATAAGTTCTTTTATTAAATTATTACACACTAGAATGAGGAAGTATACATCATAATCAATAAAATTATGAATGGCGTCCGATACGGTGGTATATGTGTGAATTCTAACGTACGATTGCTATTTCTCATGTTAAATTTGTTACGCGAAAGTTATAAATTCAAAATTAGTTTAGCATTTGCATTTAACAGTTTTTAACGATAATCGAATTACGAAATGCGTATCACGTCTTGATTCATGACTGAGATTGTAATACTATTATGTTTTATTGACCAGTCACAAAGTTCAATGGTAAATCTTGAGTAGACAACTTTTTTATAGGTACATAAAAACCGTAATGTAACGGTTACTGTGGCAATGGTTATGCAAGAGTTCGAATCCTTACAAGCAACTTTACTACCTATTGTCGATAACCTGGCATTAATCTTACGATATTGTAGTGCTGTTGCTATTGTAGACCGTATTTTGAACTAGAATCCAGTGAAAGAGAAATGTAGCTATAAACATAAACCCCATTTCCTCTCTCTACCTATGCGATGGACCTAGCGCACGATCACTCCATGTTGAGCTAAAAAGAGTTTTCTCTCGATGTATTTTAGTCTACCCCATTGTGGTGTTATACGAGATTGCTCGTACAAAGCATACTATTAGATTTATTGGAATAAACTTGAAATAATTTTGATTGCACAAATAAAATACTAGTATGATTTGGTGATATTTTAATTGTTTTATTTTCTATCAGGTGTAAAAGCAAAAAGTATCCAGCGCTACTACCAACGACAAGCGTGGTCATAGTCTTCCACAATGAAGCCTGGACGACTCTAATACGTACAATATGGAGTACGATCAACCGGTCACCGCGGCCTCTGCTGAAAGAAATTATACTTGTAGATGACGCCAGTGAAAAGGGTAAGTGTCTTAGTGTAAATCAACGTTTCCCATATTTTCGCCCAGGCCAGATTACAAGAGTTGTCGGTAACGGTTTTGCGAGTTCAATAGATTTCGCCACCTAAAAAAAAATGTTCTACTCACAAAAAATGCCCAATGGGCCAGTTGTCCCCATCGTGAAATTGACCGCAATAACGTAAGTAACGCGCTATTTAGGTAAATATTACTCGAGAGTAAAAGTTGTACACTCGCGTGCACAATATTGCAATATTGAAAATAATAATTGTGCTGTTTGCGACCATGAATGAGTCAAATCCACGTTTACCTTGACTGATTGCTCTTTTTACTCAGACGTTAAGGTATGTCAATTTCTTCGTAACACCGCTACGGCTAGTGCTTAGTATTAACAAGAAACAATGTCACGGTGCATTTTATTCGGTACTAATAGAATTACGTAAGGTTGCAATTTTTAAAAGTTTGACATTGAATGCCACGCAGTTTTTTCGTTTTCGAAGTGTACATTTTTCTTGTTGACCTTATTGTATGTGGTGGAGCGCTTAGGTACTTTCTTAATTGTTTCCCACATAATTTAATTGTATTTCAATTTTTGTAATTTAATAAACCGCTTCTATGTATCGAATAATGTTTGAATATTGGCGCTCATTTGTTGACCACTTAGTGTTGAAGAAGGCCAATGAATGGCGCTGTGAATGGATCTGTTCGAACTATATTTTGAGAACGAGGTTTCTATGAGCGACTCTCAAGCTTCACGGCTGACGTTCAACCCGTTCGTTTTTTAATCAGTCACTAACACGCCGCCAGCGCCGAAAGGTGTCCTTTTTTGACTCCGCTAACGCATAAAACGGAAGTTTGATTAATTCAACTCCTCGTTTCTTTCTGTGTAATTCTATAAGTTCCTTTGGCCACATTCTCAAGTCAGTATAAGTGAAGTGTATCGGAAGAAAACGACAAATTCAAGAAAGTCACCGGCCGGTCGAAATATACCTACCCACCAACACGTGCCAGGAACCACGCCTGTCTGCAGCTGAATCCTCACGAGGTGGAACACAGGTCAGTGCCGGTTCTCTTACGTTTTCATTCATAGAAGCGGTCACATGAGTATTTCCTTTCTATTACAACCAAACGCCAGGTCATATTAGGTTCTTATACGCTTTGTGTGCAAACACACCACTTGGTCAGGACTATTTACACGTCCCACCATAATTTATGGTCCTTCGAGCCGGATAGGCCAGTAAATAACATATTCACGTAATTATTGGTGAATAATATTTCTTTCCTATTCATTTAATTAAAAGATTCACGTAATTTTGGTGAATTCTTTCCGCCATCTTAGTTTCATTACTTTCTTTCGCTAACAGATTTACGTAAATTATTTGGTAAATTCTGCATTTAAAACGCTAAATCTACGTAATAATTGGTAGATATTTATAATAGTTGGTGATTTACGTATTAATTGGTAAATAATCATCATTCTATTCACATACGCGTAACTTTGTAGGTAGGTACCTATCTAGGTACGTAAGTACATAGTTACATTCCCGCTCCGCTGTGCTACTTGCGCTATTATATAATAAGCCGTAGTACAATTTTCAATAAAAAGTAGGTATATCTAAACTGTCTGTGTTGAATTACTATTATATTATAGTAGGTACCTTACAGATAATCTTCTTGTTATATTTCAATAGGTAGGTCCTACCTATCGTTAATTTGCAAACATGTCGTCAGATCTCGAGACGAAGCTTATTCTGTTGAATCAAAAAAAGGAATTATTGTTTGCACGCATTAATCGTTGGTATAAATCTTCGAAATCCATTGTTTGCTTTGACATAACGACGCGAGCGAATGAAGATTTTCTGTCTGAGACCGAGAACATCGATGTCGTTCGCGATAAGTTCGAGTCGATTGTGGATCAAATAAATAGCTTAAATTTATCATTAGAACCCCCTGTGGAGCCCGACTATTCTTGCCTTGACTCATTCGATGAATTGTATTCGAGAATAAAACGCATTAGAAATAAATTATCTACGCCCAAGGTCAAGGAGATCGCCTCACACGGGTCGAGTAGTTCAAACGCGTCTGTAGTGAAATTGGAAATGCTTGTTATTCCGAGTTTTGACGGACGCCCTGAAAACTGGAATACATTTTATCAGTCCTTTAAGGCCAATATTCATTCAAACACACAATTGTCTGATTCGCAACGTGTGCAATACCTATTCTCAAAATTAACCAAAGACGCATTAAAGTTCACTGCCGGTATTGTTCCGTCAAGTGAGACCTACAGTATAGTGTGGGACGCCTTGGTCAAGAAATACCAAGATAAACGCTCATTAGGTTCATATTATCTTAATAATATATTAGACTTAAAGAATTGTTCACCTAGTGTGAACTCACTTGATTCATTTATAGGTATATATTCCTCATCTATCGCCGCGCTTAAAGAGTTAGGTATAAATGATTTAACGGACTTCGTGTTTCTACAATGTGCCTTGAGGAAAATGGACACGCTAACCATCCAGGCCTTCGAACTTTCTGTTCGAGGTGTCGATATACCTACGACGCAACAGCTGATCGACTTTGTACAAGATTATGCTAAGATGATTGAACGGTCAAACCCGCGGTCTTCGTCATATGCGAAGTCGTCCACTGCTGAGACGCCACAGTCTAATGATAGGCGTGTACAGCGTAATTCTAAGTCGTTTGTTGTCAGTGTGCCGATTAATAATAAGTCGAATGCGCCCGCCGCAGTTGACGCGTCATGTTGTTTATGTGGCGGCCGCGACCACCGACACCTGTATAACTGCGCTCAGTTTAAAAATATGCAAAATGCAAAGGCTAGATATGAGTTTATTAAATCTAAGCGTGGTTGCGTGAATTGTCTAACTCTTTACCCGCGGCGGCCATTTTTGGCACTTTACGTCATAAGTGCTAAACTACGTAGGTGGCGTCGCGCGATAAGGGCGCACGTGATTTAAATGGCAATATCTCTGAACTTTTTTATGGTAGCTGTATATAATAATTATGTCACTGGAATCTTCATGAAACAAGCTATAATAAGAAAAATAGTTAAGGCCAGTTTAGCATTGTAATGTATTATTAATTCCTATGCGAAATCAGGATTTGAGATTTTTTCCCAGTTTTTTGTACAAAAGTCGTTAAAATAAAAAAAGTTATTCAATATTCCAATATTTTTTTATTTATTTCCCTTGTATATACATTGTTTTGCATAAATAAATTGCAAAAAGCACATCTCACCATACATTTTTTTTATATCACAAGCATTAGAAAAATCACTTCATTTAGGCGAACCGAACGCCCGGCCAAAAAAATACGATATGTTCATACTTGAATTCCGAGAAGACTATACATCAAGTGGCTTGGGTTCTTATTTCATACGGAAGCTTGGGTCACATACTTACTGTATACAGAGTATCAGATGCTACAAAAGTTTAGTTTATTAGAAATCGTACACTAAAACAAGCACTTAAAAATAAGCTCAAAAAAGGTACTCTCAAACTTTGTATCACAAAATAAATTCTAACGCATTTATTTTAAATACAAATTAATATTCTACAATTAGAGGAATGGCCCAACACGATAAGAACAACACAAGGGCATGCTGCCATAAAAAAATCTTTCGAAAACGAGCAATGAATGTTTACAATTTCGGCAACAGATGTGACAGGTCACAAAAAATACGTGTAACATAGTATGGATACGACCAATACTGTTACTCTTGAACTACGAACAAAATATAAGTATGTAATAATTAAAAATTAAGTAATAACTGGTAAGAATTTTCATTTTTATACCACGATGGTGGCAAAAAAGTACACGACCATGTAAAAAACCATTCAATTTATACAATTTATGATACGACCAATACTGTTACACCTAAATAATAAATTACAACAAAATATAAATAATAACTTTTTTATACCGCAATGGTGGCAAACAAGTATACGATCATGTAAAAACATGCATTGACCGGCATTCTGAGAAAAAAAAAACTATTTTATACAACGATGGTGGCAAACAAACATGTACCCTGTAAAAAACACTCCTAATGATGGCTGACTGGCATTCTGGGATCACTTCTGGGCCTTGTAAAAGTACAGGCGTAATGATGGTTTTATAGACCCGCCCCTTCAACCTAACCGGCATTCTGGATGACTCCTGAACCGTGTAAAAGTACAGGCGTAATGATGGTTTTATAGACCCGCCCCTTCAAGCTAACCGGCATTCTGGGATGACTCCTGAACCGTGTAAAAGTACAGGCGTAATGATGGTTTTATAGACCCGCCCCTTCAACCTAACCGAGATCCGCAATTACAATTGACATCAACCGCAGCATATGCATCTCCGTGACACGCAGCTCATGCTTGGGTCACTCTAGCTACACCGTGCTTCTGAACCATTTAAAAGTACATGCGTAATGATGGTTTTATAGATCTGCCCCTTCAATCTAAGTGCCATTCTGGAATGACATCTG
Organism: Eilema sororculum; assembly: GCA_914829495.1. NCBI lineage: Eukaryota > Metazoa > Arthropoda > Insecta > Lepidoptera > Erebidae > Eilema > Eilema sororculum. The sequence goes on from OU618548.1 coordinate 14,312,162, forward strand.
AACCTTGTAAAATAACAGGCGTAATGATGGTTTTATAGACCTAGCCCTTCAATCTAAGAGCTATTCTGGGATGACTGCTGAACCTTGTAAAATAACAGGCGTAATGATGGTTTTATAGACCTGGCCCTTCAAGCCAACCAAAGACATCATGTGGCCCCCGCACGTAGAAAGGTGTGGTACAGTGAATATATACAAATATATAGATAAATATGAAATGAAAAAATATATACTTATAAATAAATTTACATATATGTATTATAAAATTAAGAATGAAGAGAAAGGAAACAGGGCTCAATACATACGGTTTTCCTGCAACCAACACAGAAAGTGTGCACCTGTTTTTTGCACTGCGTGCACGCCCGACGCAAACGTTGAGTTTTACCCATCGGATACTCACTGATCCGATGGGTCACGTCTACTTTCTGTGTGGTTGCAGGTGGAATCGGAATCGGGATAGGTCGAGGAGAGTAATGTTTGGAGAGGAGGGATTTTATAAGTGTGTATCTGAACTGACGGTGTGTAAGTGTGTGTTGCTGTGGTTGTAGAGTGTTGTTGTGTTTATATATAATATAGGAATTTAATACAGATACATTTAATAGTCTACGAAAGAACTTTTTGTACCACACCCTTGTGCGTTTTCGTTCAATGGGATAGGTGGCGAGAAGCTGGTCTTTTTTATCCACCCCACCCATCATGATATTATAATCCAATATCAGGATGGGTTTGGTGGACCCTCGGGCGGTTTGCTGGGCGTTGCCATGGTATGTAGAGATCATCGCTACCCTATTCGAATCTCTCCATACCATGACATCGACGTCACCCGAGGTAAGACCAGTGATCTGCCCCGGCCGCATGATGTTCTTGGTTAGCTTGTTAAGCGCCGCCGGAACAAACTTCCGGTCGGTTCGCAATGTTCCCACACAATCAAAGCCGAGGCTCTTGAGCCGTCTGGCCAAGCATGGGGAGTTATAAAAGTTGTCCATCCACACGGTGTAGCCTTTGTGCTCCAAGCCTTGGAGCAAACGTAGCACGGTGGATGGGGTAGATGCCTCTAAGGGGTCATCTATATGCTGCGGTGGAGTTTTTCTTTGTGCGTGAACCTCAAACCGCCACAAATAGCCAGTTTGAGACTCGCAGATCTCGTAGGTTTTGATCCCGCGCTGTGCCGCTTTGTTCGGCAACAGCTGGCTGAATTCCAGCCAGCCTTTCCACATTAGGAGGCTTTCGTCCAGGGCAATGTTCTGCGCCATCGTGTACATCGCTTGAAATTTATTATTTAAATGTATCAATATTGGCCGTATTTTGAAAAGTTTCGCCTCGGAGTACGCCAGTTCTAGCGCACACATGTTCCGATTGTCGTTAAAATGTAAGCATTTGCTAAGCAGCATGAATCTGTCAATGGACATGTGTGCGCTAAAACCTGGCGTATAAAATATGTCAGGAGTGGCAGCCCAGTATTCCTCCAACCTCGACTTCACCACAATCCCCATCGCCAAGATTATGCCGAAGAATGTGAAGAGTTCATCGACAGTGGTGTCCCGCCACTGTGCGATGCGGCTCCTGGGATAGAGATTGTGGCTTTCGAATAACTGGGTTGCCACCTGCTGAGCATATTTATTAGTCTCCGAGACTATGTGCTCCATTATTTGCTGATCCCATATTTCAGTGAATATGTCATATGGGTCAACACTTGGAGAAGTGGGACCGACATTAATTTCGGAGAACGTTTCTCGCCTCGATTCAGGAGAAATCGGAGGGTCTGGAAACGGTCTCCAGTCAAAAGAAAAAGTACTCCACGGCTGCTCCGTGGCCGAGGTGGAGACATCTTCGGGCACCTCGCCGGCAGCTGGCTCCCAGACAGCATCCACATCATCATCATTTTCCTGGTCCAAGGGTGTCTCCAACAGGCTCTGAAACACCCTTGGAATCGCAGGATGGATGACGCCTACTTCCTCGTCGTCGCTCTCGTCAGACTCCTGTTCGCTGCCTGTACCAAATGATATAGGTATTGCTTTCAAATCTGATAGGAAACATAATTTTGGCCATTATCTTAGGCCCTGAAAAAAATCTGCAGGTACTTACCATAGTTGACGAGCTGACCAATTTCGTCATCATTGAGACGACGACGAGGTGGAGGTGGATGCTGCTGTGGGGAGGCGGACCCCTCACCACATTCCATAAACCTGGAACAAAATCAATACGGTAGTACACATATCTTTCGATAATTTACTTTACAGATAAATATAAAAGTCCGTAAGCTACTTACACTGCCGGCGAAGGCACCGAATATGATGACGGCGATGGTGATGGTGGTGCATTCAGGGGTGAGGCAGACCCCTGCAATTCCACAAACCTGAAATAAAATCAGTATTGTAGTACACATATCTTTCAATTATTTACTTTACAGATAAATATAAAAGTCCGTAAGCTACTTACACTGCCGGCGAAGGCACCGAATATGATGACGGCGATGGTGATGGTGGTGCATTCAGGGGTGAGGCAGACCCCTGCAATTCCACAAACCTGAAATAAAATCAGTATTGTAGTGCACATATCTTTCAATTATTTACTTTACACATTAATTGAAAAGTCCGTAAGCTACTTACATTGCCGGCGAAGGCACCGAATTAAAAGGTGATGGTGATGACGGTGGTGGTAGTGGTGATGACGGTGGTGGTGGTGGCCTCAACAGTGTTACGGGATGCGATCTACATAGACATTTTAAAACAAAAGTTACAACTTGCTAGCAATTATTATTACCAGAATATCTACAAATAACATACTCCCACAGTACTACTTACGGTTGCCACATGCGCCTCCTTTTAGGATGTAAGGCCGTCTCCAGACCCTGGCCTTCTGGAAGGTCTGAGAGATCGCGTATGTCGAGTCTAAAATTCGAAACGAATTTAATTAACTCAGATAAAAAAACTATTGTGCTCCGCCAGTGCCGACGGAAGTGAAAGCAGTCTGTATAAAATGCATTTACTTCACAACGCGCCTAAAGAAGTGTTCACTTCAAAAAACAAATAAATCAATTGATAAAAAAAAAAACAAAAATACTAACTCGTCAATGCTGTGTGGCCCCGGTCGCACGTGTCTGGCATTGCCGCGGCCACGGCCACGGCTGCCCGACGGCCCAGCACCTTGTGGGCCAGCCGCCGCAACTACCACCACATCCACCACCTCCTGCACCGGTGGTGCTACACTTGCACCACCACCGCGTACCGTCTCCTCCAACGGTGGCGCTCCGCCTGGACCACCTCGTCCACCTCGGACCCGCATACCCCTACCACGTCGACCACCGCGCGTGCGAGGACGTCTAGTCTCACTATAAAGCACATAAAAACAAAATGCTAATAAAATATACACTCAAATAAATAACAAAGCGTAAAACATTTGAATTCAATCAAAATATATAAATGAATGTGAATAAAAAAAGTCGGATAGGTACTAAAATCCGTCACCGAAAAATATAAAATTCAAAGTCACGAAAGTCTTATCCATAGTAAGCGAATCACCAAAATGACCGTTACAAAAAACAACTGTTTACTGTCGGTGAGACGGCACCGACCTCTGATCTATGTATGTGTGCGTAAGCTCTTGAGGTCGCTTGGATTTTATTTGTATGTCACGCAAAATTCTTGCAATAGTTTTGAAATGTAATGCTTGATTACAATAAAGAAATAAGTAACAATATACGAAATGACGACAGTATATCATCTTTAGTGTATTTATTATTCGAAAATAAATACAAACGTACGGCCCACCGCCGCCATGACATCGCGAAATCGCAATGAATGTTTGTTGAAATGACTATTTCTGTCGAAAATCTTTATCTAATACACAATCTATGAATTGAAAACTGTTAATTACTTACCTATTCATGTTGAAATCTCGATGAAAGCACTATAAACTACGTAAACACAATAAATCTTATCAGTTTCTTTCACCGCACGACGAGAGCAATGAGCGCGCCAAAACGATAATTTTTAAGTGTCAAATAATCGTCGATGGTATGTTTCAAAGACTTGTCATGTGACTTTATGCCGACTTTATTCTCTCCTCTACTCATTTTATACAAGTTAGAGTAGGAAAGACACACTTTACGATGCTTAACATTTCAAATACGCGCCGATGGAACGACCCCGCTTTAAAAGCGCGTACACAAATAACGGTAATTTGACACCCCGCTTTAAAAGCGGGGTCACGCATACAGGGCTAAGCACATTACATAATCTCCCGCGATGTAAAAGTACGTCAGTTTGTTTCTGTCAGAAAAAACATCATAAATTATTGCATTTTGATAATGTTAATAATTCGCACTCGCATGCGACGAGTGCTGTCCCTTTCTCGCCGCCCCAGTGCGACAATATTAGTCCCATTCCTGAGTCACCGCTCGCTTCAAGCACTGTGCATTCGTATGCCTCTAGCCATAAGGGTGATATTCTCTTGGCAACCGCTCAGGTGTATGCTCGCCCTAAAGGTAGCACTGGAAATAAATCTGTAGTCAGATGTCTAATTGATAATGGCTCACAGAATAACTTAATAACATTGTCCTGTTGTCGTTTATTAAATTTACCAATAATACCAATGAGTAATTCTGTTGTCAAAGGTGTTGGCTCCACTTCGCACACGATAATAGGCTATGTGTATTTGGACATTGAATCTCGTATTTATGCAGATCATAAGTATACTATACATGCGTTAGTTATGAATAGCCTTACGGATCAATTGCCCTCGCAATTAATTAAGTGTGATAGCGAGTTAAATCTTCGCGATTTACCGCTTGCTGACTTAAGCTGGAACATTCCAGGAAACATTGATATAGTATTAGGTGCACAGCTCTTCCCGTATATTTACTTAGGAAATAGAGTCGAGTGTGGCCCCAGTGCCCCTTGTGTACTGTCAACCGCGTTTGGGTATGTACTTATGGGTGATTACCCACGTAAAGTTGTTGTGCCTACAACCGCATCCTTTTCTGCGCTAGCACTAAATGATTTAGTGCAAAAACCATGGGAACTTGAGGAAGTTCCTGTGAAGCGCCTATTGTCTCCAGAAGAAACCGAGTGCGAGAATATTTTCACATCTACTGTGACTCGCGATGACGTAGGTCGTTATTCTGTTGCGCTGCCGTTCTGCAAGGATCCCTCTGAACTAGGGAACTCGCGCGGCGTCGCTCACCGCCGGTTTTTGTCGCTCGAGCGTAAACTTCGTCAATCACCAACCGTACGCGAAAATTACAATAAGGTTATTTGGGATTGTTTGGATAACGGTTGTCTTGGTCTCATTGATGACTCTAATTTGTCTATGGATGGTTATTACATACCACATCACGCAGTAGTTCGACATGACAAACCGATGCCGCGTATTGTGTTAGACGCGAGCGCTAAAACCCACACTTGTCGTTCGCTCAATGATATTTTATTTTATTGGTCCCAATTTACAGGCAGACCTGTTTTTATTATTATTAAATTTTAGGCTATTTCCTATCGCAATGAACGCTGACATAAATACTCACCGCAAATCGCTTGAGTTTGATGTTGGCAGTCATGTCGCAAAGGTTTTAGGTCTCTCGTGGGAGCCGTGTGGAGATAATTTTTATTTCACATCCACCTTGGTAGATGAGAAGTGCACTAAGAGAAATATACTCCCTATAGTTGCACGACTATTTGACGTGCTCGGGTTGGTGGCACCTGTGATACTCTACGCCAAGTTGTTAATTAAGGAACTTTGGCTTAGTAAGAGTGATTGGGATGACCCTGCTCCAGAGCATATACGCTCACGCTTTTCCGCTCTCGTTCAAGAAGTAAAATTGCTTGACACATTAAAAATTCCGCGATATATAGGTGTCGAAGTTGATTGCGAATTACGTCTTGTCGCATTTTGTGATGCCAGCCTGAATGGCATGGGATGTGTTATTTATGCACATTGTACCTACCCATCTGGCATTCAAACTCGCATTTTGTGTGCGAAATCAAAGGTCACTCCGACAAAGATTACTACGCTTGCTCGATTAGAGTTATGTGCTATTTTGCTTATGTCAAAGTTAATAAGAACTGTACGTGATTCTTATGCATTACGCATTCCCATTACTGACATTTACGCCTTTTCTGATTCCACGATTGCCTTATCATGGGTTCACTCGTCACCACATCGGTGGTCGATTTTTGTTAGCAACCGGGTCGCTCAGTGTCAAGAAAACTTGAACGCTGAACATTTTTATCACGTCGCCGGAGACATTAATCCGAGTGATTGTCTATCACGCGGTATGCTCCCCTCGCAACTTTTGGCTTATGATTTGTGGTGGAACGGTCCAGCATGGATCCGCGGCCCCCCTGATGAATGGCCTATTAAGTCATTCTCTCCCGCCAACTGTTCTGACTTACCTGAGCATAAGGCAAATGTGTTGAGTGTGACAACAAAACACACAGAGTCGCCATTGTTATGTACATTAGCACAACGTGTTTCTTCTTGGCAGAAACTACTACGCATCATTGCATACGTTTTAAAATTCGCACGATTTAAATTTAAGATCGAACCTCATTCTGTATCAGGATTACATCCTGTCCTTCTCCCTAAACGCGATCACGTTGTTGATCTAATAATTCAGCATTTTCACGTTGTCAATTGTCATACTGGACCTGGACTCCTCATGTCTATCATAATATATAAAACGCGTACTGGTACTTACAAACGCGCTGTAAGCAAGTTGTATCCTATCCCAACGCAATAACTTACAACGCTAAATAGAATCTTAAACTTTAATTTTTAACTCAAGCTTTAAACATACTTTAGATAGAATATTGTTAGTCTAAGTTGTTATTTTAGCTATGTGTATTATTATGTTATACAAATTCACTATGGGCTCTAATGAGCCAGTGTTCGCTTGTTTGTTTCGTAACGTCTTGCGACGTTCCAAAGCCGGGTGCATGGTGGAGCGCTTAGGTACTTTCTTAATTGTTTCCCACATAATTTAATTGTAATTTAATAAACCGCTTCTATGTATCGAATAATGTTTGAATATTGGCGCTCATTTGTTGACCACTTAGTGTTGAAGAAGGCCAATGAATGGCGCTGTGAATGGATCTGTTCGAACTATATTTTGAGAACGAGGTTTCTATGAGCGACTCTCAAGCTTCACGGCTGACGTTCAACCCGTTCGTTTTTTAATCAGTCACTAACACGCCGCCAGCGCCGAAAGGTGTCCTTTTTTGACTCCGCTAACGCATAAAACGGAAGTTTGATTAATTCAACTCCTCGTTTCTTTCTGTGTAATTCTATAAGTTCCTTTGGCCACATTCTCAAGTCAGTATAAGTGAAGTGTATCGGAAGAAAACGACAAATTCAAGAAAGTCACCGGCCGGTCGAAATATACCTACCCACCAACACGTGCCAGGAACCACGCCTGTCTGCAGCTGAATCCTCACGAGGTGGAACACAGGTCAGTGCCGGTTCTCTTACGTTTTCATTCATAGAAGCGGTCACATGAGTATTTCCTTTCTATTACAACCAAACGCCAGGTCATATTAGGTTCTTATACGCTTTGTGTGCAAACACACCACTTGGTCAGGACTATTTACACGTCCCACCAGTATGGGCTTCTTAAGGCGACCTGTATGTAATAGGTACAATCTGTACGTTCGTTAGAGTTCAACAGATTTTAATTGATTGACGTTTAAATACGGAGACCTTGAAAATAAAGTCATATTCAAAAACTTACATCATACGCTGTCACAACTGACTAATAATATGAAAGTACGTGTTCAGTGGTCAAACACGTTTATTCCCAATTTGGATCATGTAAAATAATGATCGTTGTAGTACAGCTCAATCAGATCGGTAGGTAGGTAGGTATGTAGGTACTTCTTGGTGCAGAGTCCCTATTTCCACTGCTATCCATTCTTCAGCATATGACGTACGTTTTTGCTCAGAATACTGGAATTCGTCTCAATATTTCCGTGCGGTAGTATAACGGCAATGACAACTGTTTTCATTGTTTTTTATTTTCTATACGGAAAGAAATATCTTATAATATTGTGATTATAATATTGAATGAGCGTCTTTATCTTAACTCTGTTTTCATAATATTGAACATCTAGCTAATTGAACGCCTAAGCAGTTCATTAAACACCGGCCAAAACATCCAAGTCATTGAACGAACATTTAATGCTTGTTTGTTTGGTCACTTTACATGGTGAATTTCTTAAATAGGTATATCAATGCAATAATATGATTAGCAAAAGAAATATAAGCGTCTAGAGGAATTCCAAAAAGTAAACTTCCTAATTCTTTTCTGGTTTCTTCTTATGTCTGATTACCTACCTATCAATAAAATAACCATTAAATATTACGAACTTCCTAATAGTGTTCACACATATTTTTATGTACGATGTTCGATGTAGGATAGTAAGTATATTCATTTAGCTGTTTGATGATATTTTTTATTGATACCTACATTTTTTTGTACCAGATGACCTTATTGAGGAAAGTCGATATGCAGATAAAGTGCTCATTGATTTGTTACTGAATTTAATAGTTCGGTGAACAATCAAATTGGTTGTCGTAATATATTTTCTGCGGAAGACAAAAACCTCTACTTTTAAATATTTTTTCTAGTGCACAAAACAATTCTAATGAAGCAAAGTAGAGCAAAGTCGTGGTAATATGACTCTTTACTACTGATAGTACTGATACTTAAAGGAGATACATTGTACTTCACACACAATTAAAGATTTTTCCATCTGTATGTCGTGAAATCATATTGTTGTGTTGTGCCCTATATTTAAGAAAATCTACACTTAGTGTCATTATTCACTATAAGTTAGGGGCTCCGACCAAAAGAATAACTTATTGTACATTCGACCAAACGCGAGTAAAGTTTATTCCTAGAATAAACAGCCAATATGTGGGTGATATTGTCTGTTTATTCTAAGATTTCTAGGAATAAACTTTACTCGCCGTTGGTCGAACCAGCCCTTAGTTAAGTTATTCTTTTAGTCTGAGATTAGGGCCATACCTACACTCAAACAGGGCCCTTATCACTTTTGTGGCCCAAGCCAAATTAATCTCCTAAAAATTTGGACGGAACTGGAAAATTGCTATGAGGTTGATCTTCTTCATCGAGCCAATGATAGTAGAACTGTTTGTTGCCTTCTTGGTGCGAGGATTAGTCACCCAAACTCTGTGTTATCGAGTTCTTGGTATCTAGGATGTCCCGGAATGGTGATGATGACTTTCTTTACTAATAATGTACTTTCTTCAACAGAGCACCTTGGTCAGAAACTCGTGGACTACATAAAAACGTTGCCAGTGCCGACGCATTTGTTCCGGACAGAGAACAGGTCTGGTCTCATCCGAGCTCGTCTGCTTGGGGCCAAGCACGTCAAGGGTGACGTTATCACCTTCCTAGACGCTCACTGCGAATGCACAGGTAATTTAAATATAATTACATTCAAGACTAAAAAGCGCTTTAGTTATATAAATAGGGCGCTTATTAAGACAATTCAACGTATGAATAAGATCCTGGACGAGGTAAAGGCCTCGGATTCGACTGAGATTTATGTGAAGATGATAAGAAGTTGGAAGTCTATTTTTCTTGGTTATTGAGAATGCATAGAATTATATATTTTTCTATCTTTATTGTCTGTAAAATATAAATTAAGGCATTATAATGGTATGACATTGACCAGATCAGAAAGCCAAAAATTACTGCACTATCGTATGAAAGAATTCCGGATGTGAATGCGGGATTTAGAAAGCCAATCCTTACAAAAGGGTGTTTGGTATCTTGGTCGAATTAAGGAAGACCTATATGACCGTGTTGTATCGGAAGCCAGCCAGAGCCGAAGCTAGCCAGCCAGCCGACAGCCAGACGCTTTGGTAGCCGACTCAATAACCGGGCTCGTTTAACATGTCAGGAGGTGTTCGATATTATTATATTTTGATACGATTCTATAGGTTACCCTGTACACAACTTTAAGATATTTAAATTAAAAAACATTCATAATTTGAATATAATATATGTCAAAAAATAAAATTGCTAAGTATCTGACTTTAGTTAAGCTATTAATAAAAGCCATGAGCTTTATATAACTAATATTAGATACGCAAGACTAAAAGATTTTTCAGTTTCAAAATTATTAATCAAGTAATTGTACAGTTATTAACATAATATAGTAACGAGTTCACTGTAAAAAAATAAATTATAAATACTTGTTCTTATTCTTAACTTACTCGATTTAAATACTTTGAAAAAAAAAAGAGAATTTATGATAGGAACGTCATAATGTCTGTTGAATATGTTAAGAATAATAAAGTTTTTAAAGCAAAAAAATTAACACATCTTTGCAGTGTGGTAGTGGAAAAGCGTCGGTAGCTTAGTGGTTAAGGAGTCGACCTTACGATCGAGAGGTCCCGGGTTCGATCCTGGCCATTACACTACCGACGTGAACCCACTCCTAACACAAGCAATTTAGCTTAGTTGGAAGGGTTACAGGGAATAATAGTAACTACGGTTCTAATACTCTTTAAAAAAAAAAAAAGATAACACGAAAAGTTTACATATACACAGCTACAGTCCGTCAAATCTAAGAAGTACCGTTTGACAGTTCTGACAATTGAATGATAGGGATGGGATGAAAAAATCGATTACTATAATATCCGAACTTTAAGAGATCGATTACTATAATATCCGAATTTTAAGAAATCAATTGTTATAATTAAATAAAAGAAATGTTTAGGATATTTTTTTATTCACTACTAGTACTAGTATCGTCGTCTTCGTCATCATCGTCATTTAAATTAATGACCAGTTGATTGTCCATTACATTATCAAAGTGTACGTCTCTTTCGAAGTCGTCCATTATTATTTTCTTTGTTTTTTGTACTACTTTACTCCAATCTTCCTGTGTAACTTGGGCACATGCTTCCTTTAATAAACCTTCCATTTTCTTGACACTGAAGGGTGGTTTTGTGTTGTGTCTTGCTGCATAACCTGTAAAACAATAATGTAACTATTTGATAGCAGACGAAAACCATTGTTTAAATTATAAATGTTAGAAGTACTCGTGTTATTATTATAATATTATAAAATATTACCTTTAACTTGGGCCCAAATCAGTTCAATGGCATTATATTGGCAATGGTACGGAGGAAGTCGTATGACTTTGTGCCCGTGCTCTTCGGCCAATTGGTCAATTACATATGTCGGTTTTGGTGGTTTATGCAATTTCACTAACTGTAATAATTCAGCTTTTAATAGTGACATGTCGGCATCCACTCCTTTTCTTTGCAGCCATGCCACCAAATCTGCTTTCTTATTGGCTGACGTAGGTGCTTTATCAATTTGCACAGAGTGGTATGGGGCATTATCCATTATAATTGTGCTGTTAGGAGGGATATTCTGTAATAAATTTAAGAACCACTCTCGGAACCTTACTGCGTCCATTTCTTCATGATACTCTTTAGTGCTTTTGGATTGGAAAGCTAATAAAGAGTTTTCCACGAAGCCTGTAGACGCTGACCCAGCATGGCATATTATGAGGCGTCCACCTTTTCCTATCGGCACCTTCGAGCACGAAGCTTCAGAATCATCAGTCCATGTTTTCGGCACAGAATGGTTGGAATTTAGCCAAGTTTCGTCCAAAAATATTACATTATCCCAGTTTATAATTTGTTTAACTTCGCGCAGGAATGTTAGTCGCTGCATAATTATGTCATGTCGCTCCATAACAATTTTTCGTTTGTCAACTTTTTTGTATCTGAAGCCAATTCCTGTTATTACCGTTCTCAACGACTCTATGCTTCCCTTATACAGCCCGGCATCTTTTAAAGTTGCACATAACTTTGCCAATGTTGGAAATTCGCCTCTTGTAAAATACCCGTATATATGGTTTCTAATAGCATGACTATCGAATTCATCGATGCCTGTCACAGGTTTATTTCTTTTTCGTTTTTTCGGTGTGTGAAGTACGTTACTGTCACTCCCCGAAGGCCCATATTTTTCACTTAATATTTTGCCAACGGTGCGGCTACCAATACCGAGAGCTTCACCGACGCGATCCCGAACTTGTGTAACTGGCAGTAGAAGTCCACCATTTTGAGATTCACGCTCAAAATACTCGTGTAATTTCACCACCAATTCACGAGCCTGGCTGTTCAAAGTACGTCCTCTTTTCGACATTATTAATAAACACTTGCTTAGTTCGGAGTCCAGTATAAATATTGCCAAGGTAAACGGATAAAGAATGATCAGTCCAGAAAAGTAATAGCCAAGTCACAAATTGTAAAACACAAACGAGAAAGCAAGTACGCGCACAGTCAGCTTCCAAGATGGCGAGAGACTGCCGACGCCGAACCGACCGAGCGGACCGCGTGCGCTTGTAGTTGGCAGTGTTGCCAGAAAAAAAAATTGTAGAGACTTGGACACCTGCGATTTTGCCTATTGACCTAAAAATAATTAAATTAATTTATTTTAGGGTATCTGTGTATTCAGTGCATTATGCGGTCGCGCAGTAACGTCGTTAATTTATAACATCAGGCAACAACATTTTTGTGAATGGGTTCTACATACCTTATTTTTATTAGTTTTAGACGTAGAAATAAGACTTAGAAGAAAAAATTGTAATTGTAAAATCAATGGATGTGCTTGTTAAAAATTTGTTTATTTCTCTGTAATATGCAAACCCATACTATCATACACAAAAATAAATGTAAAAAACACTATCCCTGACTCCATTTACTATTTCGACAGCGTTAGCGCGAGAAACCCCGACTTATTTGGGCGCGAAAATCAAAAATCGACAAATCGCTTTCGACAACTTTTTAAAGAAGCAAATATATTTGATTTATAAATACGTATTTTTGGTGAATGGGTTTTATCTCATATTTTACGATTACATAACTATTTAGTTATGTAATCGTAATATGTGAGATAAATCCCATTCACATGAAAAAATATTTGTTTGGTTGTCAAGTGTAAAACATTCGATTTTTCGTATATGTAAACGATTTTTTTGCATACAAGTGTATCCGAAGAGTCGCAACACTACGTGCAGTGACCTAACTACGTAACTTTGTAATGAGGTCAAGAATATAACTATTAGAAATTATTTACTGTGTAAATATGTGTTATTTTGCTTTGTTTGAAAGTTTTCAATTACATTTAGATATTAAGAATTGTACATTTTTAGATACAATAATGAAATCTTTCTAAATTCATGGTTTTATGAAAAAGGTTATCGAAACTGAATAATGTACGTATGAACAAAGTTGTTTCGGTTTGAAAAATATGAAACGTCAAACGGTACCTCTTAGATTTGATGGACTGTAATTCAATCCTATCACTTTCACCCTCAGGGGTCTTATATACTCACCGCGATCGGTTCCCAGCTACTTATCTTGGTAAATAAAAAACAAACGTTCTTGATTAGCTATATAAATATTATGAAGGTTTGGATTCTTGGAATATTATTACTTACTAGCTGTTACCCGCGACTTCGTCCGCGTTTAGTTCGGAATAGCTCAAACTCATTATTAAACATGGTGGAAGATTTTCATCCACGTGAACATTGTTATATGTGGACTTGGTAATGTTCACCAGTTTTAATGGTTTAAATATTCTTCCTTCCTCCCAAATTCTTAAAACATGCTGCCACCACTTACGAACTGAACAAATTAAATTAAGTACATCAAGTATCACACAAAATAGTTTCAAGAAAACCCGGTGCCTTGCACGCCCTGAGCAGTGAGCAGTGGTTCTCTTCTTTGCCGAGCCAATGGTGGGTAGTTCCAGTTTTATGATAAATTCTATCGACCACAGTCACATCGTTGTTCATTGCTTTACACGCTTTACGGTAGAGAAGAGGGGCGCAGTGGGCAAGAGAGCAATTACAGCATTGACTGGGATGGGGTCATATAGCCTCATTTTGCTATATATTCCTTGTATTGGTAAGCTTGTTTCCAGCAGATGATGTAGATACTTCCAAATTGATACTGGAGTTGATGTCCACGTGGCGGATTTTTTTGGTCTGATAAAATTTAACGGAACTGAGTGTTTCTCTGCCCACATTCAGTCTCTTTTATATAATAGGAGCAGCGGTATCTTTTATATACCTAATACATAGGTAGGTTGGCTTCTCTTGGCGTACTGTTATCATTTCTGGGATAGATTTATCTACGTATTTACTATTAGATACCTACTTTATTAGACGGAATCGATAATATCGCAGCGGCGTGCGTTGGTAGTCATCAGGTCACTAACATTGTATAATGTCTGCAGTTGCATAAAGACGTTGTCTCTCTGGCTGTATTATACCATTTCTACCGCATCACGGCGAGTGAAAGAGCCTATTAGGAGTCTTTCAACTAATCTCTCCTTCCTTCCGTCAGTCACATACGGTAGAAATAATGCCACCTCGAACCAAGCTGTTCGGAACTTCATTTCTTTATCAGGCGGTTAAGAACTGTATTGCTCTGCCCACACATGTGTTTTCTTTTTTTTAAGATCCGGAGTTTTCTTATATAGGACAAGTCAATTTAACTTCACCTCGATTGATGTTAAGCTAAAGGCAAAGACTCGGAAATAGGGTGGCACTCATCTTTATGGGATCATCAGAAGCCTTTTCACGCCCCCCTTTAAGGACCCGGGACTGTAGGAAGAAGTAAACCGTGAGCTGGCAGGGATTTCAGGTCTTAATGGGGCGACATAGGAATGGGTCACCAAACCGCTTGGTTCTTGATGGAATATTCTAATCCGTATGTGGATGACATCTGAGCCTTGCATGCGTTGTCCTGTGTAGGAAAGAAGAGGGTGGAACTAATTGGAATAGCTCATCAGAACATTCACCATGGTAGAGACGGTAATACGATAGGAACAACTATCTCCCAGAATACTTAATGTGCTTCAGAGAAGGTGCAACGATTTACTTCCTCCATGAGCGCGGCTTTGATGGTGATAGCTTAGGCTACCCATCACCCTAGCCGAAGCAATCTCTGCTCTTCACGTTGAGACCGCCTATTTATGATAGGTAACCAAGGCACCTGCCTTGGGGCATTCTGGGGTTAGGTACCCAAGTATACCTATACTTGGGTACCTAACCCCAGAATACCCCCAATGCCCCATTCCTCTGTCAAATTTTAATCGGTTTGATTCCAATATTGCGCTTGCCCCGATGTGATGGAATCGGTATCAATGGGGGATACCAGTTTCAGTTTTATGTCTTCTCAGGCGGGTGGGACCACTTTTTCATTCTCCGAAATGAATAATTTTGTATAGGTAGATCTAAGAATATTATATATTAAGTTCTACTATTACTGTCACACAGCCTAGTTTTATGT
The DNA here is from genome assembly GCA_914829495.1 of Eilema sororculum. NCBI lineage: Eukaryota > Metazoa > Arthropoda > Insecta > Lepidoptera > Erebidae > Eilema > Eilema sororculum. Next base: position 14,327,498 of record OU618548.1, read on the forward strand.
ACTACCTATAGAATACTAAGCACCGAATTTATATTTCACTTCAAATAAAACTATAAATACAATAAAATACAACAAATACACAATAAAATAAAAAAGTTAAACAAAAGTAAATAAAAAACCATAAAAAAATTCATCTTAGATGGATTCGAACGCGACTCAGCTAAGTTATAAATCCACCGCAGACGTACTGAGCCACAGTTACCATGAAATCATAGTGTGAAATAGACGTTTACATATTATGTCATAAAAACATTCTGTCCCATTCCTTATTATAATAGCGTGATGATATTAGTTATGAAAGCCAGGAGTCTTTTTACCGAACCAGCGGCTAACTAATTTGTTGGATTCGAGAGAAAATCGTTCGAGAATAATGTGAATTCTATCGAGACACCTGCTGTGCCGAAGATTCTGCAGTAACCTGACCTGACTTGGCTGATATGTAGAACTCTGGCCTCTCGAAGTTCTTCAGATTCCTATTACCGAAATAATATCTTCTTGTAAGCATTGTTGCTTCCTTATTGGTTCGATCTATTCACACAATCACAAATTTTTAGCCGTGATATGCTATTATTGACATAACTTTTTTATTTATGAACCGATTTCAATAAAACAAACACTAAATGTTAAGTGAAGCCTACCACAATATATTAGTGAAAACCGCAACCAAATCCGTTCAGCCGATTCTGAGATTAGCGTGCACAAACTCACAGACAAACAGAGAAACAGAGAAACAGATAAACAGAGAAACAGATAAACAGATAAACAGACAAACAGACAAAAATTCCAAAAAACGTTGATTTGGCTTCTATTACGTTTATAAAGTCCCCCTATAACAATTTTTCTCATTTCCTTTCCATGTACAGACATCGATCGTTTACAGATTTATTATATGTATAGATTAGTCACCACATCAACTTCACATATCCATATTGTAAACTTATAAAGATAACATAAATATGACAATTACTTATTAAACAGGTAAGTTACTTAGATAGCTACAAGTATTTGTGTTATAAATTTATCACTCGTTATTTACTTTTCATTTAGCTGTTTCGATTAGACTCTGTTTGTATTCTTCATGTATGTACAAAACAACTACCTAGCTAGTGAAGTTCATTGACTTTTTTTCGTAACCTCATCCTCGAAGCGTCACATCACATCAGGTAGGTTTATGTACAAAATAAACATCAAAGGGCCAAGGAAACTCCCCTGCGGTACTCCAGAACTATTTAATAATTTTTAAAGTTAGACCTGGACGAAGAATTGTATTTTCCAGATATGCCAAGTATTTCTACACATTGACAGCGGTTTTCTAGATAACTCTTGAGCCAATCTAGTGCTTTTCCACGGATTCCACATCTCTCAAGCTTGTGTAGTAATAATTAATGCTTTCATATATAAACAGCTCGGAAGGTTTTTTTTTATCGTGCGCAAAATCCCCACGGATACCACCCCCACGGAGCCGGTGGAGGCGGTTATGTCGGACTCGAACCGACTAAAACGCACGCCGTCTTGGGTCCTTGGTTGCCGGAGGTGAGATTACCGAAAGCATATCTCTCGCACCCCGGCAGACCCAGGACCATCTCTTCCGACATGGTCCCCTTCGGGTTGTGGGGACCTCGGTGTCCCCATCTAGCCCCGGGTACGGGGAGGCGCACTTTGCGCCGCCGCGCCGCCGCGGCCTGCTTCTGCTTGGGTGACAGGCGGCTCCACCGGTCGGAAGGTCTTGGTCGAAGCCTTCCAGTTATTTTTTTTATTTTTGTCTGTTGATCATACTTTAGTAGGAAGTGATAAAAGGTAAAGATTTATAAAACGTTAATAGTGTGTGTTTACGTGCGCGCGTGCGCAAGTGCGTACATGCGTGTGTGAGTGCGTGATTGCGTGTGTCGATGCGTTCGTGCGAGCCCACCAACCAAAGATACAACCCAATATAGTACTGAGCATAGAGCCCTCGCAAAACCATTCGTATTCTCCACATTATGTTTGCGTGTACGGGAATCCTGATTTTTAGACGTGATTTATTTAGCTGTCTTACCTGAAATGGTAGCAATTAGTTATGGACACGCTATTTACAGCGAGGTCAAGCTACGTAAATACGGAAGTATCCACTAGATACCTAGTTGGAACCATACACTTTTAACAATATAATTATCAATTGACATTCGCGTCGAAATTCACCATAAATTATAAGAAATGATTTTTTTAAACTAATGTCTTTTATGTGTACTACAGACTGTCTGTACGGAATTTATTATTTATCTTATCTCTGCGTTCTGTACCACTCCCTCATACCCGCGCTACCCGCAGATTCGTGGCATAATTTTTGTTCTAAATAGCTCGTTTAGTAGCATAGAAATCAGTCAGATATTCCATTGTATTTTTTAAATAAGTCTTTTTTAGGGTTCCGTACCTTAAAAGGAAAAAACGGAACCCCTATAGGATCATTTCGTTGTCCGTACGTCTGTCTGTCTGTCAAGACCCGTTTCTCAGGAATATCAGGAAAGTGGTGGTATTAAGTTGTTATTCATAAATACTCAGGTCTACAACGTCTTTAAACTAGTTGAAAATGTTCATATTTCAAATTTGTAAGTAAACGCAATCAAAATATATTGCAGTTTATGTTAAGTTATGTATATTTTACCTTAAGTTACGGAACCCTCGGTGTGCGAGTTCGACTCGCACTTGGCCGGCCTTTTTTATTGCCATCCACCGATTCATATTTTTTTGCAAACTAGACTTAAAAAAGAAAAAAGTAAGTCAATAACAGCCATTGCGCGTATTTTGTTTACTAATTTAAAAATATGCATGCGTTATGCTCTATATACACTAATAATTCAGTATCATGTATGTATAACGCGATCCCGTTACTGAATCACTATAATCATATGCGCCATTAACTCATAGGCCTAGGCGATTGTAGTCCATTGAAGCGTTCGAAATTTAAGAAAGAAAGAAAAAAAGAAAGAAAACTCATTTATTGGGAAACAGCGCAAAATGGCACACAAAATACACAAATAAAACTATTATCGACAGAGAAAAAAAAACGACTAAAAAGACTAAGTGACGTATGCTGACGAGAAGTCTGACAGTTCTCTGAATGTCAATGTCACTTGGCTGTCAGCTATACGTCACGGGTCACGCTTAACTTAAGTATTTTTACGTACACAAGAATGTTTCAAAAATGGCGCATCAATAGTAGCTACCCATATTATACTCATTCGTGTATGTTCACACCTAGAGTATATGTCTATGTATGTACTTCCACTAGGTGTGAACAATATTTTTGTCATGTCACTTTACACCTATTGGAAGTAGTTAATTTTAGCTGACATTTTAGGCTTACAGAAGCTCGAGTTACTTTATGAAAATGGAACAGATTTATAAACATGTTTCCAAAATAGGCAATAATGTAGCCTGGTATTTAACGAGTTCCTAACAACTTTATCTCTATCTAATAAGTGATAACAACCTAACCTGATTAGACAAAATGTGTAAATAAAGCGACTGATTGTTTTGTAGTAAGTACGGTTAGGAAAATAGCTAAACTCGGCTGAACATAATTATTTATTTTAAATGTAAATTAGCCCAACACTGAAACTTCAGTAGTAGATAGATATAACAAAATGTAAAATATGTAACAGTTTTTTTATATCTTTATTTTGTATTCGAATTCTAATGCATTATGTTCTTTATTTTTTCAAAAAAAAAAAATAGAAATTACGTTTGGCTACCTACCTGTTTAACTTTTATACGATGTTGAATAATTGGAATGTAACAAAGTTACGGGTTGACTTCATTTCGATCTATTTCAATTTATAGTTTTGCGCAATTTCAAGTTCTATTTATTCTTTATCTTCTATAATATAAAAATGAATCGCCAAATGCGTTGGTAAGCGCATAACTCAAAAACGCCTGGACCAATTTGGCCAATTCTTTTTTTTATAAATTCGTTGAAGTTCAAGGATGGTTTTTACGGCTAGAGAAAATCGAATAATTGCCGGGAACCGACATCCACGCGGGCAGAGCCGCGGGCGCAAGCTAGTAGAGTATATAAATAAAATATTATACTAACTGATATCCGCGGCTCTGTCCGCGTGAAATTTAGTCAGCCCCTCTAGAGAAGTTCAATTCAATTCAATTCAATTGTTTATTTGTGGATCATAGGTTTGTGTACAGTTCTTATTCTAAGTTACATTTCAGTGCGCTATGTCCTACCATGGAATATGGTGTACAAATTAAATTTACATACCAAAAAAATAAATGAAATAATAGTGAACACTTTAACAATGTCAAATAAACATAATCAAATAAATATTAAATACTTTAAACAATGTCAAACACACATAATCAAATAAATAATGAAATACTATAATAATGTCATGCGAGAGAATCATCGTTTCTAAGTGGCAATTCACTGGCCGTATTATCATGAAATAGAATGACGTTTGTATGGGATTTGGCGTATATGACAGTCGTCAACGAATGTCACGTACGTCAAATCCCATACATTCGTCATTCTATAATACAATACGCCGGTCAACGAATTGCCACTTGTCTAGAGGGGCAAATCCGTTCTGCCTTAAGAACTTGATTGAATAACAAACATTCAAACATCTTCACAAACTTTCAGATATATAATATAAATACAGTTACAAAGTTACAAAAAACTCTGTCTTACTTTTAAAATAACTGGAAAATGAAAATCCTCTGTACATCACCGTCAACTTCAAAACCTTTGTTCTTATTCGGTATCGTACAGTTACAAGGTTTTAGTTCTTTTGTTTGAAATTGCATACACACAAACAGATTTCCTATAAAACATGTTTCTGATTTCTAGAGGGCTGGCTAGAACCCCTTTTGGCGCGGATAGTGGAAGACAGAACGACGGTAGTGTGTCCTATCATAGATGTCATATCTGACACTACGTTCGAGTACATACAGGCGTCGGACATGACGTGGGGAGGCTTCAATTGGAAACTCAACTTTAGGTGGTAAGTGCAACTTATTTATTTATTTATCCGAGTGCCATGCCCAGCTGCATCCAAAGTTTACACATAGGAGCCCAGGGTCCCCATCATTTATTGGGTTATTTTAATTGTTACGGAAACCATTGCTTTTTTTTTTCTTTTTTTCCGTGCGCAAAATCCCCACGGATACCACCCCCACGGAGCGGGTGGAGGCGGTTATGTCGGACACGAACCGACCAAAACGCACGCCGTGTTGCCGGAGGTGAGATTGCCGAATGCATGAGATATGCATTCGGCATACCCAGGACCATCTCTTTCGAGATGGCCCCCTTCAGGTTGTGGGGACCTTAGTGTCCCCATACGGAAACCATTGCTGTTTGACCGGAGTTGTGATTGTGACCCTGATAGGAAAGCTACACCCGTGCCTCATTTTTGAATCAGTAGGTAGCTTCAAGGTTGACTTCGGCCTCAAGAATATTGGTTGGGCCCCATACACCCCAATTTATTTACTGACTATTAACGACCGAGCTTTCGACTGCTATCTCAGTATCAATGGTGAATAATCTGTTTGAATACGTAGGCACTTATGTATTTACAAAAGGTTTATTCGCATTCTGGAAACTATATTACAAGGTAGGCCTAGTAACAGTAGTCCGATTAAATGTCCGATGATCGTACTACTGAGACTTTTTCGGCTCAGTAGTCCGATGATGCAGATGATTATAAATCATAGGACTACTGAGTCTTTTAGCCCGATTCGACATTCCGGAATAAGAAATGGATGCAGTATGTAGTATTGACATTTGTTTTGCATATTTATTTTTTCCAACATGCTAAATATAAACCAATTTTATACAACAAAATGTAGGTCTTCATGGCGCTGTAATAAGTCCGGGAATATTTTTTAGTCAAACATATTTCTTACTTATATTTCTGCCATCGCGTGTTTTCCTGCGAAGAAAATCTTCATATTTATTTGATGAAGTAATTCATTATCATGAAATCACCTTCAAAAAATATTCAGAAGGAAAACAAATTCTACTAATGTTGAATCACCAAAAACGTAATTTCCAACACGTGAAATTCGTGGAAAATATTTATACAGTCGTTTTAATATTAGTTACATTTAATTGTCGTTGTTATTTCTAGTACTTCCCTTTTTTTCTTCTGTAAAACTCAAAAACTACTGGACCGATTACACAATTTATTTTGCCATTGGAAAGCTACGTCGTTATCGGGTACCAACATAGGCAATTTTTTTTTGTAAATACATACATATTATACATAGAACCACCCAGCCCAATGCAAATAGCCATATTCATGCATACAAATATTTGCACTGAGCGGGAATCGAACCCACGCCTCCTGCGTAACAGTCGCGTTCACTACCGCCACGCCACAGAGGCTGTGTGTATTTATCATCACGCTACTATCAGCGATGTAAGGGATCAGAATACTACACGGGCGGACCCACGAGTAACAGCTAGTATTCATGAATAAGCAGAATCAGCATCACTGTAGTACCTATAATTATATATAGGTTTACACCAGACGTGTAGTTGACTGACTTCCATAGCCCATATTTTACCTCTTTAGTGATGAAATTACCTTGTGGATGCTTACTACATAAAAAAACGTGAACTGCACAAATTTCAACGCTGCGTGGATGAGTTATAGTCAATCAATCAGTCAGTCATGTCGTCATCGCGGTATACACGTGACTAGAAAAAAGTCAATGTACTGCAAATATCCATATAATTCACCATGACGTTGATCTATTATGTAATTTGATAACAGAACATTTATTTATTTATTTCTAGAACTGTAACATTATGGTAATGAGTAAATAAAATACACGTGTTATATACGTAATTATCTCGATATTGAATAGATTTGAGTGTTGTATATTGATGTCCAGTGTACCTTCTAAATTGAACTAAGTAATAAACGCATCAAATAAAATGCATGCTATGTAATTTCTTTAGAATATAATGGTAATAACATCATTGCAGAGAGAGAAGTGGCGTTTCTACTTGGATCATGTCATTCATCATTTATGATTCATATAGTATACTGCGCAACTCAGCGTTTCTCGTGTTAGTGTTGACTTTTTTTGTAATATGCTAGAACTGTACTTACTGGACTTTCAGGAATTTCAGTTTTTGAAGATAATAAAATTGATGAAATGTGGTTAAAAATCTTTACTTTGAAGTTTGGTTGCTGGCAGAGTAGATTTTGGGCCACCCCATCTGTTCCCATGCGGTATCGTACAAGGCGACTAAGGGATAGGGCTGTTTAACATCAGACAGATTTAATACAGCCCAGGCTCAGCCTCAGTTCGAGTTAAAATAGTGCCCGGAATACGGCAATAGACTCACCCCCTATTACGTGAGACCGAATCAAGTTATTGGTGAAATGTGGGTGTTAATTCACCTCTGCCTAACCCTCCGGGGATAAAGGCGTGATTATATGTATTTATGTACTTTGAAGTTGAACTCATAGGGTGCTACGTTTGTAAACTTTCTCGTAGTGGCACCCTGAGCAGCGTAGCGTAAGGGGCAGAAAGAAAACATATCACCTCAGGACATTGTAGCTTGGCAGGACAGATTTCAACAACCACCGAGATCTGATAACGTTGTTTTCCATTGTATTGGAGCTTATACAAATCGTGTTATAAAAATTTAAACATCTTATTTGATCAACTCGTACGCAATTCGGAATCGTTTTCTTAAATCTCGTGTAAAACAATAAAGCCTTGACTAATTTCGTTATTGCGTGATTGACTGTAGTAATTACTGATTAAAAGTCAGTTTGTCATGTTCCACAAACAATTAATGTAGTTTACAACTACTGCGTCCTGTGTAATAATTAAATTTACTTCAAATACAATTAACTATGAGAAATTTTATTTAATGTATTATGTTGTATACCTAGGTGTTAAGTTTTTGAATGTAGCCACTTATAATTAAAAATAAAGAACTTGCCGAATTAACTTTAACAAAATATGGTCAATCAATGTCATCACAAGTTAAACAGACATGTTAAGGACCTAGTCCGCGGAGCGCACGACTCAAAATCTGTCAAAATACAGACGCAGCCGTGCACGCACACATCACCGAGATGCACAGTGGGCTGCAAGACGCTCTTTACCAGTCAAAATAATGGTGAAAATTGTCTTACCAATGATGAAAAAACTATTTTAAGACTTGTGGTTAGAGTGCATTTTTGAGTAATATGATTTATTGTGACGTATTACGTCTGTCAATTACATTTCGTATCTCTTTTCTTCTTATACATTCATCCCTGTCATATTATGTTACGTGACGTCATTGGCATGTCTTTTGTTTCAGTGTCATACATAGCATGTTAAACTTTAAACAGAGATTATGAGATTTCGAACAAAATAAGGCTGGGGACATACCTACACCTAATTGTTGATATCTGAGGATACTGAAAATACTCTTAAAATTAAAATGCCCACCGCGTAGACAGACCATACTTGCCAGTTACGTACAAAAGAAACGATATTTAAAAGCCCGAATTACAAAATTCCGAAGTTCAAACCTGTACGATATATCAAACTACGAGATACCGAAGATCACATTAGTTTATATTTTATGTAGGTATAGAGCGCGCATTTTAATCAAAATGTATAGGGGCCGAGATAAGATAAAGGCAAAGTGTCAAGAAAGGGCCACCATTACAAACACGTACTTATTTAACAATGGTGGCACTCAGCTTTACGACCTTACTAGATGCCGATCCGATTGTCGTTTAGTGGTAGTGGCGTGCTCTGAAGAGTGGAATGGTGTAAGAAAAGAAAATACCTTTGCTGTGCCTGCGTCTTCTTAGCATTGAACTCAGAGCGCCATTGCAAAATGAGATCCACGATCCGGACAATCTCAGTGACAAGAAGCTACCCTTTTTCATCGATATCAGACTGTGTAGCCGCAGGATTTCTGTGATAACTCTCGTGTAAGGTGCTATCATCTGCATAGCAATGAAAGCTGAAGAGAGTGATGGGAAGAGAGGACACGAATACGGCGCTTCTGCAGGCACCTAGCAACCCAATTGCACAGTTTCAGGGTCCGTCTTGCAGCTCTTCTTCCTACATTTTCTCCCCGGCTGGAGCCGGGTGGGGAGGTTATGTTGGACTGGAACCAACTAAAACCGCACGCCGACTGAGGGTCGTGGTGCTAGGCCGGAGGTGAGGTTGTCTTAGTATATCTAGTATATACTTAGTATATCCCTCGCACCCCGGCTAACCATCAGGGCCATCCCTTGCGTCTGGCCCTCTTCGGGAGGAGGACAACCAGGACTCGCCCTAGAGTGGGGAGGCGCGCTTCTTAGCCCGCCGCCGCCGTGGCCTGCTTCTGCTGGGGTGACAGGCGGCTCTATCCGTCAGCCCCAGGCCCACGCTCATGAGGGACGGAGGTCAGTCTGTGCCCTCCGACGCCCGAGTTGCCTGCGCACGCGGGTGGTTTGATCTGTAAGTCTCTATCTCTCACGCCGCCACTCCCGTTCCGCCGTCTCCTTCACGACCATTAGAAAGAAAAAAAAGGAGGACGCAGAAGGAGACGCTGGCCACCCACGCATCCGCACAGCGGACCATCGCCGTGAGCAAGGTGGCGAGGATGAGAACTCTCACTCCCAGGGCCGCCACGAGCTCCCACCTTGCCGGCCACTCAAAAACCCTCCATAGTAATCCAATTTCGGTTGGATTGCGTTCAGGGATCAGCAAGTGCATAGCCGGGCCGAGGTGATGGTAGTCGCAGCACTAGTGGGACCGGTGGGTTTTGGCGTAGTCTAGTGGGGTGTGACGCGGGGCGCCGCGCCGAACAGGGAGACCTGTAGAAACGGTGGTGCCGCTGGCCGCCCGCGGCATAGTACAGGGACCCAACTGGGACTAACCACCCTGGAAGGCTGCCCCACCAGGTCGCGCATAATCCCGATATGGCACGTCGTGCCGGTTGGCGACCGGATGGGAGCCCGGCGACCATATTCGGGGGGGGTACGGGGGCCCTTCTGTTCGGCGCGTCGGCTCTCGTCATGCCGTCACAATCATAGACAAAACCAATGTCCCATGTATTGTCACACGGTGCTGCGGCGACAATCACCTCTTTTTCACGCCTTCCCATCCATTCCTTTCCATTTACCATGACAGCGCACCAAAAAGATAGAGTCAGAACAGCGGCTAAGGAGTCTCCCACAACACGACTATTTGAGGTGGAGTCCACGAACATCTGTGGGTTCCATGCAAACCTCAACGCCGTCCACCATCACCTGGAGGCGGCGAAACCAGCAATGCTGTTTCTGACGGAGACAGAAATACGCCGCCCTGACGACACGACCTACCTGCTTTACCCCGGCTATGTTATCGAGGAAAATTTCCGAGCCAAAGCCGGGGTGTGCGTGTTTGTTAGGGCGGATATTTGCTGTCGCCGTTTGCGCTGTCTAGAGGACCCATCCTTTTCCATCCTGTGGGTACACGTAGACCACGGCTCCGCGAGTCAGATCTATGTGTGCCTTTACCGCTCCCATACGGGAGATGCAGAGGTAACTCGACTCTTTGAATACCTGAGTCAGGCGGCAGATGATGCGCAGGAGCGGTTTCCGAACGCCGAATTGGTGTTTTTGACTCCTGCGACTCTAGTGATGCTGCTAAATATGAATCAGTATCTTTAATATAACATAAGCCAACGAAACTTTTTTTATTACTAATATGTACGGAAACAGCTACTTTACAATATACATATATACTTACCTATACAATCATATAAAATAGACCATGAAGTTAGTATCTAATTATAATTTCATTACAATAGAACCTAAAAATATTGTTTCTACAAAAAATATTTTAACTAGGTATATCCCCAACTTTACAGTTCAAACCTTAAAGCAAGTATGTCAAAATCTGAAACATTATGCTATAAATGTACCAACGAAAGTGTGAAATGGCTAAAATCGGAACTACGGTTGTCACTGTAAAATGCATACTATTTTATTGACGTCCAAATGATTAATGAAGACGGTGGCGCCATTTTTCATTTCATATATTTCTTGGTAGGCCTATTTGTGTATGCATGAACTGTCATCACGCGCCAAAGAGACGTGCTCCTGCTTCGAAGGCCCGTGGGCGACTGACGGGCGATGAGAAAAAATATGGCAGACAAAGGACGCTATTTTACGCGTTTTTCAGTAACTTTGAAGTGATTTTTTAGATTGATTGCTGAATGTATCATCAAATAAGTTTTGTCTTCCCTATCAAGAAGTCTTTGACTTTCAAATGTATACCGGTTCCTTGCTAAAATCACTCATTTTCAATATGAATTTACTCAAAAACTGGAGCCTATTTCACTTAGCCTGTATGGAGAATTTACGTAAAACATATCTAGATTTTAGGGCTTTAAAAGAGGAAGTCCTTGTTTGTAAAAGTACAAAAAACGTACACGATAAATTTTATTGGTTTCTTCAGTGTTCATAAAGTGTTTCTTTTTATCAATTTGTGTTGATTTATTGGGTTAAATCTGAAAAATACGAAGGCATGTTTTTGCATTTTTTCTCAATTTTGTGCGTTTGTTGACGTTTATTATATAACAACTATTAGGTTTTAAGAGTTTAATATAAGCCTACCATAATTTTTGGTCTTTGATTGTAATATATACAAAGTATCATTGATATCAATCATATCTAAATAGGTTAAATATGAAAAATTGTAACACTCTTTTCGGTGATTTTCACGATCTGGCCCCTTAAGTCTTAATTATACAAGATCAGGTGCCTATAGAATTGATATAACCTGAATACCATTATAGATAAGTAGCACATATTTTATACATCAGTCTCAAATCAATCAAGACTCAAGTTTTTTTTTTATCCAGGACACGTCAATTTGGCTTCACCTCGCCTGATGTTAAGCTAAAGGCAAAGTCTCGGAGAGTCAAGTCGTTAAAATGCAATAATAAGATCTATAAACGACATTAACCTTCCTACTGGGTACGAACCCATGCATTCTTTTCATACAAGTAACAAGATAAAAGCCACAATTACTATGAAATTGACAACCCCATTTCAAAAGGCATCACTTAAAAAAATATCTGAGCATTTTTAAATGCAAAACTTTCTCCTCTCTCTTTATAACGTAGTAATTACGGCTAGCTCAATCACCTGGTTCAATATTAGCTAATTTACACATAGTCTGGCTAGTAACGCGTGCAACCGACACGGTCATTCGCTATGTGCTATTGTTTTACAGATTATTTTGATTGCGTAACGGCCGCGTCTCATTGTTTTCGTGTTTAGTCGTGCTATGAAACCCCTTCATTAGTTCGATCACTATTAAGTTTACACTGTTGGCGTATGAGTAGATCGTGCAACGATAAATAACACGAGTATAACTGTTAGTTTTAGAGCGTGTATTATTGTTGTTTGATATTCCTTTTTTAACTATATAGTTCCGTCGCCCTTAAAGACGGATATAAAGAGAAGGGAAATTTGAAGTGATTCAGTTGTAGCTCAATAGCTCAGTTGGAAGAGCATTCCCCCTGTAAGGGAAAGGTCGTGGGTTCAAGTTCCACTTGAGCGCTTCATTTTTCCCGATGTATTTCGTATATATTTCGGGATAACATGGTGAATGGATAGCTATAGGTAACATGGGAGTCTTCAAGTCCACAGTGAATAGGCTACTTCAAGGCAAGCGTGGGATACTTAGTGGCCAACGAAAATACTATGTACACCGCATCATCATTATCTTAGAGATGGTTTCGTTTGTATCCTAGATTTCCAACTAGGAACCCGGGGTCCGCTTTCTCCTCCATTTCTTCATTCATTTGACATTGTTGGCAGCTATAAACAACCTTATCACACGTGTGAGATCCCTTCATTTTGTAATCGATTAAATAGTTAAATCACTCCCAAAACTATGGCAAATAAAGACTAAACCTAGTGTTTTTCTGACACGTTCGTTTGGTGATAAATGGAAATAGATTATAGTCAAATATCTCATCACTGACTACAACTATCGACCAAGTAATCGAGTAAGTACCTATATGAAAGTGCAAGTTAGTTCTGGCCCTTCCCTTGGTTTCTCTTTTATAGCTCTTGTACACGCTCTACATGAGTGCGAATAAGAGGCTAATGCTAGGAAATAGCCTCTCTATGCAAATGAAAGTGCATATTTGGTACATATCAATTTAGCCATTTTGACATTCATCAGTAGGTACTACGATAAAGTTATTTTAACTTGCTAATTCAAATCATTATTTCATTTCCTGACATATCCGTTGAAATTGTTATATTGACATCGTTTTTAAATTTTTGTTAGACTTACTACCTATATAAGTTCTATTTATGAATTGTACCGCTATTGGGCGCGAGTGAGTTGATACTAAGAAATAGTATCAATCAATAACGGTCTTATTTATTTGCACGCTTATAAAACGGCAAAACTTGCTGAATTCGAATACTTAAATGCTCTTTTAACATAAAGATGTCTCTGCCAATAAACGGTTGGCAGATTGTAGGTTTTAAGTAGGTTTTGCCCGCGGTTCTGCCCGCGTGCAAGTCAATTATCGCGACCAACCCTATTATAGTGTGTAAATCGTGTTAATCCAGGCCTCGATTCTACTAAAGCAAAACTATTGTCAAGCCACTGAGATTGGAAAAAGCGGCAATACATTATAGACTTTAAAGCGATGCATTTAAAGTTCAATATTAAATAACTGTTAGCAGAGTGAATAAAAGAGTGTAATGAAACTTTTGTCATTTAATTTTGGACCTTAGTGTATGGAAATAAAGTCTAAACTTTAATGCCGCTTTTTCCAATCTCAGTGGCTTGACAATAGTTTTGCTTTAGTAGAATCGAGGGCCAGGGTGTCAGCTAACTCCATACCAAATTTTATTAAGATCGCTCCAGCTGTCTAGACGAGAAATATTAACAAACATCCATACATCTATACTTACAAACTTAAGAATAAGAATTAGTAGGATTATTTATGCGTTTTGTATTTTTTATGAAGAGCTAGTATTTTCGTTATCGCGCCACTTTAGTTATATTGCTTGTGTTAGGAGTTGTTTATTTGTAGTTGATATCGTGACACATATCAATGGTCTATGGACCAACGAATGGGAACCTGCAAATTCTAGATGACAAGCTCAACTTTCACGATGCCCAGTTTGTAATACTAAATAGTTCAATCAATCAATTACCATATAACAGTCTATTGCTGGACATATGCCTTTCCTAATGTGCGTCATTGTTCCCGATTTACTGCCCTCTAATCTGTCCCAGCCACCTTTTTTAGATTGTCAGTCCACCTGACCAGGAGACTTCCCACCCTTACTTAAAAAAGAAGCTATATATTTATTTTCTTCTTAGGTATCGCGTCCCGGAACGTGAGATGGAACGTCGTGGCGGGGACCGGACGTCACCACTACGCACGCCGACCATGGCCGGTGGACTATTCGCTATTGACAAGGACTACTTCTACAAAATTGGCTCCTACGACCAGGGCATGGACATTTGGGGAGGAGAGAACCTTGAGATGAGCTTCAGGGTAAACTTTTTACACAAAGCGAACGTTCGATAAATAAGAATTGATTTCTTAGACTATATACAAACTATAGACACAGTGACTGTACAACGCGGCGTAAAATCTCTACTATTTTGATACAAGTTCACATATACATAGATACCTACATCCCATAACATAAACACATTGACAGTTTAAAGAACGAAATTGACATTAGCTTAATCAATCACACATAACGCGTATTTCAAGACTACTTTTTTTACTGTTGTTTTTTGTGTCTATACAGTATATAGTCAAAGATTGATTTCTCACTCTGATACGTAAAATATTGTGTTGTATATACATAATACTTTTGTGATCAGTTGTCCACGATAGTGATTTCTCTGAGACATTTGATATTTAACTTTTTCCAGTAGTACCTGCTAATATTAGTACAGTTTGATCACTACGCGTAGTACCTATAGGTTGGTACAGTAGTAATTTAGCGAAGTAATAAATGTTAATGGGGTGCGTGAAGGTATGGCAGTGTGGAGGGATCCTGGAGATCGCGCCGTGTTCACACGTTGGGCACGTGTTCCGGGACAAGTCGCCGTATTCCTTCCCCGGTGGCGTACAAAATGTCGTCCTTCATAATGCTGCCCGCGTCGCCGAAGTCTGGATGGACGAGTGGGGAGAGTTCTATTACGCCATGAATCCAGGTTCGACTTTCGAACTATGTGCCGGCACTTTTAACATTTTGCTTAATATTAACCTAATAATTAAAAACTGAATATGGTATGAGCTGCATTGTACAGTCGACAAAAAAGACACCTTTTGCATACAATTTTATATAAAAAAGTGCAACTGTATCGTCTTTGTCGACTGTACATCAGTAAAAACCGGAAAAATTATGACAATACTGTTGTCACAGTTGTTACGAATGCGCGCGTTTAGTTGTTTTCAATTCGTGACGTGTTCGTACACGTGAGAATGTGTGCGTGTGCGTATGCATAGAAACCGTACAATACAGAGAAAAAGAACTGCCAAAAAATTACACACACGAACGTAATAATATGAACTAAGGAACGTGCGCGCTCGTGAATTACAAGTACTGTAATGATTAAACTGCATTTTTTTATTCATTCATAGCAAAATGATAGAAGTGGGGGTACGGCAATAAAGTTTTGTTGTGGCTTGGGACATTACACTAACAATTAAAAAATGTAGGGCATCATTTGAATTTGGATAACTCAGAGTAGCTTTTAACATTAACCCCATTGCAGCTGCATTCATTTTATCTTAGCATGACCATTTTTTTTTTCATTCATATAGCTTTATCGCTTTTTTATAATCTATGTGTTTTTCTTACTCTTAATCATCTAATTTATGTTTTATTTGTTTTTTATTCTTGATGGACCGCGATCTTCTCGAATGACGTTTTGTTTGTGTTTTTTTTTGTGTGTGTATTACATAATGGTATTTTTTTCTGCTTGACTTAATAGACGTTTTTCTTTCTGTTGGCTGTACTTTTCTGTTATTTTCTGCTTCTTCTCAATGCAGAAGCAATGAGTAAAAATTGCAGTTACTACTACCACTTACTACCAATGTTTTTATTAACCACAGCAATCCTTTTGTAGACAATGTGTTGTGGTAAATGATATGAATGGAAGAAGACGGCCTATTGACGTAGCCATGCTGTAATCATGGTCACTTCTAGTCTAAAGCGGTACAATATAGGCTATCTAGGAAAATTGCTAGTACAGTAAAGCTACTAAACGTATTACATTTGTTGGATGATATGTGGTTTGATTGCCATAAGAATTTCGTTATTAAAAGTATAACTAAAAACAGTCACGTCACATGCAATAAGTACCTAGAATGAGGTTTTAGAACTTTAAAAGTATAAAAAAATAATACATTTTATCTGTACATGTATAATCGCTTTTCAGGAAAGACAGATAAAATTGAAAAGGAATATCTTGTCTATTTTTTTATCTGGATCGTTATAGCGATTTCCGAGTAAGGAGGATTTTTGACAATATTCGATTCAGTATTAGTTTTTTTTTATATATTTACAACATTAAAATGGTTTGTTTGGAGGTGCTCGTCCTCTGTGCATACCCTTCAACCGATTGCAATAAATTCTTCGAAAGGTCGTTGTGCACATGTGAGTGTCATTTTATGTGCAGATGAAATAATAAGAAAAGGAAGATACGATTCGCTTGCACTGCAGCAGTGCAGTTCAAGCGAATGTATGAGATTTGACGTATATGACGTCGTCAACGTACTTATGTCATAAACGTCAAACAACATTGCCGGTAAACGAATTGCTACTTCTCTTGGGAGGCTGTTTATGATTACAAATCATTATTTATAATTGTCTTTGTAAAAATAGGTATATATCATTTGCCACAACTGGTCTGTTAATCATGGCTTAATAGAATTATTATTGTGATTACCGATAAAAGAATAGGAAATGGATTGAAAAAATCTATTTCCGCTCCTATTTCCTGTTTAACTATTATAATTATAATCTATATGTGTGTATTGTTTTGCGTGTAAAACTAATGGTACTAAAGGTTGCTGTTATAAAGATAAGTATGCCTATTGGATAGCTGAGCTTTGTTATATTTATTTACCATTGCTTGGATTCGAACGTGTGACGGATATTGCTAGTATTTTTATTACATGTTTCATTCGTATTAAGTGGTGGTCGGATTTTGTTAAAAAATATTATTACGTGTCTCCTCTGGCTTGGATATTAATTCCATTCTCCATACGGTACCGTTCTATTCCGCTTAAATACGGCCAATTAAAATCAATTTTTTGCTACAAAAGTCCTCTTGTTATCAGCACCTAAACTATGGTAAATCAATTGCTTTCAGTGCAAATATTGTATTTCAAACTTATTTTGAATCAATTTCTTGGTATGATCATAAACTACTTATTTAAATAATCAGCAAATTTGTCTGGTTCATTATATTAAAACGTTATTAGACTGGTACCATACGTTCTTATATTTATCAATCAATCGAATCAATACTCAAACTTAGTAGGTATTTGAGTAACAGGTACGCTTTATTTGCTACTTGAGTATCGAGTTCAGTTTGAGTTTCGTTTATAAAATATGTATCACCTCAATCTGAATTGTTGATTCTTATAGCGCTACATGTTAGGAATAAGATACTATCAATATTTTCCATTACATACGATTTCATGCTAACCTTGAGTAACCCTACACACGCGTCAACGTTTGATTTGATTATGTTAATTACGAAATAACCGTACATGAACTGGTCTTCTAAACATTGACTAGAACAAACGACTCAGGCAATCTAGACGTTTTGTCAGATGACTAATTTTCCTATTAGATTAGACGAGTTGACCGCATGACCCGAAGATTGCTTTTATAGGTTGTTTCCAAATTAAGTAAAATTGGCGTGAGAGCAGATCTCGACGTGAAATAGACTAGGTGACAGATGAGATTGATAGACTGGCAGGGGATTACGATCGAGAGTACCAGGTTTGAAACCTGTTTATTCCATTAATAACAACGTAGACCACCTCATAATACAATTATTTTGCTTAGCTGGAAACTATGTTGTAATTTCGGAGATACTTGCATAAAATGCATATTAAATACTACAAAGTGTATGAAATGTGATGGTGTTGTTGGCAGAGAAGAATCGATGCTCACGGACACTAAACTTGTGCTTATACTTATGTACCTACCTAATAAATATATCGCACATAGGTACATGCACATGTATGTATTAATTAATTGAGTCGAGATTCATGAAATCATAACAATGCCTCACACCTACTGTGTTGTAGATAAAACATGATTTTATAATTGTTGTTATCCGTTGTAGTTCTGCACAATCTACAATCGGTTTTACGGCAAAACGGCTTGTAGACCTATTTGGATTCGAATAAAAAAAACGCCTTTCTTTTTCTCACAACTCGCTAGTAAAAACTTGCAGAACTCTTCCGAATTTCTATAATGATTTCGATAATAGCAAAAAAATAGAAGATCGATTAATCAATTATAAAAATAACTTTTAGCTAGTCTGTTAGGTAGTGTTCTTTGATATTCTAGAATGTATCCGTTCACGCATTTATTTATTTGCTCTAATATAAACTGAGTTTACAATTTTAACCTACGTTATTTATAAATCCTATAACATTTAACAAGATATTTAATAGCTATATTCCAACAGCAATCTTTGTAACTATATAATTATTATAGTGCCTATATTAATATTTGAACTAATTTGAAGCAATATTTTATCGAGTCCCTATCAATAGTCAGTACAATTGATGCGATTATTAGAGGACCACAATTACAAATATTATTTTATATGAACTCTTATTTTGTACTGACTATAGATATGAACTATGAAGGTTAAAGTAAGAGAAGATAATTCAAGTTCCCTATACATATAAATGGGTAATATTATGCAGGAGCATATAAAATAATATGCATTTCCTGGTAGCGACCTTGAACGTCGATAAACTAACGTGATAACAGTTACTTCAATGTAATCAGGCTCCGGCGCAGAGTATGTAGTTCGCATAAATGACACTGGACAAGAAGTGTAGACTCTGCATTCGGTGTACTTATCGTAAAAGACATTACTCATACATAACGAACACTTAAAATAGTTTTTGATGGTCCTATGTTTAAATGATTAATAGTACAGTTATGTGAGTTGAACAATTGTTTATATTTAAGTAAATATAATAATAAAAAGTGCACTTTTTGCAATGCGATCATTTTGCAAAATAGACATTTACAAAAAGTGCCCATTATGAAAAATGCCCTTTGTGAAAAGTGCACCAAATTCAAATTACACAAATAATATGTACAGTCCACATTCTGCGAAATGCACATTCTGTGTCAGAGCCATAGTCAAGACGTGATTTAACGATAATTTAATTTGAATCCTCTCTTTATTTATCCTTCGTATTAATAAAAAATATATTTTTAATGTCAGTGTTAACATCACATTACTAATTTTTTTAACTAATAACGATAACATACTGCATTCTAATCGAAAAACTTTAATAGTCACAGGCAATATAATCTCGATTATACAAACAAGTGAGCAATTTCGTAATGCTGTAAATAGGGTTTATTCAATAGTAAAATATTTAACGAGTTTCATTATTGCCTGCGACTGTTTAAACATCATTTCACACTTATAGACTGCTATTGAGCATACACGTTTAATAATTCAGTTTAGCAGCTGAATACATAAACGTATATTTTATTTAGATCAACCAAGTTCATTGATAGCTACTGTATGTGTGCAATGAACAAGCTAATATGCCGTCAGGAAGGGAAGAGAACTTGCAACATTGAAATGAAAATTGGTCAGTTTTCTTATTGTTTTTTTTTATGTTAAGTGGGTTGTCAATTAAAAACATGTACCTAATTACAACCAACAAACATGACGTATACAATGTTTTTGTGCTAAGTAAAGATTTAGAGAAGTATGTATGGTATACAGCTGGGCTGTCTGACGCACTTTGGTTTGCGTAGAACTTCACACAGAGAACGTCACTACAGGTGTCATTTGTTTTCAATAAGTAGGAACCTTTGTACAAATATTAACATTCGTATTCTGTATGTGTAGCATTGTAATTAGCAAATATGTACGTTTTATGCAACGAGCTAATTTATTTATAGCTAGCTTCGCCCCGGGGTTCCACCGGTGGATTAAGTTTTTCTTTGTTCAAGTTTCACAAGACTAATAAGCTATTGTGATTCCAAATTTCAACAGCGGTTTGTTTTGCAAGAGCGAGTAACACGTATATTTAATAAGTCAGTTAAACATACAAGACTCGTGATCTAATTCCCGCGAGAATTCAGTGAAACTGGCCTGAAAGTGCACTTCTTTGAAAAATATCACCTTTGCTTTTTTTCATGTTTCGATGCAGATATAAAAATTCGAAAAATAATAATATATTTATTTACGTTACTACGCTGAATAATTAAAAATGGAGTACCTACTAGGAATTAGAGAGTGTACCTTAACATTAGAAAACTAACCAATTCATTTACTATCCTATATGATTCGATATCAATACGGTTCCCTTCCTGAACGACCGCTTGGGTATAAAACACGTTGGCACCGCGCCAGGTGTGGATGTGCGGCGGTCGGCTGGAGATCTCCCCGTGCTCGCACGTGGGCCACGTGTTCCGCAAGACGACCCCCTACTCGTTCCCCGGAGGCACCGGCCGCGTCGTCAACCACAACAACGCGCGCCTCGCCGAAGTCTGGCTCGATGACTGGAAACATTTCTACTACAATATTAATCCGGGTATACGGTTGTGCTTTGCTTAGCGACTCTGTTCCGAGTTTAGTTTTTTTTGTGAAATTATATGGCTACTTGGAAGTGGCAGTCTAATTTTAAATATAACAAGAATATGGCTTTTGCATGCAAACGTTCCAAAAGACGAAGGTTTTAATGTAGCCGTCTGCATCTGTGGATCGGTTACGAATAGAAACCGATTGCTTACGAGATTAAAAAAAATACTTAACAGTGCGAGACGTAAGTTAATGAATTTCATCTCACTAGCTTCCTAGTTCTTACAAAATGTGAGCCTGGCAGAAAATAAATAGTGAAAAGACGACATATTAAAATGTTTCCAAAAAATCATAGTAGGACACATTACAACACAACTAATTTTGAAACAGTGTTTATGTGCATGAACTACATAGAAATCACCTTTTAATTTTACACCGCAATATTCCGAAGTAAAGAACCATCACAAAAACTATTTTTAAACTTTTTTTAACAGGTTAAATTTCTATGGTAAAATTTAAATACTTATACAAAAATAACGTTACTTGGATAATATATATAATTCTGACCGTGATGTATGTACTTAATTAGTTTAAATCATTCAGAATACCATGTACTTACTAAACAATTTTGTAGTCGGATACGCATTAAAGACGTAACAGCATGTAAATGTGTCTATTGTCGAAAAATTAAGTCAGCGTATGCTTCATTAGTACACGCTAGACGTCATCTCGTCACTATGTAAATTTTTCACACAATTCATTCATACACAGAATAAATTTTACGTATGAATACCTACGTAAAACCTTCTACATAGAAATACCAATAATTTTTAATTAGTATCATATTTTTAATGTCTATTAACGATTCATTGAGCGGAAACGACTGCTGAGGTATAGGACATAGCAGTAAAAAACTATACAATATTTTTTAAGGAAAAAAAATGCCCGCCTAGCCATAATCTTTCGAGGTTGACTAAACTCAGAACAGGTTTAAGCGATAAGCTTTAGCACTAAATATAAACAAACAAAAAAAATGCTTTCTAAGTCTTCATGTGCGTGATTCTTGTATGTGAGTAACTAAATGTTAAATACAATATGGGATTAATGAGTTATACGTGGAATATACTATTGCAATATAAGTGGAATATACTGCAATTAATCCTATATACAAATTAGGACGTTTACTTATCTTTTGTGTTCAACAAAATATAAGTAAGTGTTGTACAATAATCTAGAGAACATATCTGTACACCTGAGAAACCAACGATTCTTCGATATGTAATAATTTAAAAGATGCTTTATCTAAAAACTAACTTTGACAAAATATTAATATGGTATGGTTGCAGATATTTCAAAGGATTAATATTTGCATGGTTTTGTAAATTTTTATAACCCATTGTTAACATCATCGCTTTTACATTTGTAATTAAATCATCTATTTTGGATATAAAATCATCATGCTTCATGACTAACATTTGTAATTTTGGTGAACATTAATTGGGTAGTTCAATTCATACATGAATTAGCACTGAAAAATTATATATAAATCTGTTCCGTTCTTAACTGACCTACTTACATCCCCAATTAAATTTGCATTCTATAAAAGTAAAAGCTGTTGAATTTAGTGATTTTTTTTCGAATGGAACGCGCGATTTTCAAAATTTTGTGTTAGTCAAAGTTTTTTTTTTCTGCAATCAGACCTCTTTTTCCAATAATTAATGTTGAGTGTGTCATGTACCGAGCAGGAGCACTGAATGTGCCCGTCGGTGACGTCAGTGAGCGGCGAGCGCTGAGAGAACGACTCAAGTGCAAGAGCTTCCGTTGGTACCTCGAGAACATCTACCCAGAAAGTCAGATGCCGCTCGAATACTACTATTTAGGAGAGGTAAGATTTCATTTCAATGACTTGTTACTGTCAGTTTTTGTATGGAAAGGCATAAAAATAAGGAATTAATGATGCAAATATATTTATAAAATTAACTAGCTGTCCCGACGAACTTCGTACCGCCAATTTTTTCCTACCCTCGTGGCGTCAGATCCCGTTCCCGCTGCACCATTTAGGGGGATGAAAAATAGATTTTGGCCGATTCTCATAGATACCGGATAAGCACAAAAAATTTCATGAAAATCGGTCAAGCCGTTTCGGAGGAGTATGGCAACGAAAACTGTGACACGAGAATTTTATATATTATTAGAAGATTACCTGCGTAAGAAAAACATACCTCATGGTCCTTTTATGGTGTGATTAGTCCTGGACCAAGGGATCATCATATCGTTAGTCCCAGTTGCATCCGAAGCCCCGCGCTGTGGTTTTTCCAAACGACTACAGTATGGGGTTCTTCAAGATGGGTATTGGAAGGTTCCTAGAGGGTCGGCAGCACGATTATGACGCCCCTAGTGTTGCATACGTCCATAGGCCTCGGTAACCACTTTCTATCAGGAGACCGTGTACTTGTTCGTCACCTAATGCCCGGTTCACAGTATTCCAGTCCAGTAATCCAGCGAATCAATTCAATCCAATCCAGTTCAGTACTGGACTGGATTGGATTGAACACACACACACATTCACATTACTATTTTTTTTTTCGTGCGTAAATCCCCTCGAATACTTCCTCCGCTGGAGCCGGAAGGGGAGGTTATGTCGGACTCGAACCGACTAAAACCGCACGCCGACTGAGGGTCGTAGTGCTAGGCCGGAGGTGAGGTTGTCTTCGACATATCCCTCGCACCTCGACTGACCCAAGTGTTCACATTATTATCATAAACGCGGTTGTACTAACTGACAATCCAGTGACGTTTCACATTATTCCAATAATATTCCAGCACTGAATCCTTTCGCTGGACTGGTATGCTAATGGAATGTGTACAGGGCATAAGTGCAAGTCGTATGAAACATTAAAAAAATCTTGCACTTTAGAGACTGGTTCCGGGGACGAGTTGGGGACACCGTTGTCCCCCCTCCTGAGGAGGGCCAGACCGTAAGGGATGGCCCTGGGTCAGCCGGGGTGCGAGGGATATGTCTATAACAACCTCACCTTCGGCCTAGCACCAAGACCCACAGTCGGCGTGCGGTTTTAGTCGGTTCGAGTCCGACATAACCTCCCCTTCCGGCTCCGGCAGGGGGGGGGTATCCGCGGGGATTTCCGCACGAAAAAAAAAAAAAAAAAAGCGGTCCGCTTTGTCTCTCTCCTTCTCATGAGTCGGCTTCAGCGAATGCAACCGAGAAGAAAAAGTGTTT
Organism: Eilema sororculum; assembly: GCA_914829495.1. Taxonomy (NCBI): domain Eukaryota; kingdom Metazoa; phylum Arthropoda; class Insecta; order Lepidoptera; family Erebidae; genus Eilema; species Eilema sororculum. The sequence goes on from OU618548.1 coordinate 14,351,526, forward strand.
CTACTACCGTTGCCTCTTTTACGACAAATGGAAACATTCTAGCGTAACACCCCATAGAAATAACATTTTCGATAACAAACTCGCACATACTAATAATGGTTTACCTACCTATTGTTTACTGACGTATAAACACGTGGCGACTCGTGAGTTGCTAATATTATTTCAAATAGAAAGCGCACTGAAACTGTTAGCGACACAAAATCAGTCTAACTTGATAATTGAAGTCAAAATGTAGAAATTTGACCCAAAACATTCAATTTAGGAATGTAGACCCATGGCATAATAACATATTATGCATTAGGAAATGTCAAAAGATAATTTATACATATTACCTATTGCTTGTACAGTTGTGTTTGTACCTATTTTGTTTCATAACGTGAGGACAGTATGTTTAATGTTGGCAGTTCTGTAGTATCTAAATGTTTTGGTTTCATATGTAAATTGTAGCGTACTATATTTATTTCGCCATTCCGTTACCAGTTTTTAGAGGGACTTATCACTCTTAAGTCTCCAATTTTTTTGATATGAAAACAAAGACAAACAAAACAAAAAATATTTTTTTGAAATGAAAAAAAATCATTGTACAGACAGACATCGTTACCAACACCTCTTGTGACAGATTGTGACACCTCCGTATATAAGTATCAACATAAATATTGCCAACGTTTCCTTTTCAAACTTCTGTGGGCAGTCCTGAGATGCCACTGTTTTTTTTTCCTAATTTTATAATCACAGCCTAAGGCAGCACCTTCTGCCTCCAGCCTATTTGGCTGCAACGTAACTTAATATTAGTTGACACTTATGTTTAAATACATAATTCATACGCTTTTTAGAAGCAGATATTTTCATCCAGCACTAAATTCTAACTGTTCCAGTCAGTTTCATCAGACAATTTCAATATTTACAGATTCGTAACGCCGAGACGTCGAACTGCTTGGATACCCTCGGCGGCAAGGCCGGCCAACCACTCGGCATGGGATACTGCCATGGCATGGGTGGCAACCAGGTAATTATTGCTTTATTTTATAACTGTAAATTATTTTGTACGAAAGCATGTTTTAATAAGATATTATGATCTTGTATGGTGCAATAAACGTAAAAAAGGAACAATAAATTACGTGAAGCAAAAGTCTGTCCTAAGGAGGAGGATGGCAAATATCTTTTACGTATAAGGAGATATTACTGGTTATTAGTAAAGAGGGAGACAATGTCAGTTCTGGACTCGAAACATTATTATTTGAATCTGACTAATCCGAGTATGTTATTTAGCCAGTAATAACAATGATTTATGTGATAAATACTACATTTAAGGTTCACAAATTACGCTAGGCAGCCGCGTGAGCCAATGTTTGGCCAATGTGGACGTCGACCAATGTTATACATTGGCTAGGCAAAGTATGTAATGAACAATTATATTTATAATATTTCATACATTGCCTGATCGCGCCCGGTATTCCCGCCTGGAATACCTGTATTTTACACATTGCCGGTAACATATCTACATAATCGTCTCACGCGATAAATGGGTCGAACATTGTGGTGCATTTTGAACATTGGCTCGCGCCGCTGCCGCGTGTAATTTGTACGCACCTTAATACGATTGTTATGATAGACCAGGAAAACAAAGAAACGCAACGCTCGAGCGCCTATTTCTAATCAAGTAAGGAGTTTGTCATATTATACACGTCCGTCCATTACATGTCACCGATTACTCAAAACTACCACTAATTGTCACGACAAACCTTTCTTATACAACATAACTTATTTCTTAACATATAATACCATTGTATGAATATAATAATCCTTAAATTAACTTATTTGTCTAATTATAACAAAAGTAATTCGGTTTGTATAAATTAATATACAGTATAGTTTAATTGGATTGAACTTTAACATATCTAGCCCTATTTTATAATCTATCAACTTGTTTTTAACTGATTATGAGTAAGACCGGTAAGATTATAACAAATTAGAATAACAGCTGTATTTGGATAAGAAATTAGATTAACAGCAGTATTTAAATAACAAATTAGAATATTTGTTGTGAAAACTTCTTTAGGCACGCTTGACTTAAGGGCTAAGCTGGTGAATGCGTTACGCAAACGTTACGAATGTCTATATCTACGGCCTTTACATGTATGTATGTATATAGTACATATTTGACAAATTCTGACACTTCTTTGAAGGGAACCTTTCGAAGACACATTGAGTGTTTTTTTGTGAAATACTTTTGATTTTTTATACTGTGACTATTTTCACTTCTGTCGGCATTCCCAGAGAGCTACAATTTTTATTCTATATTGTAAATGGTGAACTTTTTTCCTGGCTCCAAAGCTGCGCGTTTTTAGAAATCAAACGTGCCTCTTTCGTTTTGGAGAAGTAGAAAAAATATGCCATCCCCCATTTCAAATCATATGCATATTACCTATTGTGGATATGAACGCGAAAATCTAAATGTCTCAAAACATCATTAGTAAATTTAAAAACCTCAGACTTTACTCCGCAAAGAAAATTTATGAACAACAGCATAATAAAAGAATCCGCTCACACAAATGCAGCACACACTTACCGTCATCCGTGTAGAACTGTAAATTTTCTTAGCTAATTCAGTTTTACCATGTAACCTACTTTAAGCTCCAGTTACTAACTTCAATTAATATTCGTATCTTTCTTTCTAATATGTGATGTGTTGAAAATAAACGTTGTTCACATGTTTTGTTTGTCTGCTATGCAACTAGCATTATTTACCTCCAGAATAATAACTTATAGCGCGGAAATTCCCAAGGATACCTTCCCACAGACCGGCTGGAGCTTAAAATCGCACGCCGTCTCGGATCTCATATTCTCAGAGCCGTCTCTGGTCCCTCCCCCCTCCCCTTCTTCTAACCCAGAATAGTACCTGCTTATGGGACGACCTGGAAGAAACAAATACTTACGCTGTCCGCTGCACATTGTGAAAATCAAAAGCCAAAAGGCTTAAAATCGGTCTCGTGCAAATCGAATTTCCTTTTTAAAGGATTTGTGCCAATTATCTGCACGAAACTAGTTTAGTATCATTTGCACGAAATAGGGCGAACATGTTTGCACAAGCACGAGGCAATCGGCGGCCTCACAGCCTTTTGAACCATTCTGAACTTCCCTGAGTTTTTGTGTAACATCCTTATTGGAAGGCATAACTGCCGTTGAATTGGAGTGTGATGATTTAATATACAAAACGGATATTTCTAGAATTTCATTTTTATTATGTCGATCACAGCATGTGAAGAAATAGGTTGAATTTCCACAATTGTAGAAGTACTAGCAGATTTCTTTTGCACTACATAAGGTGCCTCTAGGCCTACTGTATCGTCATGACGCCAATTGGTAGCTCAAAAGTTGCGTTGATGCATGTAAATGTTAACAGTCAGATTCATTGCTCAATGGATTGATTCAACCAGTTGAGGCCTACAGGCACTTCTTTCTAAGCACAAGAGCTAAGCGGTTAATGCTCTTCAATTACATGGTTAACTGTATCGTCGCTTAAATTCTAGCACCACGGAAGTCAAAGTAGATACTTTTTATTATCTAGTTACGATGTAGTTCTATACTCGATACAGTATGAAATTGAATTATGCAGTGTTTCTTCTTGTATAACACCTGACATATGCGGTGTTTTTAATTTGAAATAATCCTCGGTAATTGGTCACACGATGCGTTTATCTATTCCCTATCAAATGCACAAATATCGTATTTTGATTACCGCGATGTTAAAATTTAATCTACGGTGAATTTCTTCTGGTTGATCATTACATTACTGTCTATTAAGTAGATCTCTAGCAATAATGTGGTTTGTAGGTGTTCGCGTACACGAAGCGGAAGCAGATAATGTCAGACGACAACTGCTTAGACGCAGCGAGTGGTCGTGGGCCCATCAAGCTGATCCGTTGTCACGGCATGCGCGGCAACCAGGAGTGGACCTATGATACTAAGGTAATTCACTAATTATTTTTGTTCAGTGAAGACTGCCCTCTTTCCAAGAAGTGAAAAAAAACCTTACATTAGATTCCTACTTCCTACCACGTGCGCTATTTTTTTACAAGTTCCTGATATAATATTCGTAGCTAATTTCTTGCACCGAGATGTCTCACTTAGGGATGCCCAAGTTTGTCTGAAATGAAGGAGGAAGTATGGCAAACTGGACCCCGATGATCCGATGTGATGGTCTCGGATGCGATTCGGGGCACAATGCTATGATGAATATTAGTTGCCTGCACCAAGCTGCCTATTGCCGTCTTTCGGGCACTTTTTTTTAGAAAAGCTGTTACTTCGGAAGATATCCTGTTTAGAATATTATAAGTGACCTTAATCAATTGGCCTATCGTCAGCCCACTGTTCTCTCTTGGAGCTATCGCACATTGGGATTTTCCTCTTTCCGTATCCTGTCTAGTGCTTCCATCGTTTCATTTAGGTGGGCAATTGTACAAGGTGTAGGAGCACACGACAGGAGGTGGTACATCGACTGCAGAGGTGCACCGCTGTCACAGCCACTAATAAAATGGAGCCGCCTGTCACCCTAGCAGAAGCAGGCCGCGGCGGCGCCTCCCCGTACCCGGGGCTAGATGGGGACCCTGTGGTCCCCACAACCCGAAGGGGGCTATCTCGAAAGAGATGATCCTGGGTCTGCCGGGGTGCGAGAGTAATGCTTTTGGCAATTTCACCTCCGGCAACCAAGGGCCCAAGACGGCGTGCGTTTTGGTCGGTTCGAGTCCGATACAACCGCCTCCACCGGCTCCGTGGGGGTGGTATCCGTGGGGATTTTTCGCACGATAAAAATAAAGTCACTGATAAAATTATGCTAATTTGGTTATTTTTGGGTATTGCAGTCCCGAACAATAAAGCACACGAACACGCGCATGTGCCTGGAGAAGCCGGAGTCCTCGGATATCTGGAAGCCGGTGCTGCGGCCGTGCAACCGCTCGCGCGGCCAGCAGTGGCTCATGCAGGTCGACTTCAAGTGGCAGGCGCGCCGCCAGCCCAGCTAGTGCACACACGCGCCAGGTAACTGTCTCACCTTATCCGCATGGGCTAGTAGCAACCGCTCGCGCGGCCAGCAGTGGCTCATGCAGGTCGACTTCAAGTGGCAGGCGCGCCGCCAGCCCAGCTAGTGCACACACGCGCCAGGTAACTGTCTCACCTTATCCGCATGGGCTAGTAGCAACCGCTCGCGCGGCCAGCAGTGGCTCATGCAGGTCGACTTCAAGTGGCAGGCGCGCCGCCAGCCCAGCTAGTGCACACACGCGCCAGGTAACTGTCTCACCTTATCCGCATGGGCTAGTAGCAACCGCTCGCGCGGCCAGCAGTGGCTCATGCAGGTCGACTTCAAGTGGCAGGCGCGCCGCCAGCCCAGCTAGTGCACACACGCGCCAGGTAACTGTCTCACCTTATCCGCATGGGCTAGTAGCAACCGCTCGCGCGGCCAGCAGTGGCTCATGCAGGTCGACTTCAAGTGGCAGGCGCGCCGCCAGCCCAGCTAGTGCACACACGCGCCAGGTAACTGTCTCACCTTATCCGCATGGGCTAGTAGCAACCGCTCGCGCGGCCAGCAGTGGCTCATGCAGGTCGACTTCAAGTGGCAGGCGCGCCGCCAGCCCAGCTAGTGCACACACGCGCCAGGTAACTGTCTCACCTTATCCGCATGGGCTAGTAGCAACCGCTCGCGCGGCCAGCAGTGGCTCATGCAGGTCGACTTCAAGTGGCAGGCGCGCCGCCAGCCCAGCTAGTGCACACACGCGCCAGGTAACTGTCTCACCTTATCCGCATGGGCTAGTAGCAACCGCTCGCGCGGCCAGCAGTGGCTCATGCAGGTCGACTTCAAGTGGCAGGCGCGCCGCCAGCCCAGCTAGTGCACACACGCGCCAGGTAACTGTCTCACCTAATCCGCATGGGCTAGTAGCAACCGCTCGCGCGGCCAGCAGTGGCTCATGCAGGTCGACTTCAAGTGGCAGGCGCGCCGCCAGCCCAGCTAGTGCACACACGCGCCAGGTAACTGTCTCACTTTATCCGCATGGGCTAGTAGCAACCGCTCGCGCGGCCAGCAGTGGCTCATGCAGGTCGACTTCAAGTGGCAGGCGCGCCGCCAGCCCAGCTAGTGCACACACGCGCCAGGTAACTGTCTCACCTTATCCGCATGGGCTAGTAGCAACCGCTCGCGCGGCCAGCAGTGGCTCATGCAGGTCGACTTCAAGTGGCAGGCGCGCCGCCAGCCCAGCTAGTGCACACACGCGCCAGGTAACTGTCTCACCTTATCCGCATGGGCTAGTAGCAACCGCTCGCGCGGCCAGCAGTGGCTCATGCAGGTCGACTTCAAGTGGCAGGCGCGCCGCCAGCCCAGCTAGTGCACACACGCGCCAGGTAACTGTCTCACCTTATCCGCATGGGCTAGTAGCAACCGCTCGCGCGGCCAGCAGTGGCTCATGCAGGTCGACTTCAAGTGGCAGGCGCGCCGCCAGCCCAGCTAGTGCACACACGCGCCAGGTAACTGCAAGGGCTAGAAGCAACAGTTAGTGTGAACCGGTTGGAAAGTGGATGAGGGGGGTGGTCCTTCATACGTCCAGAAGTCCTGTCTTCGCGATCACAGGAACCAATTCCCGGATTCTGCAACCGTTCTCTTAAGACCGATTCGCCATTGGACTATTCGTCGACAGGATGATTCATTTATTTCCGTTTCCCCAGCAGGGTCTTTCACCTGTGGACATTTCGTCGACAGAACCTTTCATATGCGTCACCTTTTCCGTGATATAAAGCTAAGATTTCAGACTATAATCACTATGCCAAATTTCAGGGGGATTTAGTCATTTAGGCGTGAAAGAATAACAGTCAAAACATCTTTCCATATTTCCATGAAATTTTATGTAATCTTTCGTTTTATAATTCATCCTTTTACTAGACTTTTCCTATCTCAGTTGGGGTCAGCTTCGCAATATTACTGTGAGGCGGTTGAACTTAGATATTTTCCGTAACGGGACCGCCGTCTGACCTCCACAACCAATTAACGATATAGGAGTTCTGTAGTTAAACTAATTAAAACTTTTTAGGGTTTGATCGCAGTACTTAAATTGTATAGCTTAGCAGTAAAATTGTCTTCTTTTCTTTCTAATGTTTTGAACGAATTATTCTGAATAGACTTTCTTATCCCTTAATGTCTCAATTTGGTATATTTTGATTTAACTAGTTTTGTTTTCGTTTCAGGAATATCAACAATTGACCATACCAGTCTTCCCTTCTCGTTAGATGTCAGATTTTATTCCTTATTCCTATATCTGAAATTTTATATCAATTAGATTTAATAAATCGAGACGCGAGGTCCTGAGAACTGTTGACAATATATTGTAAACGCTGTAATTTGTTATATTCCCAATAAATGTTGCTCAATTTAGTGTTGCGTCATATGTGTTAACAGTGTGCTTTTTTCGACATTGTTTCTTGTTTGAATAGAAGTACGAATTGCGAGAGATATTTATTAAATTTTATATGATATACGTTACGTTACGTGTCTAAAGTAGTTAGTGACATCGGAATACGTTACGATACTATTTCGACTGGTGTTCGAGCCATCAACGAGTGATTAGTAGAGACATCTGGTACGCAAGAGTTCACTGTCTCTACAGTAATACTCCATTCCATGACCAGTAACAATTAAATGATTTTATTATTCAAATAGTGGTTTATCTCGTAACTAAACAGTTTTATATCTAACATTGTATTGCTACTTTTTCCAGTTGTATACAAAATTGTTCTAGCATTTATTAATTATTATATTCTATTTTCGATAAATTGTATATTTCATTCCTGTAGATGTATAACTTGCAATAACTTCATCATAATATGTGACCTGTTAAATTTGTATAGAATGATTTTATGCTCGTGGTGCTAATTTTGGCCACTCAAGAGAGGGTCTAATTGCCTACCTGTGACTTGTTATCATAGATCGATTAGTGAAGCTAGAGGCACCCTAGTGTCGTACCCATCAAATGCCTTCATTTTGCCAGAAACAATCCAATAGCGTAAGTTTATTAAAAAATAAAAAACTTAAACGTAACTTCCTTTTTCTATTAAACTGTTAGGATTTTACTGCCGTTAGCATATGGGAGAGTTTATTTTTTTTTAATTTTCAAGTATATTCGACGTCTTTTGTGTTCGCAAGTTGTCACTAGGGCGTCAGTGAGTGTGCACGTGTGTCGCGCTGAATGGCGTATAGCTTACTACTTCACGTGTGAGATTATTATACGTAGCTAAGGGAACTCTTCGTACGCGTTATTGTTATACTCACAACTATGAAAGACAATCTTGTGTGTGTAACAATAATTCCATACTTTTAAAGCAACTGTTGCCTTAATTATTTTTATGATGTTTCTAATCAGTGCGTTATTGATAGGAGTTAATATAATAATAATAACATTTTAGCGTATATTGAAAAGGCTAACGGAATTGCCTTTTTATGATTTTCTCATTTTAGTATAAAAAAATAGCTAAGAAAAAGTTTTAGCAAATTTCATTCCTTTATGATTTACTATAATTATAATAATTATATATTATATAGTTCCTTATACATCGGGCCGTAACAACGAAAATTATATTCACACGACTAATTAACAAGTCGAGTGTTAACATTGTCATTTTATAATTAAATTATTCAGAAGCATTTTAAAAAGTAATGGGCCGAGATAATTCCTCTCGATGCCGAATTATTTATTTACATGACGACGGATATGTTTTGGATTGGTTAGTGATTTGATTTAATTTGCTTTTCGCTATTTATTTGATACATTTAAGATCATATCACTTTGTATAATAGTATAAAAAATGTAAATTTATAATAGTGTAGTAGAAATTTTGCAACATTATTTATTTATCAAAATTATATACAGTACATCACAGTTGTAATAAATAGAATAACTTAATAAATATAGATTGTGGAAGTTTTTTCAGCCGTTTGTATTGTATATTGTTTACTGCATTTTATTGGACAGTCGGCCGGGTCTGGCGGCTCCGCTCGCCGGGCCTGGTACGTTGTAGTAATGTAGACGAATCATTGTAATTATTGTACATAACTTGTTACGTGAACAATCGTCCATATAATACAACCATAACACAATGTTGTATTCATCGAGGAAGCATTTATTTGTGTAAGGTTTGAATCTCAAAAATTATTTTGATGAATTGACAACCAGAAGTGCCAATGTCATTGTGTTTTACTGTTTGTTACAATCTTTCACAATTCCAAGAAATCTATATTGTGACTATGACAATTGGAATAAATTATTTGGACTGATGATTTCTTTTTATTTTTTAATTTAAATTATTTTCAGAATTCACATGATCGATCCTAACACCACTGAAGACCACATAACAGGTTAATTTTCACAAGATCACTATAGAATTTTAACACCAGAAGACATTATTTGCTTTACTCGCATCATCGTCCGAAACATTCACTATAAAGACTTACTGATAACCCGGCAGTGAATGAGTACAAAAATCTGTCACGTGTCATATATTTTGCAATTTCACTATAGGCCGACCGCGAGCGCTGTACCGATGCGTGGCGAGGGGACGAGGTAATAAAGGAGAAAGAAAGAGCATTAGCTACGAGCGAGGTACCGCCGTGAGCGCTCTCGTCTCATGCTTTTTCTCTTTCTAGTGCCAAGTCTGTGGAGTCATGTTCTCCAGATCAAAACGGCGAATGCAACAATTTTTTGTTGACGACGATGGTCCACTGGGCGAGTCAATCTTCGAGTTCAGCTAGGGCCAGAGTACGTTTCGGCAAGTATTAAACCGCTGCATTTACTATCGGTGACGGAATGGATGTAGTTATACCTCGTGCTAAATGGATTGAGAATAAAGTTTATTGACCTTGCGACCAGTTTGAACCGGTTATTTAGGGGTTGTGAACATTTTTCACACTGTAGCGAAACCGACGCCACATGAACCTTATTTAAAAAATAAATAAAAAAAAAATCTCTATAAAGTAATACAATAAAAAAAAAATCAAATTGTAATACAATCCGGGTGTATAATACACTAGCTTTTGCCCGCGGCTCCGCTCGCGTGGATGTCGGTTATTGCGACGAAACACAGCCTATGTCCTTTCTCAAGGTCTAAACTACCTCTTTACCTACCATAAATTCCATCAAAATAGGTTCAGTAGTTTAGGCGTGAAAGCGTAACATACAGACAGACAGAGTTACTTTCACATTTATAATATTAGTATAGATTATGGAGAATAGTCGTTTTGTAAAAAAATATTTTGGACACAGTTTTGATAGCAAAATCGTTTGGAAGTAGATAATAATTTGAATGAATACGTCAATAAACGAACCACCGTATTTGGAGCGATGATGATCTTCAAGTGAATGTTGAGACACTGTTACATCCAAAAAAAACTAACTGTTTAGTTGGCTTAAGGGCTGGTGGAATAGTTGGCCCGTACTTCTTTATAGAGGATTCTCGCCAGAACGCTACAGTCAATGGTGATCGCTATAGATCGTTCATCAATTGAACAACAATGATGTGCAGGAGCTGTGACTTCAATAAGACGACGCAACATGTTACACAGCTCGTGCTATAATTGATTTATTGAAGGAAACGTTTGGTAACTGCATAGTTTCAGGTTTCGGACCCGTGAATTGACCTGCAATCGTATCGTACGGTTTAACGCCGTTTGACTTTTTTCTGTGGGGATTTATGGAATCGCTAGTCTACGCCGATAAGCACGATAGGATTGACCACTTGGGGGACAACATTCACCGCGTTATTGCCGATATACCTACGACCACGAATGTTGGAAATGACACGACCAGATTAAAGCAAATACCCATACCTATTGCAAATACAAATATTTGCACTGAGCGGGGATTGAACCCGCGTCTTCTGAGTAGCGGCCGTGTTCACTACCGCTACGCCACGGAGGCAGTCGCGGCTGAAGCTTCTACAATATTTATTTACATACAACTTCTTGTAAATCATCACTAGACATTAATTCTTTAGGATATTTTATATTTTAATAAATAGGTGAAATGTAATAAAGCTTAAAATATGCGGTAAAATCAACTCGGCTTGACCACATAGAGCTCGATCATTGTTTTTAGGGTTCCGTACCACAAGGAAAAAAAAACGGAACACTTTAGAATCACATCGTTGTCAGTCTGTATCTCTGATTTCTCAGGATTGCGTGGAGGTATCAAGTTGCTGTTGTTGTTGTTGGACCTTGGGCTGTCCCTCTTACCAAAGGTTCAGTAAAATATCACGCTTATAGAGTGGCTTAGGAATCAACTGCCCCTAAAATATGGAGTTGGAAGCGAGGAATTGATGGAAACTTGTAGCCAATTACGACTTTAGAGGATCTAAAGTTGCTCCTAATTTTATTATACACCTATAATAATATTTAATATATTATTATAGTTAATGTCACTCGTATCGAGAGCAGATGTAACGTCGTTATCCAAACCATACCCCTTGACGCACACCTGGCTATTTTTCCTTAGAAGCAAACGCGAACATCTCACTTTTTGATTATGTACAGTCTCACTACGAACTGTACATACGTTTTTGCTGACATCACGGTGCGCGTTAATTACACATTTAATTAATCAAACTGAGTGACATGGCTGGCCCGAGCCAGTGCGGAATTAGCGTCCAACACGATAACTATATATTAGAGAGAGCAATAATCAATTGTTACGATCTTGTACCAAGTTTTAATATAACAGTTCAAGTGTCAAGGTGTGTTTCTTCTCTTCGCCGCACTCACCAAACTACAACTAACTACAACTAACTACAACTACTACGTGCAAGTGTATAAACTATACAGATTATTTTTAAAGTGCGGGGCAAAGGTGGTCCAGGAAATTTGATTTTTAATTTTTAGGATTGTTGACTTTAAACTTTTAATTTGTTTTTGCTGTCAAAACTTCTACAAACTTTATTCTCAATCGATCTGGCACGGAGTATAATATCTACTATGAAAGGGAATTCGTGTGCAAACGAACAAGATCGGCGATACCCGCTCGAGCTTGGTACTAGGGTTAGTATTGTAACAGTAACAGAAGCGCTAAATCCTTTCTTATTAGTAAGTCACATAAAGCCGGTAACGGCACATCATACCTTACTATTTTGGTGGCCAATGGTTTGATAACTTCATCTATGAGAGCCATTCGTATTATACCGTTTATGTACTGAGCGTCTGCACAAGTAACAGGTGCTGTGCTGTGCTGCAATGAGGTAGGTAGGACGAAGAAAACTCAGACTTTCTAATCCACAACACTTCACAAAGTCACAATTGCCAAGGTAACACCAAGTCAACCTCGACGCATTAAATAATAAAAAAAAAATACTTCTGAAATCTTTATTAAACTTAACATATAAATTTATTACTTATCTACTAACGCTATTATACTATTATACATTTATACAATCAAAACAAATGCATACCACATTAATAAACGACACAAACAATAATTTTTATTCTACATTGAAAAAAAAAATCATATAGCACTAAAACGTGCCAAATGAAACATATTAATCCGTGTACGGTGGTCAAATTACTGAAGATGAAAAATAATAATGATAGCTACAAACAGCGAAATTAACATTAAAGGTTAAATAGCGCAGATAAAACATTGGATTAAAACTAAAGTTCCTGTAAATAAAAGGGGAGACAAGAACGAAGGCTCATTGGTATCCTGAGATCAATAATACACGAGTACTAGGCAGTCTCTGCTGCCGATGGTCCGCAGGCCAGCGGTGTCGGCTCGTGCAGGCGTGACGTCACAGTGGTCCCTGGGTGGCTCGGGCCCTCTGTCACTGGTGCGGCATTTCCTCGACGTGTATCCACCTGTCGTTTTCAACTCGCGCCAGTTGCTTGTTCAGACTACAGTATAATTTGATTAGTGACTCCTGTAAAAGAATTCGTATTGTTAAATTAATAAAATCGTCATTTGCAAATTGTGTTGAATTTAGAAAGTAGTCTTCTATATTCTGTAGTTTTAAGCAAGTTTGCATTAACAGTTTCATATCTGGCATATCTTAAACAAGAAAGGCTACATTATTTCTAGCTTCACCATTAAGAATGTCTTTTTTGGAGTTCAATTCTTAGGTAAATGGGTTTTGTTCATTGGGGTTTGTCCAATAAATGTTGCTACGTTAAACATACACATGAAGATCTAAGTAAAGATCTCTTAATTCAAATTAATGTATTGATTATAACACAATAAATTTATTTTAATCTACTTGAGGATCCTCCAAACAATCGTTTTATTCAAATTTTGTAATATTTACCTTCTCCTTCTCTAACTGTATTATCTCCCTCTTTTGTCTCAATTCTTCGTCGTCCATTTTCTCTTCCATCTCTGCTTTGTGATTGCTGAGGTATGCAAATTCAGTTTGTATCTGAAATTTTGTAATTCATGACTTAATAACATTATTAAAAAATTATATTAAAAAATTGGGGAGTATGGATGAAGTTTTGAAAAGAAACTGTTGTCATCATATGGTATGATGAAATGGAACTGGTGAAAGAGACTGCACTTAATGACCCTAACTGTCGCATTCTCCTGCAAGATAGAAAATATATTGCATGGATTCCTCCAAATACAATAACATCTAAATACAATATTATCGACTTAAATCTTTTGTCTCGATCCATGATATGAGAAATCTACTTCGAAATTTGCTAAAAATTGGTTACTATGTAGCTGAGTTTAGTAACCAGCTATCACATTCTTACAAATTAAAAAACTCACCTTTAGATACTCCTGTGCGAGTTGTTTGTGCTCCTCAAATATCCGTTTAGACTCCTCGTTGTTAAGGTCCGGAGATATAGGCCTTAGGTGTGGGTCCAACATCATGTGCATCGAGTCTAGCGCAGGGTCGGGCTCCGAGGACGGCGGGGCCGCGCCTTCGCCTCCACCGGAGGCGCTACTGTTACCTAAACAATAGAAAAAAACATTACAGTCTTTGTCCGAAAATCTTCTAGCATTTGATTCCACTCCCAGCGTTTCCTTGATATGATAACAACAAAACAATGCGTGATCTACATTATTAGAGCAATATAAGTAACGGATGTTGTACTATAAAATACAGTTTGTTTTAAAGCACAATAAAAAGTATAGCAAATTTATGTGTGTAAATAATGGTTGCGAATCGCGACGCAACAGTCTTAGCAACAAGATATATTACGTATAGAGAGACGCAACGAATAATTATGGTGCCACTCGTGATTCAATGACGCAATTATAACAATGATCGTCTAATGGGAGCCAATGCGGCAACAATCACAATGTTTAGAGGAATCGGTGGCAGTCCCACGGCAGGGTTAAATACGTCAAGAGTTAAATTTACTCCGGACTTGCTGATGTCAGACGCTTCACCTAGATTTCTGCTTTCAGCATTGATTCTTTTCCCCGCAAATAGATGGCAGTAGTGTACTAACAAGGCGTTGATGTGAAATTTATCATAGACATTAGACAATGTTCGAGCATAGACTACTTTACTAAAAATCGTGTGCAAATCCGTACATAATGAATTTTGTAATTACAATTTTCACCCTGATAGCTGGAAAAGCGCATCTAGGATATTATCCCGTGCTCTTTATTTATAGACGGACTCTGTTTATTTACCTAACAGCTTCCTGTAACAATAACTAGTACATATATGTATACGTACGATATCCCTCCGAATCAAGAGCTAGACAAAAATCGTAGGCAGACTGTATTATCCATACGCAAGGCACTCAATACTGAACACGAAAGCAAGGAATCCTTTCTTGAAAATTCGCACGCCAGTCGAGACGAATCTATGGTAGAAACGGGAAACACTGAACGTTCAAACTAAGAGTAGTTCGCGAACATGGGTCGGTTCCTCTGCGAATAGTGTCGAAGATTTTCCGCGTGGACCAGGCCTACGACACTCACTGTAAAATATCCAACTACAGCTGACTGTGTCCCTGATGGTGGTGACGATGCCGGAGTCGAGGCGCACGGGGCGGGGGCGCGCGGGCGGCGCGGGCAGGGGGGGCATGGCCGCGGGAGGTCGCGGTCCGCTCGCGGGCTCGGCGCGGCGAGCACTGGCACTGCCGCCGGCCGCACTCCGCCGCGCGTGCACGCCGCCGCCCGCTCGAAATAATCAGCGGGAGAGCCGGGAGCGGGCGGTGCAACCGGCTCTATTCGCGGTGTGATGACTCAGCCGACGTCAGGCGAGCTATATGCGGACGCCGTGTGCTGCCGCCCTTCGTGAGGTTTTCTGCCGTTTTCGCTGGTAGGGTGCGTACCGCTCCGTGCACCGGTCAGCGACCCGCGCCCACGCGCTTGCACCCGGCACCGGCGCCGCACCACCGCCCGCCAGGCACCGCACCCTACCACCGCGTTGCTCCTGTCCAGCCGCTTGTTGCTGTTCGATTCGTAACCTACAGATGGTCGATGCTTGTAAACTTTGCTCGGCTTGTAAATATACATGTAGCTTCGAATCGGTGCCGACGCATCGACAATTCGCGTCACATGACGCGCATTCGTGGCATGGACGGTGTTCGAGTGTTGCGCAGGAATAAATTAGGGCCAAATTATTGCGGCATCGCGGCCCTAATTCATAGGTGCGATGGCGATGTATTGCTGCAGCGCTAATCGATGTGCGCAATAGCAACATAATATACCCATGTATATGACGGACGTAAATGAATGACATAGGAGTTGTCGCCTGTCTCGATTCCGATGTTATTGTACCACATTCTACCAATTACGTACCATTTTTTAGTAATTACAACAATTTCGATCCAACTATACAAAATCAAAGCAGCTGTGGTCGAACCAAAACACATATTATGAAGATTGAGCGGGACTGCCACAACAAGTTTTCTTATTCCACTTCTGTTACTTGTAACCTCAGGCTTAAAGCCAAATTAAACTTTTCGGTGCTTCCAGCTGCAGATTAGTCTAGTAACGAGTAAGTGTTTGCCCTAGTGGCAATCATATAGTCTCATGTCAGTGTTTTCGTAGATAAAATGAAAGCAGAAATGCAAGTTACGGTTAAGCGCTCAACCCGTGCTAGACAAATCGTAAATGACGCGGCATTCATGAAAATGGTTTGATGCATGGCAAAATAACAAGCAATCAAAGACTTATATCCCCAGATACAAAAATAATCTTTATATTCAACTTAAACCAGTTCGTCACTGATCTAGATTTTTTCCTATACCTACCTAGAAACATCAAGTTGCTAGGGCATGTATTGGAAATCTTCGCCAAGATTTGGGTTCGTTTTAATGTTGATTAAACGCGTGCCATTATTACTTCACCTAGTAGAGTTTAGTGAATCCATACTCGCAAACAACTTGTTAAAACGTGGTGATCAGATAAACAAATATACCGAATACAAATGCTTACTTCGACTTTTACAAAAACAGAACTGGGAAAAACAACACACGCTGTGATAGTCAATATTTTCTGTGTAGTGGTGCAAAAATAATATAAAGATACTGGATTTATTTAATGTCGAAATTGACATTGGTAGTAATCGCATTATTTGGCTGACTTTACTCTTCGACAATGAAATCATGGAAAATGGGTCAGGTCAGTGTATACTTTTAGCTGTTAGGTATAGGAAGTAATTATAAATTGATGCTAAAAAGTTTGCATCTGTATACTAAATAAAGACAGGTCCATATAGAACGCTGTTGTATGGTTGTATCTAATAGATTCAGCGTTCAAGAAATTAATTTCAACTCTTAAATATTTTTGGAAATAAAATTATAAATGATGTTAAGTTAAGCTAAACAACGAAATAGTTTAAAATAGCGCTTTGATTTATTTGATACGTTACAATATCAATAACAATCACAAGACTATGTCCACGCGGGCGGGCTGTGACAACAATCTGCTATGAGGATGTCATCGGGCGCCCGTAGCACGTGCCCTTACAGCATCGTAAGTACATACCGCGAGCGCAGAGATGGCCAACTATGCGCCTTAATAGCTCACTACAAACGAGCATTATATATTGCGTTGTCCTTACGAACCCAGAATATAAATCTACCAGTAGAAATGGACACATTATGTAAATTGTAAACAAACGTAATTTCAGCAACAAAACCTCTAGTTTTGAGGACGCGTTATTTCTGAACGATGTTTTACACGACAGACCAAAAATATGTTCGCTAGAAATAGATTTATATGCAGTGTGTTAACTTTTTCTTTTTTTCAAGAGGAAGTATTAACTGACAACTTCGTTTCATCTATTTTAAAACAAGTTTAGAAAAGCTACAGTTGGATCAATCAAAGAGAGTGATCCAAAAGTAGATTCATCTAGTATCTACGAAACTGTAGACAACACCTGTGTATCGTTAATGGGCAGAATGTAACAGAAGAGACTAATTGCGTTACACAAGTGATAATTAACGGACGCGAGGTGCAGAAAGGTACCGGGGGCCATCGTTAACAGCTCGCCGCGGGCTACTCGATCATGATGACTAATACACGCGGCAGTTTACGAGTAACTCCGATGAACTATAAAATTTAAACTGGGATATGTAAACTGCTCTGAATTACTTGAGTTTGAAAGGCGAAAAAGGAATAAATAAATCTGATGAAATGAGAAACTTTTATCTATGATCTCACGTTGAAAACTTTGTTCTGGAAAATGGTTGGAACAATAAAAAGTATGAATCCTGTTCAGGTAATATTATACTTAGGACAAATTCCAGCCATCTCCCATATCCATCCAATTTTACGAGATTGAGAACAAATATGTACCTAAAACTTAACTAGTTTCAAGATGTACCACTTGTTGCAGAGGGTATTTCCTCATCAATGATTAATGTACGCTCATGCTGATGAAGCCAATAAATTGTTAAACAATATTTTTTGTGGAATAAAGTTGAACGAACTCATTACACAGCGCAAGTGTACCCGTACCGAGGCTATAAAAGGTCAATCTGTAAAGAGCCAGTCACGAGTTTTTCTTCTTAGATTACATCATAGAACTTTATTAGATCGAGGAATGCGAATATTTTCATAATAGACAGCGAAATTTTTAAGAATACGTTTTTATTCCTTAATGAGAAGAATGTTTTTTACTTTTCTTTTGTAATTATACTATTGATTGTTACCTACCTACGATTGTTTGTAAACGAGAATATTTTATTTCTTTCTCCTGCTGTATGACTTTATATATTTATATATGAATGCTGTCCATCATATGAAGATCGTTTTGCAGCTTAAACCTAGCTTTAGCTTAATTTTAATGTGACATTGATCAACTATTCGAATATAGTCTTAGTTTTTAGTCCTTTTGGGGTATATACTTTTGAAAGCTTTTTTAAGAGATTACCTAAACATTTTTTCAAGGTGAACGTAAAAATAAGAAATTCTGATGAATGATTGTTGTGATTCTGATAACCGAACACAATTCTATGATTGATGCATTCCTTGCGAAGTAGTAACAGTAGACACGATAACAAAGGATATTCGAATTTTCAGCCAGCCATAGGAGTTGTGTCAAGCGTGTCATCGAAATACTCAGTGGGTGGGTTTTCCAATGTACAGCAGGGATAATCAGAAACAGCTCACTTACAGTTTTATTTGGACAGTTTTATACCTCGTGTTTTACTGTTGATGGATCCACAAACCATTCGAAAAATACTATAAATCCGAAGAGTGAGGGAAAGCTCTCTTTGATCGGTGGTTTTAATATGTTTTCGATTTGGCGTCGGGATGCGGCGCAGACCGCTCCTATTGCGTCAGTAGCGCTGACACCTCACGGAAACTGTCCACGGAACGACACTTATTCTATTAGCAGTCCGATTTATGAGCAGCCACATGACAAGCAGGCAAATGTCTGTCTACAAACTCGGTTAACGCTTCTGGACGTTGAAATGTTACTTAAAGTAATGGAAACTATTCTATGTGTAGTTAATTATGGGTGGTTCATGAAGGAATATAACAAAATTCTCATGCCTTCACTTACTTAACACGCTGGGTGCCAAAAATTCACAGAATGTCCAAACTTTTAATGTTGGTATCACATTGAGCGACTGACAGGGAATTACGTCGTACATTTGAAAAAGTCTGATTCACCGGAGACACTTTCATTCGATCCGGAAATATCTACCGTGCGAATTTAGCCGTCCTTGTATATAAATTTAAAGGACAATAATACATGCGTATATGTAACGCCGAGAAGGTTACTGTGTGAGTTGTTAGTCATTGTCATGGTTGACTTAAAAGTAGCTCAGCAATAAGTTTAGCTGATATTATTAAATACAATAACAACAAAGAACTGTTACAATAGTAACATCTAAACTGAAAATAGCCGAGAAATATATGGACGCGCTGAGTATTCCCACGCTTAAACATAAGATGGTGAACACACATGTACAATGCTATTTGAATATTTAGCGCCTTTAGTAAAGAGGGCAGTTTACAATTTCGTGCCAACTTCTACAGCGAAACTAGAATTGGGCCAGTCACCGTTAACGTGGTTTATAGGTGATTGTAACCAGATCACATCAAAGAATCGCCTGACGGTGGATACAACGCAGAAACCACCCGTAGGACAGATGCGACGACGTGGATTTGTGATAGCAAGCTAGCTCGTAAAAAGTATTGGACTGACGTGTATCAGATCTTCAAAGTACTTTATTGATTCTAACTTGATGTTACGGTCTGGTAGAATGCTAATAATAGTATACAGGACAGCCAGTTTTGTATGAAATATAAGTGATTCGTATGAATAGACGAATGTTGTGTTTTAGTTTACTACGGCGTGTGGGTGGCTACTCGGAAATGGCCTGGATGCAACAAATGTAACACTATGACGTAACTATTTTACAACAGTTTGAATTACTGACTCTAGTGACATATTATTAAAATATCCATAAAAAATTATCACCATTTTCATCTTGTTCAAGGGACGTTCATTGAAGACTGTTAGAAAGTATGAAACACAATAGCGGATTACAACGATTCCCATCGAAACAAATCAAATAAGTACGAAGTCGATTTCAGCATAAATTTCCCAAATATGTAGGTACTCTACTGATTCATAGCGTTAATTTTCTGAGCAATCTGTATTCACATGATTATAGTATCAGGTATATGTATGTGGGAACGATTGATTGCTAACGGTACCTAACTAGGTTGCAGATTGCAGGAACTAGGAAGCGATGGATCAATTTAATGAGTTGGCAGTTCGAAATCGGGAGCTTCTATGAAAATTATTAAATATCGCTAACTAAACTATAGTTCGCTTATAAATTTCACAAGTACAGTAAATTGTTAAATAAAGATAAGAATTTTGTTATAACGAATTAAGACCTACATTTTGCACATTAAGCAATAAACAATTTGGTATATTGTTACGTCGCGTAGCTTATCAAAAAAATCATATTTTAGTAACCAACTCAGATAACCTAAAAGGTTATCTGGTTGCTAACAGACGAAATGACTGGTTGCTAACAACACTTGCATAGTTATGTAATTTGAGAAAAAAATCGACAGTCCACGTAAGCACCTTGTGGTTCTGTTGCAAGACAGCCAAGTCGTTGTTATTTGGAACATTGGGGTTTAAGGCCTGCTTTATGATATAGGTACTCCATATAACATTATGTGCAGCAAATGCGGCAATATAGATTTATGATGCGTTTAACACGGCAATAACTACTTGAAATATATTTAAATGCCTGCTGAAAGGAAGCGAAACGATAATTTTCATCTAATTTATAAGTTTTCTACTTTGGAATTAGACAAACAACTGGTGTTTTAGTTGTTTCTATATCTACCTCAGTCAAGATCCAAGTTTATTCACAAATTATGAAACGATTTTGCGCGACCTAGATACGACTTAAATGGAAGCTCAGGATCCATATGGTCACTAGGTTTTATCGTTTGTTGATCTATCATTCTCACGGGCACATGAGTAACAACTTTAGATAGTTTATGGGTTCAAGTTATAAGTTTTTAGGATGGTTTATTGGCCCAAAATAATAAACATTTTAGGTAGTTTATGGGCACAAGAGTGCAACCTTATTAGGTGGTCTTCCTCTCCATAGGTAGCAAAGTATAAAGTAACGTTTGCCATAGATGCGTCCACAGCAAACGTTAAAAAGCGTTTGGGTACTCTACTACTAAAGAGTTCTCTCTAGTAGCAGAGTATATTTTGTTAAAATTGAGAAACTAGGACGTGATAAATGGGAAAGTGTTTTATTTTAATCCTATCAAACAGCAGCTCATTAATTTCAGTGACCAAAACGTTTTAGTAAATAAACCACAAAGGAATGTTTGTGAAACATTTGCGATCAGTCCAGAATGCCTATGAGTCGCTTGAAAATTAAAATGAACAAATTGTTACAGACGAAATACATAAATCTAGTCAACTTACAGATAAATTATACAATTAAGCCTAGGATTAAAATAAAATTTATGACATAGAAATAATTGGGGCATCAAATATAATAATTTCTCATCACTTGAACTTTCCACGCTTCGAAGTGAATAACAATTTACGAATAACTCTCTTCATACGCATAAGAAAATTTTAATCCTCAGAGTGCACTAATTCTAAAACACATGTATGTCGTTTGTGCATAAAAAATACACATGCCAAAGTTTAGACGAATGAATAATTTGGCTTTAAGTTGAAGCAGTTTGTAATAAATTAATTCCAAGTTAAAGTAGGCTATCCATATACTATACAGAGTGCCTCCCCTTAGGGAGACGAGAAGAATATGGATATTTATTAGAGCATGCTGTTCTACGACTATTATTAGCCTTTTCAGAAGTCTAAGAGCTAATTATAGATGTCGAATACCCCTGTAAGGTAAAGACTGCGGGTTCGAGTCCCGCCCGAGAAAATTCTTTTTCCCTATGTATTCGATTTGTATAGTTAGCATACTTAATGCTATAAAAATTCATTCAATAATTATAGATGGTTTTAAAAGTAGGCAGGCAGTCGAAAATAATACAGCTGTTTGCAAAGATACAGTATTACTTAACCTCTCAACTGCCTAAAGGGCCAAAAATCAATTTTTCCAATAGGGAAGAAATAGCGGGAATAGGAAGTAATACAAAAGCTATTGGCAGAGGTATAGTTGTGAAATTGCGCGGTGACTCAGTGCGGTATTTTCGAGGAGCGCACCCGAGCGACCAAGCGGTCGCCGCGGCCCATACAACATAACACGGGCGGTCTTACGTCGGTTTATATCTTACCAATAATACTCTCTTTACACATTCATGATTCGCTTTTGGATAAAAATAATAGCGGCCTTCCTGGATGGATTTAGGAAGTTCTGACTTCATAGTTATTACGAGAGCTTTAGGATCATTTTCATAAATGTTTTGGACACTTCTTTTCACGATTTCGCTTTCTCACGATGTACCTAAATAAAATGATGCCTGATTTCATGAAGAATCTTTCCTATCTTAGTAAAAGGTTAATGCAATGTATCTTAGTAAATAATAGTCTTAGTGAAAGATAATTCCACAGAACTGTAAGAGAAAAGGCAACCGCAGTAATTTTCATAGATTTTGAAACGAGAATTTGTGCTGCTTATACCTCCCCTTGGGTTTAAATATAGGCTCGCAATTTTATGAGGCCAGCTAGTCAATAAATGACATGTATTGGTGAATAGTTAGGTGCGAACTAACTAGTATGGAATATGATGCGCTGCGATAGCATAGAAAAACAGCGTAACGATTTCGCGTAAACGTAAGCAGTGTGAGCGGCCGCGGCCAGGGCGCGTGACGCAGGAGCGAGCCCCGACCTACTTATGTCGTTGAAAAATCAGCAGATGTTCAACTTTGAAGCGCGGGATATATCGAGCGGGGCAGAATGTGTTGTTCCGAATAGAAATAAACTTGTCACATATTTTGATTGTATCTAGAGCGGGCGGGTTAGTCATGTCGTGATGCCGATGCCAACGTCCCGGCCGCACTACCACCACAGCTATAAAGGCAATCTTGTTCCAGACTGAATCACTGTAGGCGCCGTCTGCAAAATGTCTCATCGCTGTTGTATTTACGATACTTTTTAAGTTAACGCGGCTACCACATAAGGTTCGCTTTCAGCTTTGTTTATGTTTGAAGGTCGTACGATAACAATTTTGCAGCAACACGCACATTAATGGTAATTAAAACAGATAATCCTGAAGTTTGTAGTGTGGCGAAATGCTGAGATTTTCGTAATGCCAAAACAGTGTTACTAGTTTCTTTTGTATTAACACTACCCTCATTTTCAAAAGTTAGATAATATGATGGGTTCAAAGTTTTCTAATTTGTAAAAGTTAAAAAATGTGACGTCTTTCAACCTTTATTCACATAAAGTTAGGTAGCCTTTATGTATTCAGAGACTAAAATTAATATCAATTTTAAACTCTACGTACTTCATTAGTGCCTCATTGAAATCTTCAATGCTAACGTTTGTAAATTGCTAGAACAAAAGCAGCTAATATGTATGACGATAGATAAAGAACGACTCATATCAAAAAGAGTTCTAGCTGTGAACATTACTCGTTACCGGAGAGTTGTAAACAACATTATTTTTGAGTCTTCAAAGGGGATTGTTTATTAGTACCGCTTAAAGATCTCACAGAACAAAAGAGTTAACATCGGGAATAAATTTAGAGCTGTTGTAATTTTGGACAGCGGCCGAGCCGAGATGCTATGGGCAGAGGACGCTATGTGTTGCCATACGAGGTACTAGAAAAGTAGGGAAGAAAATTGAGAACGATAGAATGTTATCTGAATGTTTTTGTTTGCATGATTGCTTGAAAGCACGTGTTTGTTATATATACTATACTATGTAGTAAAACACTGATCTCAAGTTAGTATGTTCAGGGAAATAAGTTAGATTAATTTTGGGCAATAAATAAATGCTTACTAGGGATAAATACTGAGACTTCAAGGCTATTAGATAGAGCGACATGTTAATAAGAGATGATAGTTATTACTTTGTTTAATCTTCACTTTGCTTTAAAATCAGGAAATTAACCAAAATAATAAAATTAACATTTATACAAAAGCAGTAATTCAATTCTGGTAACCATATAATATTATGTTCCTTCAAGGAGCATATTTCCTGAACTTTTCTGAAGAATAAGCAAGAAAGATAGCCATCATAGTACCTTGCTACAGCAGTATAGAAGTATTGGTTCAACCAAGAAAAAAATATGTTTCGTAAAACAGTAAAGTGTCTCTAAAGTTTTCTAAAGGGCGAACAAGACAGGTAGCTTTCATAGTACTTATCTCGTGGAAGCAGACTTAGCAACTAACTTTTTTTACAGAATTGGAAACGCCTCCTCAGGCTGTATGCCAGTTTGGCAACTTAGTTTCAGAAGAAAAAAATCTGCTGTGTTTAAGACAGAGAGTCAAATGATGACGGAAGAATCGCAGATCACACCTTGTTACTGAGCGCGTAATAAAGAAGGGTAGCCGATGAGCTTTTAGCACGATATAAGTGGCTCATCTAATTGTTTACTCCGGCTGTCGCACGCTCGGCTCTGCACGCGAATCATAAAATAATTAGCATGATTCATAGTCGCGCCGAAAGCGTCACTCGACGCTACACGATAGCCGTTAGCCGAGAGATTTTGGCATTACCTTTTGACAGACGACTATTTCACTGTCGCCAATCGTTAGTACAAAATTTACGTCGTGAGCATAGTGCCAGTCAAATCTAATTTTCAGATTGACTGACTTAGATTAATAGCGCGCTTTCTCGGCTATCTCGTGATAAATTTACGACCCCAGGCTAATAGGTGCTTAATGTAAGAAACACTTCAAAATCAAAGGCAAATAACAGAATGGTGCTGGTTTATTTTTACTACTGTTGGATATTGGTTCTAATAATCTACAAAATAAAGCTAGGCCCTGAGTTCGGATGAAATGTTTAAAGCTATTCAAATCCGGGCTTATAGTTAAAACAGAGACATTGTATCAAGATTTTTTTCACTGACCAAAAACGCGAAGTAACAAAGTCACCAGTTCTACAACCTTGTATGATTGAAGAACTGGTGACATACTTGATACTGACGTAAATTTTAATTCTAATCGGATTCTATCGCGATTTATTTGGTATTATTTTATTATCTCCCCGTAACCACGGCTGCTGAAAAGCAACTGAAACCTCGGGCTGAGTGTAAATAATAAAATACTACCAGATAAATCGCAATTGAATCCTTGAAATCAGATTTATTTCAATGAATAAGTATCCCCTACTTCAAATAAATTTCAGAATTAATTAGACCTTCAGGTAGAAATTTTTGCTTATTTCATATCAATCATAAAAGAAAGCAGTTAAGTTGCTTTTCAAGACTGCGATTTCAGTGATTAAGTATTTCAAACATAAACTCGGTAAAATGGTAAATATGGAAACAAATGAAAATATTAGTGATCGAGTTAGTAACACTGCTCACAAGAATAGGGCGAGAGATCAAGATTTCAGGTGAATCCTTGGCAAAAAGCTAAATTTTAAGGTACCTAATATCCCAGTTAGTTACAGCTAATTATGGTTTTGTGGAAATCATAAAGAAATATTTTACATTTCCTTTTTGATACTACATAGTTTAGTTATTGCTTGTTATGGATAAAATATGCATCTTTATTGCATTAGAAAATGCCTTATTAATTGCATATAGATGTAAATTAGTAGTACTAAACACTAAGCAATTCAATAGCTCTACATTTATTTATTATTATAACATTCATGCTCAATAAACAATACATATGTATTAAACAAAAAAATATACATAACCATTGAAAAATCTTACATCATAATTTTCATCACTACAAGTAATGTTCAAAACTAGCTACTCACTCATGTAAACGTCAACGTACACTTGCAATTTATCGTAACCCGGTTGCACTGTTATCGAAACTTGGACGGAACAGTCTGTTTGCGGCATTTCACTGCGATCACATGAACATACGCCACGGGGTCCACTGTCCACGGCTGTACGCTACGGCGCGGGGACGGGTGCAGCACTAGCGTAGGGCGGGATGCGTGCGTGCCGCGTTGCATCAGAGTGCAGCGTGCGACGCTAAGTACCGCGGGTGCCGATGCGCCGGCGGCGGCGGCTTCGCGAGACTGTGCGTCGTCGCCCAGCCCGTCCCAAACCTCCCCGATAACCTTAAATTAGATTAATTGTATCGTGCTGATTCATGCGTGGCCCGCGACGCGCTTCTTTTTGTTGACACCCAACAAATGCGTTCGGTTAATTTAGCGTTCGAGGATTATGAGAGGTGAATGAATTTTTTTCGGTATGATGCACATGTGTGAATTAAAGATGTGTAAACAGTTGTGTGTCTTACTGTTATGAGGGTAAAATGTATACGATTTAAATACATAGTATCAAATTAGCAGGTATCCTCATAATAGAAAATAGTCACTAAAATATAAGTATTTTAAGCTGGAACACTATTCATCAAAGACTATTATGATTTAAGATCCGCTTAGGAAGAATACAACCACATAGTAAAAATGTTAGAAAACTATGCAAAAGGAAAAATTAAATGTAAAACAAAACATAGAAGAAGAAACCTAGAACTGGTATATAAACAAATAACAGGAAGATTGATGATAAATAGACAAAATATTTCCGAAAGGGATATCCTCAAATCAAACAAGGATAAACTCAAGCGTTTTCAACTTGTAGAATACGTGAGTTTCTCGGAAAGCTCAGTTTATTTTTTATAATGAGAGAACGAACATATACTTAATCAAGATTCATTTAGACTTTAATACCTAATAAATTAAGAACGGCAATAATTGGATTTTCTCAACAACGATGATCGTGTTCAAGACACGTATATTCCCTGTAACGCCCCAACGTGTATACAGAAAACGGTTAGCTAGAAAATCGGCAGTCAGTTTTTTCTGGCGGCGCTCGGAAGGCGGTAACTGTATAAAAATCAACACGGTTTGTTTATTTGAACAACGCATAACGGGCGAGATGCCCGGCGCGGCGGCACCCATGAAAATATTACGACTTATTTACTTTACCGCGATACTGTTCTTACCGCATTGACGTCTGCTCTCTGACTCAGCAGGGCACGGGCCACGAGGCACGTCTCACTTAGCACATTTGGGGAAATTTGCGAATCTACCAAACCATAACACACGCTTTTATAAATCTCTGGAGTTGTAGTGTTCGCGTTCTATATCCGTAGGAAGTTTGTATCTACGTTACAACTTTTCAAGAATACAACCATATAGTAGTTATAACAACAACAGCGAAAGGATAAACTCTAGCTGGAATCTAGGTTGTTCAATAAAACTGTTATTCGTAACAATTCACTTTGCTAGCTTTTTAATTGCATACTTTTGTGTGATGGATAACTTCACTCCTTGCGTGCCTTCTCAATTTCTAATTTTCTTTTTCACTTTTCCCTTTCATCGTGCGCAATATCCCCACGGTCCCTAAGATGTAAATAGGGCTGTATAGAATTCTCTATGATTTATATCCTCTTTTTGTATTTTATAGATACAGACCTTACATCATTACAGGTTGATATCACCAAATGCGATAGCATAGCTAAACTATTAGTAACATAGAACATACAACAACAAACATCAGATACAGATATTTACTTGTATGTTTTAAAAGTCTCATTATCCATGAAGATGGCAGGCATCGTAATCGTCGCACAAAATGTTTGATAAGCTAAGCAGCGGAAGATAAAGCAGTAAAAGCATGTCAATATTATCTCTGGTACAGCGACATACCTTAGCGGTTAGTAATGCAACGGGCGGAAGTTACACGTAAGCAAAAGTTTGTCTGTCCATTCATCTGCACGGACGTCAATCAATACCGCCACACATACGAGCTGGTGCATGGTAGACCATTATGACATCATTTTTTGCAACACTAACTGGCCTTCCCTTCCTTATATTTTTTTATATTCCTTATACCTATGAATCTTTCATTTGTTATTGGCTATCTTGCAATAAGTTAGAATTCTGATATTTCATAAAAAAAGTTTCATTTGATGTTTTATTTTATTATACTAATGCCTGTAACATTCTTGAGGGGTTAGCAGATGCATGATATTATATACCCAATATTAATAAAATAATAAAATAAATGTTCCACAACATTCTACACAACCCTATCTACCTACCCTTGTGAGCTTGTGTTGTGGAATCTAGAATGCGGATAAACATACATAGATACTTTTTTTTGTAAATACATACATATTATACATAGAAACAGCCAGACCAATGCAAATAGCCATATTCATGCATACAAATATTTGCAATGAGCAGGAATCGAACCCGCGCCTCCTGCGTAGCAGTCGCGTTCACTACCACCACGCCACAGAGGCTATATTACCTGTTACCAGTTTATTGCCATCTACCACTTAAGTTTTCTAATTGGAAAATCCAATAACTTTTCTCCGGGAACCTAACCACCCATTAATATCAACCACATACTTTTTTAACTAATAAAAAAGCTTTAAAAAAATTGTATTGCAATTCTGCAAACATCGATTTAAAAATTAGAATATTTGTGTATTAAGTTCTATGGCAACACACTGTGAAAAGTGTGAGCGTTTCAAGGAAATTCATCAATCGCCTCATAAGTATATAGCAAAATAATCAATGCGTGTTCTGTATCTGTACTTAATAAACTAAATGCACGAAGATAGAATCATATGTACAACGAAAACGAGTGCAATAATAGTTTGGTTAGCGATTACGTCACGTCACAAGGTACAAGACGAGTGATCTTCTTGGAAATTACTTTAGCGAGAATGTAACAAGGAACCGATGGTGGTTAGAAGCAACCCCGATACCGATCTAACAATACGTTTAGCTTTGCGTCGGTCGTTGGTCCCACACCACCCGGTTCCTAGAAAGTAAGCGGACACAGTCTAAAATAGTCGCGGCCCCTTCCGAGAAGCGTGAGTCACGCCGGGACCGTCCTGAGCCGCATCTGGACCGCAATACACACGCATATGCGTATATCTATTTAATAGCAACGTCAATCTTGTTGCTGTTTTTATGACTCCTGTATTATGCACATGTGCCCGCTTTTTCGTGGTTTTGAAGATTGGTTTTTATTTATTTAACGTTTATTTCGCCGTTATGATTTTATACACTTGCGGTTGCAATGAATATACATCCCAAATGTTGATCTAACTTTTGTCTATGACCATTATTTATAAACGCATTAGCTCATCATAACTCCAGCATTGATC
Source organism: Eilema sororculum (assembly GCA_914829495.1). NCBI lineage: Eukaryota > Metazoa > Arthropoda > Insecta > Lepidoptera > Erebidae > Eilema > Eilema sororculum. Next base: position 14,380,742 of record OU618548.1, read on the forward strand.
CCCGTTTTAATCTAGCACGAGGCCCGCTTTGGTGCGCTTTCTCCTCCCGATGTGGCCTATGGAGGCATTCATCTCCTCGAACTTGGAGAGCATTTTAGTTAGAACATGTAGGTTATTTATATTATCTTAAGTTACATTAAATAACGTGATGTTCTAGAAGTGGGCTATTTACAAATTTATAGGTGTCCACGTCTAGAACTTAACTGGTCATAACTCTAGTAGAAATAACGTTTCAAAATTTGAAAATTAATTGATACAGGGAGCGAAACAGCAACTTTTTTGCCTAAAGTTTCCGTTTGGAGATACATTTGTCAGAGTCTATTACGAAGAAGATTACTCACGATATTTTCAATAAAACTCCATCGGCGATGCACACTACAATATAACGCACAAGATTTATTGTAAAGAAAAGATTCATGTTAAGTTTTCCTCGAACTGTGCATAGTAAATAGTTCAAAAACAACCGGTTAGCTTTATGAGCGTTTCAGCACAATACGCTGTGCATTAGTTAAGAGGTCGAAAATAGAACAGTTGTGGATGTGGTCTAAAAACAGTTTTATTCCGGTTAATATTTTGGAACGATGCAGTAACAAATGAAAAGCTTATGTCACCCTAATTCATAAAACGTAAGATTCAACAGAATATGTTTTTTTTGTCACTATTATTCAGGTTAACGTATAAAATGCCACGTTCCACATGCAAATGACACAACTGATTTAGGGATTATTCGGATTCTATAATTACGATATTTAGATCAATCCTGGATTAGTGGTGTTGAAAGTTTGGCTTATAAAACATAAAAACTTCTGAAATAAAAGATCTACTCATACATGCATAACAACTACGTACTACAACTACGCAAGAGCTGATATATTAGTAAGAGCGGATTTCACCAATGAAAGCAAATTATGAAATAGTACAGTCGCAAGCATTTAAGTTGAGTTTCAAACTCTGTCGCTAATCTTGATTAGCTCACGAATTAATAAAGTTGGCTTGAATTCAGAAAACTTGAAACCTGAAATTGATATCCCAAAAGAATTGGTGTTGTATTAATAATCCTATTCGCGAGGACGATTCCAGTAAGTGGTGCCTATATTTAGCAAAATATGTTGAAATTTTAGCGAAACGTTAAAAATTATAAAAGTAATTCATAACGTCCTGTTGAAATTTATATAGAAAAAGGAATCATTAGTCCTAAGGTTACACGATTAATTCCATTTGTGGGATTCGATCGAGAAATCGATTAAAAACTATGGTTTCAGAAGAAAGGGTAACTACATAAAAATTTGGTATTATATTAGCATAACATCAACCCTATATTCTTTTATTTTGATCAAGTGAGATACTGGAGAAATATCATTAGGAGTCGGCGTCAGAGTACTTAAACGTAACCTGCGCCTACACCGCCAACCATTCTTGCATCACGACATTTACGATAATCACGCAAAGGTTTTTATTGCGTATCGTTAAATGCATTTAGGTACCTATTTAATAAAGCACATGTTTGTTGATGTTATTTGAATATATTATATAATATAAAAACTGTAAATGTCTGTCTATTTGTTTGCTGGATCATCACGCAAAAGCCAATCAATTTTGATTAATCTCTTGCTTTTTAAAGTTTTTAGGAGTAGATTTAGCCGCTAGGAAAACTAATATATAAATCAGTCATTTATATATTTTTGCAATCAGTAACAAGATTGTGCTTTCTGTTTGTGACAATAAAAATAGCCAAAAATAAGAAATATGAAATTGAAAATGAAACATGCAATTTTATTTTATAAAAAAGTACAAATGTAATTCTACCATCCAAAGCACAATTATTACCAAGAAAATATAAAAGGTTGTCTTAGTATTATGCGTGCCTCCATTTATCTCAATATTTGTGGGTAGCTAATAGGTTCATTGTACTAATTATTTTTAGATTATTATTTTATTAAGAAACATTTATAAGTAAACTAATCTAAATTTCATTTTATTCAGATATATGCCATCTTCATGATTCAAGCCAATAAACTGCAAAACGGTTAACGGATAATCGACACTTGCTGATTAACGGACGGAGCTCCGGTACAGCCTTTTCTCTTGGGTTTGGGGGTCAGACAGCAGTCGCTCCCATAACCGTAGAAGAGCGGAAGCAACCGGAATAAGAGATCAAAGGAACATGATGATAACCGGAAGATGAACGCGTACGAGATTTTTTTTTATTTTATCCGCGGAAAAGAAATAGGAGAAAGCCAATACGGAAACATTTAACACAAATAAATAGACTTGTAACATAAATTGAAAATAAATTCGCAAATTGACTCTGGCAGCTAAATTAAGACGCCACTTTTATCGCAATGATTCACAATGCGTTTTAAAAGCCTGGATTAGAAGCTTTATAATACTCATTTATTTTCAGCAAAGTGCAAAAACAAGTTATGTAATAATAAAACTAGTGTAACATGTCTGTTGGTTGCGATGACTAAGCGCTTGATATTTGAGTGCGCGGTATTCGCTGTCAGATGGCGACGCGCCTGAAGCTGCGGGCTTCTCGGAACACCTAACACTACGCATTATAATTAACATTAGGGCTCTTGTTTAGTCCGCTGTAAATAATATCTTAATGTATGCTCAGATATTATGTGTGTTTAACTCGGCTGCTTATATAATAAAGAAAGTGTTGAGGTTTTTCTATTATTTATTGGAGAATGTCGAGGTTCAGCCAAATAAGCAGTTAGACTGGAAAAAGCGGATCCCGGACTGCGAAGTGTTTCAGATGCGAACAGGATTAACGCTTGGATAAAGAAGATTGTAGAATAGTACTCGTAGATATGTATAAAAAAATGTACATAGGGGGAAAGACAAATCAATAGTCCAATTATTAGTCAGGCTGCTGGATGCAAAAACTAAAGAATGTCAATTCCATTGTAGGTATATTGTTATTCTACTGACCATTAAAACATAACTAAATATTAAAAGAAAAATCATAAAACCGCATAAATAAATGTTAGTCAGTATTCTTAGTCTTTACACCAATTTCGGAAAATAAAATTATAACGCGATGCGCTTTCCCGCAAAAAAAAATAGTTACCATGTTTTGAATTCAAACAGCCTATACGTCAAATTTGACTGTTGCGATATATCTTTAACTGTAAGTATGTTATTGGGAACGGCCGTAGGTGAGTGTCTACGAACTGAAGATATTATAGGCAGAAGTTGGATTCAATTTTGAGGAAGATTCCAAATACAATAAGAAGTTTCTATACGAAAAATATTTACAGCAGTTTCCTACATAATGTGAATACGGGGAACGTACCAATTGAAAGAAACCATTGAGGAAACAACAAACCAGATATAGATGATCTTCAAATCAAATAAAACATCTTTCTAAGTATTCTTTGTTTACTTATAAAAAAAAACATCACATCGTTCCGAAACAGTGTGTATGATAAATAAACGCTATGGTGAGTCAGAGCGCGTCCTGGCAGGACTCTGCTATTTCAGAACTGTTACTCATGCGCAATGATGCATTGGTACGAGTTTAGACGACAATCTCGTATCTTAATACATCTGGTTTGTAGCCAATAAATAACTGCTTTCGAGCTTCCTTTTAATTTGGAGATGTTTGCGGGCAGCTGTTGAGACAGCTTGGGGGATCGCTTCCGTGATTGACATTTAGGACACGCTTTTACATCACCGTGTTAGTTAATACAATAAAATGTACTATTTTATTGCAAGATTAGAAAGATGGAATGGGCTTAGAGTTTTCTCTAGAGTTTGTAATATAAGTTTTGTATCTGCTTATTCTGTGTTCACCAAGACCCACAAGGCAAGCCAGCAAATCTCTGCAAGTCGGTTGACCTACTTATTGGCGAAAGAGCATCTGGCAGAAGCTTTCATTTCGGTGTTGGAAGGTCCTACGCCAGTCACTTCCTTAAAATATGTATAAACCAAAACAAAAGGAGGAGTAATCAAAAGCAAACCCCATACCGAAATTTTTAAAGTTTGAATACAAACGGGAACCACACTAGGGATCATCTTAGTGTGATAGTGATAAACATTTTCTAGAGAGTCATTATCAAACCAAACTTATATAGCCAGCCAAATTGCAAAACTAATAACATGTAGGAGTGAATGGACCATTACAGGACTATAATTTACTGCGGACCCAATTACTAAGTAATTTAGAGACAAATCAACTACCGGTAGCGTGTATTTAAGTTTTACAAATAAGAACAATGCAACGTACAGAGATTGAATCACCAATGCGTGACACATCTTAATTAACATTCTACGAGGTGATTTACTCTATTTGTTACATCTGATTTGTGAAGCTCTTTTTGTGACTATGTACTTACACTGTACAATTTGCTTTCGATACTAGATTACTAAATGACTCAAGCTTAAGAACTCTTTTTGAATCGTCATCTTCATAGCGATTTTTGAGTTGCGTCCGAAACGCAGCAGGATATCTACTTATTGTTTTGGATTGGTATGTCCACTTTTCCGAGAACAACTGTCATCTGATATTGCATTCTGGGAGGAAAGCCTGTATTCAAGCTTCGCCCTTTGTTTTGCTGGGTATCGACTTGCAGGGGAGGGCTTGGGCTTCAAAGGATGTTAGCCCAGTTTACATCTTCTAATATATAAAATTCTCGTGTCACAGTTTTCGTTGCCATACTCCTCCGAAACGGCTTGACCGATTTTAATGAAATTTTGTGAGCATATTGAGTAGGTCTGAGAATCGGCCAACATCTATTTTTCATCCCTCTAAATGGTGCAGCGGGAACGGGATCTGACGCCACGAGGGCGGGAAAAATTGGCGGTACGAAGTTCGCCGGGACAGCTAGTACATACATAAATATAATCACGCCTTTAGCACCGGAGGGTTAGGCAGAGGTGAATTAACACCCACATTTCACCAATCATTGGATTCGGTCCCACGTAATAGGGGGTGAGCCTATTGCCGTATTTCAGGCACAATGGCTGACTCAAGCCATGCATTTGAGGCTGAGTCTGGGCTGTTTATATCTGTATGATGTTAAACAGGCCTATACCTTAGTCGCCTTATACGACTCCGCATGGGAAGAGATGGGTTGGACCAAATTCTACTCTGCCGGGAACCAGTTTAATACTTTTATATACGCTCACGCCTATTTCCCTCCGGGGTAGATAGATATATTTGCCTGCCATTTGACTCTATTCTTACATACATATTCACGAGTTTCCTCTACTATCATTAAGGTCTTTCATGTCAGCTCGTCGCTAATATTATTTTAAATAATTGTTAAAATTTATATGCATTTTTCACAACAGCACTTAAAGCTACTTTGCATATTATCTTCACGTACTGCGATGTAACAAATAGCCACGTGGTCATCACTGAAATACTTCAAATTGGTTATTATTTTTAAACAGCTCGGAAAAAACGACGCTCTAATAATAATCCGCCTGCATTTTAAGGCAATGAAGTAACAAAGATAAATGCAACCGTTGATTAACAATAAACGAGATACGGACGCATGAAAGTGGCTAGTTTATCTCAAAAAGACGTTGTATTTTTTCAGTTACTTTCTTTCGGTCGTCGCGTCGTCTGCCCAATAAATATTCATACGCAATCACTAGTACCATGATTGTTATCGTTTCAGTTTCAGTCAGAGAGGAGGAGGCTTACTCAATTGTGCAGTGATTCTCAAAGACATCAGGGTTTTAATGACACAAGGAAGTCAGTAGCCTTAGTCAGTGTATTAAGGCGATGGCAATCGTCCTGTGCGTAGCACTCTTAAAATCAGTTTGATACTAGATGGCGACACTTTGTATCTGATTACATACCTGTTATATTTAGTTCCAAAATAAGTATATCGTATTTTCTGTGTGATATATATTTTCAGTGAAGGAATGCTTAAATTTAACGCAAATAACACAATGGAAACCAAATCCTGTCTCCCGCGTTCGCGAGTTTGAGGAGTGTATACGAATGTAGGAGATTTTGGTAGTAGGTAAAGTTATATGTTTTGATCAATTTGACTAGTTATTTGTGTATAAATATTTAGTTTAGTCAACAGGACCTATTTTAGTTTTCTGAAAATCAAACACAAAACAACGAGACTGTAGGTTGTTCTCGGACTGCAGCAGATTCTTAGCATAAAATATACAGCTATACACTTATAAACAAACACAACTCAACATGCAGCACTCACCCACAGTAAAGTATTTATCGAAACCGGCTGTATTTCTCACTTCCACACAATCATCACAGTTGATTTGGTCATCAATCAACTCCCATGTATTCTGGAAATTCAAGAAAATGGTATTAACTCAAACTTTGCAACACCAACACTTATATAAACTTACTCATTGTCCTACGTGAGCGACATGAGCGACACCAAGCAACATAATGCGACAAATAGTTTACGTGACAACGTAGGGCACAATAAATAACAACGATTATTTGATATTTTTGCGTCGCGTCGCATTATCGCGTTTGTCGTTCGCCTAGGACAACACCTTATATATGACCATGTTAGTAGTTAGTGTTAGTGAACCGTCCACAATATCTCCTAAGCTAGTCATCGTCACGATGTCAAAGACAGGGCAAGGTAAAATTAGATACGGTTTATTTATTAGACTTACTGGATCAACTTCTATTTGTAATGGCGTTTGATATCTCGGATCTATTGGTCTCTGTGATAGATTTCCATTGTATTCCTTCATGGGTGACATAGGACTGTTTGCTGCGCTCAATCTGTCACAATAATTCTGGTTGTAGTCCTCTTTCCTCACAGAGTTTGAGTTGCTAGTCACTGAGGGACTCCGGGTAGGTGACAGTTTGTCGTTTTCTCTGTTCCAATATTGCTCTATGTCTATATGCCTGGGGTTCATATTACCAATGTTATAGTTTGCTATCGGAGACAGTCTGCGAGGTGACGAACTCTCGCTGAATATCACAGGACTTTTAACGACTCTCAAGGAATCCTGTGGCGTGCTGCCTTCACTCGGCAAGTAGGCTCTCTCTGAAGGCACGGGCGAACTCGACGTCCTGTTGATAGTGACTGGTGACCTCCCCGCTTCAAACGCTTCGGGTTTTTTAAACTGCTGTGGAATTCGAACCGGTCCTATTCTGTTATGTACATCCGGTTCATCTTTAGGTAACACCGAGGTTTTGGGATGCGCCTCGGCGGCCATTAAGGTCTGTAGCTTACTCACTTGAGTTTCGACGAAGCTGCGAGGTCTTGGCGACTGGGCTGTTTTGTTCCTTAATAGTAGTGTGTTGGGGGCGCTGTAGTCGGTGTTTTGTGTCGGGATATCTTGGGTCAGGTCGGCCGTGTCAGTGGGACTGTCTTGAGTGTCGTAAGGCATGTACTCATCCTCCGAACAATCTGTGACGTCATCCTCACAATCGTCGTAGTTGATAGGCGTGTCTGCGCCCGGGAATAATTCACATAGCGCCGTCATTATTTCTACCACCTGAAAACGATATGGCATGAAAATTATAGTTCAGGAACATCTTAAGCAGTTATCTCGCAAGGTCAGTGACACATACAATTTTTTTTTAATTATTATATTGGCAATGAATTTGTGCACTAAAACGTGGAACCAAAAGGTTTGAGCCTATAATTTCACTTCTGGCTAGCGCTTTAGAGTTATACAGTGTAGGTATTTTTTATTCTTTCTTCACAGCGTCAAGCTCGGGATCCACGCTCCTACTTCTGCCTTTCCATGATTTGGTTTGGTTGGAAATCACGGTAACGACTGCCGCGTCTGACTCCCCAACCCAAAGGGGAAAATCTGCGCCAGAGCCTTGGCTCAGGCCTCAAATATCTTAGAATTCAAAATTGATTTGTATAAGTACCATACTAAATGCCGCAAAATTTCATTCAAATATTTGGGCGGGGTAATCAAAAACCAATGTTTCGATAGCATAGCTCGTAAGAGCATCAGTTGATGGCTCCACAGTCGCCTCAAAGACGGAATATTAAGAGAGGAAAGACTTGGATTAGTTCAGGCGTGGGTCTGGTAGCTTAATGGTCAAAGCATTTTCCCTGTAAGAGAAGAATCGCGCATTCAAATCCCGCCTGGACCAATCATAATTTTTTCCTTTCTTGATATTCATATTCTTTATTGTAAGACAGTTATTGATCTGTATAATTAGCATACTAAATGCTTAAAAAAATTATTCAAATGTAATAGTAGTGTTTCTTAAGTACAAAGACCATTATGTAATATTATGCACCTGGGTATGAACGCAACACAACAAGCAGTGTATGACTAACCAGCCTATAAATGCTTAACCTTTAACTGTTGGCAGCTGTTTGGTGATACTCATCAATTATATTTGGATTGAAGCCTACCTTGGACATGCTGGGTCTCTCCGCAGGTACTTTGTGCCAACATTGCGTCATCAATTGCTCTATCGGTTCTGGACAACCTTCGATCAGGTTCGGCCTTTGACCTAGAACAGAAAAGCAATGAACAATTTTAGATGCCTTTGCGAGATTCTGAAGATATCGTTTTTACAGTATTTGTAACCAAAATTATTTTTATAAAAAGTTGCTACAAGATTGTTTGCATTTAGTTATGTATTTCAGCGAATGGAGTATTTTCATCAATCTCTCTGGCAAAGCCAAATCGTTTTTCCACGCCGATAGGGTAATAGCCAGGATTCGAACCCGAGACTCCTTAACCACTTCAACTACCGATGCAACAGTTTATTAAATAAACAATTCTGGAGTAATGTTCTGATGGCCCGAGACAACTGTGCGGTTTTGGTCAGTTCGAGTCCGACATAACCACCCCTGCCACGTTAAAAAAAGTAACATAACATAACATAAACTCATGCCTGTATTCCCTGAAGGCGTAGGCAGAGGTGCTAGCACGCACATTTCGCCAGTTTATGTTTAGGTACCAATGTAATAGGTGGCGAGCCTATTGCCATTAACCGGGCACTTATAAACCTGCGATAAATACACACATAACTTCGAAAAGCATCGAAAAGTCATTGGTTTGTGCCATGTTAAACCTGGGATCGAACCCAAGACCTCGTCTCAGCAGTCCATTACCCATACCACTAGGCTACCGCAGCTAAAAAAAGTAGTTCCAGTGAAAAGCTGTACAACTAAATTTAAAAGGTAGGTGTTTGAAAGCAATGAAATTAATTGATTGGCGCAATAAAAACAGTTTAGTTCGACTTGATTCCTTAGATTCACTTTCAGTTATTTAATATGACGATTTTTATATCCTATACTAGCTGTCCCGGCGAACTTCGTACCGCCAATTTTTCCCTGCACCCGTGGCATCAGATCCCGTTCCCGCTGCACCATTTAGGGGGATGAAAAATAGATGTTGGCCGATTCTCATAGATACCGGATAAGCACAAAAAATTTCATCAAATACTGTCAAGCCGTTTCGGAGGAGTATGGCAACGAAAACTGTGACACGAGAATTTTATACATCCTATATGTTCCTTTAGGTGTAGAGCAAAGGTGTATTACATTAGAAGTTCTGGAGTAAAATAACGGTGTGCGAAAAAAACTTTTTTTCGAGTATAATATCTGTGTGGTGACGGAGAAGGAATACAAGAGTATCACCACCCCATCTCATTCAGGGAATGTGGTACCAACCGACTAACGGAAAAATACGCAGACGATATCAATGCGAGAGAAGGAGCACTCGCAATAAATAAAACCCTGTTCCAATCTGGCCAGCGTGGAAACAGTAGGCTACAGCTTCCCAATAATGGGAGAGGTCTATATCCTGAAGTGGAATGCGATGAGCTAATTCATTGATTGAATGGAAAGCTTTAATAATCGAGGGTCAGGTGACTATGCCTACCAGGCACCGTGTAGCTATTTAGTATTTTCGAACAGATTTAACAACACTATCCGGTTTGCGAATGCGGGACCTCACTCAATCCTACTAATTTTATAATGTGTATAAAAGCTTGTGAAGATATTTGGATGTTTGTTACTCAATCGTAATCAAAGGGCTGAATTGATTTGGCTGGAATTCGGTACAGGGATAGATTAGTATTTGGAATAAAACATAGGGACTTTTTTTATCCCTGGAATAAGTTCTCAGGGGTTGTAGGAACGATATTAGAATTCTACGTGAGCAAAGCCTCAGGAAACAATTAGTATAAAAATAAAAATGTTTACCTTATGAGCTGTTTATCGAATATACGCAAAAAAACAACTTGATAAAAATCCTAACAGCAAAACTTAAAAACTGTAAAATGTCAGATCTCAAAGATGTTCCAAACTCAAATGAATGATGAGTATTCCAAGCAAAGATATATAACTTATCTGTAGGTGTACTGAATCATTTTTATGACGTCATTATTCACTAGAACTGACAATTTAACTACCACTTTATGTTATGCGTAATGATAATGATATTAGACGCGGTGGACATTAATCAATACAATGATCATAAAACCATTTAATTGATGTTGTACCGCAAATCTATATCGATACAAGAGTCGGTGGCTTAGTGGTTAAGGAATCGTCCTTAAGATCGACAGATCCCGGATTTGAATCCTGGCTCTTACACCACCTACGCAATAGACGTACGAATACTGGTAATTTCGGTTACTAATATTCATCATCATCTTGGTGTCAGTTCCGGTCGCGTCCGAAGATTTCTCCTCGGGAGTCTGGGGTCCGCTTTCCGGATTTTACTACTCCACTATGCACGTTCTTGGTCTTCGCTTACTAATATTACATACATACATATACTCACGTCTGTAAATCCCGAAGGAGTAGATATAGGTGGCTTCTTCGAGCCTATTGCCTTCAAGCGGGCACTTACTAATGGGCTGTATGTTTACTGTAGGATGGAGAATAGCCCTATCCTTTAGTCGCCTTCTACGACACCCACAAGAAGAGTTGGTGTGGCCCTATTCTATTCCACCGAGCACCAGCACGCCATACTAATATTATTATTTAAAAAAAGTTATGTGTCACGTGGCTACGATGAGCTTAAGTGTACGCGGTCTCGCCAAAAGTCAACTTCGCCAGCCTAGTAGATGTAATGGAGGACGTTCTGGCGCAAGCCTGGTAATTACTAACTTACATTACAATACATATTTTAGTTTTAAGGTTACTAGTTGTTCTCTGTGGCTAGCACCGCGTGATATTCTACTACTGTTCCCAGTACCCCACAGGAATCTGGTGTCAGGATAAAAGTTCCAAATTTCATCCAGATTAGTTCAGTCGTGATTGATTAACATTGTTACAGTACAACAGGTTGATAACTAGGACTTGAACAAAAGCAGTTGCATGTTAGGTACTATTTTAACTTTGATTTTATGAACATGAAAGTATTAGGGAAGGTTCATATCTGACGGAACATGCGTCGCGTATTATAGACGCTGTATGCTCGACGCACTAACGTAGCATCGGTTGAGTGTGAATGGTCAAGTGTTTTTCTATACATTTGTCTGTTCTGGCGTTACGCGACCGATAATACGCGACGCATGTTCCGTCAAAACCTTCCCTTAGTATTGTAATTGTAAACGTAAGTAAAAAAAAAATATAGTAAATTTCACACCAGACTGCTCCAAAACATAGGTATTTGAAGTGTTCTGTAAAGGATTGCTCGCGGGTTCAAGTTCCGTTCTGGATCTTCGACTTCTTCCAATCTAAGTCTATAGGACTTCAGGAGTTGTTAAGATATGTGTTTTAAATATGTATCATTGTGTAGATCAGAGTTAGACTAAAACCTGACCCCAACATAGTCGTGAAAAGGCTTAGAGGTTGAGTAAGTATTGTATTATACTGTGTATTACCTGTATGCACCGCCCACATTATCCTATACGCTGATCCACCCTCCTCGAAGGGTTTCCGTCGAGACAGCACCTCCCATAGAATGATACCCCATGAGAACACGTCACATTTCTCTGTGTATGTAGATCCCTCAAACACCTGAAACATAAAGCAATATGAAATTGAAAATTCGCCACAATGACAGTTGGTTACATAACATCTCTTACCTTATACCACAAAATAAATAATAGCTAAAACTCTAAATGAGGTAATTAGAAAGAAAACCAAACTCACAGACGCCCTAAAACATGCTTTACGTCTCAAGTGGAAATGGGCAGAACACATATCAAGGAGCTGTGATAAAAGATGGTCCCTGATAACAACCAAATGGCCTGACCATTTGGTTGTTATCAGGGAACCTCAAGGAAGAAGAAAGAAAGGCAAACCGCGCAAAAGGTGGGCGGAGGATATCGCTGAAACTGAACAAGAACTGGATGGAGACAGCCCAAGACAGGAAACAATGGCTCAAATTGGAGGAGGCTTTTACCTAAAAGAGATCCATCAATACAATATGAATTACATTAATATGTGAAAGTAAAATGTAAGAATAAATAAAGCTATAAAAAAAAAAAAAATTGTAAAATTGTGCTTCAACAAATTTGTTGCTCAATGACGAGGATTAGACACAGGACTTCCCATTAGGATTAAGAACCGTGGTCCACAGTGGTACTGCATTCCGAATCTCCATTTATCTAGGACAGGTTGGATAGATAATCTGTCAAATCTGTCTTTACATAAATCGAGATTTAGGGCTGAGTGTCATTATAGATGCCGCATGGTTCCCGGCAGAGTAAAATTTGGACCACCCCATCACCTTCCATGCGGTTTCTTACAAGGCAACTATAGGATAGGGCTGTTTAACATCAGACAGCTAAATAATGCAGCCCAAGCTCAGCCTCAGATACATAGCTCGAGTCAAAACAATACAGCAATAAGCTGACCTTCTATTACGTGGGACCGAATAGAATGATAGTGAAATGTGGTTGTCAATTCACCTGCACCTAACCCTCCGGGGATAGAGGCGTGATAAAATGTATGTATGTCTAGAATCTGGGCCTATGAGGTAGGGTAGGTGGAGGAATGGGTGAAAAGGCCCACACAGAAGGCACCTGTCCGGTCAATAGTGTCCCCACTGGCAGTAGTACCTCAGTAAGTAAAGAGCTCAATCAGCAGCCACTCCCATAAATGCTGTTTAAGCTGAACAAAGAGTATGAGGAGTGAAAGTCATGGATGCAACTGGTAACAACGACTTCTATACTCCATGATGGTGGGGTAAGGTGGAGCTGTCTGTCACCCTAGCAGAATCAGGTTGAGATGGTGGTGGATGCCCCACTCTATTTATGGGGAAAGACGGGACACCACACAGGTAGGGGCCTACTATTGTTTGGTATAAATACCAGCACCAAGGTACAGTCAGTGAGTATACATAGTTGAATCAAAAGGTACTGGTATCTCCTTTGCGGACTGTACATTCACAACTCTAAATAAATTACTACATCTGATCTGCCAGCGCCTCTACTTGCAACAATGTAGCCTCATGGAAGTGAAAGGTTGTGTATAAATTTAAAACAGACTCATTATCTAGTCCTATCATTATACAAATAGATATTCTAAATTCAAATAAATTTCAATGGTGGTAGAAGAATAGGATAGTTGTTAATAAACTGTGGAGTGGTGGTAGAGTTTGATTGCAAAGTCAGAGGTTGAATATGTATATTTATGGTCTTTGGTTTGAATGTTTCTGGGCAGGCAGGCAAGTACAAGCAGGCAGGTGAGCTTGACTTGGACCTCCAAAAGATTAGTAGTTAGTAGGCGCCCTACCTTCTAACATTAAATTAAATATTGGTAGTGTAGGGTAAGGAGTTAACCTTATGATCAACAGGTTCTACATTTGTGAATCCACTTGAACTGACCAATATCCAATGATGAACTCAAAACAAGATATTATTTTTAGCTTTCGAAAAGGAATACTACAACTAGTAATATCGGCTAGTAGCACTTTAAAAAAAAGTAGTACAGTGATTGATTGACAGATTTACCCGGTTTGTGTATTGACTAATTTAGATTGATCTGATCGAAAACATATGAAGTTTAAAATTTTCATCCAACTAAAAATGAATCATTTAATGAATCGTTCCAAAGGTTCAATAACCTCATGACAACATGGGTAGATTTTGTTTTGATAGAATCATACAGAGACAGTTTCAAATGACATGTTACCAAATTGGGCCCCTAGGTGGCTATAGGTAAATCAATTGAAGGGTACAAGCAAAGAACATGGAATGTCTTAATGTTCAAATTTTGAGAAAACACATTTAAAAGTTTAGAAGTATATATATATTTTTTTATATCAACGTCCAAATCACAACTTTTAGTTTGGACAATCCTTCTTCTTTACTGGTTTGTCATTGACATTTCTGGTTCTTTCGCTTTGGCCATAAATAAAAACGCCATCGGTTTCCTTTTTTTTAAAGTTAGTGATTGGAAACTAAACTACCATAGACAAAGATTTGTTTTGAATAGAAAATGGAAAAATAAAAAATTGTGGCATTCCCTGTTCTTTGCCTGTACCCTTCAATTGGAAGAGTAATCAGACTACAAAGAACTTGAATTTTGTAATGGCAAACAGCTGTTGCCGGTTTTGCCCACATGAAATTTCGATATTGTTACTGCAACCCCCCATGGGTTCATAATTCCGGTCTGTGCATAATTCATGCCAATTCAATGCCAAATTTCATTCAGATCTATTTAGCTGTTAAAATATGATAATAAACATTCAAACATCTCTACAAACTTATTAGTAAGATTAATGAAGGAATGAGTACAAACCTCAGGTGCCATCCATGCTGCACTGCCCTTGTTGTTAGTCATATATGTTGCTTGGTCAGCAGCAGTGCCAAAATCACAGATCTTCAGTCTCTGACCACCACCCACTAATAACAAATTAGGTGGCTTTAAATCCCTGTGTATTAACGGTTTTGGTTTCATCGCATGAAGGCATGCTACCCCCTGTAATGTTGAATTATTGATAATATAATTAATTGGATGTCAATTAAAATTCAGATGATGTCTGACCAGAAAACTTAATTTTGCATACATTGATATAGGATCTTTAGTTACTGAAACAATAGTAAATAAGAATCTTAACCTCTGCACACTGTCGAGCCCAACTCATAGCATGAGCTGCGGTGTATTTAGGCTTAGGGCGATTGTGTAGGACGTTATACAGTGATCCACCCTCAGCATATTCCATAACGAGGCAGACGTGGGCGCCCCTAGTGCACGCTCCATATAACCGCACGATGTTAGGGTGTGATACACGCGATAACTGTCGTACTTCTATGAGGAACTCTCTCTTTTCAGCTTCAGAATTGATATGTTTTATTGCTACATATTTGTTCCGCCACACACCCTTCCAAACTACACCAAAGGCGCCTTTACCCACCACCTGGCGAGACAAACAGTTTATAAGTACTATCTAATGTTTAAATCATCAATTTTACTGAATACTGGGTTTATATATTTACCGATATTTCATCAATTTCACTGTAATCTATCTCCTCTACAAATGTCTGCTGAACAGGCGAGTCTTGCACATTGGAAGCCATGGGTACACTTAATATCACATTATCAAAACGATTAGTTTGTTTAATTAACGTAATTTTATATAATCTACCTAATTTTCTTAATAAAAATGTACAAACAGTCGATTATCCTAATTTTCTCAGTATTGTTTGGCAGAGAATGGCAACTGCGACAAGGCAGCCATTTTTGAAACTGTAGAACAAAATGTCAGAATGTCACAATAATAGAGGGGAGGAAACCACAAATCAACTAATCCAGCATGACAAGTTAAATAGTAGATTTTTATTATCTTACTGTAAATGAACACCTCTAATTTCTAAAAAATATTCTTCACCTGCCAATATATTTTTCATTTTCCATAAAATAAGTAGATGAACATGGAATGAATAAAAACTATCCTGTTCTGTGAAATAAACTATAAGTTAAGATGTTACCGATGATGTGCGAAAATCAGTTAGAGTGCAGATTAACTAGGTACATAGGTATTCTGCAGATTACCTACCCGCGACAGTTAACCGCTGCCACGCGCAAAGGTTAAAGTGCGATTTTTTTTTGGAGTTCTTAGCATATCTAGTTAATCTGCAGACTACCTACCTAAGTAATCTGCAGATTAACGATTATTGCGGTAGAGTGCATAAAACGGTTTTTGTAAACATCATGAATTATTAATATTATGTATTATGCATCCACACTGGAGCGGGCGAAGCGAGCTTATGGACACCGCGCTCTCTGACTCGGATTGATCTTAGGTTAGAAGTGTAGTGTGGTAACGGAGGATCTTCCATCGATGATTATTCACTTAGAGAACAGTGTGCGTAAGTGCAAAAAAGTATTTAGTTCACCGTCTTCCGCACTTTAACGATGTACCTACCTACCATCCGTTAATCTGCAGACTAACTAGGTAAAGTGCGAAGGTGAGCTTTTTAAACAAAAATTTCGTACTTTATCTGAGAGTACCTCTCAGGTAATCTACAGATTACCTAGTTAATGTGTACATTAACGGTTTCCGCACTCTAACGTTAACATGTATTAGGTACCTAACCATAAAATGGAACTTAGGTATTGGTACTTGGTTTGGTACTCATGTCATTGCTAAGACCATGGGCGTATACATCACATACATAAGGGAAGGTTCATATCTGACGGAACATGCGTCGCGTATTATCGGTCGCGTCCACACTCAACCGATGTTACGTTAGTGCGTCGAGTGTGAACGCTCAAGTGTTTTTCTATACATTTGTCTGTTCTGGCGTTACGCGACCGATAATACGCGACGCAAGTTCCGTCAGATATGAACGTTCCCTAAGTATCGAATTGACCTGAAATTTAATTTCACATACACGTTATTTTGAACCCGCTTTTGCCCGCGGCTTCGCCCGCGTGGATGTCGATTATCGCGACAAAACATCTCTCAAAAGACGTAGGTGTACGAAGTTTCACTTTGAAAATGGCTGAACGTCACCAGTCACGTGAGCTAGAAGCTGGCTAACGATTCATAGTTGATATACACGTTGGGCATTGAGATACACCTTTATTCCATAAGAGAAAATTTACTATTTTCGAACCTTACAGAATTATATGGTGCAAATCTACTTCGGCCTAGGAAGAACATGTGGCGATACCACATGTACCCAGCGCCATCTAGCGACAGCAAGCCGAACTAGTACGCCACTACAACGTCACTACGAATCCTGCATCGCGAAAATGAAGTTCGCGCGCTGCTACAACATATATACAACATCCCAACGACAATCGTTGGGCCGCGGCCCGCCAGGCGTGATCACCTTGCCTGGTCGGAGGATCCTCCCTTTGTGTTGGAGGAACATCACACCTCGTTCCTCCACAAACACCACCGTTCATCTGGTATTCAGTTATCCGCCTTCAAGTGCCATGGGGAGTTCCGTCATTTAAGTGTAAGAAAGTATGGTTTATCTATATATATAAAAATCAATGCCACTTTTCGTTGCAATGTTATAACTCAACAACGCCTTTACCCACCGATTTGGCTAATTTTGGTCTTGAATTATTTGTGGAAGTCCAGGGAAGGTTTGTACGTAGAGAAAAAATCGAATAATTGCCGGGAACCGACATCCACGCGGGTGGAGCCGCGGTCAAAAGCTAGTAGATATATATAAGTTAAGTACATCATAATTTATCACTTGCCTTTATTCAAAGAGATATACCTACTGTACTTTACTACCTACTTACTGCACAGTATGTAAGTAAATATGTCTCTTCTAATGTCACCAATAGCGAACAAACACTGCAATGGGAACTTTAGCAGTTACGTTGGACATTACCTATTTTAGGGACAGCTTATGAAACTAAATTATTAGGATAAAATTATAGCTACTTTTCTTTTAACATAGCGTCTTCGAATTCAGCTAAAAGTTTCTGTGCCTCCTTACATTTATATGTAGCAGCAACTTGTCTGGGAGTTTCATTTCTGTGATTAGTAAGTAATGGATTAGCCCCCATATCAAGAAGTAAATTGATAAGACGACAATTATTGCTCATAGCTGCGAAGTGCAATGCTTGGCGACCTCCAGGAGCCTGGGGATCATCCACTAAAGCTCCTTTCTCTACCAGAAGACGCAAAATTCTTTCCTCTTCTTTAGTCGGTATACACATCATTACAAATTCTGCAAACATTAGGATACAATTACTTAATCATTACTTGGTACTCTCGCTAAGTAAAAAGTACCTACCTATTATTCCAGGCAAAATATAATACCTAGTTTTCTATGTTTATTAATTCATTATGTACATAGAAAAATATGAAAAAAAATAGACTTAAATAGGTGTTGTAGGTACTTAGCAACAGAAATTAAAATACCTTATAACCAAAAGCTTGCTGAAAATAATGAAAATTACTTACGCAAGAACAAACCTGTATCCATTGCTGTGTTTCTGGGTACAATCACAGCACCATAATCGAATAACATGTTTGCCATTCGCCAAGAAGGCCTGCAATAAAAGATGATTAAGTATGTGCACCTTGGTTATGTAAGAATTAAATTCCTCTTTTTTATAAACTTTTTTTTTTCACATATAAATTTTATTGTTCAACAATGAAAAATACACTTAGTAGGTACAATTTAGAAAAAATAAATTAATGAAAATAAAAATATAAATATTTATATACATAATGCGTCGTGGAATTCCTCCGCATCGTCGCCGACAGGTAACGTACCCAGAAGGCTGACTGCATTGCCACGTTGAATGGCAATGCTTAACCTCTGTGCAAGGTAATAACCAGCCATTCTGGTTACGCGTAGCGTCGATCAGCCGCTTTGCCAGATCTTTATAAAGAAAACGGGCACTTGGGCCCCATGTCCCCAACGTTTCAACCCCAAACGGCTCAAAAACATAATCACCTGTTAAGTTACAGTATTTGCGCAGTTTGAGGTTTTCCGCAGATGCAGCAGCAGCGCCGGCACAGCATGCTGTGCTTGGAAGATGTGAAGGCGCAAGGGTGTCGACACACGTTGCGTCCCACACCAAAGGCCTACCCATCTTCCAAGGTAGCAACAACATACCATCCGGTCTCTTGCCATCGTCACGCACCAGCCCATTAGGTTCATGAACGGCTGGCACGCCAGCGGTGACAAGAGCACGGCAGATAATGTCGTTGATGCAGGCGTGTCACGATATGCACCTAGCGCTTCTGCTGCATGAAAGGCCATGGTGCCCAAGGCTGTCAACAGCTTCACCGCAGTGGCAACGATGGGGAGAAGCGCACGGCGCTCCTAAGCGAAGGCAAGTGGCAAGGCGGAAAGTGGTATCGTCCAACATAGTACCTATATTGGGCGATGGGAGTGCCTGAATCCACAGGCCTGACTCCTATTCCCCCACAGCCAGTAGGCGCGCACGCTCTGAAACATGGGAAGATGTGTGGAATAATCTTTCTCTTACCAGCTTGCAGAGCGGCGCATCCCATTGTCTCTGGGAGAAAAGGTTACCAGGCAACTCGGTGTTGGGACAAGCAACCTTCCAAGCATTAATGGCATCGGACTTACTCGACACCTCGGAGTTAACCTGTGTGTTGATAAGAATTTTCCTGGTCAACTCCTCAGTGCCGTGGACCGATGACAAAAATGCTGGAAGGCTAACATCTGAAATTTTGCGAACGCCGAGACCACCCAAGCGAATTGGCAAGGATGCTTGGAGCCAGGCTCGGTCGTTCAAGGCCACATTTAATATTGTACTGAGAGTATTTTGCAGTGTGTTGTCAATTTTTGCCAGAAGAGCCAAATGCTGCCAAAACTGGGATGAACGAAGTGCATGACTAAAGGGGCATGGCAAGTTATGGCCATTCACTGCCCAAGAATATGCTAAATAGCAAAAAAACCGTCGTTATTTTTAATTACAAATCAAGTTATTCGTTTACCAGCATAAGTCCGGAGCAATGTTCTAAAATATTAAAGAACCGTAACGATTTCATATATTTTTTTGCAAACTGCGTAATGGCGAACATAATGTTACCAGATTCTAAAATCGGCAAAAAATTATTTATCGATTATTATTTTGATTAAAAATCGATACATATAAAATGGGAAAATAAAAATGTTTTTAGCAAGTACCATTTTCATTCGATTAACTGGGAAAAGTGCATGATATTGATTATTTTATCATGTAAGCTGCAAAATCCGGAGAGGTAAAAGAAATTCGAAAAGTAAACATCGGGTATAAACTATCGATTATTTTTACATACCTAATGATTTGGAATTTGATTTATCGATTGAGTAACTAATAAATAGAATATAAAATAAAAATAAATGTTTTTTACAGTTACATATGCCTATTTTAAAGAATTTCTAATGAGTCGATTAATTGAGAAATGTATATTAAATCGATTTGCAAATAATTTATTTTATAAGTTGCAACATCGTCATGTAAAAAGTAATTAGAAAACAAACTGTCAGAAGATTTTCGAATACGGTGCGCTTGCTTTTCACTTTTGTTAATCTTTTAGTAACGAATAAGCATTGCAAATGGACCACGACGACACATCTAACTCTGACGACCACGGCTTTAACACGGACTCCGCTGCTTCTTCTCGCGATAACCCCGGCACGAATTTGGACTCGACATTATCTACTTTGAACGATGACCCTGCAAACTCCGACCCAGGCCCAAGTTCTTCACAATCTCCTGGAGCTACAGTGCCAAGAGTACATTTACGGTGCATTAATTGTGGATTAAATATAAGCCGTATACGTAGACATGTTTTGGAAATAGCTGAAGTTCGAGATGTCATACAACGACAACGGCCACAGGTAAGAAATTATGTTTCGATATATTTATTTATGACTCAGTCTAAAAGAAATGCAGTTACTGATATCTGTTGGTAACTAATTACATATTTCTTTTTTAGGTACAGGTATCAAGCGACAGTTTGGTATGTCATTCATGTTGGACTACCGCATGGAATTACATACGTCATCGAACAAGTCAGGATATACCAATAACTGATCATGGGCATGTCTGCATCAGCTGTGGAAGATCAGTTTTGAGGATTAGAGCACACTCTCTCCAGTCTGAGTCTCCACAACTAAACCGGATAAGAGATGCTGTAGCCCGTCAGATCTCACCACTTGAGGTATGACAATAATAAGAATTGAGTTTACACTTTGTATGTATTGTATTTGATTTAACTTGGTCTTTATTACAGGGAATGCTATCTGACATCCCAGCCTAAAGACTAAAGTCCACACCCTAGTCTCGAGTATCAATCACTAGGTTTACTTGCTTAGAGGTGATATTTACTTGATCTCAAAGGTCTTGATGGCGCCCCTTATACCCATACACTTTATACTGGTGTTACATAAATATGTATTCTAGTATAACACAAGCATATTGAACCACAAATTCACCTTTACTTATTGTTTTAGCTTCCACCGACGGCTCGTCACTGTCATAATTGCATAAATCATGTTCAACAGCAGTTAAAATGGATTGTACACATGTATTTATGTGAAAATTAAAAACTGTATTATTTTCTATACCCGGACTTTTATTTACAATATTACGTTAGTTATTCAATGGTGGTAGAGTATACTACCCTTTTCATATACTTTTTACTGTGGGCACCTCATGGCCAAAGTGCCTATGGACAGTGGTCATCCCCCTTTAGGAACAAAAAGGCAAAATCGATAAGTACAGTAAAGGCCGAATGAACACTTATTTTTTGTAAGTGATCTGTGATATTTTCAAAATTTTGAATTTTTTCCTCGATAAATGAATGAAACCCATCTTCCAAAACTGGAGACCCTAGGAAGCGTAGAGTAGCTATTTCTAAAATTTTGATATTGGGTGCTAAATGGTTAAATTTTTCTTTAATTATAAACTCAGTTAAAATAGTCATCCATATCTACAGTACCGGTAGGTACCTACATAGGTTTGAAGGATCGATAAGTTTAGAAGAAATAAAAATAACCTTCTCATCAGACAGAGGGAGAGCGGAGTCATGCCGACATTACTCTTCACGTTAACTGTCACACCAGCATTTAAGAGCACAAGGACCGCCCGTCTGTTGCCTGTACAGACAGCCAAGTGTAGCGCGTTTCGTTCGAGGTGGTCCTTCTTGTTAATGTCCACTCCTTTCCTTATTGGACAAATAAATTGATTAGGTACTATTATTATCGTATCCCTATGTCCCAGCCACTTTTCTCCGGAACTATAAGGCTTAATCTATTGAAACTTGGTCAGTAGATGTAGGTAGGTATTCTGTGAAATTATTTATTTCACACAAAAACAGAAAAAAAGCAGTAACTTTTGGGGGTCCATACTTAGAACTTAAAGTCAATTTTTTTTATCAAACCCGTACGTGTGGGGTATTTATTTATAGATAGGTCTTCAAAAATGCTATTGAGGTTTCTAGCATTATTTTTTTCTAAACTGAATAGTTTGCGCGACACTTCCAAAGTGGAAAAACCTGTCCCCCCACCCCTCTAACATCTAAAATACGAGAATGATAAATCTGAAAAAAAAAAAAATATATATAGGCAGTTACATTATAATACCATGCAAACTTCCACCGAAAATTGGTTTGAACGAGATCTGCTTATTTGCTTGCTTGATCGATAGTTAAACTAACTAGGTAATATGATAAATGGAGATACCTAAACCAATAAAAATAAGTAGGCACCTAATAAATCAATGTGTTAATTAAGTAATTTACTTAATGAGTATTTTAAGTAGTTCCTCATCTCCGAGTTCAGCTGCTATCAAGAACTCATCATCATGCTCCAAAAAATCTACCACCTGTTCAATATCGTTAGCTGTCGTTATTTCTGTTAGGGATCCGAAGGATCTTGGTGACCCTGGGTATGATGGTATTGCGACATCAATCGAATCCTCAGATATTTCTGCGAAAATAAAAAAATATATATATCCAACAAAGAAGGGTTGCCTTTAAGACATTACAAAATATTGGTAAATGTAATCGTATCGCAAATAAACATTCAGAGAGATAGAGTTTTGAGTTACACTCAGTTAAAGAGATATTCAGTTAAAAATAAAGAGTAGATGTTCTGGGAATAACATTATGGGTGCGAGGTGTTTTTACGTGTCTAGATTTTAAACTGTCATATCTGAAGATAAATTGTAATACCTATATCTAGAGAAGTCCCTACCTGTAGGATAGGACTAACTGTATTACATTGAATGAATTTTATTTCGTGCACCTTCCACACGTACCAAGAGGGCCAAATATCCTGCAGTGCAATTCACTAAGCAAGCACAACGATGCGAGTCGCAACGTTGTGCTCGATAGAGATTGTCATTGGTCGATCTCCAGTGACGTGATACAATCCAACCAATGACAATCTCTATCGAGCACAACGTTGTGACTTGCATCGTTGTGCTCGCCTATACCCTGTCCATTATATTATTGTATTTTAGACAGATGTAAGTAGTGATTGCATGAAAATTTAAAATATCGACTAAGTTAAAAACCTCGATAAAAAAATAATTAATCGATAAATAAAAATATGAAGATTTATGAGTTATAATTTATTATCTTTTTATACATTATAATAAAGCAGTGCTTAGATATTTCGTGTCTGTACAATTTACGAGTACAAATATGTCTGTCATATCCAAAAAAAATGTACGTCAGGAAATCGTTAAGAAATTGTTTCGTCAAGAAATGTTAGGAAATGGTAATGTTAAGGGTAAGTACTCATTAATAAAAATAGTGGTATATTTAAAAAAAATCTTTTTAATTTACTTCTATATAAAGCAGCTCGAATTTCTGTCCTTTCTTTCAATCTTTCTTCTTTTTCTTTTGTGGTATTTTATCTGTCTTTTCCTTTTTCTTTCTATTTGCCTCGCACCATTTCTTTCTTTGATATTTTTTTCTTCTTCTGATAAATTAGCTATTTTCTTTTGTCTGTGTTTTACTTGTTCAAGATGCTTATTTCGCCTTTCTTCGAGTTTTTCAGGATTTTTTGCTTTAAAGCGTTCCATGTAGCGTTTCTGGCGTTCTGCACCAGTTAGCGGCATCTAGAAATTAAATATAGTAGGGTAAATTAATCTTACTTTTGTTTTTTTTTAAAATATATTCAAATAAAAATACCTACCTATTGTAATATGTTGTGAACTTGGCCTTAAAGAATTACCAATTACTGACGTCAGGAAAGTGATGAAATTGTATCAGGAAATTGAGTCCATAAACTTACTTTTCTCTTATTTTTGCAAATTATTGTATATAAGCACTTTCACTAAATAAATATCATTTGCTATTGTTCCTGCTAAAATCTCCTTGTGACACTTCAGGACACCACTTTTATGAAAAATGTACAACTTTTTTGGATATGACTCATGTATATAATAAAACGATTGTGGGCCATACCGCACACGCTAATCTCCAAAACAAAACAACTGACTTCTAGGAGAATATTCCAACATGCTGATTTCCTGGTATTTATTGAGCAGTTCCGTGTTCTTTCTCTGAAACCCATCATCAGAACTTTATGCAATTTAAATAGGACCATTTAGAAATAGCCCTCTTTCGAATAAAAAAAGAATTTTGACAATCCGTCTACATATGACGGAGATACAAAAATCACTTTTCCGTAAAAATCATACAAATATAAAAAAATAATAACCTGTAGTCGATATCCATTGTGACATTTTTAAGTTATTATTATAATAAAAACACAGTCGATGGACTAACTACATCCCTAAAATTGCATTCTGGCTGACGTGACGTTGTCAATGAAAAATGACGTATTGGCGTCTAATTTTTGTTAGGGTTTTCAGGTGTTGACGCTAGAACAAAGTTATACCGACTACTGTCAGTGAGCTGTCTAAAATACAATAATATAATGGACGGAGTATAGTGAATTGCAGTGCTGATAGTAAGTACGGATGGTGGGTATCTACCTAGTCTCTAAGGGAAGGATGGTCGGATTTTTTTAAACCCTACCACCCAACTCTTAAGTTAAAACAGTTCAATTGTATGAACTGTTTTAACTTAAGAGAGTTTAAAAGTGTGTGGGGTGGCAGGGTGTGAAATAACCGTAGCAGTGGGAAATAAGCAGAATATAGATACACACACCAAAGCAGTACTTAAACAGCAAGTACAGTCAGCGTCAGAAACTTGTATGGTTGCTGCTTTGGCGTGCCGTCGGGATCCCTAACAAGTGTAACAGTAGGTAAGTAGCAGGCAAAGAAGTAGTAGGTAGGTAACTAATAAAATAGATAATAGGCAAAAAGATGGATTAATATAAATTTAATATGGAGGTAAGTACGTAGCTTCAAAAATATGCTAACTAATGAATTTCACAAACGTGGCACTCAAGGCAGGACTAGTCAATTTCTGGATAAGGTAATTAATACTCGTATATTTTACAATATCAATTTACATTCAAGACAAAACTATTGTAACAGTTTCAATTTCGACTTAGGACATCAATTTCCTTATCATTTATCAACCCTTCAGTAGACTTGGTTCTATTCACACAGCTGCATATGCCACTTGATTCATGAACATGAACGCGTTATCTGGTTGTCATCTCATTCTCTTTGGTATGGGCATTTTATCTAGCTTTAGATTGCACTTATGTTTAGGTACCACTCGCAGTTCGATCTAGATTCTTTATTGTGTTAATACTTCATATTCGAAGTCTGTTAATTGTTTTAATTTTCTTGGGAACCTTGAGTTCCAAGCAGGTGGCATCAGAAGTATCAGAACCATTCAAATTGTTTGGTTATTCTTCAACAGATGCAGGACCTTTCATCTTTGCTAAAAGTTAAAAAGTTGCGTGGAGGATCTGGATTCTCTTAAGTAAGGAAGGAAATTCTCTTAAGTGCAGGTAGCCGTAGCAGCGACAGTCTCTGGAACTAACGAAATTGTTTGTGTTTGTGTTGATGTCTCAGACATTGATTTACAACAAGAATGTTTTATCAAGTTGTACCTGCTGTAGGTGATTGTGTGGTATTCACGCTCAGTACGTAGACGTTCGTGAGTGCTTATCAGATCCACGAGATGAGAAGCTAAAGGTAGTTGGTTCGGGAACAAGTGATGCACTAACGTTGTAAATATATCGGTTGCCAGTCGCTTTGTAAACTTTTTACTGTAAATGCAGAATAAACAAAGCATATCATACGTCGACCGCGACGATGGTGCTGCATCTCGGACTTGGCGACGAATATTGCTTGTTAATGCGGGCCCAACTGCCGTGGAGTTCTTATTATTTAATAAGCTTTTATTCATATCTTCTTATAGGTATCCAGTTTCACTTAAATTAGGTACACCTTGTTAAATGAAATAGGTATTTAATATTTGCTCGGCTTTTCATTCATAATATGTAATTTATGACATTTTAACGAAAAAAAAGTAAGCAATTGCCGTAAATAGGTCGTAGATAAGGAGGTAGGTACAATATATACATACATGTTATTTTTAATCTATCACGGTGTAAATTAAATTATATAGTGCGTCAAGAAAGTCGTGAAATTAATGTTGAAGGAACTAATATTTTTCATTGTATTTGCAACACTCAATAACTGTCAAACTGAGTTTTCAGCTGTCATTCCTTGTTTTGTTGTGGATATGTTTTGTATATCTTTTGCGTTCATTTAATTTATTTACGTCTAGTAACAATATAAAGTGTAAAAATGAATTGCAATGTGTGTATTAGTTGTGAGAGACATGTCGTATTCAAAGTATTTCAGGGATATAGTATGTGTATGTAAGTGAATGAAATAATTACTGTATTTTTTTTTTCACTTTTATTCACCTACTATTCTACTATCGTAATGAAATCATGACCATAAAAAGCAACACATCAAGTCTGTTTAGTTATAGTATGACAGGGATACCAGATTAAGCGCAGCAGCGCCACCCTCAATTTTCACGACTTTCTTGACGGGCTATAAACTCACTCATATTTTTTTGTACCTACTGTTTCGGGACTCATCGTGATAAGCTGCTGCAACGCACCCGAAACGTCGGCAAACTGTTTCGGGAGTTATCTTATCGCGATAACTCCCGAAACAGTAAAAACTATGCTAACTTTGAAACTCTCGCGTTCCATGATATACTATAACACTAACGGGAATTAACGCGATCATGGTAATAGGTACATACAGCCCATGGAGAAGGAAATGATAGCGGAGTTGTTGCAAGGCAATCGAGTCGCGTGCCATCCAAACGTCAAAATGGACTCATTCGGTAGGAACGATAAACCTGAAGTCCTTCGACTTTTGACACCCCGCGCGTCTCTCTTCCCACCCGCATTCGGCGCGCGTTTTTATTAGGAGAAATATCAATGGGGCATCTCCGTTACTTAATCATATTCTGTCCTCCGTGATACAGCCTGTGACCACGGCCGGTGTAACCTGGTCGAAACGTCAAGCAAATCAAAGATATGTATGTAGGTACCTATACCATGATCGCGTTAATTCCCGTTAGTGTTATAGTAAAAACTATGAATACTATACCCACAATCAGCTTTGTTTTATCTGGATAATACGCCGTAACCGTGGACAAATCTAGATAGGTATCTAAATGGTTTCCCTTTAAGACTTCTAAATTAATTCAGTCAGAATAGAATTTGTTAGTTACAATATTTAGCTATTGCTTACTATATATACATAATATATCCATCCAAACTGGTTTTTACGACCGAAACCAAAACCGAAATCGAATTTAGCAACGGTTTCGATAGCAGCTACTCGAACCACATGGACATAAACGCTGGTGTCCCATAAAGTTCCGAATTGTCTCCGAACCGGTTTCTATTGCTGATGGATCCATTCATTGTTATGCGGACGATCGTAGGTACTTACCGAGGACACGCAAATATCCCTCAGTCCGAGAAGAAGGAGCGAGTCGCGAACAACTTTTGTCTGAAATCGAGACCACTCTCTTGGGAGTATACGATAGGGGTCGACTAAACCTAGTCCAATTCAACCCCACTAAAACCTTCTAGTATGTGTATTCACTGCTAACAAAATCCCATTTATTGTGACACCGCAGTTCCTGAGCCACCGCTTACCATTTCCTTGAGTACCTATCGGGATCTCTCTTTAATGAAATTTAACGCGCCACCCTAAACCGATCACGGTGCGGTAACTCCAGAATGCAGTTTCGGTTTCGTTCGTAGTTTCGGGAGGTTTGCCGCCGAAACCGAAATTAACCGAAAGTCATTTTTGTGCCTAAACTCGACCGAAACTGAAACCGAACTTTCAGTCGGAAACTACTTACTTATTGCAGAAAAGGTTGAAGACTGAAGTAGGTAGTAAAATACAAAATAAAGATATTACTAATTTAATACACTCAATTAACCATTTACATAATAGAGTAACTAATTCTAGGCATTAGTTAAATGTGAAGTTTAACTTCACCGTAAACTATTAATTTATAATGAAAACTAGACACCTACCTATTTGTTAAAATTCGATTATAATTTATAATAAGATAGAATGGATATGCTATGAACTGAGGTAGTAAGAAAAGTTTAAAGAAAAGACACAACCTGTTCATATAGATAATGCTCAGGATGAAGACAGAAATTAATTAGGTAAGTATTTAGTTACTTAAAATTTGATTTTATAAAAAGGAACTTAACATTTTAGGCCCTAGGCAATATCATGACGTAAATTAACAAATTTCTACATAAATGACATATTATTAATACTATCTTTTCCTATATTAAAGTTTGTTAGGTATCCGCTACAAACTGCGAATTAAATGCACGACAATCTCCCACCCCAAATCAAAGCCTATAAAGGCGTCCATCCGACAAATGAACATCTACATACTGTTAAGTATTAAGATGGGTCTCCTAAAGATTACGATGGTAAGAGAATCAGAGGTTACTGCGAATGGACACCACATTCAAGACGCCGCTTAAAGTATCAGTCGTCGATACACAGGGATATCTTGTTCTTGCACTCGAGGTGCAGAGCGCAATAATTCGGCAAGTGTGTAGAGGTCATCGCGAGGCCTGTAGCTATTCTGGTGCATCATTGTGTCCGAGCGTTTCCTCGCAACCATGAACCGCTTCATCTTATTGGCATATTGTCTCTTGCGACGAGCCTCCTCATATCTTTGGGCTAGCTCCAAAGGTCCTACGGAATACATGTCTGGATATCCTCTAGCTAGAGCCATATGCTTTTGTTCCGAGAAGTACGAATGACGGGGATACTCTTGTTCACGAGGAGCGGTCACGACAGGTTCTTTGTACCAAATGTCACCATTCTCATCAACTTCGGGTTGATCGTCTTCAGCGTTCACACGTCCATAATAACGATCCGCGGCCCATTGGTTAGCATTCCATTCTTGTTTTTTACGTTCTTGCGCCTCCCACAAGTTGAGCAGAGCCCGGACATCAGCAGCACTGAGACCAGAATCTCGCTTGCGACGTTCTGAGATGGGCCTAAATATAAATGAAATTATTCGGTAAGTATAATAATTGATATATTGCAATTAATGATGGAGTTTATGTTGACCTGAAATTCTTTTTATTTCCACCGGAATTTTTGGTGGCACTTTTGGCGGAGGCAGCTGCGCCACCAACCTTCGTGCCACTACCGCGCTTGCGGCGATGTGCATCATGTTCGTGGCTCATCAAATCCACAGGTGATAGGGCATCGTGGTCCTCGGGTCTAAAATAAATAAAATGCTGTAAGTGTAATGTTCCGATTCCAAATAATTATATTAACTGCATCTACTGAGCTAAAATTCTACTCACTTCAAATTCTTCTTGCCGGAGCCAGATTTGGTATTTGTAACTACTTTAGTAGCAGCACCAGCACCTCCGACTTTCCCGCTTCCTCTCTTACGCCTGCGGGACTCGTAACCGGATGACAAAGTGTCCATCGCTGGAGGTTCAC
Organism: Eilema sororculum; assembly: GCA_914829495.1. Taxonomy (NCBI): domain Eukaryota; kingdom Metazoa; phylum Arthropoda; class Insecta; order Lepidoptera; family Erebidae; genus Eilema; species Eilema sororculum. The sequence continues at coordinate 14,410,483 of OU618548.1, forward strand.
CGTACAGTTCTGGTCGCATAATGAAGTTATTAAGTTCTCCATTGGACTGAGGAGAGTCGTATCTTTGATCCACACCCGGTTCGTAACCTTCAGAGTTTCCTACAAAAAAACCGTTAAATCGTATTTTATCCAAGCCTTGACCAAGGCTCAAGGATCAAGTTCAATGGGAGTCAGATGATCGACAGATCCAGTTCGGAGAGGGCACAGATTGAAATTTCTCGAAAGTTCAATCCTATTATTTGTCAAAGAAATATGTCCAATAAACGAAAAGAATTTTTCATTACCTAATGATTGTAACTCGCAGGGTCAATACTTCTTTAAAATATTTTATTTAGTTAAGTAAATAGTTTTAGTTAATCCCAGGTTCCTACCTACTGTTTAAGCCTTCTATAAAATTAACGTTTTGCTATAAAAATAGTAAAAGTATGTAGGGGAGACCGGGTACAAAAGTAACGGCGGGTCGAAAGTAACAAACGCCCTGTAGGTATATCCAATCACCAAAACATCGCGTCGCTGCCGTCAGGTGATACTCAGGTAGACCCCCCTCCCCTGTAAACAGTTGCCGTGCGCGCCACGCGCTGTTTGGTTGTGTGAGAGGACGTTATGTGAATTTAGTAAAGAAAAGGGAAAAAAAAGAAGACAGATGAAGGGAAGGAAAATAAGTCAGACGACGAGGATTGTTTCTGTCTTGTTTGTTTGGAAAGTATGTAAGTGTAGTGCATTTGTAATACAAATGTTAGCTTTTTACTATTAAACTGTTCCTAAGAAATATTTTTTGATTTAATATGTTTTTTATTCAATAAATTTGAAACCCATTTTGTCCTGTTACTTTCGACCCACTCCGTGTTACTTCCGACCTGCCAACGTGGTCGAAAGTAACATGAGACGATTTTTTTTCAAGTCTCTAAATTTCATTAAAAACATCCAATATTAAGTTAAATTAAGATGATAATGTAAAGAACATGAACCAAATTAACATATATTTATATCCGTTATGTCATACTATTAACACCTAGCTAGTAACAATAGTTAATGTACAAAATGTTACTTTTGTACCCGGTCTCCCCTAAGCATAATTATACTACAATTCGGTAGATGGGAAGCGTGGGAACATACCTAAAAACATCAGTGCCCGTAGTGCGAAAAATATTCGAATTCGTAACGCAAGCATATCAAGAGAACGGGGCATTGTAATTTGAAGGGTACAGGGGCAAAACAAGGAATGTCACTAAAATTCAAAAAGTTAATTTTTGATGGCATTACTATCATTTTCCCGCGTATTTTTATTTGGCATTACCTACTCAAAAACTGTAAAAACACGTATAGTCAGATGTATTACTTCATTTTCAAAACTGTATACAGGTACAAAACAGGGAAGGTCCATAGTGTCTGAACGTAAGAAGGGATGTCCAAGCTGTCAAAAAACTTTATCAACTCTATCAACAACGAAAAGTTACATTTTTAATCATTAAAAAACTATTTTCAATTCAATATTTTATAATTCTAAAAATCAGACTTTTTAAGATAAACTTAAGTTCCTAATATCACACAAGACTGTTGTTAACTTTGAATAATTTAAATGTTAATTACATAACTTTTTGGTTTTGTGACATTCCTTGTTTTGCCCCTGTACCCTTCATTTGCCTCCTGCCTAATGGGAGCTTGTGTGTGTGTGAAGCTTGCCAATCGCAAGGCTCCATTCTCTCGAAACGTTTACGCTAAGTACGAATTCGAATATTTTTCATTCAACGGACACTGATTGGCAGATATAAAATAGATTTAGTTAATCAACAGAAAAGTTATTAATGGTATCTGGTGATTAAATACCTGTCTCCAAATTACCTTCCTCGCTGAGGGCTAAGGGGTAAGGTTCTAAGTCATTTTTATCGCTCTTGTTCAGGAACAGGGATTGGGTGTCATCCTTGGTTTGATCCCAGTTCTCTGGCAATTCGCCGATTGCACCACCACCATCTGTAGATCAACATGATGCTTTAAAAATTTACATGTGATAAAATTTAAATAAAGGCACAGAATAGTAATTACTCGTAGTAATATAGGCTTAGAGTTTGTAAGTACCTACCTACCCATTCAGTTTAGTAGGTAAATATTGTAGGTTCCAAAAGTTTGACAGTGTGTGACTTATAAGAAATAACAGGATTAGATAGAAAGGTCTATCCACGCAGTTCCATCATCACATATAGTATAGATAGTGTAGAAAGAAAGAAAGAAAGAAAATATTTTTATTCAGCACACTACATGAAGTGACAACACAGGGCTGTGTAGGTAACACGTCTGTGATTCCACCACGATTCAAATCACGACAATAGTCGTCTATACCACAGAAATATAAAAGGAAGCTTCATACAAATAATAGAGGAGGCTATGTATGTAAAGTACAACGTACAACAAACATCTTCAACTCGAGGCTCGAGGCATTGTGTCCGATACAAAAGGCGAGGCGGTGCGCGCCACACGGACCCGCCCGCCACGGCCGCCACTCACCATTGACGTCGAGCGCCGTCGTTGTCGCTTGTCGCTACGGTCTGCAGATTCGTATTACCTACCTAGATAGTAACTGATAGACCGGTACCTACCTAACTGCCTACAGATCCGCAGTAGATTTCCATTTAACATAATAATATGTAAATACAGCTTAATATAGATAGGTAAGTACCCAATTACAATTGAATATAGTAGGTAAGAACCAAATATTTAAATAATACCTAAGTAGGTACCTATCTAACTACTTATGATCAGGCCACTTGAGCTGCTTATAATACGTAAAACTAAATAACATCAATAATAATAGGTACCTTGAAACAATCTGTCAGTTATTGGTGAATTTGAGATTATTTATCTACCTAAGTACGAGTAGCACCCCATGCTAACTTCAAAATACTTACATCAAGAAACGTGCACCTACTGCGCGTTGCGCGTATAGAGCAAATTTTAGCTCCCTGATTCCTATGGGTGAATTTCCCGGGACCAAGAATTGCGTGGCATCGATGAAATCGGTACTAAAAATCATAGTTATAATGCTCTAACATTTTTTGCTAGTTAGGTGAAATAGTAATCTATGTGGGGCACTAAATATTCTATTAAATAGGATTATAGGTACTCCAAAAAAAAACAAAATACACCGAAATCTTTCATTGCCGTGTTTGTCCACACGTCACCTACTGTGTCGTGATACCTCATTTATAAAAATCTATTGGTTATTTTTATTAATACCTATTTTTAGTTGATACGTGAATAGTTAAAGTATTGTTAGGAAATACATTTATTCAAATATTTAAACAATACAACGAATGGTCAAAAAAAATACATTTGTCCCAGAACTGCCTGTCATCGCCGTGTTCTAAACATATTTTAGAATATTGTCTTATCTAACGACTTGCGTCCTCCCTTATATGCGCTAAACGTTGCATATTGGTGCCGCCTAAGTGCTCGACGCGGAAGAACGTTAAAACGTACCTGCGTTTTGGCACCATAGATGTAAGTAAGTATACCATTTTTATGTTACTGGACATTTTTTCTTTCATCGCCGTGGATAGGTATAACTTTCTATTTTAATAAGTTATCCTCTTGATTAAACATTCAATAAAACGCCATTTCTCTTGTTTATTTTTGTGAAGTGATTAATACTTCGAATAATTATTAGATTTTTTGTTATTTTATATTTTTGTCTTGTTTTTCATTGCCGTGCTTTCATTGCCGTAGTTTCTGTGGTCACAATTTGCTATGGCAATGAAAAAAAAAACACGGCAATGAAAAAAAAATCATTGCCATGCATTGTAAAACGATTTAGTTTCATTGCTGTGGCCTGATGTTTCATTTCCGTGACTTATGTTATCATCGCCATAGTATGATTAGGTATTACATTATTATAGGTAGCACCAAATACTGACATTAAAGGATTCGAAAACTTTCTACAATAAGATGAAAGATTTGATGAGTTTTTTACTGTACAATCAATTATAAATAGTTTGATTTTAATAATGGATTGTTTATTTTGCCAAGACTATGAAGAAGAACCTTAACCACTGTGGGCTGTGATTATTTTGTCTATAGATTTTATAAAAATGTTATTGTTTCGCTTCACATTAAATATTGATACGTAAATTAAAAACTTATACTTACTATGTATGGTGTACTATGTATGTTGTTTGCATTTACTTTTGCATAATTAACAAAAGTATACCATATTATTTGTTTTATTCATATTATATGTATTGTAAATTTATTTTTTGTTTGAAAGAATTTAAATAAATGATTGGACAATTCTTTGATTCTATTATATTTGTTTAATTGTACCCTACCTACTCCTTTTGCAGATTTTTAACCTATGAAATTTGTAATTATTGTATGTAAGTAGGTATAAGTATTATGTTTTATATGGATTTTCATTTCTGTGGTTGATTCTTTCATTCCCTTGGTATAATTCTTTCATTGCCGTGGACGCTTGTTTCATTGCCGTACACACATGTTTCATCGCCGTGGCATGTAATTTTTAATCTTGTATATCTCGTTAGTTTTTTTAGTTATCTGCTAGATAGATTAAGCGAGAATACATACAGTATCAAGATCTTTAATTAACGCGATGTTGTTTTATTATAACACTTAAGATAAAAAAATCCACGGAAATGAAGATTTTAATGGACTTGTTGAAATTCACCCCTATATGTATAGATCGAGATCTAATGGAATAATATATTTCTTAGAGTATAAAATTTTATGAAGTTGGTAAGTACAACATGTACTTACCAACTTCAAAAAATTAAATTGAAAAAAAAAAAAGAAATGAAATTAAGTAGATGTAAGACTTAATGGCAACATTATAGGTACTTACTACTTAATCGTGATTCGTGAAAGTCTAAAGTACTTATTTGTTTGGTAAGTACTTCTTTGATGAAGGTACTTTTCCAGTCTGGCTGGTGGGGCGGCTTTTCCCGACAAAATTATCGGGAAATTTCATTACTAACAACTTCCTTTAAACTATTTTGTTAACTGCTATCTATTATAGAACTTTCCGTAAACCTTAACCGTAACCTTACATACATGATCCTAACGTCCTAAGCAGTTAGCGGAATACTTGTAGACCAAAAAACAAACAAATTAAAAATTAATTTATGATGTTCAAATGGAAAGTAATAACCCTACATTAGTAGCGTCATAGGCGCCAGCAGAATATTTTTTAGGAAGATGTACCTATCTACCTACTCACCTATTCACTTTATTGTAAGTACCTACTCTAATTTAAAATAACGCAATAACCATTTTACCTATATTCTTTATTATTTTATAAAACCACTACGTAATTGTGTTTTTTTTTCCTGGCAAGTATGATCCCTTGCAACCACTTCCGGCACCCATACCTGTAGCTTTTGGAGTAGGTAGTAATAGGATCCATCCCATTCATATTGGGTAAGTTCACTAACTATTGAATTATATAACATTTTATAGGCATTCATTAAAGCGTTGTAAGTAGGTACATAACAGCGTCTTATCCTATATACAGTCCTACTTACTTACCTAATAAAAATGTTGCCAGTCAAAATTTCATTTTGGAGAACAGTGAAAAAAAAATTCTACGCCATTTCATAAACATTTTGAATTCTTCATTTAAAAAATAAAGCATTAAAGTTATAACTATGTAGGAAGGTAGGTGTTTACCCGGGTTTGTCCAATCAATAAAATAACTTTGATAATTCTAGCGACAAAGCCCTTTCAATAAAGAGAAAAGAAAAAAAAAAAAACTTTGATAATGGGCATTATCATTTGTTAGCAGTAGGTACCTATCTATATAAAAGAAACTATTGTTATCGAAAAGGCCGTAGTTCATTGATAAGGATAGAACTGCGTCGAAAAAATTTCTTGGCGCACAGTAAGAAGTCACACCTGTTGACCTGTTGCTATATATAGAGTGCCCCGGTCCTGCCGGCTGATCGATACTCGAACCAAAACAGTCCAAACGATCCAGGATCTCTTTTATTAGAACACAAAAACACCAATAAAAATATTTGCCCATTATAAAGGCATCTATTCGAACATTTATCTACGCAGATAACAGTAATTATAATAAGAACATACCTTTATTGTTCGAAGGTGTCGGCACTGCTTCAGTAACAAAAAGAACCGCAAAGAAAGCGGTTAAAGTAATTAATAACATAGTTATTGAGAATCAGAACGTTGGGTTTATTAATTTGGGATTAATATGAAAATGACCAAGAGAAACACTAGTGGCGACTGTTGTGGCCGCACGCAGGGAGCGAGTGTCGTTTAGCTGAGCTCAAGCTGGAGAGAAAACCATTGCTCCTGTCGATAAATTCGCGACATGCGCAGTGTGGAATACAGGGACGCACTGTCGAATAATATGTGAGAGAATTCTTCATTTAATTTACTGGTGAGATTCTTTTAACGGAAAAAAGTTTTCTGTTGAATCGCCATCGGTGTAGGTACCTACCTACCAACATTAGGCAAGTAGGTGACTGTCATTGGACGTTAAAGACGTTAGACGTCATTTTCATATTCATCCAAAATTTGATCATCCCAACATTCGAGACATTAAAAATTAAAAAATTAAACAAAAATAACAGTGCTGAGCAGAAGGTCCTCGAAGCTAAACGTTCTTGATGTTATATTAACCGCTATATAAAATGCTCTAAGAGCAAAACGTCCACAATTGAAATAGTTTGCTAGTTTTCGAAGCAAAATGTTATTGTGGCCTAATGTTCGCAAAGTAAAACGTACTGAGAGCAAAACGTCCTCAATTTGTGTGTTCGCAAAGCAAAACGTACTGAAAGCAAAACGTCCTCAATTTTGTGTCGTTGGACGTTGAATTGAAACATGGGCTCACACCGACTTGTTTCAACGGTAGGATAATTTAAAAATCAGGGTCAAAATATTTTATTTATTGTAATTATTTATTTATGCTTAAATTATGTACCTGTTTAATTAAAATTTATACTTGAGCTAATAGAGTTAATATGTAACATTTTAAATCTTTTATAATAATGTAATTCTTCTTAAAAATTCGTAAGGCGTGATACTCTCTTCTTCTAATTTCTTCTTTTCTTCTGTGTACCGGATGTTGAAACTGATATCCACCTTTCACCTCTTGCTACCAGGAAACATAATGTTTTTGAATCTTATCTCCTGCCACTTTGATCGATAAACAGTACTAATGGTGGTTTCCTATTTACTTTTGAATTGAAACGTCTTTTTTAACCTTCTAGAGGATTATTCGTTCGAAAAATATAATTGTAACAGCTTTATTCATACTTGATTTTGATTTTAACCATTGATTCTCAAAGTAATCAAGAAACGTCTGCATGATCTCAGTATTCCCAGCATGCTGCTTAATGTATGTATGGCAAAAGAGTACATTTGCATGAAAGAGCTCATTATGCGTTAACCTGTATATGATTTTATGTTATTTTCCTTTGAAGACCGTTTGCACTAAGGACTACATGAATTGAAGACGACTTGCTCCTTGGCCGTTTTCACGTTGAGGTCAAATTGTTCGATAGACGTTTTGACTAGTGGACTAACTCATTCAAAAGACATTCAGCTTCGAGGACGTTCTGCTCAGCACTGAAAAATAAGTACCTATATAACAGACTAGGTTCCTACTAACAAATTACCTATGTCTTGCTTTCTTAGAAAAAAATTAGGTATTCGGTCGGGCCATTATGCTGAAAAGAATTGCTAATTGCCGCAGTTGCATAAACGCCCTTAATTTGTCCTTTCCATGTTGAAAAACAATTGATTTGATTTTTAGGCATCTATCTACCTGTGTTCCAAATTCAAATCCGTCCCTGTAATCCCGCCGTCTGAGCCTGCTAAGCTAAACAAGCCCTTCATAAATAAATACTTATCACTGCTTTTAAAATGAGACGCGTCGTCAGTGGCAGTGGCGTCGCGTCGGCTCCGATTAATTACAATACATTAAACATGTTCAACTTCTTTACCCTGCACTCACGAGGGGAAAATTAAGGTTGTTTCCAAGTCCGTGCCTTTAGTACAGTAGACATGATAGCACTTCTCTTGATTATAGTCCTATAGTAGATAGGTAGGTAGGTAGATTCTGTGCGTATGTAGACGTACTCGTACCTACGATCTCTCAGCGAGTTAGGTTGTCCAATTTTTGGTTCTGAAATAAGTAGGTACCTACTTCCACAGAACACTATAGACACCGGAATCGGAGATGGCCAGGGGTGCGAAGAAAATGCCTTAATGGACACGTGCCGTTTTGGTCGGTTCGAGTCCGACATAAAGTTACACCACGCCGACGGGCAGGGACTTTCAGCCGAGAAAAGTGGTAAAACAAAATGCAATTTTATCATTTTCGATATCCAGATAAAACGCAGTAGATAGTAGGTACCTAAGTTTGCATATTCATCCTGTGACTACACACGCTACTAATACGAGCCCACAATGGGCCACTATAACGAGAGTCATCTTCTCGTTCAGACACTTTACTACACAAAGGCCCAGCCAATGGAGCGATCGCAATTATGATTACTAGCACGTCCTGTAAATAGATGCTAGGTAGGTACGGATTATTTACATTCCATTTTAAACTTTGACATGTTTTATGGTTTCCTTTAGATCTTCTATCTATCTTATCTCTATAGGTACCTATGCACACATTAACATAGGTAGGTACACGTACAGGGATGTAGGTAATTCACAGGATGAATGGTAAATTGGGTAACATTTTCCTTAAAAATATTCCATAATAATATAATAGTTCTATAATATCCCATTGAATATTATAGAACTTCCTCCTTTTTCTAAATCGGTTAAAAGTCGATTGATTTATGGGTCGAGTTGTAATTCGAACTTTGAGGGTTTTCTAAATATATCTCATTTAAAAAAATTCTTGATCAAAAATTACCAAATTTAATCTTTATTTTAGGGACACACAAAAATATGATAAGAATCTAATCAACATATTATATCTACTATATAAAAATAAGTCGGGTTTTCCTTCCTGACGATATAACTCCAGAACGCCTTTACCGATTTGGCTAATTTTGGTCTTGAATTATTCGTGGAAGTCCAGGGAAGATTTTTACGGCGAGAAAAATTCGAATAATTGCCGGGAACCGGCATCCACGCGGGCGGAGCCGCGGGCAAAAGCTTGTTACCTATATAAATTAAGTGTAGGTACCTACCTATTATAATACCTAAGTGACCTACTGACTTTTAACATTTTCGCATTGTATATTTAGGTAGGTATCTAGTGTTTGGTATGAATTTTATTGCTATAACATGTAAATGAATAAAATCAGTTTTTGATTGACTGTAAGCTTCATCTTTAACACTAACTATGGCAGATAGAAACGTGATTTGTATCAGGAAATTTGAATGCACAAATAATAATGATGTAAGCTAATAAATCACGTTCTCTGCCATAACGCAAAATATGCAAGACCACAAGCAGCGCTCCCACTCCACCAATGGTGGATAAATCAGTATAATTAAACGTGTTATTTACTTTGTAAGACATTGCTTCATTAAATCATTGAGTCATCATAAATATACTACAACCAGACTGTGGTAGCTCTCTTCACATCTGTAATACTAACAAATCACAAAAAATAGTTACAGTAACCTATTGCTAATTATCAAAATTCTAATTTATGTAGCAATTCGAAACTTTATAAATATTAACATTACTGTTGAAGTTCGAAACTGTCAACATTTAGAATGAGACTTGAAGCTGTAAGTTTGGAATAGGAAACTGGATCAACTCATCTTCTTGAACCTGGACTACATAGTCAGCATAAGATGTTGATGAACAAGTATTTAAAATGATCTTAATTTCGCTTTTCAGTCCCTTCCTAAACTGATTTTGTTATGTACACACCTTTTCGGCCAATAATTTTTTTTTTTTTTTTTTTTTTTTATACCACTTAGGTGGCAGACAGAATACCGTTTAAATAAAAAAAAAGTTAGATTTGCTCATAACAGGAGAGTTTTAAAATCATTTTGATATTGCAGCGTATGGTACATGTTCAAGATGGTGACCCTCTTTCCGAGACTTTGCCTTTAGCTTAGCATCAGGCGAGGTGAAGTCAAATAAACCCACCGTTCCCAACCGACCACCTGAGTTGTCCACCTGGTTGGTCAGTTAGGAATAAATGTTCCTAACCATCCACCTTGTGCATCTGGTGGGTCAGTTAGTAACAAAATATACTAACCGACCACCTGTGACTGTATAAAATGCTGTGGCTCGTATGTATAGATTTAAGCCGCGGTTACGCTTACGTTGAATAGATTTTTCCGTAAATTATAAATTTTCCTGCAGGAACATATTCTCCTACAGAAAAAAGTATCCTATTTACCTTTTTTATTATTAAGTCGTGGTAGGTAGCATCAGATGATTTATTACTCGTATAGATTATAGCACATTTTATCTTATTAAAAAGAGTTCACAACTATGATTTAATGACTAATTATGTAATAGTAGATCATTAAATGACCTAATGATTCAATAAGTGCATACTACGACAATTTGTTTTTTTGCATTTTATACAGTCATAGGTGGTCGCTTAGTATATTTTGTTACTAACTGACCCACCGGCTGCACAAGGTGGATGGTTAGGAACATTTATTCCTAACTGACCAACCAGGTGGACACCTCAGGTGGTCGGTTGGGAACGGGAGAAATAAACATGTCTTCTAAAAAAGAAAAGATATTTCTGACGCTGACTGTATAAAGATACGTATTAAGGTTAGGGCACCGTCGCGCGTCGTCGGGGCCATCTACCGAAAACTCTTAGAACTAACGGAAGCAAAGAATGATGTTACAGTCGTTTTTAGTGTACACCACAAAAAAATAAAAGGAATTGTTTTTTTTGCGATCAAAATTAAAGTTCTAAGGGGAATATTCTGATCAACCTGGACTGGTCCTAGATAGTTCGGAAATTCGTGCACTGAAATTCATAATAGCCAATTGCCTCAAATTTCTATGATTTACATTAATTTGTTACCATTTGCATATTGCTGATATGATGGACTCGAGTGTGGTGATGGACACACCTGAGCCCATCATCATATATCAGCTTTTCTAGTAATCCCTTCAATTTGGGGCCTATTTGATTAGTTTTAATGAGTCCCATACATCACATAAACAAGCATATATTCTTAATTTATAATAAAATATTTAATACATAAAGTAAAATTCATACATTTTAGGGAATATTTTTATTTTACTTAAAACGTCATAACTATCACACGAGACACAAATTATCACAAAACAAGATATGTATAAATTTGTGATAGTTCTTTAATTTAGTATTTTTATTAATTTTTATTTTAATTTTATTGTTATTTATACTTTGTGATGACATCAGTGTGACTCAGTTCAGTAGGTAGGACATAGTATCATTGTTACTATGAAAAAAAATAACAAATTATTGTAATATGCTTCAAAACTATTTTTTTTACTTTAGTGTCTGTAGAATACATACTGAGTAACATAATGAAATTCAGCATTTAAGTAATAAATTCTGTAACATTTCAGTTCAAACTGGATACTATAGTATTAGATTACAATATGAATACCAAAACAATATTATACAAGCTTATTAAATGCCAGAGCGGCATGGATAAGAAACATAGTGAACTTTTGATTATAGTGCAAGAATAAAGCCGGTACCCTAACATAGATCACTTAAAAACTAAGAAACAAAAAATGTTCACAAAGTAAGGGCACATGCTGAAAGGAAGTTGAGGTTTAGTAGGAGTTAAATGTATGCCAATAAGAAAGAAAGTTAATAGTTTAAATTTCAACTAAACAGGTTTGATAATTCATGATAGATGCTGGCACAAAAACAAATGTAGCTTGTAATAGGGCCAGCATACCTCTAACACAGCCTATATGGGAACCGTAGAGGCTGTAATAAGCTACATTTGTGTATGTAGTTTAACATTAGTAAGAACTGTAATATAATTCCTAAAACTGCACATGTATCGAGGACATCAGTATGTCTGAATAACCTTTAATTTTTAACTGTAATAATATGCATGGTTTTACAGTTTAAAATCACACCAAATATAGCAGTGGTATAATATTGGTACAAATTGGAATTGAACCAGTGCAGTGCACGTTCAATGCATTGTCCTAATAACTTATAGTTTCTTATTATAATAAACATAGTTACTAGGTTTAATTATTGCTCAATATACAAAATAAACATACATAAATCTTATAATTTAATTCTGAAATATAAATAATAAGGCAGTCAGTCAGTAATTTATGAAAGTCATTGTAGATAACATGCATTATTTTCCCATATATAATGGCCTCATAGAATATTATCAACTTACTTAAGACTAACCTACTAACTATGTGCAATGGGTTCACTTAAGCCTATCTTCTTAAATGTCCAAAATAACATGCACTTTGTTACTATTATATTCAATTTTGTACTGTTCTATAACCTTTTCTTCTTGTTAGAATTTTTTCTACTTTTCTTTTTACTATCACTATCAGAGCTGGAACTAGATGAGGTACTAGAGTCTGAGCTTGATGATGAACTAGAAGACGAGCTGCTACCACTACTACTGCTACTTGATGTTGAAGAAGTCTTCCTTCTTCTACGTCGTGACTTTTTCTTACAATCACTATCACTAGACGAACTTGATTCACTTGATGAACTAGAATCTGAGGAGCTGTCTGAAGATGTGGATTCTTTACGTCTCTTTTTAGAAAGTTTCTTACCTTTATCTACTCGTTTCTCTTCATTTTTAGACTTCTTTCGTTTAATTTTTTCAGAGGGGGGTGTTCTAGGCTCAGCTTTTCCTGAACCTTTTTTAGATTTTTTTGTTTTGTGTGATTCTAAGTCTTCATTTTTATGTTTTCTTTTCCTAGCTTCTGATTCTTCTCTATCAGACTGTTTATTATTTCTATTGGAAGTCTCTTTGTAATCTCTAACCTTATCTTCTTTTCTGTTTCTAGATTGACTATCTGTCTTTTCTTTTCTTTCTTCTTTTTTGTCCCTATAACTTTTATTGACTTCTTCATTATCATTATACCTATTTTTTTTATAGTCATCTCTGTGATCATTCACTCTTTCTTCTTTTCTGTCCCTTGATTTATCTTCTCTTTCAACATCAGCATTCCTGTTGTTTCTGTCATTTCTCTCAGCTTTATTATTTATATGTACTTCATCTATTCTATCCTTCGAACTGCTTTCTTGTTCTTTCAATCTCTTACTACCATTCCTGTCATCTCTGGCTTTTGGTTTTTCTTCTTGCCTATTTTGTGACTTAATTTCAGTTTGTTTTTCAGAACTTCGCTCTTGCCTAACTCTGTGATTTTTCGATCTATCATCATCTTTATGATATGACCTATTTTCGATCTCTCTATTTGAATTACGCTCATTTCTCTCTCCCTCTCTAAGTCTATTATCCCTAGCTGTTTCTTCTTTGCGGTCTTTTGATCTATTTTTCAACTCCTCTAGTTCTTTTCTCTCTGTATTTCTAGAACTTTTCCCTTTATCATTTCTTTCACTTCTTTGATCTCTTAGCACTTCTTCTCTTGATGGTGAAGACCGTGATCGGTGGTTGCTGGAATTCTTTTTATTGCTGTCATTCTCATGTTTGTTTGATATATTCTTGTATTCTTTAACACTGTCATGATTTTTTCTTTCATCATGCTTTCGTGAATGACTGTTATCATCATTTCTTGAACGGCTATGGTCATTATTCCTGTAATGTCTTTTTTCTGTTGGACTTCTACTTCTTTTTCGTGTTGATCTGTCATTAAGTTTTCTATCATGTCTGTGATCATTACTTTTCGAGTCCTTGTCTCGTTCTTCATACTCATGTGTTTTCTTAGTATTGTAAGAATTTCTGTCATTGGAACGATTTTTATATTCTCTTTCCCTGCTTCTAGATCTTTTTAATACATCTTTTTGCACATTGGGACTATTATGGTCATCATCATTAAAATATTTTACACCTCTTCCTTTTCCAAGCCATTTCATCTTTGATACAGACTGAGAGAAATCTACATGAATCCTTCTATCATCTATCAGTACATTACCCATTTTAAAATAAGCATCTTCACACGATTTTTTATCTGCAAACTCTATGAATGCATACTGTAGAGAGTCCCCTGACTTCTTGTCTCTTATGACCTCACAGCTAACAATTTTACCAAAGCGACTGAATATTATTTCTAAGTCATCATCAGTAGTGACTGGATTAAGTTTGCAAACAAAAAGTACATTTTCAGGGGGAGCAATATCAGCATCAGGTAAATCACCCACAATTTCTAATATAGTAGCCCGGGCCTTCGCCTCCTTCTCTTCTATCATTTCTTGAATTTCAGCTGCGGATTTACCAAGAGTTTCATCTATTTCTTCATCAGGTGCAATCCTACCACCTTTCAGACGTTCGGCACTAGGTGAGGGAGATCTAGAGGGTGCCCTTAGCCCAGGGGGATCATTAAATGGATCTTCAAGCACTACTGTGTGTGTTATCCTCACATCACGATAAGGCCGATGTGTTTCATCGCAAATTACATCGTTAAGTTTTCGTAAAACTTCATGGCCTTCGGTCACCTCGCCGATAACGCAATGTATGTCATCTAACGAATCTAAATCGGAAGCTAGCGTGAAGAAGAACTGTGAGCCAATCATCATGTCTCCTGTGCCCACCATGGATAGTAAACCCACATCATGATGACGAATTTTGGGTCGTTTCTCGCCGGAGAAGAATCGTTTATTGGGACCCTCTAATAACCCAAACACAGATTGCCCACCCGAGCCCTCACCTGTTGGGTCTCCTGTCTGGGCTATAAAGCCACTTCGGATAGAATGAAATAAGTTGTAGTTGTAGTATTTCATTTTGCACAGTTTCAGAAAGTTTAGGCACGTTACTGGTCGTTGATCTAGATATAAATCTACTGTGATGTCACCAAGAGTCGTCTCAATTACAACAGCCATTATTGCAGTGTGCAATTCACTATATTCTGTAAGTTACTATTCACATTCCATTGAAAGCAGTTCAAAACTCGAATAAATTGGGCGAATACAACAAATTTGACACATCACACAAATTGAATAGATGACAGAAACAGAAATAAATACATAACCTCAAAAATATTTAGTTGCCATGTTGCCATAGCCATTGGCCATAGCCCAGATTTGAAAAATTTATAAATAATTTGTTTAAATTTAATGTATTATTTATTAGTTATGTAATAAATAACTTAATAAATTAAATATTTATTTTTTATATTCAATTGCCAAAGACTTTATTGCAAGAATTTTTTTTTCTCAACAAACCACGTTGTAACGCCATCTATACAACTTTATTCGTACTTGGTAGGCTTAAGAGTGTTCGAGAAGGAATACGAGAATATTTGCCTAGATGGCAATCTAACGAAACTGGATATAATTTTGATGATTGTTTCTTTTTGTTACAAACATTAAATTACATTATTTTAAAATTGTTACATATTTTAAATTTGACTAAATAAAATTATCAGTTTTTAAATGTTGTGGTGTAGGGTGGAGGACATGTGGCGGATGAAGTTTATGTTATTTCCGGTTATTATTCTCTTTAGAAATATTCACTGAGTAGGTATAGGCAGAGATTACCTAATAGTTTACTTTTTTTTTTGTAAAAAAACAGCATAAGTAAGGTTCCTTGGTAGATGAAATAAAACAATGAAATGATTTGAAACTAAACCCACCAGCCAAACCTTTGCGAATAAACCCATAATAGGTTTACGTATTAGG
This sequence comes from Eilema sororculum, assembly GCA_914829495.1. NCBI lineage: Eukaryota > Metazoa > Arthropoda > Insecta > Lepidoptera > Erebidae > Eilema > Eilema sororculum. The sequence goes on from OU618548.1 coordinate 14,426,244, forward strand.
TAGGTACCTATTAATACACTGCGCTAACGAGTCGCACGTCACACGACTGTTCTCTCAATGCAGCGGACGGCCTAATATTAACTTTACAAACTTACTTTGGGATTTTCGATCTAATTCCTACTAAATAAGAAAGCACATGGCAAAATCACTATAGAATGAGATCTCAGTCACCCCAGACTGAGGTCCGTATTCTAGAATTAAACTTAACCTGAATCTCGATTTATCTAAGGACAGATTGTGTAGGGAATATGTCAAATCTATCAATCTGTCTATACAGTCTGTCCTCAGATTAATCGCGATTCAGTCATTCGAGATTTCATTCTAGAATATGGGCTTTAGATTTTAGGAAATATGATTTTTTTAGGATCTGTTATAGGAACCTTTCTATAGTACCTATAACCAAGGATTTTATATTTTTTATTTAAATAGGGACAACAAACACTTGCAATAAGTACAATAAATGTTACAATAATTTGAAGCAAACATGACTAAAATAGATAATGTTGTAACCCACTACGTTATCCACGTAATAGGGTATACTAGTTATTCCTAAGCTGAAAGCGAGCCGAGTGGGATCTTGGACTATTAGGGTTTCACTGCTTATCACGTTCGAGTTCAATACAAAACGATTCAGAAAATTAGATAGATACCTACCTAATGTTTATGCAAAAATTACGTTTATGTCTGATCATTAGGTATATCGAGGTGTCACCAGGTGCCACCACTTTCCGACTCACGTTTCTGGAAAATCTAATAAAGGAGTTTCACTTGCCATTTTCCCCTCACCCCTAATAAAGTGAGTATTGAAAATTTACCAACCATTCTTCGAAGAATATAAGGTTAGCCAACAAGACTGACGATTGCACCTAACATGAAAAATGTGGTGACATAAAAAGGACTTTGTTGCTACAGCATAAGGTCTAAAGTAGCAGTCCATGGTGTTATTACGATGGCTTAAAACTGTTTTCACTAGTAGCCAACAAAATGTGTATGAGAATAATAAAATGAAGTCTACGAAATAGAAAATATGATATAAACAGAGCAGCATTTTGATCTCTTTCATCGGATGTTCATTTTAAGGTTGCAGTATCAGGTAGATAGACATTATTTCTATAATCTTGACCAAGTATGCGCTCAATATTTTGTATCTACTTATGTACGCATAGTCAGTATTGTTACAGATAATAAGTAGATATAATATAATTCTTAATATAAATAATTCTTATGCATTGTGGATAATTTTAATTCTTCGGGGTTGGTTTGGGGGGGGGGGGGGGGGGGTCAAACGACAGTGTATTTATTTATTTATTTTTTTACACACACATCATACACTATCATTACAGATTACTCCAAATCAATAGAGTTGCAAACAAGTTGCTCTAACAAAGTCCGCCTAAGCAAAAGCTTAAAGGAGGAGAAGGTTTTCATGTGAACGCCTTTTATGCAATTGGAAACTAGCTGAGATGATAATGACCCAATATTGTATTCAGTCGTAGACAGCTTCTGTGACGTAGCGGTAGTGAATATGGCCGCTACGCAGAAGGCGCTAATTCGATCTCCGCTTAGTGCAAACATTTGTATGCATGAATATGGGCATTTGCATTGGTCTGGTTGTGCCTGAGAGAGTACGTTAAGCCGTACATCTATGGCAGTCGATACGAGTAGTTGGATCCATAAAAAAAGTCCAACAACTGGTCTAACTACAATGCTTCGATATCACCTTTGGGATGTGGAAGTCAGATGGCTGTTGCTTCACAGAAAATATCGAAGTTCAGCCGAATTCGCTTTTAATTGTTATAGCAGCAACCAGTAAAAAAAAAGAATCATTATGCACAAAAAGTTTTATCAAATGCTTTGTCTGCAGCTCAAACAAATACCAACACTACAAATATAAAAAGGGGCACCGTCCGTTGGCACCTTGTTTTCATTTTCTATACATTTTTTACGAACGCATCTGAAACATGGTTCAAAATTGGAATACAAGTAGTGCGCACGGGCGCACGTGCGAATAGAATAGAAATGTCAACATTTGCACTAGTGATTGCGAATGTTGTTTGTTGTCGAGTTGGCGGAACCTCCTGTTTGTGTTGGGACACCTTATAGGTAGCTAACGTACATGTCAACACAACGACACAAAAGGTAACCTTTTATAGATTTAGATTGGAAAAAGATAGTTCGTAAGAATTTCGGCAGATGGCACCAGCGTAGGGGAGACGTACTTAGGAGAATTTGAATATCCAGAACGTAACTCTCGCGTTCCATAATCCATACTAATATTATAAATGCGAAAGTAACTCTGTCTGTCTGTATATTACGTTTTCACGCCCAAACCACTGAATCGATTTTGATGAAATTTGGTGTAGGGGTAGATTAGACCACGAGAAAGGACATAGGCTATGTTTGGTCGCGATAACCGACATCCACGCGAGCGGAGCCGCGGGCAAAAGCTAGTATACAATAATTATAACGGGAATTAACGCCATCATGGTATAGGTAGCATAGGCAAATCAAAGGTATGTACCTATACCACGTTAATTCCCGTTATAATTATTGTATACCCAGAACTTGTCCAGGTAGCTCAGTTGGTCAGGACAGCGTATTGCATATACGAGGGTCAAGCTGAAAGATCTTAGAACTGGCCACTTATAAACAATATAATAAAAAAATAATTCTAAAATTTGAAAATAGAACTCTTTGCCAATATTACTGAGTATATATTTCATTTATTTATCATTTGTTTTACGATTTGGCGGCAAATTGAAAATTGTCTGTGTCACGTTAACATGAATTTAACACGAGAAAATTTTCGTGCAATGATTTTTTATGACTTTCGATGTCATTTAAGTCAACAAGAAAGTTATGATAGACTACGATTGGCCTTTCACGATGAAGCCCCATCTCGTGCGACTGTTTACAACTGGTTTAATGAGTTTAAACGTGGTCGCACTAATCTCACTGATGATTTACGTGAGGGACGGCCTTCTTCGGCGACGACTGAAAATAACATCTGTGTTATGCGGCGTATGATAGAGACTGACAAAAGAGTGACCTATCAGCAGATTCGGACAAGCTTAGGCATCGGTATGAGTCAAGTGCACAAAATCCTCAACTAACTAACTAGGTCATTTCGCAACAATTGTGTTAGAGGATCAAAAAACAGTTTCTGCAGAATGGGACACTACCAATTGTTTGCCACTTGTCTTGGAAAAAGTTCGAGAGAAACGACCTCGCAGTAGGATCCTCCTTCACCACGACAACGCCTCGTCGCACACCGCCAAGCGAACGATCGACTATTTGGCGACATCAAACGTTGAATTACTGGGTCACCCGCCGTATAGCCCGGACCTCGCGTCTTGTGATTTTTATTTATTTCCAAAAATTAAAGAAAAACTTAAAGGAAAGCGGTTTATGAATGCTGAAGAAGCGGTGGCTGCGTATCGCGATGCCATTGAAGAGACCCCTAAGGACGAGTGGGCAAAGTGCTTTTCCCAGTGGTTCCATCGCATGCAGCGGTGTATTGACGTGAATGGACAATATTTTGAAAAGATATAAGTAATAAAACTAATAAGTGGCTAATGTAATCAGTTTTTGATTTTCTAAGAACTTTCAGTTTGACCCTCGTAGTACTTACGCTAGAAAGGGACTAGTCGCAGATTCAAATATTCTATTCTACTCTAGAACATTCTACACAATGCTATCTAGACCCATGGTAAGCTAGTTACTTGTGTTATGGAATCTATAATGCGGATAAACTTACTTAGTTCCTTTTTTTTTGTAAATACATACATATTATACATAGAAACACCCAGACCAATGTAAATAGCCATATTCATGCACACAAATGTTTGTACTGATCAGGGATCGAACCCACGCCTCTTGCGTAGCAGTCGCGTTTACTACCGCCACGCCATGTTGACTTTTCCGATTGAAATCTATACGAAAAGCTAGTATTAATTGCTCCAAAATTGTCATCAAACAAATGGTAGGTACCTACAAACTTAGCGTACCTACTCGCCTTATACTTAACAGAATAGTTCATCAAGACACACTCCTAGACGCTCCACTCCACTTTCCAAGAGTCAGCAAAACAGTATGAAGGAAGGCACACCAGTATGATATTACTGGTGTGCCCTATGAATGTATAACGTTATATGATCTCCATGAAAAAGCAATCAAATCGCGAGTAAGCATCAAACCAAGGCTACAAATAACGGTGGATGTATTTTTAAGGAGGCGGCGAGGGCCTGGGGTGACGCTTGTATTTCCATACAAATGTTGCATAATTTAAAAAGGACTCTGAATGTGCCTTTCGCGTTATAAAACTCTTGTTTTATACGATTCATTACGGAGACCGTCATACTGGCATAATGTGTGCGCGAGAACCGTGAACTTTGTGTACAAAATCTAGGGGTAAAATAGTTTTTTTTTTGTAATCAACTTCAAAAAAGCAATACATTCTGATTGCTTAATACGATTTTATAGTAAGGATAAACCTTATAGTTTTTTTTCGAATAGCAGTGATCAAAATTATTAGTCTAAACCTCTCCAGCTAAGTTAAATTGCTTGTTTTACGCATGGGTTTATGTCGATACGTCCTGTTATACCTAGGATTTGAAACTCGATCGTAAGGTCAACATCTTAATTAGTGGTACCGACGTTTACCTACCTACGTAGTTCTATGAGCAGCTGCGCTGATAAGTGAGTAGTTAAAAAACTGAAATACCGTAGTTCCAATTAGACTCACTTTGGTGTAGAGTTGTAGAGTATCGGAACATAAGTACCTATATATTAATATTTAGTTTGAGATTCTTAGGTAATGATACGATAAATAAGCATTGGTAGCTTAGTGCTTACGATCGAGAGGTCCCGGGCTCGAATCCTGACCATTACCAACGTGAACCCACTCCTAGCACGAGCAATGTAGCTTAGTTGGAGGGGTTAGAGGGAATATTAGTATTTTCGTTTCTAATATTCTTTAAAAAAAGCATATTTATTTATCTAAAGATCTCGATATCCATAATCAATTTAATATGTAACGTAAACAGAAATTCTATAATATTTGTAGGTTTTAGTCTGGGTTGCCGGGGATACCGTCGCTGGTGAACCACCCATGTCCATGTCGATAGACCGACAGATATCGTCTGGTTCAAGTCAGTTCAACTTCAACACATCGGCTCCACTGTGCTTTCGGTGAGGTACCCGGGGTAATCCAATTGAGAAAAATACCCGAATTTAATAAATCTTTATAAGACATTACTGTATGTATGTATGTATAATATGTATTTACAAAAAAATGTAAGTATCTAAGTATGTTTATCCACATTCTAGATTCCATAACACAAGCTAGTTAAGCTATGCTTACCATGGGTCTAGATAGTGTTGTGTAGAATGTTGTGGAATATTAATTTATTTATTTATTATCATTTAAAGAAAAACTGATATTTTTCAACAGGTACATATTTAACTGTTGAAAAATGTTGGTAGTAGTACTTTACAGGAACTCCGATGACAGTAATACATGGTAGACATGGTCATGGTTATAATTTTTCAAGGACTACCTATTTGGGTTTTACTTATAAATAAGTGAAAGGGGTTCTTAAGCGCTGGCTTTGCATGCAACCAATGATGATAATGATTTACGCAGTAAATACTATACCTACCTAAAAGAGTGGCGAGGAGTCTTCTGCACTAAAACATTATGCATATAGGTACGGACATGACTTTCAACACGTTGTTACCCAGAGAGAAACGCAAACCAGCTTGCCAGCGATAGATATGAAAGATACAAAAGAAAAATTCGATGTTTAGACGGGAAGTGAATCTCGGAGTAATCTTATAAAAGCCAAAATACAAGCCAATAAACGCACAATGTGTCCGGAAGACGCCCCAATGTTAGATTTAATCTGTTTAGAGTTCGCCGTAAAACGTAGCCGATAAAATAAAGTGAGAGGCGCGCAAAAATCTCCTTGTCTTATCGCCACCAAGCAAGATTACACATAAAAATGTTAAATGATCTCGAACGCGTATTGAAAAAATACAGGGGAAATGGCGGGAGAAATTGGATACAACCCGCGCGGTGCGATATGGTGAACTTTTTTTTAGTAGGAACGCAGTAAGGCAAACAGAACACAAACGAACGCTCGCGCTGACTGAATCATCAAAATTTGCATGTTAGTAAGTGTATGCATCACTGTGGGTATCAGCAATAAATTCTTATCTATAATTTTTTTTTAAGTTTATTTCAAAATAAGGTAAATCTTGCACTTAATAATATTAATATGTACCTATATCAAAGAACTGGCATTGATACATGGGTAAAATAAACGAAAGTAGATAAGTATGTAATTAACATTGTATAATCAAGCATCGAGTCAAGGTGAAATCTTTGTCGCGAATGAACACTAGGATGAAGATAAATCAAGCATTCTAGATTTCGATATTTTAAACATTGCACCTTAAATGCTTATACAGGCTGTACATGTTCGGTGGGGTGGCGAACTGTTCGTGACAGCGCGACACACCCGCTGACTTGTCGCCTCTCTTGAAATCTAATCTTGACGACTAATGGCGACTCCGACACAATACCCATTGTGCGTGTTACAGTCATAATCGTTGGTGACGAGACGTGAACGGTACGACGACAAATTGTGGACACATTGAAATGCTACCAGTTGCACTTATATACTCGTAGGTGTCGATAGACGATTGTGTAGTAGTGCAATTAGTCTACGAATTTGGATAGAATGATTTTGCAAGCACGTTAGCATGAATATCTTGCTAAATGTTAAAGCAGTTGCAGCAGCAGTTAAGGGTATTATTTTTCAAAGTCAATGATGATAACATTCAAAAATGCTCTCAATTGCTGTAATTTCTCAGTTGCGTTGAAAGTTTGCACTTCGGAACTTGTCATTTTTGTCGTGAAGTCCTTATTGCTTGTTGAAATTTTTGGAAAGGATTGCCATCTCGTTTGTTCTCTCAACCCCGAGACGCTTGCACCAGAGCCTCATCCGTTGCTTAGCAGATGTACCGACTTACAAGTGAAATGATTGAGACCCAAATATGTTGGTAGAACCATGTACACTCAATTTTTGTGTACGTATTTTGAAAAGTCTAAATCTAAATCGATGTCTATTTTCAACAAAGGCAATTATAGTGGAATCATTAGATGAAAGATGAAAATCTAATTTATCGCTTCAATATATCTAGAAATAATCATATCATATCTTGTTATAGTGACTATTAGTCCCGCGCAACCGCCTTGAACAGGCTGTGATGGTGCATACCAAACTCTGTGATACACCTTTACAGTAACACAAGAAACCATTTATCTAATATTGGAAGCGCTTAATTTATGTTCGTGGCATTAGTTATAAAAATCCAACATTAAAAACAATATTTCGAAAATCAACCCCAACCTAAATATTGAGGGCTGCCATATTGCGAAATCAGAAGGTGTCTACACACATAAAATATACTTTACGATATTAACATACAGTAAAGTAATGGTATAAATAAAGAAACTGTCGTGTTGGGCGTTCGGTGGGCCGATTGGCTTCGATTATGGCCCCGCGGAGACTAATATCCCTTTCTTGCGCAAATGTTTTTTGGGCAATGTTATTTTTTGGCGCGTCGGTCGCAGCTGGCGGCAGGCCTCGTGAAATTGCTGGCTATTGGAGTGTCTCAGACGGCACAGTTGGGATTCTGTAAGTAGGGTCACTTACGTTAAGTAGCCTCTTAGTCGAGCACGTGTTGTCCCGTGACACTCGGCAGGTGCGTTTCACAGCGCAGCGATTGTGATTGAAATTGCACCCCGCTTTCATGGGGTTGATTTTTATTGACTATTGAGTTGATATTGCTCTTTCAGTTTTTTTGCTTGTTTGACTGTTACTGTTTTATCTGTTTGATTGAAATGGATATATTTAGTGCAGCTCAAGGTTGCATGACTACAATATTTAAGGCTTAGCAGTTATATTTTAATAAAATCGCAATGCATATCGTAGGTACTCATAATACTCAATAGTTTATTTGATTTATTTGTAATGGATACATGTCAATATTTGTATTGCCGAAAAAACTACAAAATGCATTTGAGAAGTTCACATTCCATATTTATATTGGTATTGGGAGAAGCAATGTACAATATACAGGCTCCAGTATTTTTTTTTTGGTTTTTTTATTTTTCAATATACTCATTATATCATACTATCTACCTATTGGGGTACTAAGGCTTAGGCAGAGTGACGCATATTTCACAAGTTCATTTTACTGATTTAAATTTAGGTTGAATAACCAGTGAAATCCATGTCACTAAAATGAGTTCTCACATTTTACACACAAAAATTCATTGTGTAATCTTTGCTATTCTATGCCAATGATTGCACTAGCAGAGATACTGAAAATTTGGCGAAGTAGAGAGGCAGAAGAAAGCTTCGGATACAATCAGGACAGTCGTTTAAAAAATAATGATGGCCTATACACTTTGATTGCGGTTCCTATTATTGGTGAAATTTACTCTAGGTGAACATAAAGGCACTTTATTTTCACTGCTATAATTCAGAATAAGCGTAACTCATACATTTGCACAACACATTTTACACACAAAAATTCATTGTGTAATCTTTGCTATTCTATGCCAATGATTGCACTAGCAGAGATACTGAAAATTTGGCGAAGTAGAGAGGCAGAAGAAAGCTTCGGATACAATCAGGACAGTCGTTTAAAAAATAATGATGGCCTATACACTTTGATTGCGGTTCCTATTATTGGTGAAATTTACTCTAGGTGAACATAAAGGCACTTTATTTTCACTGCTATAATTCAGAATAAGCGTAACTCATATTACCTAAGTAAGCGGGCATACCGTCGACACGCAATCTCTAATATAAGAACAGAAGCAAAAAGTAAACAAGGCACAGAGGCAGTTCCCGGCAGATATTAAAGGCATATCTCTCTATTATGAGCGGGAACTTCTGTAATTTAAGGGCGAGCTCGCGCCACGGCATATGGCGGGCAAAGAAAGGGTTGTGACCCCACCCGCACTAATCTTGTATCGATGTTTTGATTTATTTATGATGGCAAAGATTGTATGAGTTGTTGCGATTTTATTTGTTTCGTTAGCAATCAGTGTTAGTGATTTTTGGAACATTAATCATTATCATTCTCTGAACCTTTTCCCATCTCAATTGGGGTCGGTTCTCCTGTCTAACTGTGAAGCGACCGAACTTCGAAATTTTCTGAGAAGCGACTGCCATATGACCTCCACAATCAACACAACTATCTTATAATATGGATTCTATAATATGGATAAACAGCCTTAGATGGTTTTACATACATATTCAGACTAATTCATTACGGAAATTCCGTGAACTCTGCCTTCCCATTCGCTGCTCGTTCCTACTCCTACTTGTAACTCGAACTACCTCTAATGTTTGCTTCTGACCGGCGATTTTATCAGTACCTGATTATCTCAGCAATCGTATTTGTAATGTAAAATCAACCTTTAATCTTTTAAGAATACCAAATAGAAGACACTAATAGCTTCACGTCTCAATCTATAAATTATTTGTGGATTGGTCATCACCCTCCCCTATCGTATAAAGCAGCAGTGATCAGCAAACAATTGTATCAATTGCGTATATTAATAAAATTGACCTATGGCTCTTTGGCTTCCAGTCAGCCGAGGGGATTATAGACGGTGTCCCCTAGGACAATAAATTTAATCTGTGAAGAGAGAGAGAGGTATTACTAAATAGTGCATTGGAATTCCGTTTTCAAGTTCACGTTTTGTTTTCTTTTTAAAAGAATGACCTTCTTATAAATGTGTATTATGGTGTTCAATGTTCAATTTTATTGCACAAGAGGCATGCGATGCGGAGGAATTTAACAGCGAATTCTAACGTTTGACTATAATAGTTTAAGTTTAATTTTAATTATTAAGTACTGTTTAGGTAGTAATTAAATTAATTTAAGTAACTGATTGTTAATGTAAATAAATATTCGCTTTTCATTATTCGGATAAAATTAAGAATTTAAAGTGATAGTATAAATATTAAAAATGTCTATTATAACCTGTAATTTACTTGCGTTTGTGCTTACTTAGTGCAAATAACTCAATCGTTTGCAAGTGCAAAAAAAAACAATTAAGTATTTTCTTGGCAACACATTCAAAGAAAAGTTTTGATGAACACATTTATCGATAAGTTTGCGTTCGCCTCACTGGCCTCGCTGCTCGTTCCTCAGACACAGCTGCAGTACTGCGGACTGGTGCTCGATTATAACTACCTCGCTGATGTCGACAATACATACATGTTCTAACTTTAGCTACTTAATTCTAGGGAAATCAGGACAAATTATACTTACTTCTCCTAGAGGAAAATGTAAATAATCTTCTAGTATATAGCGCGCTCAAGTATATTTAGACCTAATTTAGGCTTATTTTAGAATGTGTTAGGTTAGGTATAAAGTTTAGCGGGATACTAGATAATGGTCGAATGTACCATAAGTAGAATAGGTACAATTTCGTTATAACTGGTTGCTATAGAAAGGTTGAAGTAGTTAGTCCAGCTTGCATAGAGTACTCTGACTAAAAACATTAACACTGTATAAACACATACCGAAATGCAAACAAGTCCTGAAATTGGTTGTCAGAAAACATTATGTCGGCAAAGGAAAAGGGTTGGGTCGCGTGCCCTTTCTTGACATTTTAAATTGTTTATTTGCGAACAAGTGTCAAGTTATTTATTTTGTAAAGTCGGCATTTGTTGGGCACCGTCGCACCGTAGTTATAGAAACACCTAAAAAGGAACGTATATTTGCAACAGTGCGCATGCAATCCCATATGGGTACTTTTTGGGAGTTGTTTTGCAGCTGGCTGCAGATGGCTTTTATGGTAGAAACCTTAAGGCAATGCGATAACTTTTCTATGTGGTAACTGCAATTGTGGACTCGGAAACAGTCTATGTACCGAATGTGTGAATATACTGCTAGTTCTGCAGTTTGGTTATGATTATTATGTGTAGCTTACAATGGATAGTTTTACAATTGTGTTTAGAGCTATAAAATCTGATTGGCTTTCCGAAAATAGTGAATCACAAGTTCCCTTGTATATAAAGATATATAGTTTTAATTACCACGAATTAAAAAAGACGTTCTGAACAATTTCTTTAGTCCATACTTTCTATGTGACAGGTGAAGTAAAGTTATTGACTTGTCGAAGTTCAATAGAATAAATAAGCAGAGGAAACAATACATTATTTTCTTTGGTGACACATGATGACACGTAAAACCTTTATTCTTTGAGCGATGTTTTCAGCAGGCATAGATTTAGTATCCGTACGGCTCAATCATCTTGAAGACATATAATTAATTACGTAGATGGAGAACTCATGTATGTACTCCCTCTACGCTTAATAACAACGCGTTTTTGTTTTTATTGACTGCCGTCAAATGTTTGAGAGCTGGAGATAGGTGGTATAAATGAAAAGCAGTTTCTTATTTTTTTTTCGTAATTTTTATGGTTTTCTCTCTCTACAGATGATATGCGTGCCAATGGTCTCACTAGGATGGATGCCCAAGTTCGTGCAAAGTGGAAAAGTAAAGCTGGGAAGCGGACTCCAGATTCCGATTCCGAGGTGAGAGTTCAGATGTGGTTAGGATTAATCTATTAAGATTGATGATTATGAATCTGTCCATATGAATAGGTCATCATTGTCCCTTCAAATCCATATCCATACTTCCATACTAATATTATAAATGCGAAAGTAACTCTGTCTGTCTGTCTGTCTGTCTGTATGTTACGCTTTCACGCCTAAACCACTGAACCTATTTTAATGAAATTTGGTATAGGGGTAGATTAGACTATGAGAAAGGACATAGGCTTATGTTTGGTCGCGATAACCGACATCCACGCGAGCTGAGCCGCGGGCAAAAGCTAGTATAGTATTATAAATGCGAAAGTAGCTCTGTCTGTCTGTCTGTCTGTATGTTACGCTTTCACGCCTAAACCACTGAACCGATTTTGATGAAATTTGGTATAGGGGTAGATTAGACCGTTAGAAAGGACATAGGCTATGATTAGTCGCGATAACCGACACCCACGCGGGCAAAAGCTAGTATGCACTATAATGGCACCTGAATCCATTCTGTATCAGCCAACTTTTTCAGGTAGTTAAATTATCTGGAATTGGAACAGTTTCAATTATCTGGTTTCAAAATTTCACAAAGGCATTACGTGTTAAATCGGCAAGACCACGTGTCACATAACTGTAACCAATGCTAAGTAAACGTAACTTTATGACGTGTAACCAGTAAGTTGGTGTACAAGAGCGGGCGGCGGGTTGGCCGCAGCGGCGGTCGCGCGGCTAACCTGCAAATTGTCAGCGGGCCGACCGCGTGATTAGCTCGGCCGTATCGCTCGCCGTTTTGTTTTGATATGCCCGACCCCAACAGTCGTGCCACCGCTGTGGCCACACGCCATGTAAGTTTTGGGTCACGGTACGAGCAGTTTGTGGTTCGCCCACTCGCTGCTTCTAGTTCGCTACGACTATTTGTGTTAGATTTGGAACAAAAATTGATTAGGATTTATGTATTGCTGTTCACAATTGCTGTTCTATTATTTTTTAGATTTTGTGTGACTTAATCATCGGTGTACTCACTACTACTCACTCAGTAGGAGAGGGGACACCGGTTCCATAGTGCAAGCAAGATGTTACCAGAGTTGGCGCTAGGATTAATATCCTATACATATAAACGCCCAGTATCAGAATAAATCAAACCTGTGACCTACAACAGTCACCCGCTCGTCCTCCGCGCCCTAAAGAGGTCATTTAAACTCCAGCTGTGCTACATACAGGATATTAAGTAATTGGTCTGATTCTTTGGAAACAATACTGAACATTGCAGTTATGGCGTCTGTCAAATAAAAACTTACATTAATATGATGATGATTGGATTGTTAGAATAGATTCGACAGCCTCTGTGGCGTGGCGGTAGTGCATGCAACTGCCAAGCAGAAGGCGCAGGTTCGATCCCCGCTCAGTGCAAATATATGTATGTATGAATATTGCTATTTGCATTGGTCTGGGTGCGCCTCTTTACTGCGAGAGGAAAACTGCACCAGAGCGTCGTCTGACAATCAAAAGTGTTCCGTCTTGCAGAAAGTCCTGAAGGTATTGGTAGGGGCCCATGTACTTTAAAAAAATACAATACTTGTGTGTATGAATCATCCATACTAATATTATAAATGCGAAAGTAACTCTGTCTGTTTGTCTGTCTGTCTGTATGTTACGCTTTGCCGCCTTAACCACTGAACCGAGTTTGATGAAATTTGGTATAGAGATAGGTTAGACCTTAAGAAAGGACATAGGCTATGTTTGGTCGCGATAACCGACATCCACGCAGGCGGAGCCACGGGCAAAAGCTAGTAAGATTATAGTTTCTTTGATCGTTAGTGAGAACCTGTTTCCATATTTATGAGTAATGCGATAGGTAAATACCTACTTGTTCTTTTAAAAAGAGAATAACTTTGAAACTACTCAATGTCTACAATATCTACATTGGATTTTTTTGTATTGGATATGGTATCTTAGTATAGTGAAAAGTAAGGGATGGTCTTGAAGAAATTGCAAACACCCGCTACCAGCCACTCGCTCAAAGTTTCGTACAAAACTGTCAAAAGTTGGCGCGCTGGAAGACGTCTATACGCAGGCGTGGAAGAACAAGACACGACGATCCTCTATCACGTTTCCACCGAACGAGGTCTGCGGGTCGCGGCTAACCCTCGGCGCTCGGTTTGCGGCGGGAAAAATGTGTGTTTCGGTGTGCCGATAGCGGAGCGCCGCGGTGCCGCAGCCCCGCCCATTGAGCCCGCGCCCGCACCCGCGTCCGCTAACGCGTCTTGAGCCACTTAGTCGCTAAGACGACGCACACACTGCCACGTTCAGCGATCTTGATACTAGCACGCTAAACGCGTTCTGTTTACTAAGATGTTACAATTGGAGTTATAAGAATTGGAACGTCTAGGTATACTCGTACGTTATGAACTAGGAGCAACATGATTTTCTACTCGTTTACCATAGGAAAACAGAAGGCTTAGCTATAATTCAAGAAACTTATTCAATTTTCTATTATTTGTGGTACTTAGACCAAGCAATATTATGGAATTAAGATTGAATCTTGCTATACTTTTATTTACATTATGGAATGTGATGTGAACACCTGTAGGTACTTATCAGTAATTTGAATTGTCATCAAAATTAGTTTCCATATTTAGGTTTCTACAGAAACATAGTTAAATTGACCGATTGTAAGCAATGATGCCATTCACAGGATTTAATTGGTTTTTTACTGGCTTGGAACGTTCCAGTTATATGAATAAATAGCTGTGCAGTACATCAGACTCAATTTCTTTAACTTCTGTGAACACCGTCTTAGTTTCCGGCCAGATATGGAGCCGCGAGCTGTCAAAATGGAGTGGGGAAAAAAGGCGGGAATGTGGCGTCGCTTTATGTGAAGCTCGTCATTGCGTCAGACAGAGAGGACGCGCTGCCTTGCCGTGCACGAGAATGGGACATCGAACACAACGTGGTTTATAAGAAAACCCAAGACGTTGGGCGTGTTTGGCGGGTGGGCGTGTGGGTTGCGTTCGTGTAGTGGTGAGATATCAATGTGTGGGTGTGTGCGTACAGGCATGTGGCTGTGCGGCCGTCGATGTGTGAGTGTGAGACGTGGCTGTACCCAAAGGTTGTTCTGAAAAGCGCGCTCATCTTTTTATCAACGATACGAAGCTATATCGGCTTCGTGTTTTAGTTATTAAAGTGCGCAGTTAAATTTTACGACGGTATAAAATTTCCATTGTCGGCGATCTGGAGGGCGGTTTGAGGTCTTCCTATGCGGCTCGTGTCTGGCGTTGGAATGACTTTCGACCTTATTAATCCTTTAATTTAATCTCGTACTTGCAGCTATGAATATTATGGTTATCGATATAAACATTCGATAAGAAGTAGTATTAAGTAACTGCTACGAGCTACGGCGTAGCAATTAAACCGTAGCGTGGTCACCGTTCTGCTGACACAGGGATATTGACTTTTGATAAATTGATTAACTGTGTCGTCAAACTCGATATCTAAACTTTTTTATATTATTTTCTAAAGCCGAGGTGGCTCTCTTTATAGTAGTTTATTATTCACAAATACTACAAACAAAAAAATACTCAACAGTAATTTTTGTCTCTGAACGTAAATCTGAAATGTATTCTTTGTTATGTTCCGAGCGCGCCGCTTGCCAATGGCTGCGGTTTCGAGAGAATATTAATTTGTTAATGAGTCCGCTGGGTTTAAAATTAACGGGGGATTTAAGTAAGGTTATTGAATTAAGCTTTATATTTTACGTGAGCTTGTATAGTGTAATGTATGTTGTAAATACGTAAATACTTATTTATGAATTTGACGTATAAATAAATTGTATTGACATTTAGGTTTACATTACATAATGTCAAAAATGGAATAGATTTTGAAATAGGAATGTAACTTATGTTAAAATAATCTTTTTTTTTATAGAAAACAAAAGAATCAAGGCCGTAAATAAAATATCTGATTCTTGTGTGAAAAGAAACAAAGGCGAGTGTACAATGTGTGTACAGTTGAAGGAGCCTTTTGAGCGTAACATCCACCGTGCGAGGTGTGCGCGCCATATGGTTCACGTCTCGCGTGCTTGTCCCGCACCTAACTATCTCTTTTAATACTTATTTGTACCCGACGCTCACAGAAGCGTGCGCCCCCCGTGTCGCGTTGCAGCCCTCGTCTGTGTGAGTGGACTTCTTTCGCAGTGCCTCTGTGTGCGGGCGAATTTCTTTCGAGACGTAATAAGGGGACCGTTTCTTTCCCGCTAAGGTTTTAATGTCGACCACGTTTCGGTGGCGGACGCCCGCGCCTTTCCGCGGTTACTGTTACAAACTTTATTTTTCATTTGGTGCGGACTTTGTGTATTGTGATCTTTGTGGATTTTTCCGAGAAGTCATATTTTTTTGAGGTACGATTTTTTTTGACAAGTTGTCATACTTCGGAAAAGTTTTGCGAAATAAATATTTTATGAGAAAGTAAAGAAACTATGATGAAGAAATCTTGCAAATTAATTAGTTGAAAGTTTGTTCAAGTCGGCAAACTTAAATCGGTGGAGTGTGAGTTGGGCGGCGGGCGCGGCGCTCACTTGCGTGTTGTTTTCCCAAAAACCGCAGGCTCATTAGCCTCGGCGCACACTACGCCGCGACGATTAAACTCTGAGATAACGGCACATATTGTGATAACGTTGGGTAAACGCTTTGTTACGTACAACCTATGACTTTGATTAGATTAGTTCTTGTCTTGTTTATGTTATGACATCATAAAACCTTTTGCTTGTTAGTAGATTTAGGATTAATAGGTGATAACACTGGCAGGAGTATACATAGCACTATACAATACATATCAAACATATATGATTTACATATAATATTATGGAATCATAAGCCATTCGTAGATAACATTGGCAGGATATTAGTTTAAAATATATAATAATAACAAGATAAATAGTCTACGAATTACGTAGGTACAACTTCTTTTATTACACAGAACGTTTTATTATAAGCTAATGAACTAAATATGTGACGTATTTCTATTTCTGAATAATATAAAACCCTTTCTTCTTGTTTATTTAAAAGATATTATTTAACTTAAGGTAATCCTTGTAGTTAATTTATTTAACCAAAGATAACGAATTATTAACCTTTAAATCTCTTCTCCCTAAAATGGTACATATTTTTCATACTGGCCACGTCGTAACACAATTATATACCATTACCCAAAGCGGAAACTTGTTAAAAAGTACGCGCGAACTCCCATTAGAGTGGTGTTGTAGCGATCCCTAAAGTTGTTCACTTCACCTGTAATCGTCCCGCGGTCCTACACGCTCGTTAGCTCTTACATGATAATTGTACGCACACATACTTATTTACTTTCTAATGTGCGTTACTCTTTAAAATCAACTAAATATTTTGATTTTAAAAAATTAAAAAAAGGGGGAAGGTTATTAAATCTTTTCTTTATGTATGTTCTTTAATATTTCCATTGTTTGTGAACCAATTTTAAACATTATTTTTGAATTTGGTTCTTACAACTTTTTCGTTAGTGTGTATTGTGTATAAAGCTTAACTAAAAATAATATCTGCGCATGTGGCATACCTTCACAAAGCCATATTTAAATATTCGTTTTTCTTCTTTTTCTCCCTCAATTCAAGCAGTATATGTTCACCATAGCATCAAGTCATTTATAAAGAAGATTATAAATAAACTAGCTTTTGCCCGCGGCTCCGCCCGCGTGGATGTCGGTTATCGCGACCAAACAAAGCCTATGTCCTTTCTCATGGTCTAATCTACCCCTATACCAAATTTCATCAAAATCGGTTCAGTGGTTAAGGCGTGAAAGCGTAACATACAGACAAACTGACAGACAGACAGACAGAGCTTAGTGGTTAAGGAGTCGGCCTTACGATCGAGAGGTCCCGGGTTCGATCCTAGCCATTACACTACCGGCGTGAACCCACTCCTAACACAAGCATTTTAGCTTAGTTGGAGGGGTTAGAGGGAATATTAGTAACTTAGGTTCTAATATTCTAGTACAAAAAAAAAGCACCTCTGCCTACCCCTTCGGGGAATATAGGCGTGAGTTTATGTTATGTTATGTTATGTTAAAAAAAAAAAAGAAGATTGTTGGATTTCCACGTTTTTAACCCCGATGCAAAGAGAGAGGCGTTATAAGTTTAACGTGGCTGTCTGTCTGTGGCATCATAGCTCCCGAAAGGATGAAGCGATTTCAGTTTAGTTTTTTTGTATTTCAGTTGAGCCGCTTAAAAGTTATGGGGGGTGAAAGTGGGGGAGAGTAACCAAATGTCTGCAAATATACTCGAGTGGGGTCTCAATTTAAAGCACATCACTTGCACATTACAAAATAGCTATGGTCAATGAAAATAGCAATTTAAAAAGTGTGAAATCCATACTAATATTATAAATGCGAAAGTAACTCTGTCTGTCTGTCTGTCTGTCTATCTGTCTGTCTGTCTGTCTGTATGTTACGTTTCACGCCTAAACCACTGAACCGATTTTGATGAAATTTGGTATAGGGGTAGATTAGACCTTGAGAAAGGACATAGGCTATGTTTTGTCGCGATAACCGACATCCACGCGGGCGGAGCCGCGGGCAAAAGCTAGTAAAAACTAAATTGAAAATTTAAAAAACGCGAATAACCTCCCAAACCTCCAAAACGTTGAATATAAATTGTGTTGGTTAGCCTTTTAACTTTGATATACCTATCTATACATATAAAATTACTTATCCCGACTGACTGACTGACTGATTCATCAA
Source organism: Eilema sororculum (assembly GCA_914829495.1). Lineage (NCBI taxonomy): Eukaryota > Metazoa > Arthropoda > Insecta > Lepidoptera > Erebidae > Eilema > Eilema sororculum. Next base: position 14,444,637 of record OU618548.1, read on the forward strand.
CGCAGAGCATAAACAGCTGGACCTACAAACTTGAAATTTTGATAGTAGATGCATTTTATGATGCAAGCATCCACTAAGAAAGGATTTTTGGAAATTCTGCTACTAAAGGGGTAAAATAAGCGATGGAAGTTTGTATGAAAGTCCGTCATTTTCAGAGCCAGATGCACTAAATTTCATAAACCCGTGTCATAAACAAATGAACACGTGTATCAGCGGTTTTTAAAACATAACTACTAAGATGGTAAAATGGGTGATAAGCGTTTGTATGGAAAGTTCGTCATTTAGGTCACTATCAAATATGGAATAAGAAATTTTCCCGGGTGAAGCCAGGACGGGTCAGCTAGTCTCAGAAAAAAATAATCTAACTATTATCGGCATCCATATTTCAAGCTAGTTAAACTATGCTTACTCTGGGTCTAGATAGCACTGTGCACAATATCCTAGCATATTAAATATTAATAATAGTAATCAATCAAAATGTAATAAAGTGAAAAGTGAATAATTTCTCAGTAGGTGTATTTGTGGGGTGGGGTTGGCAGCATTGTTCGCGGGCTTCGACTTGTTGTTTGCGCGACCTTTGAATTTGGAATATGGAACGTTTTGAATTTTGCACGATCTTGCCGCCCTCGCACCGCCTGCATCGTGTAGTGACATCGTGTTTCAAAGGGGAAACGTGTCAATGACGAAAATTATTTATTAGAGTTATAAAATATTTGTTATTTTGAATAGACGATCTTTGAAATATTTTAGAATACGTCTTATTTTTTTTGCAGGAGACCTTAAGAATGTTGAACATAACATAACATAACATAAAATAACATAAACTCACGCCTGTATTCCTCGAAGGGGTAGGCAGAGGTGCTAGCACCCACATTTCGCCAGTTTATGTTTAGGTCCCAATGTAATAGGTGGCGAGCCTATTGCCATTAACCGGGCACTTATAAACCTGCGATAAATACACACATAACTTCGAAAAGCATCGAAAAGTCATTGGTGTGTGCCATGGTAAACCTGGGATCGAACCCGAGACCTCGTCTCAGCAGTCCATTACCCAAACCACTAGGCTACCGCAACATTTAAATCTAAATTTAAGTAACATTTAAATCTAAATCACTTTGAAATAAAAAACAGATTGAAATCGAATACCTACATAAAGAAATATAATGTTTATGGTTGCTTTTTTCTTAAGTTTTTAATAGAATTGATTGTGTTTTTTGAATATACGAACATTTTTGAAAAGCTACATGTTGTTCAATTTACTAATAATATCCATTTAATGTATGTAAATACAACTAACTTTATTAAATACCTGATTATCAATAATTTATAGAGAGATGTGCGTACTATGTGTTGATCCATAATGAAGAATGTATTATTCAAAGTTAATTACAAGTAGGCGAAGAATTTTGACGATCTCAGGAATTTGAATTTACAGGAAAATTTACGGTATATATCAAAGGTTTCCTTTATTTAAGGATGATTTAGCTTTGTACCTGTTGTAAGTTTAGTATGGATGATGAGAATTAAAGTATTTTAGATTTACTTTGTAGAAGATAATCTCACTGTATAATAGAAAACTGTATAAAATATTATAATGATGAATTAAATAATATTCGTTGAAGACAAGACAATCTCGAACTCTGAATAGCGATAAAGTTTAGCTTTTTTTTTTTTTCCAATGTTTTTCGAACTTAACAGTTAGCATAATAAATGCTATAAAAAATTCATTCAAATATTTGGGCGCAGTCATCAAAATTCAATGTATAAAAATGGTTGAAAAATCATTCATTGTTTCCAACAGTTCGTAAGAATGTTGGTAGATGGCTGCACCGTCGCCCTTATAGACGGATATAAAGAGAAGGAAAATTTGGAATGATTCAAGTGGTGCTCAATAGCTCAGTTGGCAGAGCAGTCGCCCTGTAAGCGAAAGGTCGTGAGTTCGAGTCTCACTTGAGCATTTCATGTTTTCCAATGTTTTTCGAATTTAGCTTTTTTCTTCATTTTATTTGAATATAATATATTATAATAATTAATTAAGATCCATATAATTAGATAACTGTAAAGTGGTCATGACCTGTTCACAATCCATACTAATATTATAAATGCGAAAGTAACTCTGTCTGTCTGTCTGTTTGTATGTTACGCTTTCATGCCTAAACCACTGAACCGATTATGATGAAATATGGTATAGGGGTAGATTAGACCATGAGAAAGGACATAGGCTATGTTTGGTCGCGATAGCCGATATCCACGCGTGCGGTGCCGCGGGCAAAAGCTAGTATCTAAAGCTAGTAAATATACAGATCCTCCATGAAGGCGCATTCCATTTTTGACATTGTCTTTCGATTTTCCCATTGTACTCTCTCCTCCGAAGCTTTTTCCAATTAAGTTGTTTTTAATTTTGCAAATTTCGATATTTTCCGTGAAGCGACAGCGACAACTATCTGAACTACAATCTTTACAACTATATTCACAGTTCACATAGTTACCTATAGTCTAGTTAGTTTACTATAGTCGACTTTTTAGGGTTCCAACTACTCGCAGCAAAGATCACAAATATTCGTATCGCAACCGGTACCGACGGCAAACGTCCTCAACGAGACACTTCCAATTTCTCTGCCTATTAGACACTAGAAAAGGCGCGGTTGATGACAATAGGCTCGTTCTTATTATGTAGAAATTAAAATTACCAATGTCGCTCAATTTATACCATTTAACTACTTACTTATTCCATTTTTGAATAACATAAAATAACTTAACCAATAACCAATACGTAATCAAAGAGTCAAACGTCTGCTTTGTAAGTTAAAACCACGCAGCCCTCCAAGACCTAGCAGGGATTTTAATAAATGACGTCACATCTCCCCGCCGCATTCCGATGATTCTTGTTTAACTGCTTGATTGTTCTGTGTTGTTTATTGTCACCGATATTACACCAAGGAAGGGTCGAGGTTCAAGCTTTTCTGCATGAGAATGTTGTGATAACAGCAGTAATAAACATAAAATTAGAAAAAAGAAGGCGTGCCATTGTGTGTGCAATTTGAAATAGTGTTACAGGAATAAGAAACCTTATAGGCACATAAATATAGTTCAAAGCGGTAAACTATTGATAATAAATTATAGCAAAAGTAAAAATACTAAAAATAATTACTGTAAATTTTTAAATGATAACATTTTATATCTTATCAATGCATTATTTGTCTTCTTAATAGAGGCCAGCGGTGTGTGGATGTAAACTATTGATTATAAATTAGAGCAAAAAGTAAAACACCGAAAATAATAACTGTAATTTTTTTTGAACGATTACATTATATCTTACCAATGTATTATTTGTCTTACCGTCACTGGAAGGATGGTTTACCAATTTTATATCAACATCTAATAAGTTTAGGCAAATAGTTTACAGTCACACGGTAATAATAAAAACTCTGGATAATTTTATACAACGCTATCGAAACTTTAATAGGTACAGGTTCAAATTGTGAAGGCCCTGTGAACCTACCAACAGGTTAAATAATCAGAATCTACGAGTACCAAAATAGCAATCCCAAAATGGATTTTTCTTATCATCAAAATACGTTAGTATAATGATTAAGGTTTTTGAAATTCCTAAGATTTACAAAACTGTTTAAGAAATAACATTCAAAACACGTCACGCAACGCGTCCCGACTTTAAAATCAGAGGAAGTCCGTCACCATCTTACGTCCATTTGAATATCTACCGCTCGGACACGGTCGGATATTACATTTGCTAACCCATTTGTACCCGTCGCTGGTCGTCCTACGATCATTATCCATGTCCGACCCGTCTCCAGGGACCTCCCTCAGGAATGTCCCCCGCTATCCTATTGATTCCCTTCACATTCGCTCCTCTTTAAAATTGGGCCGATAATAGATGTTATTGGAGCTCCAAGGGCTTGACGCGTTTTATTGTACGCACAGATGCTACGCCATTATTGAGATTCTGAAAATAACGTTCGGAAATTGTCACCCGTGAGGCCGTGGGATGTATAACGATTAAAATGAAATTGCTGAATGTTTATTCCTTTGATAATAAAAATACACTTAATACAATGTCATGATGAACAAACGCAAGCTCTTGTCTGTGGTACATGGTGAATAAATAGATATTAGGTTATTGTCGAAACCTGAAAAATATATAGGTACGCAATTGGGTATTATCCTATAGTTAAAATAAATTATCTAACCGAGCTTATTAAATTAAGAATGGTAGAAAAGCGGTAAAAATTGTGTCTGTTCTTATTTTATAGTTTTTATTCATTTTTAATCGTCCGCCCAACCTATAATGGTTTGAGTATTCAATTTCATGACGTCACTAAATCTTTTTTCATACAAGTTACCTTAAAACTTGTCATTTTGGCGTTAGTCAGTAGAATACACAATTACTGGAAGAATATGAAGTGTTCGAAAAAGTATTTGTGTCATATTTTGAAATTAAATATGTAAAAATATTTTTAATGTGTGAGCTGGGATGGACTGAATATGGATGTCGGATGGGGCATCTAGGGCGCATCTTATGTCCAGCAGTGGACTGGACTATAAAGGTAATTAATGATTGGTGCCAAAAGATTGTAAGTTATTAATTTGCCCATCAATTGTACTACACAATTATTCTTACTAACTTCATTCTGTATAAAATATTAAAAACAAACTGAAAAATACTAATCTCTGTAATGGGTTTATCCGTTTCTCTATAGAAGAACACTGAATATAAGGGAATGTATTTAAAGGGGTCCACTTTTATCACAAGGCCCAAAACAGTATTTTATCTAAAACAAAAAGCTTTGGAGTCTATCGGGGCGTGAAGTTTTTATTAAAAATATTGTCCAAATGTAACGTGCGCAGTGAGACAGAAATGGCCGGTTGTAATGTATCTTTCAGAGCCCGGATTCCTTTGTAGCCGGCCGTAGGGTAACGAGGATTACCCACTTGTACGATACCCCTACACGGCCGTGCATGCTTTATTATTTACGACCTTCACCCTTTATGTATGTTTTTACGCTAAGATTTTATTGCTGGGCTATTCATGAGCTAAACCCATGGAGGAATCAGTGTTGGGAGTGAGCATTGATCGCCTGTACTCCTTGTAATGGTTCCATTAACTTCCCATTGACAAGGGTGAGGTCGTAACATATTCACAAGTAAATTAGCTTTTCTCAATTATAATCTTTTGTACTTCTTCCGTACTTGTAATCTTTGTATGTGTAATGTTTGAATAGAACTGATTACGGATGGATGGATGTTGGATGGGTTGAAGTCAACTTCACTTGTGAGCCAGTACATCTGCTTTTTATATACTACATGGGGCCGCAGTCACGGCCCTCCTGACGGAAACTAGAGGTGGCACACTTGTGGTGCCGACCATGTAGGAACTTTCTAATGCCACTTTTGATGAACTCCATATTAGAAAACTGATACTATCGACGATTTTCCTCTTGATTTTTAATTACTTGTAATTATTTATCAAACATAAAAAAAATTAAATTGTGTATCTAGTATAGAATAGAAAATATCTGTTGTTTTTCAAATCCATCACAGCTATCTACGAAACTTTTATGAGTTAGAATCAAAGCGGATGGGGATAGAGACGCCACCGTGGGGCCCACGGCTCACCCCTTCCCGGAATTAAGTTTAACATCCCAATCGACATATCGTGTTTCGCGAACGTATAACAGCCTATTTGTACTAGGGGTGTACCACTCTAAGTGTTATTGTTATCGGGCTTTGTACCGGAACTGTGTTACGATGGACGATGTTATGAATCTTTTTGTAAGAAAAGTTTATCATTTGTCGGCAATTAGACTACGATGATGTATATTATTAAATCATTCCGGTTAAACATAATATCTAATTTCAGTTGTGTCTGTACTGGAACTATAGTTGTATCTTCGAAAAACATCGGGAAAATGAAATGCTCAAGTGGGACTTGAACCCACGACCTCTCCATTACAGGAGGAATGCTCTTCCAACTGAGCTATTGAGTTACACCTGAATCACTTCAAATGTACCTTCTGTTTATATCCGTTTTAAGGGAAAAGTCGTGGGTTCAAGTCCCACTTGAGCATTTCAGTTTCCCGATTTTAATGTTGGTATAATATTAATGCTATAAAAAAATCTAATATAATTGTATGTGCAGAAAAGCTAACGAAACCTGATCAGAAGATTCTATCTTATTCTTAAGCATTTTAGTGTAAAAAACTACAAACAAATCAATACCTCGGTCTCAGTGGAACTCGGCGTTCCGGCTTCTGATGTAACTATGACTTGATGATATGATGATGATGGGGTAAAAGATTCGTTAAAAGAAACTGATTTGACCCAACAATCCAATCACTTATGGCGATGAAAAAAACAAACGTCATCGAAAATTAAATGATTTTGAATTTGGAATTTTATTATTTGCAATGTAATGCATAAAGTATCATGAGTGAGTTATACCGATATTGATATAACCTCTCACCCCACACAGATATGAGCAATAAACTCATCCGAGTGCATTATGAATGGCTACATGTTACCAGCGCGGGAGATCAAAGAGACTAGCACATTATTAGTACAGTAGCGGTGGCTAACCAAGCGTGCCTAGCAACGCGGCCCGGTGCTGGAATCTGATATTAAGTTTACTTATCTACGTATTTTTGTGTCGGCATCGTCCGAGTAGAAATATTATTCTTTGAGTATGACAAGGTAGGAAGTTCTTTTTTAGGAGTGAGTACGTCCAAAACATTTCTAATTAACCTCAGTCACAGTAGGCTAGTCACAGTAGTATACAGAGCTAAATGGAATCTTTGATCTCAAGCGCAACTTGTGCAAACTGGAAAAAATGCGCCAAAGTTGATTTTTTCCAGCCACATTTCTAGATTAATAATACCAATTAAAATAAAGTTAAAAATACCAAATTAAGTAGATAGTCGATAAATTCTATAAAAGACTAGCTTTTGCCCGCGGCTCCGCCCGCGTGGATGTCGGTTCCCGGCAATTATTCGAATTTTTCTCTACGTATAAACCTTCCCTGGACTTCCACAAATAATTCAAGACCAAAATTAGCCAAATCGGTAAAGGTGTTGTTGAGTTATAACATTACAGCGAAAAGTGGCATTGATTTATATATATATAGATGTGAAAAATTATATAAAAATATGACTCAATAGGGAATTTATATGTTAAATGATTTGTTAATATAAAGTGTGTATCTGTCGAAGCACAAATTACGAAATAAATTTCGATGAAGAAAAACAAATACTTTCAAACATCTGCGCCATATATCTGAACAGTAGCTAATTTTAAAATTGCTCCCAGGGACGTAGCGAGTAAAGAGAAAACATTTTAATAAAGCGAAACCCATTTTAAATTTCCTGTGTAATATAATGTCGGGGAGTCAATATTTAAAGTAGAAAGTCGTACGTAACAAAAATACAATATTTTATTCTGTTCGGTTGATTTCTCACCCCGGGCATGTGAAGGCACCCCTTCGGCTGGTTCTCTGATTGTGCGTGCTGTCGCGATGCGGAAGTCACTTTGAAGCCCTACACACCATTGTCAATAAGTAACCTAGGAGAACTTCAAAGATTTGTGCTCCAACTTATCTGTGACATGATTTTAAGGGAGTTTTATTAAAGTTTTGTGATGTTCACTTGGTAATGGGAGGCTTTAGAAATAGTAAAAATGATATATCCAATCTTAAAATATTTTTGATTTGGCTTTAGGTACCTATTATACATACAAGACGAATCTTGCATTTATAAGAAAAAATTAAGCATTTCGTCGTTGTCAAACCAAAATTGCGACTAGATCTTGACAATTGCGACTGATAAATGAACCAATCTATCGTATGAAAGAACTGCTATGTGCTTATAATGTGTACTATACGACACACTATGACAACTTCATAAAATATGCTATGTGCAGCAGCTAGAAGTATTGTCAAATAAAATCTGATAAGTGCACATAGCAGATTTTGGTTTTCGTTTCGTAATTTTCTTTCAATATTGCAGTTTTTTGAGTAAAATTTCTCTTCGCATATGATCAGTAGTTTTTACTGACGTGAAATAACTGCCACACTAGATAATACAGTAGCTAGTATGCGACCCATCTCATGGTAAGTGGTTACTATGGGTAATATAATAAACGCTTGTAACATAACAAGAGTCTCTTGCACTTTGCGCGTTGAGAATAGGAAAGAAAAGTAAGCCCTCATTCTCAGAAATCGTGGGTAACACATCGATCAATCAATTATATTGCAGTCCACTGTTGGACATAGACCTCACATAAGGGGAACTGCTATGCAACCGATCGTCCACCTGGCGCATTCAGTGCTATTTAGCGATTACCTAGCAGTATCTACTTAGTTAAGTCAAGCAGTGCAACGTGCTGCAGCCAGAATTGCTTGCTAGAGTTTATGCAACTTAACTCCATTTAATCTTTTTTTTTTCAGATTACCAACGGCAACGATGACACCTCTATCCTCATCAAGAAGTTTAACTCAGAGATTGTTCGCAAGTTTAAGTACAAGTCAGCCGCTGTCTGAAAAAGTTATGTGACGGTTGTGAACTGTAAAAACTGAAGACTATATGTAATGTGTAAGTAATAAGTGTTTGAAGTGGACTAAACGATGCATCTATCGAGTGAAGTGAGTTCGACTACGAACGGACTGGGCCATGAGGCACCCTCGTCGAGTTACGGTGGTAACCTCTTGCCGAGCCAGCCACTGACGGCTGAGTTGCTAGCTGAGAGGACCTTGGAGGGTCTCTTGGCAGACCATCCTGGAGAGTTAGTGAAGACGGGGAGTCCACATGTGGTAAGCATACTTTGAATTATAGCTACATTTGTATTAAATATATATACATAATACAGCAAACCTCATCATGCAGATAAGGTTTGAAATTAAGCTTGAAGTTCTTTTTACAATATTATATAATGACATTTTAAATTTTAATTAGGAACTTCTGTAGTCCAAGTTGCGAAAATAATCCTGATGATACTGGTGGAGCGCTTAGGTACTTTCTTAATTGTTTCCCACATAATTTGATTGTATTTCAATTTTTGTAATTTAATAGACCGCTTCTATGTATCGAAAAATGTTTGAATATTGGCGCTCATTTGTTGACCACTTAGTGTTGAAGAAGGCCAATGAATGGCGCTGTGAATGGATCTGTTCGAACTATATTTTGAGAACGAGGTTTCTATGAGCGGGACTCTCAAGCTTCAGGGCTGACGTTCAACTCATTCATTTTTTAATCAGTCACTAACTCGCCGCTGGCACCGAATGGTGTCCTTTTTTGACTCCGCTAACGCAAAAAACGGAAGTTTGATTAATTCAACTCCTCGTTTCTTTCTGTGTAATTCTATAAGTTCCTTGGCCACATTCTCAAGTCAGTATAAGGGAAGTGTATCGGAAGAAAACGACAAATTCAAGAAAGTCACCGGCCGGTCAAAACATACCTACCTGCCAGCACGTGCCAGGAACCACGCCTGTCTGCAGCTGAATCCTCACGAGGTGGAACACAGGTCAGTGCCGGTTTTTCTTACGTTTTCATTCATAGAAGCGGTCACATGAGTATTTCCTTTCTATTACAACCAAACGCCAGGTCATAGGTTCTTTACGCTCTGTGTGCAAACACCACCAGTTTGGTAGGACTATTTTACATGTCCTACCATAATTTATGGTCCTTACGAGTCGGATAGGCCAGTAAATAACATATTCACGTAATTATTGGTGAATAATATTTCTTTCCTATTCATTTAATTAAAAGATTCACGTAATTTTGGTGAATTCTTTCCGCCATCTTAGTTTCATTACTTTCTTTCGCTAACAGATTTACGTAAATTATTTGGTAAATTCTGCATTTAAAACGCTAAATCTACGTAATAATTGGTAGATATTTATAATAGTTGGTGATTTACGTATTAATTGGTAAATAATCATCATTCTATTCACATACGCGTAACTTTGTAGGTAGGTACCTATCTAGGTACGTAAGTACATAGTTACATTCCCGCTCCGCTGTGCTACTTGCGCTATTATATAATAAGCCGTAGTACAATTTTCAATAAAAAAGTAGGTATATCTAAACTGTTTGTGTTGAATTACTATTATATTATAGTAGGTACCTTACAGATAATCTTCTTGTTATATTTCAATAGGTAGGTCCTACCTATCGTTAATTTGCAAACATGTCGTCAGATCTCGAGACGAAGCTTATTCTGTTGAATCAAAAAAAGGAATTATTGTTTGCACGCATTAATCGTTGGTATAAATCGTCGAAATCAGTTGTGTGTTTTGATATAACGACGCGAGCCAATGAAGATTTTTTGGCCGAGACCGAGAACATCGATGTCGTTCCCGATAAGTTCGAGTCGATTGTAGATCAAATAAATAGCTTAAATTTGTCATTGGAACCCCCTGTGGAGTCCGACTATTCTTGCCTTGACTCATTTGATGAATTGTATTCGAAAATAAAACGCATTAGAAATAAATTATCTACGCTCAAGGTCAAGGAGGTCGCCTCACACGGGTCGATTAATTCAAACGCGTCTGTAGTGAAATTGGAAATGCTTGTTGTTCCGAGTTTTGACGGACGCCCTGAAAACTGGAATACATTTTATCAGTCCTTTAAGGCCAATATTCATTCAAACAAACAATTATCTGATTCGCAACGTGTGCAATACCTATTCTCAAAACTAACCAAAGACGCATTAAAGTTCACTGCCGGTATTGTTCCGTCAAGTGAGACCTACAGTATAGTGTGGGACGCCTTGGTCAAGAAATACCAAGATAAACGCTCATTAGGTTCATATTATCTTAATAATATATTAGACTTAAAGAATTGTTCACCTAGTGTGAACTCACTTGATTCATTTATAGGTATATATTCCTCCTCTATCGCCGCGCTTAAAGAGTTAGGTATAAATGATTTAATGGACTTCATGTTTCTACAATGTGCCTTGAGGAAAATGGACACGCTAACCATCCAAGCCTTCGAACTTTCTGTTCGAGGTGTCGATATACCTACGACGCAACAGCTGATCGACTTTGTACAAGATTATGCTAAGATGATTGAACGGTCAAACCCGCGGTCTTCGTCATATGCGAAGTCGTCCACTGCTGGGACGCCACAGTCTAATGATAGGCGTGTACAGCGTAATTCTAAGTCGTTTGTTGTCAGTGTGCCGATTAATAATAAGTCGAATGCGCCCGCCGCAGTTGACGCGTCATGTTGTTTATGTGGCGGCCGCGACCACCGACACCTGTATAACTGCGCTCAGTTTAAAAATATGCAAAATGCAAAGGCTAGATATGAGTTTATTAAATCTAAGCGTGGTTGCGTGAATTGTCTAAGCACATTACATAATCTCCCGCGATGTAAAAGTACGTCAGTTTGTTTCTGTCAGAAAAAACATCATAAATTATTGCATTTTGATAATGTTAATAATTCGCACTCGCATGCGACGAGTGCTGTCCCATCCCCGCCGCCCCAGTGCGACCTTGACAGTCCCATTCCTGAGTCACCGCTCGCTTCAAGCACTGTGCATTCGTATGCCTCTAGCCATAAGGGTGATATTCTCTTGGCAACCGCTCAGGTGTATGCTCGCCCTAAAGGTAGCACTGGAAATAAATCTGTAGTCAGATGTCTAATTGATAATGGCTCACAGAATAACTTAATAACATTGTCCTGTTGTCGTTTATTAAATTTACCAATAATACCAATGAGTAATTCTGTTGTCAAAGGTGTTGGCTCCATTTCGCACACGATAATAGGCTATGTGTATTTGGACATTGAATCTCGTATTTATGCAGATCATAAGTATACTATACATGCGTTAGTTATGAATAGCCTTACGGATCAATTGCCCTCGCAATTAATTAAGTGTGATCGCGAGTTAAATCTTCGCGATTTACCGCTTGCTGACTTAAGCTGGAACATTCCAGGAAACATTGATATAGTATTAGGTGCACAGCTCTTCCCGTATATTTACTTAGGAAATAGAGTCGAGTGTGGTCCCAGTGCCCCTTGTGTACTATCAACCGCGTTTGGGTATGTACTTATGGGTGATTACCCACGTAAAGTTGTTGTGCCTACAACCGCATCCTTTTCTGCGCTAGCACTAAATGATTTAGTGCAAAATATTTGGGAACTTGAGGAAGTTCCTGTGAAACGCCTATTGTCTCCAGAAGAAACCGAGTGCGAGAATATTTTCACATCTACTGTGTCTCGCGATGACGTAGGTCGTTATACTGTTGCGCTGCCGTTCTGCAAGGATCCCTCTGAACTAGGGAACTCGCGCGGCGTCGCTCACCCCCGGTTTTTGTCGCTCGAGCGTAAACTTCGTCAATCACCAACCGTACGCGAAAATTACAATAAGGTTATTCGGGATTGTTTGGATAACGGTTGTCTTGGTCTCGTTGATGACTCTAATTTGTCTATGGATGGTTATTACATACCACATCACGCAGTAGTTCGACATGACAAACCGATGCCGCGTATTGTGTTAGACGCGAGCGCTAAAACCCACACTGGTCTTTCACTCAATGATATTTTACATATTTGTCCCAATTTACAGGCAGACCTGCCTTTATTATTATTACATTTTAGGCTATTTCCTATCGCAATGAACGCTGACATAAATACTCACCGCAAATCGCTTGAGTTTGATGTTGGCAGTCATGTCGCAAAGGTTTTAGGTCTCTCGTGGGAGCCGTGTGGAGATAATTTTTATTTCACATCCACCTTGGTAGATGAGAAGTGCACTAAGAGAAATATACTCTCTATAGTTGCGCGACTATTCGCTGTAAACGGGTTGGTGGCACCTGTGATACTCTACGCCAAGTTGTTAATTAAGGAACTTTGGCTTAGTAAGAGTGATTGGGATGACCCTGCTCCAGAGCATATACGCTCACGCTTTTCCGCTCTCGTTCAAGAATTAAAATTGCTTGACACTTTAAAAATTCCGCGACATATAGGTGTCGAAGTTGATTGCGAATTACGTCTTGTCGCATTTTGTGATGCCAGCCTGAATGGCATGGGATGTGTTATTTATGCACATTGTACCCACCCATCTGGCATTCAAACTCGCATTTTGTGTGCGAAATCAAAGGTCACTCCGACAAAGATTACTACGCTTGCTCGATTAGAGTTATGTGCTATTTTGCTTATGTCAAAGTTAATAAGAACTGTACGTGATTCGTATGCATTACGCATTCCCGTTACTGACATTTACGCCTTTTCTGATTCCACGATTGCCTTATCATGGGTTCACTCGTCACCACATCGGTGGTCGATTTTTGTTAGCAACCGGGTCGCTCAGTGTCAAGAAAACTTGAACGCTAAACATTTTTATCACGTCGCCGGAGACATTAACCCGAGTGATTGTCTATCACGCGGCATGCTCCCCTCGCAACTTTTGACTTATGATTTGTGGTGGAACGGTCCAGCATGGATCCGCGGCCCCCCTGATGAATGGCCTATTAAGTCATTCTCTCCCGCCAACTGTTCTGACTTAACTGAGCATAAGGCAAATGTGTTGAGTGCGACAACAAAACACACAGAGTCGCCATTGTTATGTACATTAGCACAACGTGTTTCTTCTTGGCAGAAACTACTACGCATCATTACATACGTTTTAAAATTCGCACGATTTAAATTTAAGATCGAACCTCATTCTGTATCAGGATTACATCCTGTCCTTCTCCCTAAACGCGATCACGTTGTTGATCTAATAATTCAGCATTTTCGCGTTGTCAATTGTCATACTGGACCTGGACTCCTCATGTCTATCATAATATATAAAACGCGTATTGGTACTTACAAACGCGCTGTAACCAAATTGTATCCTATCCCAACGCAATAACTTACAACGCTAAATAGAATCTTAAACTTTAATTTTTAACTCTAACTTTAAACATACTTTAGATAGAATATTGTTAGTCTAAGTTGTTATTTTAGCTATGTGTATTATTATGCTATACAAATTCACTTTGGGCTCTAATCAGCCAGTGTTCGCTTGTTTGTTTCGTAACGTCTTGCGACGTTCCAAAGCCGGGTGCATGGTGGAGCGCTTAGGTACTTTCTTAATTGTTTCCCACATAATTTGATTGTATTTCAATTTTTGTAATTTAATAGACCGCTTCTATGTATCGAAAAATGTTTGAATATTGGCGCTCATTTGTTGACCACTTAGTGTTGAAGAAGGCCAATGAATGGCGCTGTGAATGGATCTGTTCGAACTATATTTTGAGAACGAGGTTTCTATGAGCGGGACTCTCAAGCTTCAGGGCTGACGTTCAACTCATTCATTTTTTAATCAGTCACTAACTCGCCGCTGGCACCGAATGGTGTCCTTTTTTGACTCCGCTAACGCAAAAAACGGAAGTTTGATTAATTCAACTCCTCGTTTCTTTCTGTGTAATTCTATAAGTTCCTTGGCCACATTCTCAAGTCAGTAACAGGGAAGTGTATCGGAAGAAAACGACAAATTCAAGAAAGTCACCGGCCGGTCAAAACATACCTACCTGCCAGCACGTGCCAGGAACCACGCCTGTCTGCAGCTGAATCCTCACGAGGTGGAACACAGGTCAGTGCCGGTTTTTCTTACGTTTTCATTCATAGAAGCGGTCACATGAGTATTTCCTTTCTATTACAACCAAACGCCAGGTCATAGGTTCTTTACGCTCTGTGTGCAAACACACCATTTGGTTAGGACTATTTACACGTCCCACCAGATACTTCAAAAGAAGTAGTTCCCGTAGAATTCAGGGGAGTGTTTTTTTATGTAAAACGTCCTAGTAGGCCAATTAATACATATACTCAGGCTTGTAAATCCCAGAAGGGGTAGGCAGAGGTGTATTAACACCTACATTTCGCGAAATATAATTTTCGGTCCCCAATAATAGGAGGTCAACAATACAAATAATGATAACTTTTATTTTACAGGTTTGTACAGTATTACCTCCACACTGGCGATCAAACAAAACTCTACCAGTTGCCTTCAAAGTGGTAGCACTAGGCGAAGTTGGGGACGGTACGCTAGTCACCGTGAGAGCTGGTAACGACGAGAACTGTTCTGCTGAGCTAAGAAACTGTACTGCGGTAATGAAGAATCAAGTTGCAAAGTTTAATGACCTTAGATTCGTTGGGAGAAGTGGTAGAGGTGAGTTGTTGAATGGTTATTTTTCATTAGTATGTACTCTATAGTTATTGAGAGTATTTGGGGCTTCACCAAAATCTTCTAGGCCCATTACAACCTGTTCTAGGTACGCCTGCTAATTGATGGAAGAGGTTCTAACGTATGATTTCCTTTCGGTGATGGAGGGTATTGCAGCAATTGAGGTCCTTATAAGTAGAACATGATACTGAATATAAAAAAACACTTTTATTATTAAACTAACTTTTAAACTCTCGCGTTCCATAATCCATACTTAATATCCATACTTAATATTATAAATGCGAAAGTAACTCTGTCTGTCTGTCTGTCTGTCTGTATATTACGCTTTCACGCCTAAACCACTGAACCGATTTTGATGAAATTTAGTATAGGGCTAGATTAGACCTTGATAAAGGACATAGGCTATGTTAAGTTGCGAAAAAGGGGGGCTAAAGGGGAGAAATAGGGGTTGAAATTTTGTATGAAAGTTTGTCATTTTGAAGATAGCATGATGAAATTTGATACAGATGTGAATTGGATAGGGGTAGATTAGACCTTGAGAAAGGATATAGGCTATGTTTAGTCGCGATAACCATCATCCACGCGAGCGGAGCCGCGGGCAAAAGCTAGTATGCTATAATTATAACGGGAATTAATGTGATCATGGTATAGGTACATACCATTGATTTGCCTGACGTTTCGACCAGGTTACATCTAAGTAGTATTATTACACGTTTATTGAATTTCTAATACGTCCTTATTATATTGTGACTCAAAGGCACCGAGAATATATTTGGCGGTTGATACCACGTTGATACGTCACTTCTTAGCGCACAAATTCAAACCAAAGAGCTTCGTGTGTATGTATCAAATATTTACCGCATAACGTAACGTGTCTTCTAACGTATAACTTGCAGAATAAGATGTTTCTAAGATATTCACCTTATACGTTGAAGAGGTTACCTATAACCATAGCGGATACACTTAACCTATTTAAAAATTTATGGCATAGATTTTCGTAGAGGAAGGCCTTAACAGATCAATTACCCCCATTGACTTAATATTCCGACAAAGAGAAGACCTGTTGAAATATTCAGAAGATGGAGCGCTGGCTTTGTTTTTGAGTGCTCACTCAGGGGAGCAGGGGAATTTTTATGAGTCGATGTCTGCATTATCGTAAACATGCATATATAGGCATGTGTTTTTTACCCGACTGCCGAAGGAAGGAGGGTAATTTATAGTGCAGGGAGGAAAAATTTTTTTTTTTATGTTCTGTATTATTTTAATCAGAAGTCCGTACTCGATGTAGGAGCGTTGAAATTGTATTGCTTATTATGGTAGTTGGATTTTTTACTCAAACTTTAATGAGTGGCTAACAGAGGTTGGTTATTATACTGTAGGTATTTTATTTGTTCACGTAACAATAATTTCATTTTATTCAATAAGAATATCTTGAATTATTTCTCGGAAAATTTAGAATGTTTACTATAAGTACCATATTTTCTGAATAAATTTTATTTCAATAGAAACTAACGAAATTTCACTTATTTTTCTCTTTATTTCACATATATAAATTCAAATCCATATAATATTCAAACGAAGCCACTTACTATTCGTGTTTAATTATTTATTTAATCAAAGCTTCTACATTAAAGACTCGATAAAAGACATTCCAACATAAATTGTACGAAAGTAATTGAGCGGTCAACCGCCTCTGCGATGTCGCGACGTCTACACTTGTAATGATTCCAGCCGCGGACGATTAGTGGGTGATAAGACGAGTACGTCTTACCCATATCTTTGGATTATCTATACTAGAACTACGAAACTATGGCACTAAGGATATTGCCAGTAAACATTGCCTTATTAACTATTTGACTTTAGTACACCTCGTAGCACTTGTCTACAAGATTGCTTGCTACGAGCTCTTCGTAGTCGATACTGGCTACGAACATGTCTAATTTTATACAAACTACTAGCTTTTGCCCGCGGCTCCGCGTAGATGTCGGGTATCGCGACCAAACATAGCCTATGTCGTTTCTCATGGTCTAATCTACCCCTATATATTGGTTCAGTAGTTTAGGCGTGAAAGCCTAACATCCAGACAGACAGACAGACAGACAGAGTTACTTTCACATTTATAATATTATGTAGTATGGATGGATAGCTAACGCAGTAAAAAAGTTCGCGACACTTTTTGTCTAATTTAAATGATAATAAAATGTTTCATGATACGACCAGTACCTACAAATTTATAGCAAATAATTGTTACATTTTTCTGTTAACAATATGCTTGTGTAATTTCTGGCTTCACGCACTAATACATTAATAGTACCTATAGTATTATGTGGTGCAGGATAATTGCATGTCTTAGCACTTATAGCACTTCACGCTTGCGGATCTCTTACGGCTTAAACTGATACTTTAGTGTTTAACCCTTAATTGCATCTACTCACGCAAGACATGAAAAAGTATACGTAGTTTAATTATAATGATGTAAACGGATTGTTATTAAAGAGTGACAATGAAGCATACAGCCTACCTATACTATTAGGAATGTCTATAACCAAATTACAATAGCAATGACATTAACATATTCACAATGCACTAATAATAGAGGTTTTAGACCAATGCAACAGAGTCGGACTTCAATTAGTGTGAAATTATCAATGTTCTTCCTCTTTTTCGTCTCAGAGGCATCAATTCGATCCACTGGTGGAGCATATCAGGAGATGCAAGTATCACAGGATCCACCGAGGGAATCGGTGGATCACAGTGAACTTCGGCGTGCTATTCAATCCACTGGTGGATCGAGATAGTGGATCCTACTGGACAGAGGGACAATTTAAATTACTTAGATGCGCCCAAAATAATCAATGAAAATATTCTTTAAATAAAACAAATGCGAAGTTTAACCCAGAATTTTATATTATTACAAAATATGTAGTTTCCGCCTAGTTTTTATTAATCTATGTTTTGTAATAAAGGGGAACATGTTTACCAGAATTTACTAACGTAAACAATTCGGATCGATGTAAGTGAACAACGGAACGGGAGCAAACTTAAAGTTTGGGGTCGCAAACATCGCTAACATCGGCGAACTGTAAACTTGCCTAGCATCTTATATTCAAATAGTGCAGGGGAGCTAACGAACTAGCGGGGGAGGGAGGACACGACTTGTAAGAAAATATCAACGAGAGACGGATGGTAGGGGGTGTTTTATTGACGAGTAATACCACGACTTAAGGAATATAGTATATATAGTAGCTAGATGTATCTGCGGTAGCCTAGTGGTATGGGTAATGGACTGCTGAGACGAGGTCTCGGGTTCGATCCCATGTTTACCATGGCACACACCAATGACCTTTCGATGCTTTTCGAAGTTATGTGTGTATTTATCGCAGGTTTATAAGTGCCCGGTTAATGGCAATAGGCTCGCCACCTATTACATTGGGACCTAAACATAAACTGGCGAAATGTGGGTACTAGCACCTCTGCCTACCCCTTCGGGGAATATAGGCGTGAGTTTATGTTATGTTTTATGTTATGTAGAAGCTAGATTAGTGGTAACTAGGCTAGTGGTAAAGACTAGTATCGACTGGTATCGAAAAATGCCGTGATATACAACTTTATAAGTGGAACCAATGTGGGCCTAAGGGGTTCCAGGGGTTCCAGGTAAACTCACCTTCAAGTCACCCGCTTAGTGGTTGATTGGTGAGGCTCTAGCGTAGGATTTTGTTTTGGGCTGGGGGTAGATGTCAGTCACCCCCGTAAAAGCCAATCAATCTAACCAATAATGTAAATGATAAATAGAAGAATGCACCTTGAACTCCAAAGTGTAAGCTTTGGATGCAACCGGGCGGCTCTTGTAAGAAAAATGTAAATGATGTGATTGCTACAAGCATGTTCATAAGACTGTAATAAAAAAAATGAAAAACTACCTACGCCGTACTGAAAATTTAATAAAGATGAACGTAATATTCCCGGCAAGAACTACCTCCACACTTCAGACAACCGCCCGTAGTATGGCGTCGTTACAGGTGAGAGAGGACCATGACAAAACTTGAATGACATCTCCAGCTTTATGAACGTATAACCACACCCCGTACGCCTCTATGAAATGTTTGAAATAATCACGTCGTAATCACACCATACATAGCTCGTGTGAGTGCAAAAAATATTAAACATAGTCTTATTGAATTAATTCTATAATGGTAATCATCTTATCTAACTTAAAGATCATATAACAAAGCAAAAAACAAAATACACAAATCAAATTATCCCCATACCACTCCGCGTCATCTTAGTGAACGATATTTTTGCGAGCATTTTCGTCATTGGATCAATCCCTTCGTGTCATGCATGTCACAGCGGTGTTCCTTGTCACACCGTTAGTAAACAAACTGAAGAGAAGATAAATTGTGTGTCATGTAAACAATGCTAATAGAATGGGATTTGGATTCGTGTTTGTGTTCTGATTTGTACGAAACATGTAAGGTGGATCAAAATACATCGGCTTCTTAAGTTTCACAGAATTTGTTATCTGTAATAAGATGGGAGAAATTTATTTGATTAAACATGATACCATGCTTAATTAAGTCAGTTTTAAGTGATTTTGTACGTGACTAAAGTATATGTATTATAGTTCCTGTATGTTCCGCCGCGTGGTACCCGACAGAGAAGAATTTACGCCACCCTATCTCTTCCCATGCGGTGTCGTACATGGCTACTAAGGGATCAGACAGATATATGCAGCCCAGGTTCAGCCTCATATATAGGTTCAAGTCAGTAATAGTGCCCGGAAAATTATAGCAATAGGCTCACCCTCTATTACATGTGATCGACTACAATTGGGTGAAATATGGGTGTTAATTCACCTCTGCCTAACCCTCCGTGGATAAAATTTATGTTTTGTAATCTGCAAAAGACGTATTACAGCATAACTGACTTTCTGGTTGATAGCATACAGTGACAATTATTAGCTTAGTTATTAGATATACAGGGTGTATTTTTGAAACGGGGCAGTAAGGGCAAGTACCTTAACCGTTGCAGTTACAGCAAAACGTTCTTAAAAGACCTTCCCTAACTTTTTGGGACATTTTGAACTGCATTCACAGATTTTGTAAAAAACTTACAGTTAGCAAAAAAAATGCAAAAAGTTCAAAATTTTTTTGAACTTTTTGCATTACGTAGATATTCCAACCTGCGGGGTTATTATTATTATTATATGTATGTTCAACCGTGTATTCGTCTGGCCGTTACTATGTCATAGTAATAAATGGCAATATTGGGATTTTCACGTTAGTATGTTAGGCAGATTGATTGTTAGACTAGACTAGTCTTTTTACGACCAACGGTAATGTTTTATTCGCGTTGATCAGAATGATCAGATCCACTTATCACTATAAACTGTTGGAACCAATGAATACATTTTTTAAAATTAAATATTTAACCATTTCTCTAAAAAAATAAAATTCATAATAATCTCTCAGTACACCAAACTGCCCCTAATATCTCTGTCTTTAAGTCTTACTCCATCCTATGGTTGCCTGTAAGAGATTGCCTTAGAGCGATAAGGCCGCCAATTGTGTGCCACATAAAATTGTACCTTTTATTTATTGTCAATATCCTTGGTGAACAATAAAGAATTTTTTATTTATTTATTTATTTAATTCATTAGTTCCAACAGCTCGTAAGAAAGTTGGTAGATGGCTCCACCGTCACCGGGAAATTTGAAGTGATTCAGGTGTAACTCAATAGCTCAGTTGGAAGATCATTTTCACTGTAAGGGAAATGGCGTGGGTTCAAGTCCCACTTGGGCATTACGTTTTTCCCAATGTGTTCGAATTTTAAAGTTAGCACTATAAATGCTTTAAAAATAATTAAAATCCACTTATCGACTTTTGCAATTCTTGTATCATTATTGTTGCCCATACATACCTATATTCACGTCTTTATATACCCGAAGAGGTAAGTGTAGGAGTATTAACACCCACATTTCAAAAGCTATAATTTTCAGTCCTACGTAATAGGGGGCGATATAATTACCATCGTATGGATAACAGCATTAATACCATGTAAATAGTAAGAAAACTGTATAACCATTGCATTGAGCGGGGTATTTATCAGTAGTGACAGATGCAAATTTATAAAAGGCAAGCCGATGGAAATGTTGTCGTGTAAATGTAAATGTCTCTATCACGGCTTCCCTTTGCAGAGCATGCCAGCAGAAATCGTGTTGTAGGGATTCCTTGCCACCGGACTATTTATACATATAATCTACCAGCACTCTAGAACATATTTCACAAGTTATACTTTCAGATTTAATATAATCTAAAATATTAATTTGTATTTACACTTTACGTGAGGTCTTTCATTTGTTAAATTTATTCAGTGCATATTGGCAACACATTCAAGCCACAAACTGCTAACAGAGTGCCACAAAATCCCATATAAGTCCACTGGAACAGAGCTACCGCTCAATAACTAGTTAAACAAGTTTGACACTTCCTGGACTAAAATGGTAGTACATTGCCTTCACATCGTCTGCAGTGTCTACTCTCACTGCTTATTACTGGCCCGTTAGTGTGATTAAGGTTTCTAGCGTTTGGTGTTATAAAGACTGGTATTAAAATAAGTTGAAAAATGCAATTGAGTCAAGTTACATAATTTATATAAATTTATTTATTTATTTAATTTATCCAACTTACATCTATCATTACAGGTACCTGTGGTACCCAATGCAATAGTGTAGCAAGTTCATATAAAAATCTAATAATAAGTTAGGTACACTACATATATTATTAACATTTTCTCTCATACAGAAAAAGTAAACACACAAAAAAGCAAAATAAAAATCATTTGAACCACTTAAGTCCCATAATTAATATGGAATAGTGCCACCTTTGTGAATTCAGTCAGGGTACATGAAAGTATTTCCATGTCCTCGGCTGCTTGGTTTAAAGTGCGAATCGCTCGCGACAGAGTGTGAATCTCTTCCTGTTGACTTGTTGATCTGATATTTTCTACATATCTTTGTAACGGATGACAATACAATTTCATTCAATAATACCATTTAGTTTAATATATTTTTCAAGTATTTCTTGCTTTATAATAAAGACCAAAGAACAGGCACAAACAGTTTGTGCCTGTTTTCTTCACACTACTTTCCCTTATTTTCTATGTTTCCATCGTTCACTTCTACCCTATGGTTTCTTTGACGATGGTGCTATAACCGTTGGGCATATTTGCTTCATTAGTCATATTTACTACATTAAACAAATGCCTCCCCAAAAACCAGATTGATTTATTAAACCATTTTCAGCATTTATCTACTCGTATTGGAATTATGCACGTTAAATATTTTTAACGCCCAAAAAGCACCTGGTAGATAACGCCATACGGCACTTAATCATTATGCAAAGCTATTTAGTGGAAGTATATTAAATAAAAAGAAATTAGAGTGGATATCTTTGTTGTACAAATATAACCCTCATTAAAAATTCCTTAAACAAACAAAAGCTTTCGGCTAGCGTGTACACGAAAAAACCAATATAGCCCTGAGCGGCGGCGGGAAAGTGGAAAAGAAGTTAAGAGGTGTCTATTTGTCACGTTCCTTCCTGAATAACGCTCTGCTTTCCAATTAAGGGTAAGCGCTCTCTTTGTTTATCTTAAATTGCGAGAAAATCTCACTCAAATTATCGGGTGAAAAGACAAAGGGGGATCGCAGTGGAACATAACTTTTGTTTCGTTCCGGGATAAAAAGTTGCGTGTCTAACATCGACCGAGGGGCGCGGGGAATTTTTAATAAGCGAAAAATTTAATGAGAGCCCCCAACCACTTTTTTCGCTACGGTTTGCCATGTCAGCCGGGAGACGGCTGCCTTGCCTGCCTATTGGGCAAGAATTATTAATTACTTGTAAGATCTTTTTCTTTCTTGTTGAATTATATAAAAGCTCGTGTTATATCCAATTATCTTTTATAGAACTTGACAGATTATTTCTAATAAAACCTAATTTAAAATATAAATCATACCCTCTACTTGTACAGTCAGCATCAGAAAAATGTTGACGAGTAGAGTACTCAAAATAATCTTAAAACCAAAATTTCAATATTATATTGATAATTAGAGTACTCAAAAAGTTGTAAGCATCCAGAGTAGTCAAACTATCTTAACAATCGGTCTTCCAGAAACATGGAAGTAAGCAGAGTGTTCATTTTCATATACACAATCACGCTACTCAATGGTATCTAGTCAAACAAAGTGTTCAAAATATCTGGACAATGTCATTTAATCGCATTTTGCATCCCTTTTTTACTTATGTAGCCATCCTTTACACATGATGATGGGATGATGTGAGATAGGTATATAAGTTAGAACAGGATAGAAAATTTGTCAAATTAATGACAATTTCTTTTGTATTTTTTATAGTTGCCAGTTGTAAGCCATAAACGTTACTATCCCCTTGCATTGGTGAGAAAAGAGTATGAATACGTAAGAAATAAATACTCGTATGATGTGTAAATTACTTGAAACCTACATAAGTAGATATAAGTCCACGCGGTCTAAGTCGCAGGCACAGCTAGTATTAATATAAATCATAGTATGGAATAGGGTTTCGTATTTCTAAATTTTTCTGTCGCTTGAATAATTATTAAAAATAAAAAACACGACTGCTCCTGAAAAGACCGAAATAAGTTTGATAGCAGGCGGAACTAAGCGGAACCCATTGATTATCATTGGATTTATGAATTACAAATGGGTACCTCCACCTGCTTTTTTTGGTCCTTTTTATGTATTTTATACTTTATTTAATTTAAAAAAATAACAAAATCCATTAGATATAGCGCCAAAAATTCACGGTTTAGTATCGATTTATATTTCATGTACTCTTATATACCTTTATTTGTGACCACTTTCATCGAAATCTTTTCAGCAGGTCTCTATTCGGGTAAAAAGTAAAAACAAAATAGGTTTAACTTTAATAACTATTTCACAGAGAAAGAAAAAGAGAAAGAAGGCGAAAATTGCGGTTTATGACGTATTAAAAAAAACTTCTATTATAAATTATAATCTAATTATAAAAAAAACACTCTTTTTTTTTTTTTTATACAGGACACGTCAATTTGACTTCACCTCGCCTGATGTTAAGCTAAAGGCAAAGTCTCGGAAAGAGGGTCACCATCGTACACATTTACCATGTTAACAGTGGTGGCACTCAGCTTGACGGCCTCATTAGATGCCTTTTCACGCCCCGCTTAAAGGACCCAGGACTGTAGGAAGAAGGAAACACGTGAACTGGCAGGGAATTCCAGGCCTTAGTGGTGCGGCATAGGAATGAATCACTGAAACGCTTGGTTCTAGCAGGTATACTCTGCACCGTAAATGGATGACATCTTAGCCCTGCACGTGTCGTCCTGTGAAGGAAAGGGGAGGGTGGGACTAATTGGAAGAGCTCGTCAGAACATTCACCATGGTAGAGACGGTAGAAAACTGCCAAAGACGCAACATCTCTACGCATCTGCAAAGGCTCGAGGGTGTTCGTGACCTCAGGATCCCCAATAATGCGGACCGCACGTCGCTGCAACCTGTCGAGAGCATCTAATAAGTACTTTGCGGAGCCGTCCCAGAGATGTGAGCAGTATTCCACGCAGGAACGAATTTGGGTCTTATATAGAAGACACCGCTGCTCCGGCGTGAAAAAACGTCTCACTCTGTTCAGGACTCCGAGTTTACGCGAGGCTGATTTGATGATACTCTCGATATAGTTTTTGTTATTCAGTTTGCAGCGAACATCCATACCGAGGATAGTGAGGTGATCCTGCAGTGGCAGTGGTGTGCTCTGAAGAGTGGGAAGGGGAAGGAAAGGAGATACCTTTGCTGTAAACGCACATGCCTGTTATTATAATATGTTTGTTAAATAGTTTCGTATCTAACTGTACCTATTTTCAAAGAGTAGACATTTTGCGTCTATGTCATGTCGATGTAGTCATAATGCGTATTAGAGAATACGAGAAGTGGATTTTTGAGTACATAGGTGTATCTTGCGTTGCAGGACCCTTTATTTTTTACGTAAATATTCATACTCTTTTCTCACAAATTCAAGTGGATAGTTTATGGCTTAAGCAACTGGCAACTATAAAAAATACAAAAGAAATTGTCATTAATTTGACAGATTTTCTATCCTTTTCTAACTTATACATCTATCTCACATTATCCCATCATTATGTGTAAAGGATGGCTACATAAGTAAAAAAGGGATGCAAAATGCGATTAAATGACATTGTCCAGATATTTTGAACACTTTGTTTGACTAGATACCATTGAGTAGCGTGATTGTGTATATGAAAATGAACACTCTGCTTACTTCCATGTTTCTGGAAGACCGATTGTTAAGATAGTTTGACTACTCTGGATGCTTACAACTTTTTGAGTACTCTAATTATCAATATAATATTGAAATTTTGGTTTTAAGATTATTTTGAGTACTCTACTCGTCAACATTTTTCTGATGCTGACTGTACCAATAGGGTTCCAATATAAGGTATTAGTATTTAAAGGTTAAAAACTAAGTACTGAATTCGTAATTTATAGGTTTGTAGTATATAGGTTTGTAGTACCTACATAGCTTACAGATCTCTTGAACCAAATTCAAGCACTAATTAACCCCTCTTAATTGGCCCCTCCAACTTGTTTTAATTCTGTAAAATTAATTAGTAATCCTCATTTTATCATGAAAGTCTATTTATCAGTTATCCTCTCTTGTATGAACTCATTTGTAGAGCATGTTGAAATTAGACAGTTCTCAAAGCTGAGTTCACTGTTCCTTGAACAGTTGAAATAGGACATTCAAGAGAATATAAATCCTATAAACACAAATCTATCATAAATCCTACAAATTTAATATACCTATTCTTATTCCTAGTATACTCAATTCCATTTAGAAGCAATGATTACTATTCCAAAATTTCACTGTTTTATCCTACTTCGGTATTAAATCTCGTAATGCTTTTCATTCATGAGCGATTTAAATTTAACCTTACCTTATTATACCCCGGAGTGGCGTAGTAAGAGGCCAATTTATCGCGCCAGTAGTCAAGGAGGGACATCTGCTAATCGATTGATTGGCCCCACCTTAGCTAGACAGATAAAAAATACACCCCTAGTCGCATTTGTCCCTGAACTCAACGTATTGGGTCTTTAATTGCCTCTTTATATTGTGCGTTTACGGATGTAAGTAGATGGTATTTCAAAGTGGTATATAACTGGCGTGTAATAATAGTTTGGCGTTCTAATGAGGACATCTCTATTTATATTTAGCCTTGTTTTATATAGATGGTTTAATTATTCAGATTGTCTTGTGTTATAGCATTTCCAAGATTCCGGTCTTCGATTTGTTGGAAATTATAAGAAATATGGATTGGTTGGTGGTTTTGTTTTAAATCATCAGAACATTAGTCGGAAGCTGCAACGTTTCCCCTATAGATAGACCAACATCACCGTGCCCAATTTCCAGGGTGCACCTAGACAGATTTTCTGGTGCATCAGCTCTGACTTTTAGCGTGAAAAACTTTTCAATTCTATTTTTTGTTAACAGGGAGTTAGCGGTATTATTTAGGAAAATAGAGTAATGCTTTTTCCGGACGACATGAGATATCTCGAACACAGATTATGATTTCACGAAGTTTCTGAAAGTGATGTAAATAATATGTAGCCAAACCCTATTCTTACAATTATTATCCAAAAACAAACGAACACACATCTTAAACAGAAACAAAGGTCCACCAGTTAACCAAACAGTGGAAGCAGGACACAATAGGAACCGTCACCCTCCTTGCACGGTCTGCACCTTATGTTTCCTCCCTTGTAAATTATTTTTGTATAGAGGGCCTCGGCGAAAAAGATCTCGGCCTCGCGGCCTCACCTTTCGTTATTAACTCAAGAGGGGCCTTTGATGCACTCCATACCTTTGCAGACTAATGATTTCAATTTTTCCATTTGATTTTCAAAACCCTAAGTATTTTGTAGGGATGATTGAGCATGCAAATTAGCTTCTTCTAATATAGCATGTTATTTGAATAGTATAGGGTATATTAATGTTGTAAATTAAGATTGAGTAAGTGCGGTTTTTCGAAGGGGTGATGTATAGTGCTGAAACGGCTAGTACAGATATATACATATTCCCATATGCGGATTAAAAATAATTTCGAAAAAATTGACATAGCGGAAGGTACCATAATTTAAATAAAATTGAAGTCTACTTATAAGTTATAATTAATAAGATACTGCGTTTTACAATATTTTAATTCAAGGATTAGAAAGTAACAGCAAGATTCATTTATACACTTCAGATTGAACTCCCAACCTTCATAGAAGTAACTAAAATGATAGCAATTAACAAGCGAGACAATCATTTCTTATATATCGCAGAATAAGTAACTATCCATAAACTGATTTATTTTCATTTGCCAGATTTAGGGAATTGAATCACTAATTTTAGAATTATCATAATTAGTACAATATCATCATTCATTGATTCACTCATCATCATTACGGAATTACTTAATTAAAGTAAAACCATAATGTTGTGTTAAATTTATTTGTTAAAAATCCTTTCAATGACATGGGTTCGTTCGTAGTTTTCTTGCCTCATTTTCTTTTATTTATTTTTACATAACAAAATGATATAACACAAAATAAAATATACTTATCTACATACAAGTTATGTGTATTAAATTTGATATATATTAATATGTCTAACTTGAAAGTTCTCTATTCTATATCAATTCAATTCTTAGTCTACGACGACAACAACCCAAACTGAAATGTTATTTTCTTTGTTTATAATTGATACACCTTGAAAATCAACACAGACTTAACATAATTGTTAAGGCCGTTGCTAACTACCACCACAATTTAAGATGAGCATCCATTTGCATTTTAATAAATTTAAAGAGAACCTCCGTGCAAAAAATTCATAAGCGAAATTGAGACGGCGAGAAAGAGGCATTATACAGATTTTCTTTATGCAAGAGTGAGACCAGGCATACTTCTTTTCATTTTAGATCCTTTTTGGAGTTGTTCTCTTTCCGTTTTTAATTATTGAACCACTCATTCCTAATTATTGTTATTAGCGTTGGGGAGAGTGGTGAAAATTGAGGGTCTCGTCTCGCAATATTGACCGCTCGGCTCGTTGGCAAGGTGCTTCCCGGGGGACGATTTTTAATTGTGTACGCTTTTGACTTTTCCTCTCTTGTACTTCGAGATGCTTCAATAAACTCGGTTTTATGGTGGCTCCCCTGTATAAGGTTATTTTATTGGTAGCGAAGTTTTAATTTCTCTGGAACGCATAAATATACGATGTGGGTTATCACGGAACGTATGACACAAGTGATACATGACGTGTGTGTAAAATAACCAGAGTGTACATTACTGACACACACAATCGAAGTTATTATTTTGTGTCTATGTGAGTTGTGAATGTGTGCAGGCAATTCACTAATGTCCCTAATGCGTATCGGTTTGTATTTTATATCCAAATTGCCTCTCCGTAAGCCGAAAATCCTCTGTAAGCCATGAAACCGAGATCAAAGGAGCTCGCAACCATTACCATTGTGGCTCATTTTTTATTTAGCTAGCGAGCGCCGAACTCTTATCTTAACGTTCCTCCTGCCATACTTTATGACGTTATAAAGCTGATTTTTAATCCGACGTGCCCAGGAAATTGCCGAATTTGAATAGGCGTAGAATTGAGTTTGTTCATAATTCAACTGTTATCTATTTCCGGAAAGGTATTGCTAGGACCTTTTTTGCTAAACTTTTTAATAAACATGCGAAAGGACAATAGAAGTTTTTGTAATTTATCAGTTTTATTTATAAATAAAATAATTTACGACCATGTACTGTCTTACATTCCCAAAGGCCGATATGTATAGAAGCTACTATTATCACCTACATTTCACATGGTACTTATCTTTGATATCAAGCCTTTTACCGCTAACCGGTTACTTTTATCTGATTTTGAGCTCCTGTGTGATTCGGTAATTAAATTCATAGTATGAGACCATAGTTACGATTAGACTACCGTGATGCAGGAGAAAACACAAGGACTGCTAACATGCTATACATTGGATATGTAGTATTAGAATATATTGTATTTTTATATATAACTTGTTAGCTATTTACTTACCAAACACATATTTTTATGAACAATCAGTGGTGCCCCCTCACGCTGGGGATCAATATGAACAGTTTATGAAGTGTGTCGCACGTGCACCCCGAATGCAATATGTTAACTCCAAGAGTCGCGAGGGTGGCCAGACGAAAGCCTTTTTATGAATAACTAAATGATTTATGAAGCAAACGCCTTTATTTTGCTTTTGAAGGTGTATTGCATATGCTTAAGTGGGGAAATTGTGTTCTTGGATTGAAAATTTAAACATCATGTCATAGTCATAGTCATTTATTTTTCAATATAGAACAATAAAATTGTTTCTTATTGACGTCAATTTTAATTCTACTTAATCTAAGTTCATGCGTGATTATACTTTCACCTGTATTCAAGGATGTAAAGAAATAAATAAATGCAACCCATTTCATCTTTGTAATATATTTGGATATTATTAAACGAACAACTCAAGAACGGCTCGACCGATTTAGCAATTTTTTTTAAATCCCTATTTTCGAAGAACCACGGAAGGTTTCAAACTACCGCAAGGAACGCTACCGCAAGAGGTAATTCGAGGGATGAGGGATCGAGAGGAATTTCATGACGTTTTTAATAATATTTTGCTACAATTTATATATGACAGGTATTTTAGTGGATAGAATTGTGCATAATACAAACCATTGCATATAAATAATTATACTAAGCGGGAATTGAATCAGTGACCACTGGCGTAGCAACCGAACGCGCTACTGGTATAACATCTGTAGACTGTAGATCAATTAACGACACCAGTCTTCTTTTATACAGTGAGAAGTAACGAAATATTTTAAACCAAACCATGTTCAACAAAAAAATAATGGTTTGATCCTAGTTTTTTGTTAGTTCAAGTTTGTAGATACTAAGGGAATATGTATATAGGAAGGCTGAATTATAATAATAAACTTGCCTTTGATATATTATTTGGTGTTTCATGAATATTAAACGTCACATTGTGTAGAGCGTTCAACATGTCTTATGTACATTCTCCCATTGTACTACGTAAGTAGTCGGAATATGTAATTCGTATCTACGTCTCGGAAACAATAAAACTTTTCTTTTTTCGCGTATATTTGCGCAGAAAAACAATTTCTTGGTCTCTCTCTTAAGTTCACGCCGAGTTTATGTGGGTTTTATGAAAATAAGCGGGTGGCCGCTCATTTTGGGTCGTGGGGTGTGTGGGGAGACGTGCGGGCGGGAAAGGGGGGTGTTTATGTCGTTTTCATGGCTCGAAGGACCACTGCCGCGGCTTTTGGCCTCAAGCCAGACGTTGGAAATGGTAGCCTCTCTTTTGTTTTGCACGCCGCGCCGGAATGTTATCTCAGTACGTTTCTTTTATTCAGAATATAATTTGGAATCTAAATATGAAATCTTTTTATCTAGCTTGTTCGTAGTATGCAAGTTACTCAGAGGTAAGAAACCTTGATTAATAAGAAGGAAATAGAGATTCGCTTTCTTATATGTTAAATCGAAAACCAATGCTCTGACTTGATCGGTTCATTAACTTCACAGATACCTATTTAGTTCTTAGTTTAAATATACAACACAGCAGGGTGCGTAGGTATACGGGTCGAAAAGAAAAGCATATGTAGTTAATTATTTTCCTATAGTACTATACAGACTCCAGAGGTCCATAAATAGATCTGTGTTAGTACTCATCATGATTCATTACTAGTGGGTGTAGAATATCAACCGATGAACTACCAGAATTACCATTTGGTATGTGTGCCGATATGCCAGTGA
Organism: Eilema sororculum; assembly: GCA_914829495.1. Taxonomy (NCBI): domain Eukaryota; kingdom Metazoa; phylum Arthropoda; class Insecta; order Lepidoptera; family Erebidae; genus Eilema; species Eilema sororculum. Next base: position 14,475,746 of record OU618548.1, read on the forward strand.
TTGTTCAAACGCTTGACGCCGTGTTTGCGGCCGCTCTGCGGTTGATGTGTTACGATGGCATTTCGACTACACTACTCCTCGATATTCATCGCTTATACAGCATGGAAACACGATCGCGGTAGCTTACCATTGCGAAGTTTAAACAGGGTTCGATAATATAATTGTAACTCACCAGCAATGGTTATGTGTTTGGTTAGACAAGTCGTTATAGTGTCAATGTCACCAGTTGGGAATACTTAATAAGTGATAGGCTGGACCACGACCACATTTACACAGTGCTTATCATTTTGTGCAGAAGTGATTGGTTTGTAATTAGTTTTGGTGAAGCCTGTATTCTTAATATGTATAATTGTATAAACTCCATTAAATAAATAAATGAATAGATGTTTACCTACTTTATACCGTACCGTTACTTTCTATAAAAATACCAAAACTAGATTTCTTGGTATATATTCGTGCAATCAGGGTATATTCAAAATTCAATCCGAAACCATACGATGGAGTGATCCACGACGGAATCAAAGTCGGCGACGTTTCATGATGTATAATATCATGTATAATATCAGTATAATGTCATATGACAGTAAGAGAACTTTCCTCACACCGGGCTGTAGTAGAGTACCTACCTCTCATTCATTTTAGATTTTGTTATTATTTTTTTTTCCTATGGTATGCTATTTATAATTATGTCAGAATCTTTATGTGATGTACTTGTTTTTATTGTCAAAAGATTCATTCTTCTAATGTTAAGAAGTTGACACGTTTGTTATTTATATTCAAATTCTCTAACCAAACTGAATACTTTAAGTTACAGTGTTTAGGTAAATCGTTTAGTGGTAATCCGTGAGTTCGTGCTGGCACGCGGGCCTGTCTGCACGGGCGACACTGTGCCACAAATCAACCGCGCTCTACACAGAATGATTGTTCAGTCCGCCGCGAATTGTACACATTCCAAGGTGATGGTTGCTAGATGATTCTCGCACGTGCCTCGGTGAGGGCTTCACTAACGCAAATAAGAAAGTGTTTGTAATATCTATTGTAAAAGAATACAAAGATTTTTGGTTTCACTTTCAGATTTGATTTTCTTTGATTTTACAAGAAAAACAAGAAGTTAGCCTTCTTGTTTTTCTATATATGTATCGGCTTTAGTAACTTTAACCTTCATAGTAGAGAAAAACTCTATCACGAGGATTAGAACAGCCCATTAGGAAGCAGTAACCAGTTCACCACAGACTGTGTTCAGGACCAAATCTGCGTTAAGCATGGTCGGTTATTCTTAGTCGGTTATCCCTAGTCGGTTATGCCTAGTCGGTTATGTCTAGTTGTTTTTGTAGGCATATTGTAACTTAAGTTATGTATTTTCTCAGTTATTAAGAAATATTTATGATTACCACGATTGATTAGAAATAACGGTATTCAAAACCTCTTACTAAAAACTTATATACCTACGAGATTTTTTTTTACGATGGATTTATAACAGAACGTTAAAAAATATGTTTCTTTTGCAGGTAAATCATTCACGCTAACGATAATGTTGGCAACGTCTCCTCCACAAGTAGCGACGTTACAGAAGGCCATCAAGGTGACAGTAGACGGACCTCGGGAGCCAAGATCCAAGACGCGGCACCACGGCTTCCATCCCTTCCACTTTGGACCCCGGTTTCCACCAGACCCGCTCATGGGTTCATTACCTTTTAAATTGTCAGGTATGGATATTCAATCTTAGTTTTTTATAGTATTTAGGAGGCAGAAAAGCGCACGGTCCACCTGATGGAAAGTGGCTACCGAGGCCTATGGACGTGTGCAACTCCAGGGGTATCGTATTCGTATAGACCCTAAAAGAACCTTCTAATGCAGTTCTGGTGAACCCCAAATTGTAGTTGCTTGGAAAATTTGTGTGTAGATCGGCCCAGGCGGTCCAGGCGATAATTTTTTTCCCTATCATAATCGATTCGAATAATTAGCATACTAAATGCTTTAAAATTGCATTCAGTTGTGTGTAGAAAGTACGGATACCTTTTTTTTTACTTTTAGTTTTGGCATGATTACAAATAAATTATAGTATTCAAAGATAAGTTTTACACAGTACAGTAGCCTCCAGATTCAAATTCAACCTATAATTTGCAATATGGGTTGTAGAATAAATAAATATTCCATAACATTGTACACAGCGTTATCTAGACCCATGGTAAGTTTAACTGATTTGTATTATGGAATCTAGAATGCGGAGATACATACTTAGATATAGGTAGATATTAAAGACGGATATAAAGAGAAGGAAAATTTGAAATGATTCAGGTGTGGCTCAATAGCTCAGTTGGAAGAGCATTCCCCCTCTAAGGGAAAGGTCGTGAGTTCAAGTATCACTTGAGCATTTCACTTTTTCCGATGTTTTGCGAACTTTAAAGTTAGCATAAAAAATGCTATAAAAAATCAGTCAAATACGTAGATACTATTTTTGTAAATACGTATATAATATATTATACATAGAATCACCCAGACCAATGCAAATAGCTATCTAATAATTATATTATATACAGCAATGCTGATATTTGCACAGAGCGGAGATCGAACTTCCTGCGTAGCGGCCGCGTTCACTACCGCCACGCCACAGAGGCTGTCATATATATATAGGCTGGGTATAAATGTAAAGTTCTGAACCACGGCTTCCATTTGCAGAGCAAGCCGTCAGAAATTGTATTGTAGGGACCCCTCACCACTGAGCTGTATTATAACGACCATAGTTTAAAGAAACCGCTTAAAATTTCACTTCGCTTCAAATTGACCAACGTAAAACCAGCTTTACAATCCTATCGATTCAATTTTAAAAATGAAACATTTAAGTATCTCTAACGTTATAAATATCATATAATATTGTTATCCAGTTCAGATACCGCCTTTAACTTGAGTTCTGACCCCCTGTCTCGATTCGTTTTGAGTAACTCGACGTTTCTATCCGAAAGATATTAAATTGTCACCCGTACCGTTGTCACTCCGCGTCCTGTAGCGCCTCAAAAGGGGATTTAATTTGGTCGAGAACTTTTGCGTAACAATTAATTATCAATTTGGATCCCCTAGCTTGACACCTGCGAGATACAGGGCAGTTTTAATATTAACAATTTACGAGAATAAGTGCCGAAGATGATATTTTTTACGTTGGACCGAATACAATGATTGGTGAAATGTGGGTGTTAACCTCTGCCTAATCCTCCAGGGATAAACGCGTGATTATATGTATGTATGAATATGGGTCAGATGGCAGTCGTTCCCCCCCCCCCCCCCCACATCTTATTGGCAGAGAGGCCTGGAGCCATTAAGGAGTTATTCCTGCACAGAGATAATCCCGTGGATGGCTAGGTTAAAGACCAATTTACCCCGTGGGTCACCCTGCTGAGCTCCAACTTGCGAATTACGTGCTGGTACATAAACTATTTGACGTTTATTTTTATCCCTCAAAAACGTAGTGTATTACCAAAGTCTATGTTTAAAATTAAAATTAATGCTTGGACAGACTATAAATCAGAAATGTCAGCGGCCGGCAAATTCAGTCATGTTGGTATTCGGTTATTTTGGGATTCAGTCCATTTGGGATTGGATCATTTACGCGGACGACACGCTAGTGACGGTGAGTTCGCGAGGCGACCCAGAGGGCCACGACCGCTGTTGCTCAAGTCGTGGATCGGATCCGGCAGCTGGGTCTCGAGGTGGCTCTGCACAAATCCGAGGCCTTGTTCTTTCATGGCCCTCGGCGTAGGCCACCCCCGGGATCCAGCCTGACAGTAGGAGGTACTCCCATCGACATCAAGCCCAGGTTGAAATACCTGGGGCTCGTACTCGACGGTCGGTGGGACTTCGGAGAGCACTTCCGAAGTCTGCGCTCCAAACTGTTGGTGACAGCTAACGCGCTGGTGCGGCTGCTGCCCAACTTGAGGGGCCCGGAGGACTCCTGCAGGAGATTCTACGCGGGTGTCGTGTGGTCCATGGCCCTATACGGGTGTCCCGTGTGGGCGGACACCCTGGAGACCAGATTCATGCCCCTGTTGCGTGCGCCGCAGCAGAGGATGGCCTCCAGGGCAATTAGGGGATACCGCACGATATCCTTTGAAGCGGCGAGTCTCCTAGCCGGATCGCCACCGTGGATCCTGGAAGCGAGATCCCTTGCGGCACTCTATCGGTTCCGTAAGGAGGCGCGGGAGCGGGGATACGATCCCCAGCCCGAAGACATTCGGGCCGAGAGATCCCGGCTCCACAGGATCATGGTGGCGGAGTGGGAGCGACGACTTGAGCAACCACGCGCAGGGCATGCCGTCATAGAGGCGGTAAGGCCCATCATGGGGGAATATGGGTCAGATGCGTCGGATCGAAAAGGAGCCAACGTCCGAGTGCCATCATTGCGACGCGAGCGAGGACACAGAGCTGCACACGCTCACCGAGTGTCCGGCATGAGCCGGACCGAGGCGGGAGCTAGTGGTGGCCTGACCTCCGTCACCCATGAGCGTGGGCCTGGGGGTGTCGGGTGAAGCCGCCTGTCACCCCAGCAGAAGCAGGCCACGGCGACGGCGCGCTGAGAAGCGCGCCTCCCCATTCCGGGGGCGAGTCGGGGACACCGTTGTCCCCCCTCCCGAGGAGGGCTAGACCGTAAGGGATGGCCCTGGGTGAGCCGGGGTGCGAGGGATATGTCGATGACAACCTCACATCCGGCCTAGCACCACGACCCACAGTCGGCGTGCGGTTTCCGCACGGAAAAAAAGGGATTGGATCATTTTGGGATTAAGTTTATTCGAAAATCAGGCAATTTGGTTCTATGACGATTTGGGCTTCAGACGTTTTGATATAAAGACGATTTGAATTTCAGGTGTATTGACGTCTCAGGCATTTTGGGAATAGGTTGTACTCGACCGGACCCAAATAAATAAATGTTCCTCGACATTTTTCACAACGCTATTTAGACCCAAAGTAAGCATAGCTTGACTTGTGTTATCGGGTCTAGAATGTGGAGGTAGTGTGATTTACATATTATTATTACATATTATTGAAAAAAAAATCATGCCTATGAATTTCTGTGCTGAGTAGAAATCGTACCCGCGCTCTCTGCGTAGCAGTCGAACGGTCCACCGCTACGCCACACAGTGGGACGATTGTATGGAGAAAAGGGCGAAATTAATAACTCAACAAATATTGAAAAAGTAATGACTTGTAAATTTATAACAGACACAATATTAAACTATCTTTATATAAAAAGTAGAATAACACATTATTTATAAATATAAAGAACATAAAAAAGAGAACGAAAATTATTTAACATTATTCCTCCTGAGAAACGTAGTGTATTCAAAGTTTATGCACCTGAGATTCTTCACTTTCAGTGTTGCTGAGATTTAACTGGGCAGGTAAATTAAAGGAGGCTCCTTCAGATTCTGACAAATGCAGATATTCACTTATATCTAAGTTTTTATGCGTAAATTTATGTCTATTGATTTTCCTAAGGGTAGATATGAAGGGATCAGATGTAATGAGCATAACATTTAATCGTGATGATTTTCTCGTATGAGAAAGGCGATTTTTCCGAAATTCTTTGTCTTGCTTCTAAAGCTTCTTTAGACAAGATTCCTATTGGCAAATCAAAAGATGATATTATATCTGGACCATGAATCAATAGTTTATGCATGCTACTTGGTATATAATACCACTCATAATTTTCTAGATTAAGTTGTTTTGTATTATTAATTAGAATTTTGAAATTTTCCATATTTATTCTTTCTCCACTAGCAATCACTCTTAAAATTATTTTTAAATTATTTATTAAATTTTCATTAACCCCTGTTATGTTTGATGATAAGTTGGCATTACTAAAAAAAGTTCGAGCGGTATTGCCATCGTTTGTTGTACCATAACCTGACTTAGGAATATCAACATTCAAAAACACGAAGTCTTTTTACTTTTCTACTACACTCTTCAAATGGTTTTTGAGGCCTACCCCTGCTAATACTTGAGACACATGGTATAGCTATTGAAGATAAATAAGATTTTACATCTTTAGGAAGTAACAAGTTCTTTTGTAGCCACGCATCATTTCTCTTTAGAAATACTTCACGTTTCCGAGAACTTGCTTTCCATTTACAACCAATTCTCAAAGAATAAAATTCTGATAGTATCAATATTTTTTGGCGAATATTGTCTGGACATTTGTTTATTGTTCCTGTATTTTATTCGCCACTAAAACTTTTATTTCTTTTTTAGGACTCAGAAGCCAAAAGGTCTTTATTTTTAATAGGTTGACTTGATCCTAAAAAATGCAAATAATTATCAGGTCTGCCAGTTTCCGCGGAAATAATTACTGTCAAGTAATAGTAGACAAGTAACTGAACCCAAAATAATAACATTTACAGAAAGGGTTTATGATGTATTTTTTTAAACTCTCGTCAAAGTAGAAAAAATCGTTTCACTAAGTATCTAAGTTAACATCGTCTTTTACGAACTTCTAAATCTTGATATTAAATTATTGTATATTACTAACGATCAGTTACGTCCTCCATAGTAAAATTCAAAACTTAAAACAATACAGCTTACAATAAGAACTTCGTAATTATTAGTTGTTAGATGCACTTATTAATGTAGCGAATGGCAAGATATTTACACGACAAAGTACACTGAGTGATAACTCATTAACCAGGAGGGCTATATCCATTATTTAATGTTATTTGTAGAGGGTATTTATCTATGTTAAATTACCTATATTTTAAATCTACCTCCCTTTCTGTTGATTTTTTTATTTTTATGTATGGGACGTGCCACTGTGCGCCACAGAGACCATAGTAGCTTATAACATTAGAGTACTTACAAGTATAACATACGATGTTCTGGAAGGAGGTCAAACGCGTTTCGTTAAATTGTAAGTAAGTTAATCGTAATGTCTCATAACTTTTTTAACTGTGTTGTATAACTTTAAATCTAGCTATTTAAGTAACAAACATAAAATAAGTGTATTTTTCACAATTTCGTTGTAAATATTTTATTGATTTATAAAAAAATCTATATATCGAATTATGTTATATGTACTATCGGCTAAAAGTCTTGTGTTGGCGTGAAATGTTTACCTACGCCTAATAAAAATCACGTGACGAACTTTATTTAACATTTCCACCGTACATACACAATATACACCAACAACTGACACAATTCTCTAGAACCGATGCAAGTAGGTAGTGTAGGTATACATAAAATTTTCGAGCAAAGTACAATTCACGTCAGGTGAATGAGATTTCGTCCAATATTGCGCGAGACGCCCCGCGTCGCCGGGCGTCGTCGCTAGGCGCCGCACACGCTCCCTTTTCTCCACCTAATAAACACCGCTATAATGGTATACAGGCTGCAAGCTAACTAAAGAGGGATTAAAATAAATGAAAGGCTATGTCGTCATAATTATTCTTATGGTTAACCAGTTTGCATCAACTTTGGAGCCAAATCTGAATGTGCCTTATCTTGGTTTTACGGGAGCACCTATCCCTGAGTGGAAAGCCTACGCCAGAATCTTGTCTATTAATTAGCAAGTTTAGTGTACAGTACTGGCTTGCAGATGGCTTCAGCCCCGAAGGTAGCGAGAAGCCGTTGAAGTTGAAGCCAAGAAAGAAACCCGCAGGTCTCCAAAAATAGCACTTAACGAAACGTGGGTCTAAAATAGTATCAATAGGATATATATAAATTTAATTAATGGCACTATCAGTATCAATGCGGAACAATCTTAGACCATAGTTTGTATTTAGTCTAAGGGAACAATAGAAATAATAAAACTACGAAGGATTTCGTGTTATCAAAGCCACCAACGATTCAAGTCACTTGTTGTCACCTTTGTATAGTTTATAGGCGGAGCGTCGACAGCACGCAAGTGCTCGCAAACCTCGTTAGAGCGGGTGTCAAAGGGCTTTAACTCAATTATACACCTCGCTCTCTTGTCAGCTCACGCCTCGCTCAGATTGGGGCACATGTCTCTCTTGAACCGAGGCCCACCGGTGCGGCACACGTGCCAAGAAACTGGAATTAATGGAAATTAATTCGGCTTAGTTTTATATTGAGCTGGATCTATAAAGAATGTAATGTTTAGAAAACATTGAATTTAGTAACATAATATATTTATCAATGTTTGTAAATATAACTACATTCATAGTATAAAAATTAACAAATGATAAGTATTAAGTCATTTGTATGAATGATATAATTCCATTCCTTTTAATTTATTAAACGTGAAAGCTGTTTGTTCACTCCATAACGCAAACGCATAAATAAATTGGTAGCTTAATGATTGAATGAATTTTTACAGCATTAAGTATGCTAACTATACAAATCGAATACATAGGGAAAAAGAAGAATCATCTCGGGCGGGACTCGAACCCGCAGTCTTTCCCTTACAGGGGGAATGCCTTGACCAATTCGGCTACCGAGACACGCCCGATGTGATTCAAATTTCCCATCTTATACGTCTTTAAGGCGACAGTGGAGTACTCTACCGATTTTCTTACGAACTATCGCTCAGATAGTTCGTAAGAAAATCGACTGCAGGTTCGAGGTCCGCCCGAGATGATTCTTCTTTTTCCCTATGTACTCGATTTGTATAGCTTAATGATTAAAGAGAATATCTGAATCATGGCCAATTACACTACCAATGTGAATTTATTCCTAAAACAACAATTTTCGTAGTAATTAGCTCTTCTTTTAAAAACTACTGAGGTAATGTGGGTCTGTCAAGATAAGACACAACTAAAACCTATATCCATACTTCATTACAATAGTATAAACTTCGAAGAGCAACTCATTCGAAGTTGTGTATATTGAGAAATAATTAGTTAGAGCGGCCAGCACGGACTCACCCGGTATTCTCATTAAGCGGAATGTACGCACATTACAAGATTACTTGAACAGAGAGGCTTCTTTCAGCGCGGTGGGGCTCGTATTCGCTTTGTGCTCTTTAGAAACAATTTAGTGAGTACTTCAATATGTAAATTCCTCGTTCCGCGGCTGTTCCGAGGCAGGTCTCCGCTGCCCTCTTAACGGCGAGCACCAATAACCCTTGTGAAATCATGATAAATTATCCACACTCACGTTCACGCGCCTCTCTTATAGACACAACTTTTGTAAGAGATGCGTGAATGTTTGGATATGACAATTTTTTTCGAAGATAGGTTAAAAGTTCTTCAATTACTACTACAGTAAGCCCCTGCACTAAGAAATATATTTACGGATTTTATGTATAACTCTGAATAGGTGGGCAGAGGTAGGTACACCGCTTATTACTTCAAACCACCAGCCAAGTTAGCCAGTAGTATATTTATTTAATAACCCTAGCCCTAACAACACCTTCGGGGTCAAGTCATCTTTCCTTACTAGTCGATGCACCTGCCTCAACTAACTACAATTTCCTTTCTGGGTTAGAAGGTAGATGGCAGTCCCTCTCGTAAGAGTAAAAAGGTTCTTCCTTCTTATATTTTGCCACTTAACAAGGTAAATCCAGTATTCATGCTATACCAAACGACCAAAAGTCTAAAAAATAAAAATTAAGCAGTGACTCCAAAGGTGTATGTTCTTCTTATATCCATGTATCTCACGTCGCCGTGTGAGCGCCACTTAAAGTCGCAGCCTTCGCATTATTAATGAGGGAGTCTTAGAGAAAATTAAATATAGCATTAGGCCCGGAAGCCCGGGATTGTGGGGGCGAGGGAGGGAAGAAAGAGGGGCAACAGAGGCAACATAACCCTTCCAGAGCGCGCGACAATGCGGGTGCATAATTACGCATTTGTAAATTTTAAATGTCCCACCCACCTCATACAACCTTTTGTATGACGTGATTCGCACTCACTGTACGTTTTAAACGTTTTCAAATGGATTCGTATGATGACTCCCGCACAATTAACTCTTAATGCCTTGTGTAATTTTATGACTTTATATTGTTTGTGGCTCGTATAGTCACAAAGTAAGTGCCTACTTGTTTGTTCCCTGATAAATTCTTCCAGCTTCATGTATATATATTATGTTCGTGTCTGCTACGCAATGCTAAAGCACATTAAACTTATTATCAATATATTCATTAATTATATAATAAGTTTATTGTAGGCTATGCTTATGTATAGGTACTCACAAATTTAGTGATTCTCTATAAATAGAACGGTACCGGGGTGTTGTCAAAATATTGAGGACAAAATTCACTGCCTAATTTTCGAGACAACGTGGGTTGAATGTCATAACAACTGTGGCAACTATCTAATAATACTGATGACTTGATTTACTCCACTATGAACCTGGTTGTGGCTGGCCGTTTTGCTCGTGTGGACATAGTGTTGATCTAGGTCCCACTATTCACATGAACCTATTCCCACAATAATGGAATAATCTATCTCTCGGTAAATATTCATCCAAATCCGTCCTTCGTTCTTATGTGATGGAGGAACAAATATACATACTTACATCCATCCGAATCTACACAGTTATCATAGAAGTAGTAAGTAAGTAGGTACATTCAGTTCATTGAGTCAGAGAGCGGTAATCGCATAAAAGAAATTAATTAATCGCATCTATCAAGTAGATAACAGTAACCTTTACTCCCTTGTCAAGCTACTTTTACACCGAAAGGTTAATTAAGCAAAACAAAAAGGGGTTAAACAAAATCAATAGACGCAAATTCATTAAGCGCTAAGCAGATTGAAATCCAACATGGCGTTGCAAGATGGCGGCGGGCGGGTTAAGGCGCGTTGATAAAGCGGCATCGTTAGTTCACGAGCCCTCTTATTAACCTTATGATGTACGGAGGGCATCCGTCTTGCTTGCCGCCTCTTACGTTACAGCCCTTAGCACTAACTATATGGTTGCTGGCATATCACAGGGATATATCAGATGACGAACAATTCTAATACTCCCTGTGGTTCTTTAAGTAGCGGTAGATATCAGATGAATAGGCGGTAAGACTCAGATTCAAATCTCTCTGTTGGATAGTCAAACGAAATCTATTAATCTAAAAGGATTGTTCTCATCGGTTCACTTTCAAGTTCAAGGTAACTAAATAAGAAACAGAAAAGGTATTTTACAGCTTGGGTATACAGAACCCTACTGACATCCTAGAAGCCCATTTTTGTTTAGAGAGGAAAAATGTACCTTCCGCATTCCATGGGCTCGGGAAAGCCGCGCGGGTATGTGGGGCTCTTACCACACTAAAACAACCTGCCGTGTAGCATCGTGACTTACTGAGAGACCCGTTGGAAACACTACGTTATTGTCGACGGATCACCTAAGTTATGGCACAGATATCACCCATTACCCAGATTTACGGGTGAGGCACTAGTAGGTAGGGGTGCAGTACCGTGCTTCACCTAGAATCTCCACCTAGGTAAAGCGCGGAGTACCTACTAATAGGTCCTTATGCTCCAACTCCTAGTAAGTACACAGTAGGTACTCACTACTACCAATAAGGACCTAACCCTGACACATCCAACAACATTCTTGAGAAGGATAGGGTTGGGAGGTTATTGGCAGTCGCTCCTAGAAAAGTCGACAAACCAACAATAAGTTTATTTATTTATTTATTTATTTATTTATACATCATACAATGATGAACATGAAGTAATATTTTTTTAAAGTGTTTGCTTTTGAGAGTCAATGGAAAAATAATAAAGACCTAAGACTTTCAGAAAAACCTAAGACATTGAAAACTGCTGTTAAAGCCTTTATTGCAATTTATTCATATTTCTTAATAGATTTCTCAAGCACTTTTAGAATAATAAAAAATCATCTAAAATTTAATTTCTAACTTTCACATATCTCCAACAAACGAACATTGTTCTCAGTTTTCATCTCGTGACGCTTGAAATAGTAAAACAAGGGGCAAACGCAGAATATGAGAAGCGTCACCGAAAATTAATTTAAGTTATTAGTTTCAGCGACAAATACTCGTACTTTCACATCACACAACCTTTCACAAAGTTATCAATAAAGCTTAGCAGGAGAAGGGGAAGTAATCTGTCTAAAACAATAAGCCCCAAAAGGTACAATACTACTCTCATTGAAACTCATTTGAATAGAAGTCGTTAACACAAAAGAAAATGGGCAGTCCCACCAGTAAGTGTTCCATAAATGATGTTTGAAGAAATGTAAAATAATTACTAGAAAGTGCTTCCAACCCTTTCCCTAATCACGAAGGGTTAAACTCTTTAAAAAAATCCACCCTAATCCTGGAACATCGGAATCACACTAAAAACGTAAATACTTTTATCCGCGTAATCCCGGTCGTCTTCGCGGATTAGCGCTGTAGTATCGGGAGAAGGAAAAATGCAAGACGCAATCTAGCAAATGGCATTAAAATGTTTGGGTTCAACCCTCTCCCGGCGCGGTGCGATTTTTCAAAGTCGAAGAAAAACCCCTTCGTCCGAGGCAATGTAGCGGACTGGCACGTCTTCGGATGCGGCCAATCCATAAGTACGATGCTCAGATGCTTTTGATACTTGAAAAGTGTTCGTATTTTAGATTTTGGACGAGTCATAAAGATATTCTTGAAATATTTAGTTTAATTAACACTGATTTTCACCACAGTTATTTATACTGAGGTAAATCACTTATTCATATTATTGAGGTAAATCGCATATAGCCCTCAATATTATTGCTAATTATATAAATATTATAATGTATCTTTATAAACTGACTTGTTCATTTAATATGGGTTTAAATGGCTTGAAATAAATGATTTCTATTTTATTATTTATTTTAAATCTTTTTATTAGTTAAAATATCACAACGAAACCAAATAGTCTGTATTTTTTCACAGGTCAATAATTATGTACTGTAATAATTTTAATCTAATAGTGCCTACCAAATTTATCATACGCGTTTCTACCTACTATAGGTCCAAGCATATACCTAAAGTTAATATAATACTAAGATTCTTCCTAATAATGATTCAAAACGATGAAGTCCCCGTATACAGCGATTACGCATTGTGCACACAATAAAGAATTCCAACATTTTTTAACGAATGCAAATCGTCTGGCGCTGCCCTTTCTTCTGAATCTTTGAATAGAGAATACATAATGAAACAATGCTCTGCTATTTTTCATGTCATGTGCAAAAGTGTAGTAGAAGTTAATTTAATACATTTGCAAAACAAATCGTGTAATTGTGCAGTTAGTAGAGAGATGTAAATGTCTTTTTTCATACATACCTACATATAATCACGCCTTTATCCCCGGAGGGTTAGGCAGAGGTGAATTAACACCCTTATTTAACCAATAATTGTAGTCGGTCCCACTTAATAGGGGGTGAGCCTATTGCCTTAATATTCCGGGCAGTATTGTTGACTCGAGCCTATATCTGAGCCTGAGTGGGCTTATTTTTATCCATTTCCCTTGGCACTACTAGTCTACTAATCTCATTGGCTGGTTAAGCTCATATATAAAAAATCCTCGTAAATTAACTGATTACCCGTGACACTACTACAACAGTAGGTAACGAGTAAGTAATAGTAGAGCATAAGTAGATAGTAAGTAACCACGCTCATGTAATCTATAGACCAGTAGTAGTATAGTGTTGCCTACTAGCGTCCGCGTCGTACCCGTGTCACAGCGCATAGCACAATTGGACTTATCAAGATATTACACTGCACTGCTTTACCTCTATTACCCGAATGCATGATTTTAGAGGGTTGCCTACATACTTGAAAAATATTTCTAACCTAAAAATGTCGTATTTCATCAAATAGTGTCTACAGTACTTCATCATAATAATAAGATATTAAAAGGGATAGATAACCTAGTAGTGCCAAGGGAGATAAAATTTCCAGTGGCACTACTTGCGAAAGAGTAGTGTCACGGGAAATGCAGTTTTACCCATGGCACCACTGGTAGTGTCACGGGAAATAAAAATCTCCCATGGCACTACTAGTAGTGTCACGCAGTAGTGTCAAGGGAAATGGAGCGTATATATCTGTCTGGTGTTAAACTGTTTAACTTAAACAGCCCTATCTCGTAGTCACCTTGTACAACATCGCATGGGAAGAGATGGGGTGGCCCAAATTTTTCTCTGCCGAGAACCACGCGGTTAATTTTAGCATAGATTGTAATATAATTCGTCTGTCTATTATAATTGTTAATATAATCTATGTGTGTCATCAACAGTAGTTCAAAATATATGTTGCCACCATCTTACCTGAAAAGATATCTGTATGTGAAACTGAGTGTATATCTTATCTGCATCACTTTTTCTGGTTAATCCTATTCAAAGAAATCTATACTCATAGAGAAATACGCACGAGTTTCTAGTACAATTTTTCGTCTAACTCATCAATTAGATGGAGGGCTGCCCAGGAGGATTCAACGCTAAGATGATAACAGTGATGATTTAGTAAGCTTCAAAATGAGTAGAAAATAGTTAGCACCCACTTCTGCAAAGTGAATACCTTTGAATGAAAACTCGAATACATAATTACTCCCCTCATAATTATCTATAGCATAAATAAATAAATATTCCACAACATTCTACACAACGCTATTTAGACCCATGGTAAGCTTTTATAGCTTGTGTTATGGAATCTAGAATGCGGATAGACATACTTATATACTTTTTTTTGTAAAGACATACATATTACACATAGAAACACCCAGACCAATGCAAATAGCCATATTCATGCATACAAATATTTGCACTGAGCGGGAATCGAACCCGCACCTCCTGCGTGGCAGTCGCGTGCACTACCACCACGTCACAGAGGCTGTCATTCATTCATTCATGTTATAAACTAAAACAACTTCGACACTTTTAACATTTATTTTTCCTTTAAAAAGAATAATCCTGAAAGCTGGTCGAATAAATCTTCGAGTTAAGTGTATTTTATTCGTTGTCTGAGCTATAGAGTAAAGGAAGCTTTGAATGCAGAGGCTGCTCGTCTTATATTTACTTAAAAAGAAATAAAGAAATACATTTTCTTTACTTACTTTTTGCACTTACAGCACAAGGTTACAGTCCATGGTGGTTGTTAGATTGAAATAAGCTATTTAACAGTGTGAATATTTGAATACATGTGGAAAAATGCAACTTTTCGGGCGGGATTCGAACCGGCGATCTTTCCCTTACCGGAAGAATGCCTTGACCAACTCGGCTGCCGAGACACGCTCGATGTGATTCAAATTTCGGGTGTGTCTCGGTAGCCGAGCTGGTCAATATATACAAATTAAATTAAAAATTTAAAAACCCCCGTCACCACATATGCCTCCAAAAAGTAGAAAATGGTGGTAAGCCCTTTAACTTTGATATAGTTACCTATTTGATTCAAACTTTGTTATGTCGGGGGAACATGAATCGTTCTGATAACTTATCTGAGTGCTTTACCAGCTAGGATCCCCCGACATGACAACGCTGGAATCAAAATATTATTAAGTATCTTTATCATAGTTAAAGTGCTAACCAACACAATTTATTTTCTACTTTTTGGAGGCATTTTTTATATGCAGTAAATGTTTTTAATATTTATGAGTAAAATGCGTTTCTTTCGGAATCCAGGATACTACAAATAAAAAAAATCAATTACAATAAAAATCATTTCCATCAGCTCCATCTTTACGATGAGAACGTTTTATGGATAAAATTTCCTATTCAGCCAGTCGGTTGTCGTCGATTCGATATCTCAAATCATTATCGTAAAAGCCGTGAGTCGCTTGGAGGCAAGATTAAGCCGAGCTTATCCTAAAAAGCAGCTCTTGTCTAATTGCAACGGACTCATAAAGCACTACACCTATAAAGGCTAAGCGGTCGGATTCAAAATAATGTGTTTTACATTTTCGTACCGACGGTATCTGCGACATAAAACGGCCTGTAATTTATTCTATTGCTGAAAGGGTTGGGTTGGCTCGGGGTGGGAATTACCCAAGGTGGGTGCTAAAGGGTTAAGCCGAATATACGGGGTCGCGGCACCGGCAAACTTTGTTAATTTATGCGCTTAAAAATGTCAACTGAAAATTATGACGCCAAAACACATTTCCTATTTGTATGAATGTGATTGTTGTGGTGATTGTTTGTTTATGATACTGTGATGAAGGAGAACCTTTGTATTTGTGAAGAGCATGCTGCCATTGTTCAATGAGTCTTAGAAAATTGTTTGATTATCGATAGTATGAAGTACCTAACGGAAGAAAAGTCTATATTGTACAATGTCTTTGCCATGAAATAGATTACTTACGCTTGTGTGTCACAATGCGGTGAAGATTCTCAGTATAATTCGAAATACGATTGCCGACTAATTATTATTAGCCTTTTAACGCATTCCGGTCCCTCACCTCCTAGTCCGGTGTCTGGTTATCGGCTTCTACAAATTATATTTTTAGGCTTTTTTCCTACTAGCTTTTGCTCACGACTCTGCACGCGTGGATGTTGGTCATCGCGACCAAAAATAGCCTATGTCCTATCTCCACGTCTAATCTACCCCTATACCAAATTTCATTAAAATCGGTGGTTTAGGCGTGAAAGCGTAATACAGACAGACAGTTATATTCACATTTATTATATTAGTAAGTAAGGATTAAAAATTGCATCTTTGGAATAGCTTGTTTTTTATATCACTTAGGTGGCAGACAAGCACACGGCCCACTAGATGGAAAGTGATTTAGGCCACGGCCGTGGCCTATGGACGTATGCAACCCCAGGGGCGTTACACGTGCTGGAGAAACCTTCTAATGCCCTTCTTGAAGATTGATCCTATCACATGTTTGGCGACAATTAGTATTCATATTATCAAGCTTTAAGGGTTAATCATGCTGTGGTAACACAAGTCTTCTAAAACTAATTTAATACTAAATACAACTGAAAAGTGATAACATTATCACTTTTTATTGACGAATATTTCAACAAAAGGACTTACTGTGAATCCATAACACCACCATTTGACATTCGTAGGTAAGCGTCTAAACAATTGAGGAGTGCCGCGATGGAGATAAGGCTTTGTAACAAGCTTGGGGAGGCCTCGTCTTACTCATTATTTAAATATTCTGACGAGTGCGTTAAGCACCGCGTTTAGCGTTAGTGGAGCGTTTCCAGCGATAACTCTTAGTGCTATTGTTTTGTTGATTGAATTTTGAGCAGTGGGGTGGCTGCTGTGTTTTGAACCATATTGTAACTTGTTTTAGTATAGTTTATAGTATTTACTACCTAAGGATAGAGAATGGACTGTTTTGGTGGTGCTACGGTAATCAATGAGATAGCTAAGGTCTATTAAATTCAATTTTTTTTTTAAAGTTCTGCAAAGTTTTTTTTTATTATTTAATCTTGAGTGATTGGTTGGTGGTTCAGGCATTTCTATAAATAGGTTTGGAAAAAAAATTGCATGTTAATAAAAATTGGCAAAATTTGCGTTGCGTTAGCCCAAAAAATATAGTTAATTTAAATATACTATCAAAACATTCTAGTGTTTTCAATATCACTTTTATAATCGGCTATTAACAGTATAGAAAAGCCTGGAACTTTGATATCTTTAATGTTTTAAACACTGTTTTAGATGATTGAAATCCTTCATTAACAATTATTTTAACAACTAGGTATACATTATTATTATCAGTTGGAGCATAAGGACCTATTAGTACCCCATGCTTCACCCAGGTGGAGATCCTAGGTGAAGCACGGGGCTGCTCCCAAAACAACCCTGCCTGTTCCTTGAGCGATATACAGGCGTGAGTTAGTGATATACAGTTATATCTGGTTATATCCACCCTCACAACTCACAGAATGTCCAATGAAATAATTATTCTAACATATTAATGAAGAAGTTATGTCTCTTTGTACAGGTATAGCGCACCAGCTAGCCGGACTACCAGGTGGCGAGTGGGGTGCGTTAGCACGACACTATCCACCCCCTCTGTTGCCAACACCCGCACACTTCACCCCACACGTGCTACCACCTGCGCACACGCAGCCACAACATGTACCTGTTCCACCCCACGAGACTGGTAAGTACAGGTGTTTCATCCCAAGTTAACACACAAGAAAGACCAATCTAATGGGAAGTCGATATTCTAGTCAATCCACAGAGGATAAAGAAGACGAAATAGAATAGAAGTCAGTTTCAGGAACTAGGGAGTGATACTCTTACAGTCCAGCATGAATAGGCCCACTATTTATGATGGACGTTCTACTATCTCTTGAAATAGTTTGGCCTATGAGATGATGACCTTAAGATTTGTATTAATTTTGCCGTAATTGATACGTTATTTACTATTGTGATTTCAACTAAATCAATTAGTTACTATTTATTACGAGTAGTAATACCATCTAATATTTTTCACAGATGTAACCTCAGATAATCCAATAACGATGCACGCACACAGCACTACGAGTCCAGCAAACTCGCGTCCAAGCTCACCGCATGACGACGATGACATATCGGTTACTGCTTCCAGTAGTCCCCCACCTGATGAACGGCCTGGAGCATTCACCTCAGTTACAAGGTCAAGGAAACCTCTACAGCCCCTACCAGCACCATCAAGCTTATTTCATAGTGCTTTGGCAGCCCAATTATTTCTTAATTCCCCTCTATTGCCAACTCCACCAGCGTGGCTGTATTCTCAGCTTTACGGTGGATATGATTGGTGGCTACGGCCACCACCAGTCCAAGAAGATTCAAATATTTCAAGCCCTGAAAGAGAAGAAGAGAATTCATCTGCATCAGGGACAGGAAAGAAACGATCGGCATCGCCTGAATGGACGGACCAGGGAGTAAGAACTCGAAGCAAGTCTCTTATAACAGCAGAAAGACGGCCGGTGGACGTTTGGCGCCCTTACTAGTGGTGTGCTTCGATTTAGTTACGTACAGATATTAGCATCCCAACATGAGAATTGTGCGTACACGCATGTGTATGGGCGGCACATACCAAAGCAAGAAGCACGCAGCAAGTGCTAGCTGTTTTGGTGTGTGGCGTGAAATCAGTATGTGGTAAAATAAATCAAAATCAAAAATAGTTTATTCTGTATAGCCCATTAAATCGGAACTTACAAAACGTCAACATAAAGTAAATATTAAATACTAACTAGCAAATGGACCACCGGTTCGCAACGCGGCCCAGACCTGAGAAGACTTCGGCAAGAAACTCAGCGGGCATTTTGTTTTTGGTCAAACTATCTAGATAGAATTATTGTTTATTCAGAAACTCAAAGAATTAAGAAATCTAAATACACTCTTATTAATTCTCGGGGTACGCGTATTAGCATCTTTAAATTAAATTAAATTGCTACTACGATTTTTTTTATTGGTTTTGCAATTGTTTAGACTTCCTACATTTGCTAATGTCTGTACACGTTCTCACAGACAATCTTTACTGTCCATTAATACGGTTCGTAGCTCACTTTTGATTTTACATTCAAGTATTTGTGTACTGTCGAGTCCCTATATTAGTGTTTCATCGGATGGTTTATAATGATACGTGTAGTTGACAGTTTATTTTGTACAGATTGTGAATCGTTCGGCTTGCGTCCCGTCCCGAGCGTTGATACGTTCAATATTTGGACATTGTGCTCGTTTACGATAATATAGTGGTTATTGTCGACCGATAGATGTTTTTACGTTAGATAAAATTGAATGTGAATTTCAAATCGTAACGTTTAATGAATTGTTGACTGTATTATAAGATAATGCAAATCTGTAAATAAAGTTATCGATTTTTTGTTCTGTTATTTCATTTCCGAAATATTTTGTTATGTACCTAGTAAAAAGTTTTGGAATGTGTCCATTTTAGTCGAAACCACACCACCGAGCTATTTGGCACAGGTCATTGCGTTCAGACATTATGAATGTGTTGTTGAGCTGCTTATTTAATTTACTATTTCGTATAATAATGTATATTTATATATTTCCGGGAATTATATTAATTAATTATATTTTTGGATTCGAAACTCTAGGTCCGAAATCGTTCGACAAGGTTTGTATAAAATAAAAAAAACAGGAGGTGTAGAATGCACGGCATCTGAGTTCAACACCGGCGGGGCCGCGGGCAAGACTAAAAAATGGTTGTAATTACGAAGTTCGCTGGATCAGCTAGTAAGTGGCCGTCAAGCTGAGTGCCACCACTGTTAACATGGTACATGTTACGATGGTGACCCTCTTTCCGAGACTTTGCCTTTAGCTTACCATCAGGCGAGGTGAAGTCAGAATGACGTAGCCTTTAAAAAAAATCGACGCTTCTTGTGACCGTGCTGGACATCGCAATGCTAAAAGAATTCATTGACATGAACATCAAGAAACGGCCTTCCATTTAACACGGTGATGCCTTCTGGATGAGGTACCAGTAACTAGCAGGCAGGGACAGTAAGTATGCCATAAGTAGGGAATCTTATTACTATTATTTTTAATTTAATACGTTAGTAATCTGAAGATTCAAGGTATCTAAGGTACATATATCACCAGACAGACTGCAATCCATACTTCCATACTAATATTATAAATGCGAAAGTAACTCTGTCTGTCTGTCTGTGTCTGTCTGTCTGTTTGTCTGTCTGTATGTTACGCTTTCACGCCTAAAGTACTGAACCGATTTTGATGAAATTTGGTATAGAGGTAGAGTAGACCTTGAGGAAGGACGTCCATACTTAATATTATAAATGCGAAAGTAACTCTGTCTGTCTGTCTGTCTGTATGTTAAGCTTTCACGCCTAAAGTACTGAACCGATTTTGATGAAATTTGGTATAGGGGTAGACTAGACCTTGAGGAAGGACATAGGCTATATTTGGTCGCGATAACCGACATCCACGCGGGCGGAGCCGCGGGCAAAAGCTAGTAAACTATAAATCCATACCAATATTTCGAATGCGAAAGTAACTGTGTCTGATCTTCTGTCTGTTATGTTACGCTTTCACGCCTAAACCACTAAACCAATTTTCGTGAAATTTGGTATAGAGTTAGATTAGTACTTGAAAAAGGACATAGGACATCCACGCGGGCGGAGCCACAGGTAAAAGCTAGTGACCAATATTTTTCTTTCGTAGGGCATTTGTCTCCTCAATCCTTCAATTTGAATTTTAATTACACTACTAAAAAGGGTACAATGTGACCTAAACAAAATAATACCAAATAGTTATTACAAAATGTAAAGTTTTATTAAATCTTTGATTTCGTTTCATATTCTTTTACTAAAAATAAATTTATTTCGGACAAGAACACGCATCGTGGGTCATAACGCTTTCTGAACTGACAAATTGAAGAAGACACATTATGCCATTCATAACTTCAGCGGCAGTAGGGATTATGTACTCAGAAGGCAGAAGGAATCTGTCTTTCTTCCCTCTGAGTTCAATCATATAAGAGAATGGAATTTTAGCGACCCCGTAGCTCCAGTCAATGTTAGTTCCCGAGGCGTAGTACATCAGGTCCTTGGTACTACCCACTTTATACGTTTGTCCAGATATTTGGTGAATGCCCTGTAAGAAGTATTGTATGTATTAGCAGTGTAAACTGGTAGTTAGCGCGAACCACAAACAAAAACAAATCATAATAGTTATTTGTTTTATAGACAGTGGAAATTATCTTACAATGTCAGTTCCTACAACTAGTGAACAGTTGGACCACTGCCACACACTGATTTTCATAAATCCTCTTTAAGACTCCTCCACCACCCTAACAGAAGCAGGCCGCAGCGCAAAGTGCGCCTCCTCGTACCCGGGGCTAGATGGGGACACTAAGGTCCCCACAACCCGAAGGGGGCTACCTCGAAAGAGATGGTCCTGGGTCTGCCAGGGTGCGAGAGATATGCTTTCGGCAATCTTACATCCGGCAACCAAAGACCCAAGATGGCGTGCGTTTTAGTTCGAGTCCGACATAACCACCTCCACCGGCTGGGGGGATTTTTCGCACGTTAAAAAAAAAGCCTAATATAGGCCTACATCACACTCCACCTGTATCTTTAGTTTAGCAGAAGCGACGTCGACCTTGCGATGCACACACCTCCCTACCCGTGGTAATTGTCTTCATCATCTACCTATAGACGTTATCCTGATTGTATCCGAGGGCACCCTACCCTGCCATGCCCGGGGTAAGGTGACATTATGCTAATTGACTTAGTATTGGAAATTTGGCTTTAGGCTTGGCGTCGTGGAGGGTGACATGCGTGAAAACGGTTTCACTAGCTTGGACGCCCAATATCGTGCGAAGTGGAGGAGGAAGAGCCGGAAGGCGGACCCTGAGCTCCGACGGCACCGTGGCCACGGATGCAATCAGGACTAACGTCTTTATGTGGATGATGAAAACTTAATATTGGAAATTTGAGTCCGAATTCGACAATAAATTATTACCTACATGTTTTAGATTTTTAAATCCGACTTAGAGTTAGAGAATTGTGCGTTGCGTTGCGTCGATCAGGGTCATTCTTAGAAACTTGTGATCAAATAAAATTAAAGCAATTAGAGAAATTCCTTTAAATTTCTAAGAATGGTCCTGGTAAATGTAACGCAACGCAGCTGATATAGCCCTTACTTTAGCCATAGCTGTACCGCCTTCAAGTAGCTTAACGTAATCGGGGCAAGGGTCAGCAGTGTAGCCCCACGGGAATAAAATGGATTCACCATAACTATGGCACGATAAAAACACCTTGAAGTCCACTGCACACTTCTCTATTACATTCTGCGAACAAATATTAAAAAGTTCAAACAAAAGTGTTGGAGCCAGTATTGTGATTTGAGATTTTCATTCGTCGTGGGAGAGAGATAGGCTCAATTTCTTTACAATTGTATTTTTGTTGATGAATAGTCATTACAGTTGCTCTTTATGAAAAAAGGCAGAGGAAAAGCAAAGAAAAAGGGGTTATATTGTAGCTCCGTTACCAGCAGCTAATATTTCATGAGTTTTAGCTAATAAAACATTACAGATCTTTACCGATCTGCGTCAAATTATACAATTTGATCCTTGAATTAAAAAAAAAATAACAAGAAGACTTCGTTCCAACGCGTGGAAAAGTTAAAAGACGCAGAGAGTATGACGGGTGAAACCCCCATAGTTACTGCGATATTATTTGATTGAATAATGAACGTACGGTATAGATCTTCTTTAAAACTTGCATATTACCTTCAGTGCGCTGGTTTCATTTTCTGAAAAGGCCTTCGGCCCCCTATAAAAAATACTTCCGGGGTCATCCGATGAACCCTCTTCTCCTTTCTCGCCATAGCCACAACTGAAAAATATTAAATAATGTGTAATCTGAATACCTAATTATAAACTTTTTTATAAATTCATCGTCGTTGTTCTTTTTTCGAATAAAAATATTTTGTTACATTTTCTATAATATAAATATGAATCGCTGAATGTGTTGCTAAGCGCAAATCTTGAGAACCGCTGAATAGATTTCGCTTGTTCTCTTTAGAATATTCGTTGTAGTTCGAGGATAGTTCCTACGCAGAGAAAAATTTAAAAAAACGGGACAAACCGGAGAGGGTCAGCAAGTTGGAAATAAAAATACCTACACTGAAGCATACTGTCGGTCTCTCGATAAAGACAAACACGCAAAGTAAATATCCGGATTGTGTCTGCCATAACAAAATACTGATACGAACCTCCAATTCCTGTTAAGGTCAACACCGACGCAGTCACCGTATCGAGCACGATTCTTTCGCCACATTCTGTCAGTCGTGTGAGTGTATTCGTAACCATCCGGATTGACAACTGGAACTATATACCTGGACCAGAAAAGGAAAATGTTAAAAAGCATTTTTGACAACTAATGTTAAAAAAAAAAAAATGTTCAACATGAAAACAGCATAAATTGAGTAAGTAATTTAGTTGACATTTGTATTGTGATTTATTTTGAAAAAGTATGATTCCGAATTCTACAGCACGCAGCAGTGTTGCCATAGCTGCCAGCCATGCTGATTCCGAGTAGGGTAGCAGTGGTGCTCTGTTCATGAAAATTTGTATGCCTTTTTGGGCGAAAAACCAGCGTACGGAACCTTTGAAGCTGTGTAATAAATACCTCAATGTAACTGTAGTATAAAATTAGTATTTTTTTTATTAAGAATATTAGAGCCGAAGTTACCTACTAATATTCCCTCTAACCCTTTTAAAGCGAATTTCCTAGGGCAATTTTGTAGTTTGTCTACAAAATTGCCAAAGGTCGAATTATCTTCAATCACAGTATCTTCTCACATCATGAATATCACAGTGTACACATACCAATCATTATCTGTGACATAGCATGGAAGACATTTGAAGTTCTTTGCAATTTCGTGTGCGACGTACGTCACAACAGCCACGGAGATCCACTCCCGCGCATGGATGCCGCCATCTAACCAAACGCCTTGGTTTTTTTTATTACCGTTTGATATTTTCAACAACTGAAACATAAATAGATGATATCAGTGTAGTCGCTACATGCTACTGAAGGTGTAAAAAACAGGGCGTTGTAGAATGCATTATCATTTCATCAACATTTATATTGTATTGTCTCACTAAATAAGAATCAGAGTATGAGATAGAATAAGAACAAGTGTACTGTTTTGCATATAGGTAACTATAACCCTAAACACGAATACACACTTGAAGCTGTACTACTGCAAGCAGTAAACTCCCAAGGAGACCTTGGAGTGGCTATAAATCATAATCTGAAGTGGGATGAGCACATCGCAGGAATCACCAAAAGGGCCAACTCCATGCTATACATGATTCGAAAAGAAACAATTCTTTGGTTATGGCATAAAATTGCCATAACCAAAGAATTGTTTCTCAACATGTACGAAACCTACATAAGACCTTTGCTGGAATATGCCTTCCAAATTTGGAGTCCATATTTTAGAAAGGATATTCTATTGTTGGAACGGGTGCAAAGGAGGGCAACGAAAATGGTTACTGGCCTGTAAAATAAGTTATATGAGGAGGAGGCGCCTCCTGGAGCTGAACTTAACTACACTGGAGCAGAGAAGGAGAAGAGGAGACCTCATTGAGACATACAAGATGCTTAACGGACATTACAATGTGACAAGCATCGAGAACATGTATACCAGAAACTCAAACAGACACTTAAGAGGCCACTCGATGAAACTTAGTAAACCCCAGTGTGCCAGCAACCCTAGATATCACTTTCTCCCAAACTGGGTGGTGCAATCGTGGAACTCGCTAGCAGAAACAGTAATAAGTGCTCCTAATATAAACATAATTAAAAATAGACTGGTCAATCATTTGAAACATTAAACACTAGTGCAGTGATGCACACGCGCATCAGCTCTAAGCTGCTAGTGTATCAAACATTAATAGTAATAATTATATTACATGGCATCCTATAGAAATTAAATAATTTTTTAAATTTAAATCTCAACATTCATATTTATATCAATAAAGTCTACAATTTAATGGTAATTAGTGACAGTGGTATAGCAATAGTTTTACTATGATATCATATTATCAGAATTGGGCTCCAATGTTGTCTCATTACTTCATATTGCAAACGGATACCGATTAGCCATTCATCCTCACCTGATAAATCAGTTGCATCAATCTTATCAATTTTTTCCATGCGACCAAATCGTCTAAGCATCCCTTTCTCTATCTTTGTCACTAATTATTCTAAGATGCCACAATATTCCTTTCCTTCCATCTATCTATCTATCCGGTCTATCCATTCATCAAAAAACCTAATCCATGCTAATATTATAAATGCGAAAGTAACTCTGTCTGTCTGTCTGTATGTTACGCTTTCACGCATAAACCACCGAACCGATTTTGATGAAATTTGGTATACGGGTAGATTAGACCTTGAAAAAGGGCCTTGATAACCGACATCCACGCGGGCGGAGCCACGGGCAAAAGCTGTATAAAAAAAAAAAGTAAGTAATAATTGCATAAAATATTACCTTTATACCTCTACCCTCTGCAGTTTTCCCAATACAATTGACACTACATAGTTCAGGATAGTCTCTAACCAAATCATCCATGAATTTGTAAATTGCTTCCAGCCTGTGGTATTTTTTCCAGTCCATTTGGATGACAGGTGCTGTAATATCCATCTGTGTTTAAATTCTTAGCCCCAATGGTTAACAAATCAGTTGTAAATGCTTTTTATATTAGTTCGTCGCTATAGTCTTCCATTAACGCAGTCATTATATAATGATTAGTAAACATAATATGTAGTTTTACTAAATTATCTAATTATTTGTAATAAATATGAGCTCATTAGACTACATTTACTTCTTAGAACTAATAATTAAAAATAATTAACTTTCATATTAAAATATGAAGGTAGATAGAGCGAAATGCGTATGCTAGGATCGTAGTAACCATAATCGGTGGAAAGATGTGGTCTCTTACTCTATGGACAAGAAGCCTGAGTCCTGACTGACTATACTGCAGTGTGTCGCCAGCCTTACTTTCATTCTGAAAGTAACGAAGGGTAGACGCACAAAAAATGTTCCGCGCATACCGCGCGACTCTCGCCGGCGAGTCAAGTCGTGACCACGGGTGCAGCATCGCACCCGAAACGTCGGCAGAAAGTAAGTGGAAGTTTTTATCGCGTGAAGTCCCGAACTTGCATAAAATAACAATTAGTTTACACCGCGCTAGCTTAAAAATAACATTTACAATAGTATATATCCAAACAAACCTAGAGGTATTGGCAAACATTGTGTACATGGTGGACGTGGTAAACATGGTTCTATTTTCATCCGCGGACTTTCTTCCTTAATATTAGTTTTACTCGTTTTATTCTTAATCTTTTCTCTATGGCACAAAGCAGTGATGTCAGGCATTGCAACGTAAAAAGGCACTTCTTTTTCGTTTAACAAGCTGGCCACGTGCGGGCCCTGCGCACCTGTTACCATGACATCCATCGTGTTCAGTTCTTCTTTCCATATATTAACGGCTAAAATATTACAAAGTTTAAGTTAACATGTCTGTTCCTAAATAAACGTCATTTATTTAAATATAAAAGTATACATTGAGTCAAAACAAAATAAGATAACACCGTTAACCTGTGCTAATCAAACAACCCGCCCCTGATCGCTCCCGGTGCAAAAGTGCCCATCAGACTTGCTGCGTTGCCACGCTGGATAGCGATGGCCAGCCTTTGCACCAGGAACGATCCGGAACGAGAGTCACCAGTCGCCTCGGTGAGCCTCTGTCCAATCTCCTTAACAATGCCTTTAGCTTCCTTTAGTTCTTTTAGTTAACATTCAAATAAATAAATAAATATTCCACAACATCTACACAACGCTATCCAGCTATCTAGCTTGTGTTATGGAATAAATATTTGAATTATATCACTCAATCACATCACATCCACATTATTAAGTTATTATTTCTTCTTCATCTTAGCGTTGATCCCACACTCGTATCCGAAGCTTTCACCTTGGAGTCTTTCACCTTGGAGTCTTTCACCTTGGAGTCTTTCACCTTGGAGTCTTTCACATTGGAGTCTTTCACCTTGGAGTCTTTCACCTTGGAGTCTTTCACCTTGGAGTCTTTCACCTTGGAGTCTTTCACTTTGGAGTCTGGGATCAGCTGTATCTGTCTAACTACGGATTTGGCTGAACTTCGACATTTTCCGTGAAAGTTATATATTATCTATTCATACATACATACATACATAAAATCACGCCTGTTTCCCATAGGGGTACGCAGAGATCACGGATCTCCCATAACTATTCATAACATAAACATAACATACATAACATAAACTCACACCTGTATTCCCCGAAGGGGTAGGCAGAGGTGCTAGCACCCACATTTCGCCAGTTTATGTTTAGGTCCCAATGTAATAGGTGGCGAGCCTATTGCCATTAACCGGGCACTTATAAACCTGCGATAAATACACACAACTTCGAAAAGCATCGAAAAGTCATTGGTGTGTGCCATGGTAAACCTGGGATCGAACCCGAGACCTCGTCTCAGCAGTCCATTACCAATACCACTAGGCTACCGCAGATACTATTACTATTACTATTCATTACTTCTATTATGTTATGTGCGTACGCAAGTACATACGCACCTCCCGCAGTGCCTAGCCTTTTAAGAAATTCCCTTTGACCATCTCTAGTAAATTTGAGTTCCCAGACCTGGGTATTCGGATCTAGGCTATCCACTTTGACGATTTATTTACAACACTGGGGGCAAAACGTATATTTATTGGTAACGGCATTCGTTTTTGAAATGTTTATAAAGGAATAGCATGATGGAAATATTTAAACTATTGCAGTTACTGAAAAATTTAGTATCAAATTGACAGCAGGAAATTTTTTGTTTTCGATTTGTCAAAGCTGACAGCTTGAAGTTTTCATGCTTGTCTGAAAGAATGCTCAAAGAGGATTAAAATAATTATTGGACTGTCCTTTTATTTACAAATTATTTGATATTATATGTCCCGATTGTGTCTAAACTAATATTATAAGCTGAAGAGTTTGTTTGTCTCAGGAACTAGATCGAATTGAAAAATTTACAACTTTTGGTTGAATATCTTGTTTATCAAAGGAAGTCATAGACTAAATATCATCACGTTACTAGTCAAGGGAGCAGAGCAGGAACCATAAATGTCAACTATACTACGAGCGTTATATGATGATCCCTATGACAGTTCGTTAGCGCTTAACATTGTACTGACGTCCTATCACATCAAATCCTTTAGAGGTCCATTAAAACGACTAAAAAATCATAATTGTGTACAATTGTAAATTATAAAAATGAATATTAAGAAATTATTACGTAATGTTCGGAAATAATAGAAAAAAACTCAATGCAAATGTACATGGTACGTGCTGCAAAAGTTACGTCGTCAAGCTGTTATCGACTAAGAAGGGACACATCGATAAACAAAATATCGATAATTTGTTGGAAATATAAAACAAATGCTTTGAGTTTGTATTTTATTTATATCAATCTGAATCTGATACAGGGTCAATCGGATCTTCAAAATCTGAGTCTGAACTGCAGCTATCCGTGACGTTTATTATTAACGGTTGGTCAATGATATTGTCGTATTGTACATCTCGATCCCAGTCTTGTAAGCAAATTTTCTTCGTTCTTTCGACCACTTTTCGCCAATCGTCAGCTGTCACTTGAGCGCAAGCTTCTTCCAATAAAACCATCATTTTATTTGCCGTGAATGGCGGAGTTGTGTTATGCCTAGCTGCATGACCTGAAAATATTTGTACATTCAGTAATTATTTTTAGAAATATATGCATATACATAATATTATATAAATAAAAAATATAGATACCTTTGATCTGCGCCCATATCAACTCGATTGCATTATATTGGCAGTGATAGGGCGGTAACCGAATTACCGTGTGTCCATTTGATTTGGCCAATTCATCCAAAAAATATGATGGGTGCGTCTGTTGTTTGTGAAAGTTCAACAGTCTAACCAACTCTTTTTTTAACATCTGACTGTCAGTTTCCACACCATTGCCGTGTAACCACTCTATAATTTCAGCTTTTTTGTTATTGCTGCTGGGGGGTTTGTTAATTTGAACTGAGTGATATGAAGCATTGTCCATTAAAATATAGTGAGGCTCATTCAAATTTTCTAATAGTTTTATAAACCATGTCTTAAAGTTTTCGAAATTCATTTCCTCGTGGTACTCCGTTGTTTTCACTGACTTAAAAGCCCACAGGCAATTCGGCACAAAACCTGTAGCTGTGCCAGCGTGGCAAATGATTAAGCGCTGGCCCTTTCCTTCAGGAGTTTTTGTGCTGGATTTCGCTGTGTCATCCGTCCATGCCTTACCTACAGTATGATTGGCGTTCAGCCATGTCTCATCAAGGTATACTACCTTCTCCCAGTTATCAATTTGTTTGATTTTGCGAAGAAAATCGCATCGTAGTAAAGCTATGTCAGTACGCTCCATTAATATTTTTCTCTTGTCACATTTTTGATAGCGGAATCAACATTTTTTCAAAACAATTCTAAGAGAAGTAGCACCGCCTTTGAAGAGTTCTGCAGCTTTTAATGAAGATAATAACTTCTGGCAGGTCGGTAGTTCACCTCGTAGTATAGGAGCTAGCAACGTTTTGAAAGTGAGCATTTTAGGTCAGCTGATTTTGTGATATGCCATCCTTCTTGCTCTTTCGGTTAGAGTCTGGGCTATCTGGCTGGCGGTAGTGGTTGCGTTCATTACTGCGCATCCTACCTGTCCAGGTGATAATCCTGGATATTAAAAATATTTTAAGAGGCGTAATTTTTAATTTTTTGTTTTTAAATAAGACTACCTGACATACTTTTTTTATTGCCAGACATTTCTGACATTGCTAATTATGTGCCATACGCGATTTATTTTCTTTATTTTTTTTAAATTTAAAAGTATTTTATTATGTCTGTAATTTTAACATTATGTTATTTAAGATAAGAAAAGCTTAAAATTAATTTGCCATACATTAATTCGATTGTTAAACCTTGAATTAAAATAAAAAAGCCATGAAAAGTATTGCAGTATGATGCTAGTAGTTCGAAAGAGACAGTTGCAGAATAAGCTGAGAATAAGACAGAGAACCATTGCAAATATACCATTGATATTATCTGACCTCCTCCTCGTAACCTGTAGCCTAGCCCTGAATTCCTCAGTAAGGTACTGAGAGGATTCAGTGCTAAGCAGAACCAAAGGGGACTCAAACTGACACCTTGGAAAATGCATCGCTCAATACTTATTGGTTCGCCGTTACTGCACACCCCTCGACATCCTGGATAGCTAAGAACTGTTCTCCATTGCCTCATACATGACGCCAAGAAGATGCACAGAGTTGCAATGTCAGAAATGTCTGGCAATAAAAAAAGTATGTCAGGTAGTCTTATTTAAAAACAAAAAATTAAAAATTACGCCTCTTAAAATGTTTTGAAAATCCAGGATTATCACCTGGACAGGTAGGATGCGCAGTAATGAACGCAACCGCTCCCGCCAGCCAGATAGCCCAGACTCTAACCGAAAGAGCAAAAAGGACAGCATATCACAAAATCAGCTGACCTGAAATTCTTTCTCGAAAACGTTGCTAGCTCCCGTACCATCGTAGGTAGTAACCATAAATATGATTGCGTATAGCATCTAAATCAAATTCATCAGGTTCTGTTATATGACATAACCTTTTCTTTTTCTTTGGTGTTAATAGTTTATTGTCCTCCATGGACGACTCCCCAAATTTTTCCTTTGTTATTCGAGAAACAGTAGCCTTTCCGATTCCTAGAGCATCGGCTACACGATCGCGAACATTGTCAAGCGGTAACAAGGGTCCGCCATTTTGTTGTTCACGAGCAAAATAGTCTCGCAAACGAACTACAAACTCGCGAACTTCACTGTTGAGAACAGTTTTCCGCTGTCTTTTCGGCATTTTGCAAAACCGAAAATCAACAAACAGGTAACAGAAAATCAACAAATAACACAAAACAGCGAAAACAGAAACAAAACTCAGCTAACAAAGAAAGACGTGGCGCATACAAGGCGTTAGAGCACTCGTATGACGCGATGTGATGCGGTGTGACAAGAAGACAAAACAGACTGACAAGACATGACATGACTGAATTAAAAAAATACGGTAGGTCTATGGCCTCCATTTAAATACTTTTCCATGTAATCCATAATTGCCAGCTAATTATGAATTCTTTAAAATTCAATTCAAAAAGAATTTTTAAATTATGCAATTTGAATAAAAATTAAAGTATAGTAAAATAAAATATAATAAGGCCAATGATATTACATACAAAAAAGAGGCAGATATGTTATTAGACTGCGCCTGGTGAAGACGCGAAAACGTCCCAATTGGGACGTATCGCATTTAGTATATGTCTGGCAAACGCCGA
The DNA here is from genome assembly GCA_914829495.1 of Eilema sororculum. NCBI lineage: Eukaryota > Metazoa > Arthropoda > Insecta > Lepidoptera > Erebidae > Eilema > Eilema sororculum. The sequence continues at coordinate 14,507,508 of OU618548.1, forward strand.
GTTGTCACGTATGTAAGCGCATAATAAAATGGCAATAAAAATGCCACCGTGTATTTTAAAAAATGTACAAATTACGACACTAAAATCAATAAAACACGAAGGACCTTCTATCACATGTAAGTACATACAATATTACCGATTTTTTAGTGTATTTCATTAAAATTAGTTTATTAATATTTTTAAAATAATGGCGGCAAAGAAAAAGGACAGAAATACTTTTTGATATGAGCACGACAAGGACACAACAACACTGCTTGCATAGATTATCAGTACAGATGCGACATAGGGTAATTTTCAGTTTACTGCCTACTAAAGTAATAATTTTGACCTGCTGTTCAGTTTTATTTGTTATTCAAAATTCAGTAACATAATTTTTGTTTTATTTATTTGTTGTCCTTTAAATAATTATTGTAATAACCTAAATTTTTTTTCAAGGTTTCCGAGTTTCCGACTAATGAAGTTCGACTTCAAGAGTGGATTGCAATTGTTAAAGAACAACGAAATGAGTTTGACTGGACACCTTCAAAAAGCAGCAGAATTTGTAGCAATAATTTTGAAGCCACTGGGAGATATACTTCGGAGAAAGGAACATTGCTCAGGAAGAATATAAATAACTGACAAATATACCACTGTTCGGCTTCATTCTGCTCATAAAAATAATCCCAAAATAAAAAACTTTCTAAGAGGCAGAAAAGAAATAAATTAAATTTATTTGAAGGAGTTTAATTTTTGATTATAACGTCAGTACGGCACTATGGTTTTATTTTCGAGAAGTTCCCTAATTATCTTTTTGAATTATTATCATTTTCCGAAATAAATAATGACGTATTATTTTTTCATCGAATTTCATTTCTTGCCTACCAACGAAATACCCCTTCTGTTCAACAAAATCATAATCTATGCTTCGAAGCGCAATCGTCCGAATCATTCCGAATTATAGCTATCTTTTTTACTCATGTGCTTATCCCATCTTTCGTACTACTTTAACGCTAATTGTCAACTATTGTGCACTGACAGACTGCTGGATCAGATTTGAGAAGTCAGTTACTATGAACGTAACATATCTTGTATAAAATATCATTGAATAAGGCTGTTACTTTTTTATCTAGTGTTTTATGTCCATCAATGCGCGTAGTCTTTTTTTCAAAATAAATAAATATTGCTTATTATGTTGAATGACCTGGCTGAATGACATGACATTTGCCTGAAAAAACAGTATTTTATCGAAATTGTTTCGCATAACTAATACAACTGTCAGTTGAAACGTCATAGGGATCATCATTCGGCGATACCACTATAATACATGATTAGAATTTTTTTTTGTATTTTTTTAATGTAATATAACTAAACAACTATGACTTGAAATTGAATATTAAATTGCGAGCACGTGGTGATACGGGGCTTGGAAGTATGTCACGGGCAAAGCCAGGGCGGGTTAGCTAATGATTATATAATTTTGAAGCACAAAAAATATGATACCGGTACTTAATATTATTAGCTCCGACTGAGAATTTCATTGCTATAGATTAATATGATACAGATTTGGACACTCTGAATGCAATGCAATTAAAACCTGCGATTACAAATTCATTCAGTCATTATCGTTTCCCGCCTTCATCCCACATTTGTTTGAGGTCAACTCAACATTCACTCACTTCCCAGTCATATCATATTTCACATAGTTTATCCTTTTAGGTTTTGCCTAATTATGTAACCGTGTTCATGTCTTGAAAATAATTGTAATAATTATTCAACTTTCATGCACAATGTCGTCACTAAGTTATGACTTTATTACTAAGTACTAGCTTTTGCCCGCGGCTCCGCTCGCGTGGATGTCGGTTCCCGGCAATTATTCGAATTTTTCTCAACGTACAAACCTTCCCTGGACTTCCACAAATAATTCAAGACCAAAATTAGCCAAATCGGTTCGTGCGTTCTGGAGTTATAGCGTCAGGAAGGAAAACCCGACTTATTTTTATATAGTAGATATGCATTACATTAGGTACATGTTCGAATCAGAACAAACATTCATTGGAAGATACATATTGCGAAGAAAATACAACTTACCCTTTTCACCCTAATATATTTTAATTATTTTTAACTATAATTTGTATAATTAGGTCTTTTAGTTTTATTTCAATTGTTTAATATTGTATGTACCTATAGGATGTATTATGTATTATGTTATGTGTAAATAAACGGATTATATACTTACCCCATAGGTTATGAATCTAAATATGCAAGGCTCACGTTGGATTGGCTGCTCACTTGCACCTCTATTGTATGAGATGAAGGCACAGCTGCATTAGAACGTGTGTTTACTTGCACTTCTGATTCTTGACACAAAGTCACATGTGATTTATCAGTTTGACTCGAATTTATAATCTCTTTTGGTAATTTCTTTGTTGGAGAGAACACACCTGAATTGTTTTTCTTTTTATCTCCATTTTTTATTTCACTTTCTCTATTACTTGAAGAGTCACTTTCTTCAGATTTCGGGTATTGATTTTTCTTTTTGTCTAATTTCGGAGGTTTATAATTGTCAATAAATTCCATCAACGCGATTACGCAGTTTAGAATTTCTTCGCCAGTTTCCGCTATCTCTTCCTTTGGTACTTTAAATTTATGCTTCTTACTCCTCAGTTCTATGAGGTAGCAGAAAGGAATACCGACTTTTCCGTGTGACCAGTCGTTACTAGTGCCCGATGCTTGATACATAACATCTTTTGAAACGCCTACTTTATAAGTATTACCATTCGTATCATAGATGGCCTGGTAAAAAAAAAATTTAACTTTCATAATTAAACAAAACTGATATATATTTTATGTACTCAATCATTATTTCCTAAGGCTATCGATATTATAAAGTGGTCCAAATCAACAGTTTCACACCATGGTGTCAATCGACGAAAACAAAATAAGATATTCACCGTTTGACACCACGGTCGCAAATTATTATGAAAATGGTCCCAAATAGCCAATTCAAAAAACGTTCATCTGCGATTGGCACCGTGGTGTCAATAATTCGTGGTGTCAAACAGCGAAGGACCCTTGAATGGCTAAAACCAAATTATTCATGAAGTTGAATATATTCCGATATATTATAATACCTATTATTTTATGAAAAAATAGTATAATATGACGTAGGTCTGTGAAAGTTGCTAGCGAAAGCCAAAACTCGGATTCAGCTGGTGAGCTTTCGGAATATCATCCCAAATGATGATGATTTGCGAGGCTCTACATACTTCTAGCATAAACATTTCATTCACTCAAATTGTCATTTATTATTTCAACTAAAGCAATAACGCTACTATCATAAACATCTACCTTAGACATGACCGTGGCTCCTTCAAGAAGTTTTATGTAGTCAGGTGCCAATTCGTCTTTATAAGCGAAAGGCATAATGATAACTTGTCCAAAGCTGTGCAAAGTTATGTAGACTTGAAAAGTTACTCCAGAGTTCAGGAATATATCCTGAAATGTTTATTTATTAATTACTTAATTCATTGGTTACTTGGTTTATTGTTTTTTACCGCGGGGGAAAATCCTTCATGGATGTTATGCCGGACTCCTACCGACTAAAAACCCCCATGGTATCGCCCAGCAGCCTATGGTTGGGAGCCCCGGGTAAGCCCGCGGAAGGATGTCCCAGTGCTCCCATCAGACCTACGGCTACAATGCGGCCTCGTCTAGGGGGTGGTTCGGGTGCTATCCCGCGTCTATGGGGGGTTTTCGGGTGGTATCCCGCTTCTTAGGGGGGGAGAGGGGGGGGGGGGGGACGTGCGTGAATCCCTCACTTCACGCTGCCGTCATAGGCCTGCTTCTGTAAGGACGGTGAGCAGCTAACTCACCGTCCCGTCCTCAGGCCCCCGGTCACGGAGGCCGATGGTCTTCGGTGAAGACACGTCGGCGGCGCCCATGCCGCCGAAGTTACTTATTATGAAGTGTCATAGTGATATACGTTGTGACTTCTACTACGGAATGGTTTCGATGCTTATGGCCTTACTACAGAATAAACGTTACGAATTAGGTACTATTAAAGTTGCTCATATAAGGTAGGTACTTATTTACTAAGTAGCGAATAAACATGACGAAACAGGATGTAGAAAAATATACCTGTCTGATTCTAGGCGTCATTTACAGTTAATTGGGTAGACACGTAGCGCAAACAATGAATTATATTAATGTAACAAAGCGATATAAAACCGTTACAATGAAATTGATTTACGGCTAAAGCCTGTTTGCAGTTTAATCTCTGCATGCGATGCCGACGACACGATTTAGGTATCAACGCACATTACTGCTAAATGATCGCGCCCGATTCCAATGATCATTTGCAACATTTAGATGTATTAAATTGCTATTCATTTATGTTATCTCGTCGTGGCCGAAGTGGATTTTAAATTGAACGTTTGCTATTTTGTTTTTGATGAACAACGGATAAAATTATATCAAATCATTGTTTAATTCGAATGAATAAGTAATGTGTGTGACGAAATGACGCTGATTGTGTATTCTAAAGCAACTTTTTTGTTAGGTTCTAGTCTAGATAAAAAGAAGTGTACTTCAGCGTAGCTCTATTCTACAATATAAAAGGTTCTTACTCTCATGGCTGAAGTTTCCGGTTCAGAAAATGGTTTCGGTCCACGATAAAATGAATGGTTTGGTTCATCTGATGAGCCTTTGCCACCCCATCCGACACTATAAAACATAATACCAATGTTGTATACATTTGCTCGCAGGCTCGTGTTTTAATGGTATCCGAGTTAAAAAAAAACCATTATATTTTAGTACATCTATTAGAGTGTCTACTGTCTCACGCGTATGCACGCATGCAGGCGCCTGTTTTGACAGTTTGTCCAAGCTGCCTGATTCGTGCAAATAATTTTGAGTGAACTTCGTGCAAACAACTTCGTTCTTCTCAAAAATGGATACGATTTGCATGAAACAGTACACAGTGCGGGCGATCGCATGCGTGCACGCTCATAAAACATTTCATTATTTACCAAAGAAGGTTTTGTAAAATATATCCTAAAAATATATTTTAATTTGTCATTCATTAGTAATAACGAAATCTATGCGGTTTTGCAATTTCAATAGTGGCGTCGATTTTATGTGAGACTTGAACTGAAGTATAATTAGAAATATTCCAATGTCACCTGAAATTTCTGTTGAGATCCACGCCGAATAACGAATGTCGCACTAAAGCTTTGTTCTTACGCCACATGCGGTTAGTGGTGTGGGTATATTCATATCCATCTGGATTCAAAACTGGCATGAAGTACCTGAAATATTTGTTTGACGAATGGAACGACTATTGGCGTGGAGCCATGGTTTTCCGTAAGAGTGTCGTACAATTTTTTTTTGTGTAGTATAGAAACATTTACGCTCCTTTTCTGAACAGTTACGAGTTGTGTAGAAATATTGAACACTACTTTATCAATCAAAAATAACATCATCATCTTAGCGTTGATCCCGGTAGCATCAAAGGCAACTTGGAGCCCGGGGGCGGCTTACTCTTTCTTTCGAGAGAAAAGCCTCGTTCGACAATCATCAGATCTACCGGCTTACAGGTAAGTTTGGTATGGCCTCGAAAGTCCAGGTGGGGTCCAAACACCAAGATATACCTAAATGGAAGGATATGTATACCAATCTTTGCTCCTGGCGCTCTTGGGCAAGCTGTCAAAATTTCTCGCTATATAATTGGCAACAAATGTGTTAACAGCAGGTGCAATCCATTCCCGAGCGTGAATGCCTGCGTCAATCCACACTCGTCCGTTTGAAGCGTCGCTGTTCGATATTTTCAAGATCTGCGACAGAATCCATACTAAGTAATATTATAAATGCGAAAGTAACTCTGTCTGTCTGTGTGTCTTTCTGTCTATCTGTCTGTCTGTCTGTATGTTAAGCTTTCACGCCTAAACCATTGAACCGATTTTGATGAAAGGGGTAGATTAGAAGTAGGCTATGATTGATCGCGATAACCAACATCCACGCGAGCGGAGCCGCGGGCAAAAGCTAGTATATAATACGAGAAGGACGGATGACTTGACCAAAGCAGAGATGTAGCCGTTGGACGAGATGTGATGCTAAAAAGAGAGGTGTATATACAGCAACCGATGTCACTAACTGAATTTATGATAATCTTTAAAAAACTTTTGGATGAAATTGTTGAGTTTTAGTCCTCTCTCAAGCCATCTGACTTTTGTTAGTCGCAATGAGGTTTTTACTCCGGAGTCTGTGTCAGCTATTCTAAAATCTATTTCATAAAACAACTACAAAAGGATTGTAGTTGTTAGGTACTACTCACTTTAAGATCCCGGTTTTCTAAAGATTTGCCAATGACCCCGGTTGTGCAGAGAGATGGGAATTCACTCTCCAAGTTATCCATAAATTTGTGTATGACGGCCAATCGATGGTAATTGTTCCAGTCCATTGGAACTTTCGTGCGATCAACATTATCTGAAATTTCTTTATAATTAATATTATGTACATTCTACTATCCAAGTCAACATTTTGCATACTATTATCTCTTGTAATCTGTTGCTGGTGTACTATAAAGAGTTGTCTATCCATCTATCTATATGTATCTACATAGTTATGTATTGACATATAGGCCATCCTCACACCCTGTATTGATTTTAGTTACTAAATCAATGACATCTTTAATTTATACGATTTTAGTTAGTGGGCACAATATAAAGGGATGTCATTCAGAGTAATTTTGTACCGATGACTAAAACCGAACTAAAAATTGTTTTATATAAAGTAAGTACTACATTGAGTCAGGGCGGAGGGTGTATTTGCAATTAGCACTCATTGCCACTTCCCACGTGTCTGTGTGAATCGGACTAATTAACTCAGTACTAGCTTACAGGTTTTACTGAGTAATATACCATCTACTCCGTTTTTTTATCACAATGGTGAACTTAATTTGTAAAAACAAAAAACTACCTGAAATCTTGGTATCTATACTCTTCATAGGCCCAATAGATTTCCGAGATTGTTCATTTTCAGGTAAATATCTGTTTATGCCGCTCGTTATAGGTTTGCTTGCAGTATTGTGTCTGCTTCCATACTGCGCAGAACTTCTTCTACTACCCAGAGCGGAATTATTTCTGGATTTATAAATAAATTCATCTACTATGTAATGTTCTTTACGGAATGCATGATTCGATGTATTTTCAACATCGTAGTAGCGTTCAAATTCAGAAAACTCTCGTGACAAAGCTGATTTGAGTTGTTTATCCTTTACAATCCGGGTATTATTGTCCGGTAGCGTTGGATGGTACTCCTTACGGTAACTGCTTTGTGGCATTTTGGTTAATCTACATTAAAGGCTGGTACATTTACGTCTTGAGTTTTTTTTTTATAATTTTTTGTATAATTTCATTTTTTGTATCGATTTTAGGTTATAGTGACATTATGTCATAATTTATGACTATTCTATTATCAGTCTGATAAAGACCACGAAGTACTTAGAACTTCAAAGTGGCTAGAAATATAAAAGGAGTTTTAATCTTATCAATTCACTCGAATGCATGTTGGACCCACGTTGGACCCTTATGATACGAGGAATTAATAATTTTAAAGCTACTTATATTTTTAAGAATGTATATCAGTGGATTAGTTAGTCTGTTTAACATCAGACAGAGATATACAGTCCAAACTTAGCATCAGATGCATGGCTTGAGTCAACAATAGTGCTCAAAATACGGCAATAGGCTTGCCTCCTATTACGTGATGCGGAATACAGTGAAATGTGCGTGTTAAATGCACCTCCGCCTCCGGGATAAAGACATGATTATATGTTTGTATTATATGTACTTAATTTAGAATCATACATTTAAACCTACCTTTAGACTTTTTAAAATCTTCAACTAGATTGTTTCGCTATATAGAACGTTTTACTTATTTTTTTATTTAATTATTTCGTACACACAAAAACAAATATTACATAGATAGAAATAGTTGTAGAGAGGCTACTTTCGGTCCAATAAATATAAGGTTGCGGTTGTCTTCTTTCTCGCAATACAAATGAATGACATCACAGTAAAATGTTAAAGGGGCGCAAACAAAAGATTCATCTGATTTCAAAGAGAAAACGTTAAAACGTTTTTCACATTGAATACTAAGTCAGGCTTGGCAGTTAAGTACTTAGCGAGCGTCGCGACGGTGGCCCATAAGCAGCGTCTAATGAAAAACAAAGCTGAGTCTTCACACAGGCGAACTCAGAAGTACAACTTTTATATTGAAATTGAATTTGAAAGATTTTTTTATAGCATTTATTATGCTAACTTTAAAGTTCCAAAAACATCGGAAAAAATGAACTTTCTCTTTTGCACTCTCTCTCTCTCACTTGAGCATTTCATTTTTTCCGATGTTTTTTGAACTTTAAATTGAATTATTCCGCGGCAAAGCCAACTACTAACACTGGACTTACGTGACAGTCCCATGGATAATTTGGCCAGCTTATTTTTTTGCTGTTAAGGTTGCAAATAAACACATACCGTAGCCTATGTAGGAGGAAAACTATCGGAAAATACTTGAAAGAGAAAAAGAAATCCTTGCCCTCTTTTTTAAGGCCAGGAAAAGGAAAAAGAAAGAAGGCGTTCAGCAGTTACGCTATTACAAATAGACTTTTGGTTTTAGAATATAGTTAAATTTACTTGCATACACTTTTTATTATAAATACATACATAATATTATGATGTAATAAAATACAGACCAATGGTAAATAGATATCTACATTCATGCATATTCTGAGTGGAATACTCATACTCTCAAATTCGGATTCTCAAACTCAGCATGAGTGGGATTCGAATCCGCAACCATAAAGTAGCAGCAGAATGCCATAGAGATCGTCGTTAATGTCTAGTGAATGTAACTTCCCGTATTTGAAAAGACTTATTTGCTTTCAGAAAACCACTGCCTTATTTATTCTATCACCTATTAAAGTAAAGTTATACTTCTCTGTTTGTCTATATTGTGGCAAGGTCCACCGGTTTACCACCCCTGTACACCCACTTGGTGCTTACATTTTGCGACTAATTGTTAATCCCTGTTTACTTCGCTAAAATCAAAGTAAATTCGACTTTGTTACTACGATGTATTAGTGATGAAGGCTTATGAAATAATTAAATATTAGAAGATTTAAAAATTAAGTACCCATATACCTAAACCAGATAACAGGCTTAAAAAGGTAGATACTACTCTTGCAAAAGAAAAAAACGAAGTTGTAATTGCAGATAGGGACCTATTTTGATTTACTGATCTACTTAACTATTGTCAGGTGTTCAGTAGCAGCACACATTCTTAACATTATATCACGCGGGACTTTTAGATATGTAGGCATTTTAACATATTGATTTCAACAAATTACATTTAGCAACATCTAAATGATTTATGGATCTGTCAGAAGAGAGCAATCTTTGGCACAAATCCGTACTAATTAATTCTTAAGTAAAAAAAAATACAACACATGAGTGATCTGGGTAAATGTAACGAGCTTAACAAGCGTCTCCGAGGGCCAAGACTGTCTAGGGGGGCGCAGGGTAGTTGGGCGGTAGTCAGGGGGACACAATTAAAAAGATAAACGCGCGTAAGAACGGGCCGAGGTGACAGGCGGGTGCTGCGCAGTTTGGGGTACACCGTCTGGTTAGCGGGCTACCGACCGTTCTTGGGCGCTACTATTGGTTCTCATTCTCACTGTTGAAATACACAATAGCGAATAAAAAATGATAACACTATATATAACTACGTATTTACCTACTTAGGTACGTGGATTAAAATATATATGTAGATACCTAATTTGAATTTACTTTTTTAAATATATATAAATAAATATTCTACGACATTCAACACAACGCTATCTGGCGTTACTTACGCTTAACTATCTTGTGTTATGGTTTCTAAAATGAGTGAAAACATTCTTAGATATATATTTATCTGGAAATACATACAATAATTATACATAGAAATAACCATACCGATTTAAATATACGTATTCAGGTATACCAATATTTCGCTTCTGCAAATCCGCATTCGGAATCGAAGCCGCGACCGCCGACGAAACAGTTGAACGTTTTACATCCACGCCACGGAGGTCATCTAAATACCTCGAAAGTCGTAACGTATTGATGAATATGTTGATAATTATCACATTAAAATAGGATTATTGCTTACCTGGCATGTGTTATGCCATTATGTGCCATTATGTGCCTGCCATTATGTGGCACCACCAAGCACGGACCCTACACCGCGTACTGGTCGGGAGTACCGAGTACCGACAGAGCTTGCCAGGGAGTTGGTGTCATCCTGTCCGCTAGAATGGCTGAGTGTGTGAATGTATTCAAATGTGTGAATGCTAGACTGATATGGATGAGAATGTAAGTTGGACTCACTCGTATTTTTGTCGTAGGGGTTTATGCTCCTGTAGACTCCGGTACGAGTACGTCCCAGAAAGTACAAGAAGAAAGAGAGGAGTTTTGGGAGAGTGTAAGAGATGTCTTGAGAGAATGTAAGGATAATGAAAGAATAATAATGTTAGATGATTTTAATGGATGGGTGGGACTGAAACGTGATGGATTTGAAAGGGTTCTTGGCAAGTATGGAGATGAAAGAGTAAATGAAAATGGTAAATGTGTGCTTGAAGTATGTTTGGAATGGAACCTTTGTGTGTCAAACACTATGTTTGAACACAAAAGGATTCATATGTATACAAGAGAAGCTAAGAATGTCAGGAAAAGTATGATTGATTTAGTAATAGTGGATGAAAGATTGAGGAAAAATATTCTGGACACTAGGGCTTATCGCGGTGTGGGCATCCATACAGATCACTTTTTGGTTATATGCCGTATAAGTGATCTCTTTAAGGGATGGAGACATAGAAGGCGTGAGCCCGTAAGTGTTCTAGAAAGAATAAAAGTAGAAAACTTGCAAGAAGATAAAGTAAGAGAGGAGTATAAAAGCAAATTGACTGAAAGGTTTCATGACATTGATAGTATTTGTGAGATTGAGGAGTTGTGGAAGGTATTTAAAGATGGGATTGTGAGTGTGGCTTCCCAAGTATGTGGTACAAGTAAGAGAAGTAAAGTGCAAAAGGTGAAGCATGCATGGTGGGATAAAGAAGTGCAAAAGTTGGTATGTGAGAAAAAGAAAGCTTGGCTAGACTGGCTTGCAGTCAGAGCTAATGAAAGAATGCAGAAAGCTACGAATGAGGATGTGGATGAAGCGAAAAATAAATATAGAAGACTGAAAGGGCTAGTGAAAGGAGTGATTGCCAGAAAGAAAGATGAACAAAAAGACGTGTTTGATGAAAGGTTATCTGAGGATTTCCAAGCGAATATTAAGTTCTTTTGGAAGTCCATTCGTTCAGCCAGAGAAAAAACCCAGAGCTCCGAGTTGAACGCTATCAGAGACCAGAATGGAAGTATTGTAAAAGGTGAAGAATGTGTGTTAAAAAGATGGCACGACTATTTTGAAAGAGAGGATGGTGTACAGGCACTAACCTCGGTGATGGATGACCATGTCAATGCTGATGAAAGTGGTATTAGTATGAATGAAGTGGTGAATGCATTAAGAAGTATGAAAGCTGGAAAAGCAGCGGGATATGATAAGGTGACAGTCGAGATGCTGAAGGCTGGACATGGCCTCGTAGCAAGTCAGTTGTGCCGCCTATTCAACATGTGTTGGGTTAACGGTCGTGTACCAAGTGATTGGTGTAAGGCCGTTATAGTTCCACTTTACAGGGGCATTAGCCTACTCAGCATCGTCGGCAAACTGTATGCGAAAGTGTTGATAGAGAGAGTTATGAAAGAAACCGATGAGAAAATATGGGATGCACAAGCGGGTTTTAGAAAGGGAATGGGATGTACGGATCAGGTCTTTTCCTTGCGAAGCATAGCCGAAAAATTTTTGGCCAAGAGTCAAAAGGTCTATTGCGCATTCGTGGATTTGGAAAAGGCCTATGATAAAGTGATGAGGAATGAACTTTGGTCGGTACTGTCTATGTATGGGGTGAGCAGCAGCCTTATTCGAGCTCTGAGGTCTCTCTATGAGGACTCCAGTGCTTGCGTGAGGATACATGGGTCATACACTGATTGGTTTCGCATCCAAAAGGGTGTAAGACAGGGATGTGTAGCGTCACCATGGCTGTTTAACTTATTCATGGACAGTTGTTTGCAAGATTTGAAAGATAAAGAATGTGGTTTAAGAATGAATGAGTTACTCGTCAAATGTCTTCTCTATGCTGATGATCAGATTTTACTTGCGTCATCGGCAGATGAGTTGCAGGAGATGGTAACAACTATGCATGGAGCTTTTGAGAGGAAAGGAATGAAAGTGAATGTTAGTAAGACAAAAGTTATGGTTTTTGAAAGAGATGAATGTGTGACAGAGTGTAAGATTTGTATAGATGGAGAAAGAGTGGAACAAGTGAATGAGTTCATATATTTGGGAACATTGTTTACAAGAAATGGAAAGCATGAAGAAGATGTTGAAAGGAGAGTGACAGCTGGAAATAGAGTGAATGGGGCACTGCACAACTTTATGAGCAGCCGGAAACTGTCCGAAAAGGCACGACGGGCTGTACATAGAGGAGTGTTAGTGCCGACTCTTATGTATGGTAGCGAAAGTTGGGTGTGGCAGAAAAAGCATCAGAGTAGAGTGAATGCAGTAGAAATGCGTGCGTTGCGAAGTATGTGTGGATTGACCTTGAGAGATAGAGTGAGAAATAGCGTGGTAAGAGAGCGATGTGGAGTAATAGAAGATTTAGTGACGAGAATTGCGAAAGGAATGTTAAGATGGTTCGGTCATATTGAGAGAATGAATGAAAGAAGACTAACGAAACAGGTATACGAGGCGAGTGTGGAGGGTACTGTCGGTAGGGGAAGACCTAGGCGCACATACCTGGACCAAATCGGGGAAGTTTTAGAAAAGGGGCAGATCAGGAGTACCCTAAACCGATGAGCATGCATGAAGAATGTAATGAGAGTGAATGAAGCGAGAGTAGTATGTCAGGATCGTAGCAAATGGAGATCCGTGATCTCTGCCTACCCCTATGGGAAACAGGCGTGATTTTATGTATGTATGTATGTATGTATTGCTTACCTGCAACCATTGAATTTAATAATTTTAAAATAATTACCAAAGTAGAAGAAGTCAAATGTACATACTCGATTATGGGGATGTTTGTTACTTCGACCTGAATGCTGAACATCTCAACAAACTTGACCGTCTTCTGAATAACTGCATCAGATTCGTCTTCAATCTGCGCAAGTACGATCATGTGTCTGTGTGTCGTTCTCAATTAAATTGGTTGCCGATTCGTCAGCGTCGAAACCAACGCGCACTTACCACTCTCTATACTATCCTAACTTCTCCTAATTCTCCCTCCTACCTCTCCCCCTATTTTCAATATCTTGGCGCAAATCACAATAGGAACCTACGTTCAACTAATAACCTCGTCTTACGCTGTCCTACTCATCGCACTGATTTCGTCCACTCTTCCTTTCCTGTACAATCTATATTTCTTTGGAACCAGCTGCCTCTTGGGATCAGGAGGGCCACTAGCCGTTGCACGTTCAAACTGGGGGTTCGTAAACTCATGCTCGAAAAGTTGGGGAAACCTGATAGTCATCTCATTTAAATATGAATGGTTATTTATATGTGTATATGTACATGTTATTTGCTTATATTTATTTATACATATATGTATATATATTTATATTTATGTATGGGTAGTTGAGTGTATCTCTTATATTTATTTATACTTTTATGTATATTATATTTATATTTATGTATGTGTAGTTGAGTGTATCTATGTATTACTATATTTTGCTATAATGTGTATGCGTATATTAGTACCTATTTAGGTACTATCTATCTTATTTATGTAAATTAAGTATATATCTAGTTTACCTTTCTATAATGCACCTACTCTGTTGTTCTCTGCACCACCTATTAGGTTGACTGGTAGAGAATGCCTACGGCATTAAGTCCGCCTTTGTACATTTGTGCATGAAGTTCAAATAAAAAAAAAAAAAAAAATGTGTGTGCTAAGTTCGTAATAAGTGGAAACATATTGTGGCCTCTGTCTACCTCATTGGGAAAGAGACGTGACTAATATGTACGTCTTTATGGTGTAAAAACTATGTAAGTAGTTTAATAGCTTCATCAGCATGCAGCCACACCTCAGTTGTAGCCCTAGATAGACCTTTAAACCACTGCAATCTTACTCATAAAATTAAGCCAAGATGCACTATTCTTCAAATTTTCAAAAAAGAATACTAGTGATTTCGGTTACTATTGCTTATTTCAAAAAGAAAAAGAATTTCTTCTATTTTTTTTTTGCGAGAACCAATGGTAGGGTCCTGTTTCATTAGTGGGGAGTGCATGGGCGATGGGCGACATGAGGGCGTGCGAGAAGCTTTCACAAAATATCTGATTACACGTAATTATCGAGCGCACGCTCATTGAGCTATAAATCTTAATTACAATAGCATTACACGAGGTGTTACACTTCCCTTATAACCTCGAAGAAATAGAAATCGATCTTCAATTTGTGAGGTTTTGTAGTGATATTTAATGAGACACAATTTAAAATACTATCTAATATTTTATCATGTTTAATTAACCGACTTCTAAAAGTAAGAAGTTTGTCAATTCGTCGGAATCTTTGATTAAATCTTCTAATATATAAAAATCAATTGCTGTTCGTTTGTCTTGTAAAAACCCAAGAACGTTTGAGCCGATTATATTGGTTTTGAAATGGTGCTCGTAGTCCAGAACAAGTTTAAACGATGAGAAAATATGAAAATATTGAACTGGAACGAAACTCCATGTGGGCGAAGCCACGGGCATTAGCTAGTTTGAAATAAAAGCGTTTCAAATCTCTACGGCCACGATCGAAAACAAAATGATAGTAAGAAGTATATATTACAATAAGATATCGTCGTCGATTTAAAGGTATAGTCAGCGTAAAAAGTAGATGATTATTTTGAGATTTTAAAACTTAATGTTGTACAATATAATTTACAAAAACATTATTCTAATAAAAACGGTGATGAATAGTTAATTTTATATATTTTTTATATATTTTTATAAATTTAACTTCATGCATAAAGTACATCGGCGGCCATAGGCATTCTCTACCAGTTAACCATATGGTGATGCAGAGCTAACGAGGCATCTATTATATAGTGGCAACAAAAATACATCATCGGTGAACGTTCCAGTTGTCTAGCTATCACAGTTCATGAGACACAGCCAGCAGCCTCATGTCCACCAATCGACCAAATCCAGATATCTCATCGACCAATATGAAATCACTGAAAGAAAGATGTCAAGTGTCCAAACCGTTGAGATGCCGACTTATAAATCATTGGTCGCAGAGAAGCAAAGAGATATCTCTAAGCTGCCATCATAGTGCTGGCGGACAGACAGACGGACAATGGAGCCTAGTAACAGGGTTCCATTTTTACCCTTTGAATACGGAATCTAAAAAAATATAAAAAATTGTCCATCATCTTTTTTTGGTAACTCATCCAAATGTATAACCATAGTTCCGAGTTAAATATTTCACAAATTCTCTGGTACGTCTATAAACCATAAATTTCGACGTTGACATTTAAATATATGTCAGTTGTGTTAAAAATTTTACATTCGGCCATCAAGGACTTCGTAATACTCCAGTCAGTAATAAGAAGTCTTTGGTAGCTAAATCATAAATATTGGCTCAAAATTCTCGTAGCGAACTAAGGTTGCACGGGGCATATTTACAGATGCCCAGTGTCAACCACAACCATCAAAGTGGCACGAAGAGACGTAAGATATCAAATATGGGCTGTAAAGTGTTTAAAAGAAGGACAAAAGACATTTTTGAAAACTTTAGACAGCAAAGGTGGTGAGTACCAAGTTAAAGCAGTCAACATTTGTACCTCACTTCGACGGTAACTTACATGGATAGAAGAGCTAGTCAGTCTGGAAGAATAGAACGCAAAATTTACCCTTGCTTTTCTGTGTACCATTGGCTATTTCACTGGTACCACCTGTTCTAAATTCTAACCACTGTGCTCGAACAAGTTGATCTGGAAAAAAGAACAGGAAAAAAGCCCGGGATGCACATTCACTTTTCAGTCATCTTGAGTCCCATTTAAATTAAAACAATAGCTTAATTTTCATGTATAGCTTGATGAAGTGAACACTAAAAAATCTGTATTTGCAAGATCTCGCACTTAGAGGGTAGTAAACTTTCTGAATTTAATATTTTCTAGTCATTGGTGGTCTGAAATAGGCTACTTTATTGGTGTACAAATAATACATACGCTTTCATTGCTTCATAGCTATAACAATAAACAGAGATGACAAAGATGGAACAGAGCTCATGGTGAATGGTTCGAGGGTGATGCAAGTTAAGAAGTTGCTGGACTCCAGAGATATTGAATATGATGTGCTAACAAATGATTTACTATCTAACCAATTTGTGTTGGGAGCGCCACCAAAGCGCATCCGCAGCGCTGACCCTAACCGATATCGGGTACGATCACCTACGGGTATGTATTTACTGACTACTGTACATATAAGCACTTAATCTGCCCGTTTTTTATTTTTTTGATGAAATGATGACGTAATGGGACGTGACGTGTTGCCACGCGACGCTAGTACGTCACGCGATACAACGTAGCCTACGTTAAAGAACAACGATTACTTGATATTTTCGCGTCGCGTTGCTCACGTAGGACAACGGGTTTTCTATATTGAATAGGGTCCCTAAACATGGTATATTCTTTCTTTCAGTCGCTCCGAGAGGCAGCATGGATTGGAAGGATTTCTACCCTCTTCCTAACATATATGCTTTTATGGACGAGCTAGAAAAAGCCTATCCTTCAACTTGCACCGTATCCGTTATTGGAAAATCAGTAGAGGGTCTAGATATAAAGGTATGTGCACATCAAGACAATTCCGTTAATAATACGCAATAGATGCCAAGAATCAGGATGGTTATGAATTATTTGAGTGAGGTAGTTAAATGAGACTAGTACTTAATTTTATACGTATTCCATAACTATGTGTTAGCCATTTACGGCCAAGTTTTTGAGAAATTGATGAATAGTCTCGTGAACGTTTTGTTGACGAGGTAAATATTCAGAAAGCTTTGCACCTGCACCAGGAATTTTTCTTGGACATACAGCTGATTAATATACGTTAATGCTGCTGATTCTACATTTCTACGTTTTTTGCAGTTATTGAAAATATCTAACAGCAACGCAAATAATACGGGAGTATGGTTAGACGCTGCAACCCATGCAAGAGAGTGGATCGGACCATCTGTTGTAACATTCATAGCGAACTATATAGCTAGAAAATTTGCAACATTACCGGATTCTATTACAAACAAGGATTGGTAATATACTATTTTATACCACATCAGCCCAAAAAGGGTGTAATGGTTTTCAGAGGTCCCAGTTTTGTTTTATTCCACGACAATTAGATTTAGATGAGGTATAGTTAGAATCTTTTTATCGTCGTGGGTGAGTTCATATTAGCTTAAATTTCTTAGACGATATGGTGATAGTAGGTTGTCTCTATTTTCAAATGTGAAATTTCTTATTTTGGGTAGCCGATTTTATATATTTAAATTGAAAAAATGTTTACAATATGGTAGAGAAGGTTTGTTAATTGATAACATTTTCAGGTATTTTCTGCCAGTGGTAAATCCAGATGGCTTTCAATATTCACACTTGCATGACAGAATGTGGCGCAAAAATAGAGCTACCTATGGCAGGGTCGTTACAGGTGTCGATTTGAATCGTAATTTTGGGTAATTATTTCTGCTATTTTGTAAAATAGCTTTTCAATAACGAACACACGATATACTAACGAGTGTCGTTTGGTGTAGATATGCTTGGGATAATGCTGGTCTTGATTCTGGAGCTGTTGACCCGTATAGTATTAACTACCGAGGACCATCTGCATTCTCTGAACCAGAGACAACTGCTGTAAAGGTATTGACTATATATTTTTTGTTATTAATATTAGATATACGTTTGTATTTCTTAAAATGGTTGACGTTGAAATTATCACCTGCTCTGTAACTCCATTTCGAACACAACTTATTATTTTAAGATCACTAGTTAGGTGACCAGATTTCAGTGAACATACATATAACTATTTCTATATAACCTAAGTAATGGATTGCCTCGAGGGTTATACACGTACTTATCTTATTTTGATGCAATATTTTTATTTTACAGGATTTAATTTTGTATTCCGGAACTCCATTCAAAGTATTTCTCACATATCATGCGTGTAGTGAAGTTATTGCGTTTCCTTGGTGTAATACAGCTGATCCATGTCCTGATTATGTAAACTTATTAGAAGGTGGAACTGCTATGGCTAAAGTAAGTTTGTCTTAGGTCCGTATTCTAGAACAACGCTCATTTGTGAATCGACTTTCACAAAGACATTAGAACTGCCACTTAGAACACAATCTGTCCTCAGATCCGTATAAATCGAAATCCAGGACTGAGTATCGTTCAATTAGGATGTTAATTATCGTCATTAAAACGCCAATCCCGGTTGCATCCAAAGCCTATGACTTGGAGTGCCTGGTCCACTCCCCTACTTAGACCTCCTTTCAGACTGCTTCTAAACCTCAAACGTAGGAAAAAAGCTTCCGTCAGTACCTCCTCCGTACCAACCGTGAAGTTGGTCTAGGCTCCGAAAATATTGATGTGGTCTTTTTTAATATTTCATCTTACGTACCATTATATTCCAGGCTATGTACGAGACGAACGGTCGCATGTATAAGGTTGGAAATTTTAAGGATATCATGTACCATGCTTGTGGGACAAGCATCGATTGGAGTTATGGAACGGCACATATTCCTTTTTCGTATCTTGTTGAATTAAGAAGTAAACAAGATCGTTTCTTACTGCCTAAGAACGAAATCATAGATTGTTGCAAAGAAGCACTTAATGGCGTGATTGCTCTGGCAGGGTTCGTTGATCGAAAAAAGTGTTTGAATTGCACTATAAATACAAAAGCTCTTCGACAATAGTCTATTTGTGATCTAGTCTATCAATATTGTGTAAAATAGCATTACACTACAATAAATAAAGAAAACAGTATAGAACATAACGTATTTTATTTATTAGACACAACAAACACTTTCCAAAATTCATATTACACAAAATAGCTGCATAGTTTTATTGAACTTGCGCTAGTTGTGGAATTTCAACCATTACATACACAACCTAACTTGTGTCGAATGGTGGTAAAAAATTGCACCAATTATCGTGACAATGTTTGCATCCAACTGAATTACATTGTTAATGTTGTTCAACATATTTCATCAAACTATTGAGGCCATTCCAGATTTCGGTACAAGTATCTATAATTTGATCCTTTGGTAATCTGAATCTGTATTTCCTACTTCTCAGCTCAACCATGTAGGAGTAGGGTATCTTCGCTATTGAATAGCTCCAGTCTGTACTGGTGCCGCACGCATGATAAGTCAGGTCTAGGGTGCTACCCACTTTATAGTTTATTCCATTAGTGTCATATATTGCCTGGAATGATTTTGCATGTATTGAAATTTTTACTTAGTATAAATTATGTTACAATATTTATTTATTAAACTACGGCTGGCTTAAATGCACGTTACTTAATCCACGTCTCTGCTAAGTAGAAACGATATCGGATATATTGTGACAGTATTTGTTACCGTTTTTATTAATTCCTAGAATAGTAATATGTTTCTTGAAAGATACACTTTCTGGGGAATTAATTTAGCATATGTAATTTTTTTGAAAAACGGTAATCAACCAACCATAACTTTCGTGTGATGTAATTGGATACTTTTATCTATATTTAAAAGTAAGGCACTGTTATTTTGTATTCATAATTTAAGACAAGACAATATAAGTGAAATTTTAAAGGACAATTTAAAGTTAAGTACCTGATAAAATAAGAACTTATAGTAGAAGGTTTATTTTGAATCAATCACAGGTTTTTTGACAGAGTGAGGGTAAACTCATATAGAGTAACCGCCGCGCCGTTCCCAATACCATACTGACAGTTAAATTCAAAACATAGTAAATCCTATTTCCCACCAATTTCGGAAAATAAAATTATACAGCGATGCGCTTTCCCGCAAAAAAATCAGTTACCATGTTTTCAATTTAAACAGCCGATACGTCAAATTTACTGTTGCGATCTATCTTCAACTGTAAGTATGTTATTGGGAACGGCCGTAGAAGGATCTTCTGAGAAAGTTAGAAGGGAAGCGGAAGGTATCTTCTAAGATTCTAACGAAAATGGATCTTCAAGTCCCCAGATATTTTAGTAAACATAATGCGGATTTTCCGAAAAGGTAAAGTTACTTGGCACCTAATCATTAAGTATAAACGTAAGTGAAAAAGTTTAAAATTTTTTAAAATTTAGGATTTACTAATCGTAGCTAGTAAGACGGACTACAGAAAACCGGTTGTTCAGCGATACGGAGAGCGGTAAGACGAGAACAGTGTATTATGTAACGTCTATTTGCCTCAGCATTATAGTCTCTTACGTGCCGTTACCCTGGACATGACCGCACCGCCTTCAAGTAAATTCAAATAGTCTGGGCAATTTTCTTTCCGACAACCCCATGGAAAAATTATGAGCTCAAAGTAACTATGGAAGGATAAAAACACTTTGAAAGGTGTTGTTGATCCCAAAATTGTGTCCTGAAAACATGAATAGCACGTTAATGCACATTTGAACTAAGTAGTTAGAGTGTTTATACTGGAGATTGATGGCACTTGGTAGAATCTGCTACACATATTGAATAACACACTTGTACTTTTCCACTGAGTTTATTTTAAATCTAAACCTGACCGGTTTCGCCTTACGGCATTCTCAAAGGTTTACATTGATGTTTTAAAGTATTCTAATTCCCAAACACTATAATATTTGCATTTTTTCATGTGTGGGTAGTTTTAAAATTCGGTATACCAGTGAAATTTTTTTCCCCAAAATATGGGAAATGAGGCGAAACCTAGTCAGGTTTAGAATTAAAAAAAAAGTCAGTGGAAAAGTACAAGTGTGTTATTCAGTTAGAGTGTTGTTAGAAGTTTACAAAGCCGTATTGTTACCCTAACTGCCACTGTTTCAGGCTCTGAGAAAGGTTCTGGGCCTCTGTAGAAAACGTTTGTTGGATCCTCTGATGAACCTTCTTCGCCATTGTTGCCCCAACCATAACTGAAATTATTGGAATTAAATCATGATTTGTACCGAAGTGCGAAGAAATATATGGAACAGACGATTCAATCTCTACGGCCTGTTGTACACGCCCGTTTTAATTCGCCGTGATCGTCGTCGTTTTATGCAATACTGACGACCGTGGCTACACACGGCGAATTAACCGAGAATTCTTACGGCAAAAAAGTGTGTGTACAACAGGCCAACCGTAGCCAATGGAGATATATTAGTTGGGATTACATTATTTATTTACATTACCTGAAATTTCTGTTGAGATCGACTCCAACGCACTTGCCCCCGTACCTGGCCCTGTTTTTCCTCCACATGCGATCACGAGTGTGACTATATTCGTAGCCATCTGGATTTAACACCGGCACTATATACCTACAATTTGCGTATATTAAAGACACATTTTAACAAGTTGTGTAACAAGTATCCGTGTAGTGACGGAGAAAGAATACACGTATCACCATCCCATCTTCACCGAGGGGTGTCGTGGCGACTAACGCATGCGATATCGCTGCGAGAAAAGGAAATTTCAAAATAAAACCCTGTTCTGTCTGGCCACCGTGGAAACAGCCTCCCAACATTGAGAGTGGCCTATGTCCAGTAGTGGCCTGTGATAGGCTAATTTATACATTGATAAACAAAATTTCAAAATATCACCTTACACAATTCACATTATTGCACACTGTCATTCAATACATGCAATTTCACTCCGTTCAAATGTATGTATTTCTAAACCAACTATTATAAAAAGGGTAACAAATTACCAATCCTTATCAGTGAAGGAAGTAGACAATGTTTTAAAATTCTTGACTATATAGTTGGCAATATATGTCACAACGGCTGTACTTATCCATTCGCGGGAATGTATCGCTGCGTCCAGCCATATTGCCTCGTTTGTGGCATTACTGTTGGATATTTTCAACATCTGGAAGACAATAACATAGACCGAATGAAATTTGAGGAAATTAGTGTGTTACCTTGCCTAACACCACTAACCTTGATACTTCTCCCTTCCACTGACTTTCCAATAACCGACACAGTACAGATAGCTGGATAATCTCTCTCTAAATCATCCAAAAATGCGTATATTACGTTAAGCCTGTGAAATCTCTTCCAAGTCATTAATTTTACTGAAATGAAAGGAGTTAACTTTTAAACTCTCGTGTTCCGTGATATACAATAACAATAACGGGAATTAACGCGATCATGGTACGTACCTTTGATTTGCCTGGTGTTTCGACCAGGTTGCACCGGCCGTGGTCACAGGCTGACTGTACTATACTATACCATGATCGCATTAATTTCCGTTATTATTATTGTATATGAAAGGAGTTTAAAACATTTTAATATCACCAAGTCCATGTTTGATTCCTTTATGGTTCTTTAACAAAATAAACATAATATTTTTAACCGACTTCAAAAAGAAGGAGGTTATCAATTCGATGGGTATTGTTTTATTTATCTATAATTAATGTAGATGAACTTTTCGTTGCGTCAGGTAGTATAGAGGCAACCATGGTCAACTCCCAATATACTTATTACGCCAGAACTAAAGAGTATTATACTGGAAGACTTCAAATTGGTAAAAGTAATAAATAGCAGCGTTTATCCACATGTCAGTTCATGCGGCTAATGAATCAGTATTTATGAAGGTACTTACTTTTCTTTTTCCGCGGTTTTTGGTTTGGTATAATGGCTGCACATTGAGGCACTCTTACAAATAAAGAGCGGCGTTCTGAAAAAAATAATAATTTAATTAACGCATATACCCCCTTTTCCCCCCACTTTCCCCTCTGTGCTCTCTTCTAATCAAACGGACATATGTATATAAACATAGTAACCAAAAAGGAAGCCTTTGAACAGAGATTTATAGTAACAGATTTGAAGCTACTACGAAATTCATTCATAAAATCACATCAAGATCATGCCAACCGCCATGTTTTGTTCTATCGTAGTAGCCATGTAGTAGCACCTGATTGGTCAACTCAAGGTTATTGGACCAATCAGATTACTGGATTTCTTCAATGCCGCCATCATGAAATCCAAGCTTAGGTATACAGTTTCTTTCCGTAGGTATGCCGTCTCTACTACTACTATAATTACTATAAGCCTTTGAAGCACTCGGGTGCACTGACGCACGGCAGATGATTGCTACGGTGTGCGTTGGTTCTCACACTAGTACCTCTGATCCTATGATCGTCTACCATGGCGAATATTCCGATGAGTACATACTTTCAATTAATGCATCATCGGAATACTCACCAAGGGCTGTGAAATACGCAGTCAGCGATATAATTTTCCATTGTACTATTGTTAAGTAAATATTCCTGGTATTCAATAAAGTTAACTCTATTTTATTCTAAATACTGAAAAACAGTTTCTGCACAACTACAAAGACACTTTTTTTTGTGCGGAAATCCCCTCGGATACCCCTCCTGCCGGAGCCGGATGGGGAGGTTATGTCGGACTCAAACCGACTAAAACTGCACGTCGACTGTGCGTCGTGATGCTAGGTCGGAGGTGAGGTTATCATCGACATATCCCTCGCACCCCGGCTGACCCGGGGCCATCCCTTACGGTCTAGCCCTCCTCGGGAGGGGGGATAACGGTGACCCGACTCGCCCCCGGAATGACTACAAAGACACTAGGATTCATTCCTATTCAGAACAATTCTTGCAAGACTAAGGCATTAAACCTTATACAGCGCAAAACATTTGTCCCTTGATCCTTCTTTCATTAACTAAAGACGAAATTAAGAAATAATAGCGACTGAAATAAAGGTCTTTAATTTTTACCGGGAATTTACCTTTTGTTCCATTAAGTACAATCAAATGTAAGATATAAAAAAAAAACTTATCGTTATTATGTACCTCTGGTGCAGATATGCGTCTGTGTGCTTATTTCCGTACACTCTGGTTCTGGAGACTTGTCAGAAATGTCATCTTCATTGTCGTTAAATATGTAGAACATTTCGGTGTTTAAACGTGCAGAACAAGCTGGGCCCATCATGGTAGCCATACTTTCGAATCTTGCACTAAATTTAATATCCAATACCTTGAAGGAGAAAGAGTAATTATTAGAATAGGAAGCCTGAAAACTTATTTAGCAGACGGGGATAGGTTCACTTTAATGTATATTGAATAACACACTTGTACTTTTCCACTGAGTTTATTTTATTTCTAAACCTGACCGGTTTCGCCTTACGGCATTCTCAAAGGTTTACATTGATGTTTTTATTTTAATATGTTGTATTTTACTTTATTGCCCTAATTATTTTATTGTATTTTAATATGTGTATATCATACTTTTGACTAGTTCTTCACAGATATGGGTGCAGAGATTCGAAATATGTAAAAGTATTAGTAGGACCCAGTGCACCTAATAGTTTTATCCTTAGGTAAAAGAAATCTGTATACGATAGTTCATTATTTATGATCTCGACTAGAGATGGGCGTCTTCCCTTCCCTTCCCTGGGTAAGAATGGGTCGGGAAGGTAAAAATGGGTTTTTTCCCATTTTTACCCATTTTTACCGGGTATTTTCATTTCTTCCCGGGTAAAAATGTTCAGGAGTTAATTCGGTGCGATTATTCATGTAGAATTTCACTTTACTTGCAGTCCCATTCAATTTTTTTAGATTCACCAGTCTAAAACATACGTAGGTATATAGTATTAGCACAGTCTAACGATTCATACTACATACAGTCTGTCAACGAAGCCGTCTAGACAGAGCAATCGTGCAGGGGAGTGATGGGTGGCGGGGTATTACTCGGTACGCCCATACATTTTACTCGGTACTAAGGATTCAGGGCTGTCTCATTTTGTAATCACACTACCCGTGATTAGTGTGATTACAAAATGAGACAGCCCTGAATCCTTTTTTTTTTTCATGACTCGTTTTGTTTGTTGAAATTGTTTTTTTTTTAGTTTTCTATATTTAGCTATCGAAATTCGAAATTATCGAAATTAGCTCCAAATCCAAGATGGCGGACACGAAATTTTCACAAAAATCGATTTGGGTTTCAGGTTTCGGGGTTTTTGGGGTCGTTGATTGCGAATATGACATCCATTTAGCGATCCAAGATGGCGGACTCGAAATTTTCACCAAAATCAATATGGGTATCGCTGTCAGGGTTTTGGGGTCGCTGATTGCGAATATAACATCCATTTGGTGATCCAAGATGGCGGACTCAAAATTTTCACCAAAATCGATATGGGTATCGCTTTCAGGGTTTTTGGGGTCGCTGATTGCGAATATAACATCCATTTCGCGATCCAAGATGGCGGACTCGAAATTTTCACCAAAATCAATATGGGTATCGCTTTCAGGGTTTTTGGGGTCGCTTATTGCGAATATGACATCCATTTCGCGATTAAGATGGCGGACTCGAAATTTTCACCAAAATCGATATGGGTATCGCTTACAGGGTTTTTGGGGTCGCTGATTGCGAATATAACATCCATTTGGTGCTCCTAGATGGTGGACTCGAAATTTTCACTAAAATCGATATGGGTATCATTTTCAAAGTTTTCGAGGTTGCTGATTACGAATATATTATTCATGTAGCAATCCAAGATGACTGTATGGATGATATATTCGTAATTATTAAATTTCCGCTATCTTTGATCGTCGGTAAAATGGTCGTCAATCCCGATATCAGATAATTGCCGGCAGGCAATCATACGATGGGAAAGTGTCGACTATTCGTGACGATTTTTTTCTGACGCTTTCGTGTGTGAGCGCTGTCAACTTAGGACTGCAGGCCGCCCGATACGATCTGAAACTGCAGGCGGATCTTACAGTAGTTCATCGCGTTTGATGTTTGCGTAAATGCCGCCTTTTGCAGTTTTGTCAGAGTTGTCACTTCAGTTTTTATTTACCTATAATTATTTTTTCTGTAACATTTTATATATAACCCCTATTTTGATCTCTTTGTCTGTCAAAGCATATCAACTCACGCTAATATAAATTGCTAGCTGATGCCCGCGGCTCCGCTCGCATGGATGTCGGCTATTGCGACTTTTGCTTATATCTCTGGTTCTACTCAACCGATTATGATCAAGCAAATGTAATATTTTGACTCGTGAGTTTTTTGGATTTCGATTTCGATTTCGGTTTCGGTTTCGGTTTCGGTTTCGGTTTCGGTTTCGATTTCAATTTCAATTCCGATTTCAATTTCAATTCCGATTTCAATTTCAATTTCAATTTTTGATTCGGGTTCAGGTTCGGGTTCGGGTTCTAATTTCGATGAAATTTCGCTAATCGCCGGGATCGCTAAATTGATGAAATATTCTTAAGGAGCCTATCCACGATCAGTTCGCCTGCAGTTTCAGAGCATATCGGGCGGCCTGCAGTCCTAAATTGAAAGCGCCCACACACGAAAGCGATTTTGGCCTGCCGGCCATTCCCTGCTGTCAGTTTTGCGGTTACACACGATCAGTTGGAAGTCGACAGTTTCCCATCGAATGATTGCCTTCCGACGATTGTCTGATATCGGAATTGACGACCATTTTAACGACGATCAAAGAGGTTGGACTTGAAATTAAAAAACTCTAAGTTTTCTTGGTGACTAATAATAAAATCCATTTAGTGATCCAAGATTGCGGACTTGAAATTTCTCAAAAAAGTCAATATGGGTATCGTTTACGAGGTTTTCGGGATTGCTAATTACGAATATATCATCCATCCAGTCATCTTGGATCGCTACATGATTAATATATTCGTAATCAGCAACCCGAGTACCTTGAAAACGATACCCATATCGATTTTAGTGAAAATTTCAAGTCCGCCATCTTGGATTGCTAAATTGATGATATATTCGTAATTAGCAACCCCACAAACCCTGAAAACGATACCCATATCGATTTTAGTGAAAATTTTGAGTCCGCCATCTTGGATCGCGAAATGGATGATAAATTCACAATCAGCGACCCCAAAAACCCTGAAAGCGATACCCATATCAATTTTGGTGCAAAATTCGAGTCCGCCATCTTGGATCGCTAAATGGATGATATATTCGTGATCGGCGACCCCTAAAACCCTGAAACCTGAAACCCAAATCGATTTTTGTGAAAATTTCGTGTCCGCCATCATATTTATTTATTTATTATAAGAAACTCTACAGCTTATTTTTAGTGGTCTTTTTTTTACATTTACATATTACTTAAGCTAACAATGAGTTTCATGACATTCATAATGATGCATAAACTAGATGTGGTTAGTTGTACCTAGAACTAAAAAAACGAAAAAAAAAAGAAAACGAAAAAAAAACATTTTAACAAACAAAACGATTCATGAAAAAAAATTAAACACGTGATTAGTGTGATTATAAATGAGACAGCCCTGAATCCTTAGTACCGAGTAAAATGTATGGGCGTACCGAGTAATATCCCGTCACCCATCACTCCCCTGCACGATTGCTCTGTCTAGACGGCTCGTTGACAGACTGTATGTAGTATGAATCGTTAGACTGTGCTAATATTATAAATGCGAAAGTAACTCTGTCTGTCTGTCTGTCTGTATGTTACGCTTTCACGTCTAAACCACTGAACCGATTTTGATAAAATTGGTATAGGGGTAGATTAGACCATAAGAAAGGAGATAGGCTATGTTTGGTCGCGATAACCGACATCCACGCGGGCGGAGCCACGGGCAAAAGCTAGTAATATAATAATTAGTATCATTGTAATTGACAGAACACATATATTTATATTACAAGTCATAATTTTGTGTGTAAGTATGATATAATTACATTTTTCATTTTTACCGGGTATAAATGGCAAGTGGGTGGGTAAAAATGGGTAAAAATGGGAATTTTCCCAAAACACCCATTTTTACCGGGTTAGCGCCCATCTCTAATCTCGACACGTTTGTAATTTACTTAATTTCTTAATAAAAATTTTTTGGTCAGTTTACATTTCCTATATTCGAAATATTTTAGGAAATCACCAGTAGATCAGAACCTCCTAGATATTTTTTGAACACTGTGTTTAGAGATGGAAAATGAGTTCGCTATTATTACAAACTCATATTGTTAGCTCTAACCTTAAAATACCTGCACCGTATATCCGTGTCTATACGTGTTTTTGAATTTATCGTGTAAATACAGGTGAGATCCAATACATATCATGCACTACTGAATTTAGACAAAACATTACCAAAATATTTTACCTAACACATGCCATTATACATGCACAGATTCTGTAAAAAGACTTCTGACATGCCTTTGACAAGTGAGGTTATGGGTTAAGTGCGTCTACGTCACATACATGAATAAATACAGATGTCTGTAGTCTATGCTAGCTAAATAAAAAACCTTTTTAATCACCCTTTCAGGTTTTTATTACTGTGTATTTTGAACAACCTCTGTGGCGTAGCGGTAGTGAACGCGGCCGCTACGCAGGAGGCACGGGTCCAATCCCCAAATCCCCGCTCAATGCAAATATTTGTATGCATGAATATGGGTATTTGCATTGCATTGGTCTTGTCGTGCCTCGGAGAGCACGTTAAGCCGTCGGTCCCTATTGTCATACAAACATCTATGGCAGTCTTGGAGCCCTCAAAAGTCCAACAACTGGTCTAACTGCAATGCTTTAATATTTGCCTTTGGGCTATAGAGGTCAGATGGCAATCACTGCACAGAAAATATTGAAGTTTAACCAAATCCGCCGTTAGACTGGTAAAGCAGACCCCAGACACCAAACTGAAAGCTTCGGACTGGGACTAACGCAAATATGAAGAAGATTATTGTGTACTTTTGTTGTACAATAAGTTATATATAGGTATACCATGTAACTATAACATATGTATCCAAATTAATGAATAGTTTAGTAATGGTTAGTTTGAGTTTAATATTTAAAAAAAACCTTTTATTTAATCTCTAAATAAATAAACAGTTCTCTCTAATTAATGAATATACATAAGTACTTTATTACTCTATTCATAAATTAATTATTAAACATTATTTAGTCGACGTCATTACTAATTGGGTGATAACAGATACGTTTAACTCAGCGCTTCTAAAATCTATTCACTATTTGTGACCGTCTATTTATATTTTTTCGTATTTATATTAATTACGAATGTAAGGCTAATGGATTTGCTTGATTAAAAATATACATAAAATACTACATACAATACTACATTATAGTATTTTTGTACTTTACTTACTGACCATTAAAATTAGAACATTTTTGAAGTAGAAAATATTCCATCAAGCATTACAGCTAAATAAATTGCAAAGCAGACAAAATGTCCAAACTATCGCACTGTCGAAATCGTGGACAAATTTTGTGCTCAGATTAGAAAACCGCGAGCAGAAAACTCGGCTCGTCCGGCTGCGTTGCGGTGCGGAGCCAATCACACGGGCACAATGTCATGCCGCGAGAGTACTATCATGGTACTAAAGTGTGAGGTTGTCGCGATGTTGATGCGAGGTTGTTTTGTTTTGCTGTCGATACGAGATTTTCAACTTTTCGTTTCAAATTATGAATTTGAGACCAAAAGTGTTGATGATGAAGATGATTGTACATTCGAACATGCCAATGATAATATGAACTCTCTAATAGAAGCAATTTTTTACTGAGACTTTAGGGTCAAGTCGGCACTGAATGACGGCGTACCGTATCTGCAATGTATCTTGCTCTGATTACGGATGTGCTGCGGAAGGCGGTTGATAAATGTTTTGACCCTTAAATGACAGTAACAATAAAATAAAAAACTCGTACTGGGGGCGCTATAAATGTCTATGATTATGGCAACATCAAGTATAGTGATACACATGTGAAATGGCTAGTGTACAAATATCTGAGCTTATTTAGAAACTGTTGCAAACATAAAGTGTCATACACAAGAAACTTGCATTTATATAATACTAGCTGTCCCGGCGAACTTCGTACCGCCAATTTTTTCCTGCCCTCGTGGCGTCAGATCCCGTTCCCGCTGCACCATTTAGGGGGATGAAAAATAGATGTTGGCCGATTCTCAGACCTACTCAATATGTTCACAAAATTTCATGAGAATCGGTAAAGCCATTTCGGAGGAGTACGGGAACGAACATTGTGACACGAGAATTTTATATATAAGACTAGATTTTGCCCGAGCCTCCGCTCGTGTGGATGTCGGTTATCGCATGTCCTTTCTCAAGGTCTAAACTATCCCTATACAAAATTTCACCAAAATCGTTTCAGTGGTTTAGGCATTAAAGCGTAACATTCAGACAGACAGGCAGATTTACTTTCACATTTATAATATTAGTAAACTTACGGATGCCGTAGGTATCATCAACAGGGATATGGCCCGTATATGTGACTGGAGTAAATCTTATGGTCTGAAGGTCAACCCATCTAAGACCCAGGTCATAATTATTGGTAGCCCAAATTATAAATCTAATATTGACTGGTCACTCCTACCTCAGGTGTCCTGTGATGGGATCAACCTACAATATAGTAACAAAATAAAAATTCTGGGGATATATATGGACAGCACCTTATCTTGGAGCCCTCAACTTCAAGAAACCAGTTGCAGACTGTTTGCCAGCGCGGGGTCCCTGCGTAGGCTTCAAAATTTTCTTCCCATTGCCACGAAAACTGCGCTTGCACAAAGTCTTCTCTTTCCCATTCTTGATTATGCCGATGCCAGTTATCCAGATCTCACCGAAGACCAACTTAATAAACTTGAGAGACTCCAAAATCTTTGCATACGATTTATATTTGGACTTCGCAAATATGATCACATCTCCGAATTTCGCGAAAAGCTCAAGTGGTTACCTATTCGCCTTCGCCGGAATGCTCACTATCTTTATCTATTGTATAATATTTTATTTCAACCTTCTACTCCTATCTACCAAAAAGAACGCTTCGAATTTCTTGGTGACTCGCATTCTAGGGTCTTGAGATCGTCAGAGAATCTGAGGTTGAAAATGCCAGGGCACTCCACGCGTTTTATGGACAAGTCCTTTACTGTCCAAGCTGTCCGATTGTGGAATGCCTTACCCGTGTCCATAAGACGTGCGCAATCTCTGCCTATCTTTAAAAAACTGGTCACGGCCTATTATTTGCAAGAGCGATAGCTATTATCATTCATCTTCTATTCCCATATCCCCCTCAATCATGCTTCACTGTTTTTAGTATTTTATGTAAGTATATGTATTATGTATATCATGTGCCTGACGTTAGGTATGTACTATTTAACTATGAATTTAACCATGTAGTATATATTATTTATAGTAAGTCATGTATCTATAGCCTTATAAA
Organism: Eilema sororculum; assembly: GCA_914829495.1. Taxonomy (NCBI): domain Eukaryota; kingdom Metazoa; phylum Arthropoda; class Insecta; order Lepidoptera; family Erebidae; genus Eilema; species Eilema sororculum. The sequence goes on from OU618548.1 coordinate 14,539,009, forward strand.
TATCTATGATAGAATATTGACTTTGTATGGACCACAAAAAGAAAAAATTTACACTTTCACTCCATCCCATGGTTGCCTGGAAGAGATTGCCCTGTGCGATAAGGCCGCCAATTGTATGTTACTTTGTTTGTTTTTAATATGTTTCAAGAAATTGTAATAATTATGTCACATCTGGTACCATACAATAAAGAGTTAAAATAAAAATAAAAATAAATAGTATGGACTAGCTGTGGCGCGCGGCTCCGCCCGCGTGGATGTCAATTATCGATAAAAATTATGTACTTCCATACAAACTGTCATCCACATTTCTCACCCTTTACCTATCCCCCGTTTTCGCGATAAAAGGTAGCCTATGTCCGTTCCCAAACTAAATTTCATCAAGATCAGTTCAGTGGTTTAGGCGTGAAAGCGTAACATACAGACAGACAGACAGACGGGAGTTGCTTTCGCTTTTATAATATTAGTATGGATTGTTTTAAAGTAGTGTAGTTAAAATAGAAAAATAAACAAGTTTATTATTAAGTACATATTTATTAATCATCAAACTCAGAATCTAAATAATTAGTTACAGTAGGTAAAATAAGAAAATTGGCAATTTCCATTGCGCGTACTCTATGATGTACCTACCCGTCATGTTGACAATAAGGTTCGTGATGTTATTTAGATCCTTCCGACTTTTTATCCAACAAATACTGTTATTTTGTAAATAACTGTTTCTTAACTGGCTTTTAATACTTTTCGGCATTTATATAGCGCACTCAAATTCACAATAATTAACACGCACAATTGACACCACATTGACAGATGATCATAATGACATCTTATAGATTGTTGCCATATGAAGAAATTAGTTCCAATAGTTTTCTGCAATATGGCGAGGTATTTTATTTTATTGGTCGGGCTTTACTTTTACTAGTGATTCCGTTTAGTAGTCATCTAAACCCCAGGCTCAAAAGTGCCAGGTTTGCATGCAACTGCGTATGAAGGAGAATTGGCCATAGTTACTGCTGCTCAGGTTATATGTGTGCTTGTTTATCACCTTTTTCTTTATGGTTTGCTCTATTTTGAAAAACTTACGCAAGACTTACGCAATAGAAAAAAAAACTATTCAAAATAGAGTTACAGTTTACAGTTACAACCAGGCGATGAGTAAGCAACATCGCAGCGATATCGCTTTTACCCTCCAATATTCGGTCCAAACTTCGTCTGTTGAAGTTTGATTCGTTGCTGGTTTTATTCTGTAGTTAGTGACACTAATTGCCAGTGTATAATGAGATCGATTGTAATGGACATAGCTGAAAACGGCTATACTTTGCTTTTTACAGTCGTAATTAGACTGCGTAATTTGACAAGAAAGATGTTGGTCTCGTCGAGTTCGACCAGAATTGAGTGAAACATTTACGAAGATAATTTATTATTCTTTCTGAAAAGAATTGCTGATGAGTTTATTCATTATCATGTGAATGTATTTTTGGTAAAGGTTTACGGACAGCACAGTGACAGTCGCAGTGCATTTTTAATAGACCGTAAAATATACACAATAAAAATGATTTAGTAAAATATACCCAATTTTACTAAAGGATATTTTGCATTATTTGAAGAGTGGTTTGATATCATGCCATTGGCTACGTTTTTATATTAAGCTGTTTCGAAAAAATTCAAATCTTAATATATATAAATTACGTGTCATGTTGTATGTCCGCGAAGGACTCCTAAACTTCTTAACCGCACACTTGAAAGATAGGATAGCTTACATCTTAATTTAGCGATAAGTGACATCCACGTGAGTGGAGCCACGGACAACATGAAATTCTAATGAAATTACAGAATAACATTCTGGAAAAGTACATAGAAAATAGTAACAATATATTATCATATCAATGGAAAATATTGACATAGCGGGTGACATCATTGTTTGGCATGATAAGCAAACTGTCGGCCAAATCATCAGTGGTTTTATCAACTTATTGAAGACAAACAACACGAAATCATACCTAATTAGTATTTTACGATAATGCATCTAAATAAATCTGCTATTAAGATCTAATTTAGTTAAGATACCAAATAATATTGGGGGGCAATAAGTAAGGAGCTGATAGTTAATGCGATTACGTGAAGACATTACCACGACGACTGCCAATCTACTAATTAATATGTACGGTTTGAGGCTACTCAGTAAACGAATATAGGTACGGCAAATTTTGGTGTACCTTTAAATATCTGGTTTCGTTTTATGAATGTAATACTGTAATAGGCATTGATCATTATAGATTAGACTATTAAAATGTCTGAAATGAATATTATGTGGTGATCCACATGTGTCGCCAGGAGCGTTACTAGACATAGCTGCCTGGTGGTCAATGTTGAAACTCCCATTAGTGTACCACTTATGTAGCAGACAAGCACACGATGCACCTGATCGGAAGCGTGGACGACGGACGTCTTCAACACCACGAGGGTCACACACTCGTGCTGCACACTGGATCTTGTAAGAACCTACTGATGAACCTCTTGAAGAATACTTTATTGTAGTCCCTTGAAAAATTCAAAGCAGGGAGTTCATTCCACAACTTAACCGTGGTTATAGTACAGCTCAGTAATCCATAGGCACATCGAACATGAGGACTGTCTTCAAAGGTAAAATAATTTCTTCATATCAAGACACGTGTAGTAGTACAAAAGCACAATACAAGAAGATATGTCTTAAAATATCTAAAACCGTACATCCCTTTTTGACAATATAATACTGTAATCCATGACAGATCCGAATAATGCCTTAAAGCGACTGGGGTTTGATTTCAATGTGAACCCAAATCGTGTAAACAAAGATTTTGTTGGCTTCCTCCGCCGCGGGCACCGCTTCCAAACTCACACAAACACACCTTACGAGTAATCTACAGAAAAAATAATAATGCATAAACAATAAACCATTCATTGCGTCAATATATTACTTACTAAGTCGTTGGTGTATAATAAAAACTGCAATGGATATGGGACCGTTGTTCTTAGGAGATATTGTCGTTCGTGTTGCGCGAGGGTGTTTGGTACGGGTAAAGGAATCAAAAAATGGTGTCTCCAATAAAGGACATCATTAATTCCCGGTCGAGGCGTTGTCAGGGGATTGGCTGCATTACGGTAATAGCGTCTGAGAAAAATAACGGATCAATATCCTCGAGACTGGGTTGTTGTGGTTCTTTAACTGATTGTCTGTTGTCTGTTACTGTACTCCTCAAAATTCAGTCATTTTGAAGATGGTTAATTGGTGCTACAGGAATTGTAGTACTATATTGAAATGGTGATTTTCTTTACGATAAACACTCACATTTTTGTTTTATTTACGAACTCATATTCAATTGTAATTTTTTTTACATTCTGTAGTAGTGGAACAACTGTGATAATAACATCAGTACTTACAGCTATAGATAAAGCTTATACTAGACGGATACTTGTTTTCAAGCCCAAATCTTAGAATTTAGCTCTCATAGAAATTGATGAAAAGTAATTATACAATGTTGAAAGTTCAACACTAATGATCTTGAGTTTGAATAAAGATCATTAGTGTTGAACTTTACTGTTTAAATCATGGTTGTAATATCTATTAAGTAGTCAGTATCAACCCGAAATCTTCGAAACTGTTGTAAACACATTTTAATCCCAGACTTACCGAATCGATAGAAGCTTAAAAAGTAAAACATTTTTCTCGGATGTTTGGAAAGCGTCGAAAACAATTTCCCAAGTGGACTCCGCCCGGTGCGCGTAAGTATTTCTTTCAAATAATTATCCGACAAAAACATCCCAAGATTCTTGTGGAGTTCGTTAGGATGTTACGGGATCCCTCCCTAAGCAGAATTAATGATTCCCTTTATTGAAAGTTCAATTTTTTGATTAGGAGCCAGGAGGGCGACGCCCTTGCCTACACTGTTTAAACACCGGATAACAGGGCTTTTATTTACATTCTGCCAATATTGATGTGATTTATTTTAGAATAGGTATGTTATTTTGGATATTTTTTAATTATTATTTAAATATAACTTAGGGTGAGACGTGGGTCACATCATGGTATTCTAATTACCCTTTCCAATTATGCTAAGCAAGTGGAGTATATTAATTAATTAAGTTAAGAGTGGGTTAACACCAGGTCTATGACAAGTTCGAACCCACAAACTGGTTGGATAAGGATTCTTTTGAAATCATCACAACTTCATGGAGAAACATAAGATGGACTTTAGCCGTCTCTGCGGCATAGCAAGCAAGTGACATAACCCTTTCCATCGCTGTTACTGTTTCCATTGTTTATTTATTTATTATCTTCTTCTACCTCATCTTTACAGGGTATAGCCTAAGACGACAGAGTAGGCAATCTAAGCATGCACTAACATAACTAACATAATGTTTTATTATAATCTGTTATACTGACAATGTGTGTACTGTGAATTCACTCAGAGAGCAACAAAATAGGTCAACATTAAGCGAAACTGCGTTAAGCGTCCGAAGAGCTCGCGTTAGCGGCACCTCCTTCAGCAGGTTAGTACGACATGGAGGTCCAATGGATCATATTTATAGATGAGGTCGAATTTTGAGGGTCCATTGGGTACGTAGCCGCGCACTCGGCACCTGCAGCAGCTGCGGTATTATTGTTATGCGTGTGCAACTAGATAATTTACATAAGTCACAAGTCACATATCGTTGTTATGTTCTTTTCCATCTTCATCAATCTTTCTCTGTCATTATCTCATTTAAGAAACAGTAGAAGTTCTCAGAAAAAATGTACCTATTCTTAAAATATACTGATACTTCCTCTGTACCAGAATCTTATTCTTCAAAAGTACAGCCAAATTTTATTCTCCAAAATATAGTACCAATCGGACATAAAGTCGATACAAATAGCGTAGGAGCACGCCAAGTGGCGTAATCTGTTGGCGAGTGAACGGTCCGGTGCCAGTCCGGTCCGGCGGTCACCGGCGACCGGCGAGAATCTAATTTGGTTCGGTAGCCGTCGCTCATTTGTTCAAATTACACCCTACACCCGCCACCCACTGAGACGTGCTCCAGACGTTCGGGTATATTGCCAAATTTATATGTATGTAGCATAGTTTTTCTTCGCGTAGGGAGGTACATATTCCCTCTTCGTACATTATTTTCCAAACCACATTCAGAGTGAATCACATCAGAATTACCACGATCGTCGCATAGATTAATACATGCCTTTGAATTACCTGAGGTTCTGATTAGGTTGTGCTGGCCGTGGTCGTGGACGTGCACATATTTGTTTTAATAATGTTTGCCATAATTTAAAATGCCATAATTTCACATGCCATAATTGACAGCCTCTGTGGCGTGGTGGTAGTGCACGCGACTGCCATGCAGGAGGCGCGGGTTCGATTCCCGCTCAGTGCAAATATTTGTATGCATGAATATGGCTATTTGCATTGGTCTGGGTTTCTATGTATAATATGTATGTATTTACAAAAAAGAAGTATATAAGTATGTTTATCCGCATTCTAGATTCCATAACACAAGCTATAAAAGCTTACCATGGGTCTAGATAGCGTTGTGTAGAATGTTGTGGAATATTATTTAAATGGTATTTGCCATAATTTCATTAGAAATAACGCTTCAGTTGCCATAATCGTGAAATGACATAAAATTACTTTCACTAATTCCATTGGTCATAATCGATCAAGTGTCATAATAATTTTAATCGTAATACGTAATATCGTATGAACGAAAATTATAGCAAATATAATTTTCGTTCTCAATAATGCTATTTTCCATAACTTTTGTTCACCATAATATAAATAAAGATAATATGGTACAAGCGCCTGCAATTTTTATGTTAATGAGTAAGTTAATATATTCTTTGCTATTAACATATTCATACATAAAGTAATAGTATGAGGGTAAACAAGTAGTAAGTCTGACATCGTTGAAATTTTATTATCAGTGTCACAAATACAATAAAAGACATTAATTTCGAGTTTCACCAACTGGGCACACTTTTGTCCAGTCTGTCGTGTCCAGTTATTGAAGTACCCAATGCCTCACTTGTATATAAATAAAAATTGAAGAGCATCACACCGTTTGCAAACGAATCGTGCAAACGGCAAAGCACTTACGACTTGGTATTACCTCCAAGGCACACCGATAGATACTTCACATCAACAGAAAACTACCTCTGTCTATAGTTACCGTCAGCTATTCGTATTTTTCCATGGGATCCGCCATTCTGCGTCCCGCTCCATCCCTCCGTTGTCGGTCCTCCGAGAACTCAAACTATTCAGCCCTCAGGCACTTCCGGTCGACTCTTATTGTCAGAGATCTTTCCGCTCGCATTTATCTTTGAAGCGACACATTCTCGAGTGAAGCTATGCTAATCAATAATTTGGGAATCGTTTGACTATAATGACATTCTTGGGACAGTTTAAACCAGTGTAAACCATGATTAAAGTAATAATGGTGCGGATTTTAGAGTTAAAAATTATATAGATTTAAATAGTAAAAAAATATTGTTTATACTGTAGATGGCTGGCACTTGATGGAATCTACTACACATATTGAATAATACACTTGTACTTTTCCACAGAGTTTAATTTTATTTCTGAACCTGACCGGTTTCACCTTACGGCATTTTCAAAGGTATACATTGTTACAAACACTACGATATTTGCATTTGTCATGTGTGGGTAGTTTTATAATTCGGTATACCAAACAATTTTTCCCCAAAATGTGGGATATAATTATAAGATTGGCCTAACATAACGATGTACCTAATAATAATTAACATTAAAGATCAGCAGTTGATATTGTCAGCACAACGCATAAAAGCTTATCTAAAGCAGTATTTAAGTGTGTATTTGACCTAAACTCTAAACTAGTTAACAAATTACGTTCAAAACTAAGGGAGCGTACATACTGTACTAACACGTGACACCACGGTGTAGGCAGGTAGCAAACCGGGATGTTCACGCTTCATGCTACGACGCACCGTCAGCATATCTGTGCGACTTTGAGAAATATATGTATAAGTATCAACAACATATAGCTGTTATCTGTTGTGTTATGGAGAAGGGAGAGGAAATGTTGACCTAAATATAGTTTGGAGATATTAAGAGAGATTTCATTTGAAGATACGCTTTATTATATTATATTTATGTCGGGTGTGTACTAGAAAAAAATCTTGTAGTGCGGAAATAGAAACGTCTCTTCCGTCTACTGGGGGAATCCAGTTTATAAAAACTAAATTATCAGTTTTAAAATAGAAAAAGGTTGAGCAAAATAATTTTGTGCCACTTTGTGTGTGGGTGATTTCATGGTGAGCCCTAGGTCTTCTTATTGAAACGCTTGCCTGGCCTGGCCTGGGAAACCGGGGGTCTGAGGACGGTGAGTTGACTGCTCATCGTCCTTACAGAAGCAGGCCCATGACGGCAGCGTGACGTGACGGACTCACGCACGCCTCCCCCCTCCTATGAAGCGCGATGATACCCGAAAACCCCCCATAGACACGGGATAGCACCCGAACCACCCCCTAGACGAGGCCGCATTAAAGCCGTGGGTCTGTTGGGAGCCCTGGGACATCCTTCCGAGGGCTTACCCGGGGCTCCCAACTATAGGCTGCTGAGCGATACCGTGGGGGTTTTAGTCGGTAGGAGTCCGGCATAACATCCATGAAGGATTTCCCCCACGGTCAAAAAAAAAAAAAAAAAGGTCTTCTTATTGTCTTTGATTGACTTTGCTGGAAGCGTTATCATAATCCTGAGAGGGAAGCCTGCGCCGGAGCCTCATATATTGTTTGGTATGTGCCGACTTGAATGTGAGGTTAGCCTCGTACACGGCGTATATCCGATAAGATCACACTATTAATAGCTTTCCACTTTTCTTGATACTTTAATTACTATGCTTCTATAGAACATTCAATAGGTCCTTATTATCTGAACTTACTATTGCTACATACACTAGGTTGTTACCATCCAATAGGATAATTATAATAATACGAGCTTTTGCCCGCGGCTCCGCCTGCGAGGATGTTGGTTATCGCGACCAAAAATAGCCTATGTCCTTTTTCATGGTCTAATCTACCCCTATACCAAATTTCATCAAAATTGGTTCCAGTGGTTTAGGCGTGAAAGCGTAACATATAGACAGACAGACAGACAGACAGAGTTACTTCCGAATTTATAATATTAAGTAAGTATTATAGTAAGTATATAGTATATTAAATCAACAGGCTGTAATAAAAAACCTCCATTTGTTTCCATGCGTAAAAAGTTCCTTTTGATGTTATGACAATTACTACTAACCTTATTAAATGTATGTCTACATAACGATAGACAAATTATAAATCAAGGGAAAGGAAGTAATCAATAAAATATAGCTCCAACATCAATATTTGACACAACTCCGTCTTATTACGGGCTAACGAGAGCAAACGTTAAAATTATACAAGATTAACTCCACTCCGCCAATGTCTTGACACTTTGGCAGTTAATTTTAAAAAGTTATTTGCCGAACAGTTTTGATCGTTGGTGAAAAACACATTTTGAGGATTTTTTTTCCAAATCCTTATATTGGGGTGAATAGAAATACCACCAAGATATTCCCCGTAGTATACTTAAAGCACTCGCACCTAGGTGAATCAATTACACTAATAGTAACCTTTATTCGGGAAGTATGAAAACTTCACTTGCAAGCCAGTACAGCATGGTACAGCTGTTGAATGACTGACGAGACCTTAACGTAGGCTTTCATCTTGGGGTTGGGAGTCAGATGGCGATTGCCTCCATGAACGTTAAAATAAACAAATAAATCAGTTGTAGGAGAGTGAACCCAGGTTCCTAAGTATAGTGGGCGCTCGGATGAAGCAGTAATATTTATTTACTTCATCATGTTAGTTCGCGTGTCTGTAGATGCGTTTCATACAATATATATTAAGAAAAAAAAATACAAATATCTAAGTATCAAAACTGTTCACACGAAGTTATTTGCAGAACCCAATGGTTGCTCAGATGGCGATATTGATTGACTTATTTTTACCAAGCTTTATAAGTAATATTTTTACACATTAAAGCTGAGGCGAAATGTTTTATGTACTTACTTATCAAGAAGATATTGAAGGAGAGCACTTATTTAGTTTTAAGACTTATATAGTATACATACAGTTCCCGGCAGAGCAGAATTTGAGGCACCCCATCTTTTCCCATGCGGTGTCGTACAAGGCGACTAAGGGATAGGGCTGTTTAGCATCAGACAGATATATACAGCCTACACTCAGTCTCAAGATGCATGACTGAGGGGTGCGGGTTGGGTAACCTCCACGTTGGCCTTTCCGTTTCTTCGCCCTTTGGACTGCGGTCCTGGGGAGCGGAAGCGGAGGGGCTGGTGCATCCTGGACAACGGCTAACAGACTCCCACCTTGGGAGTTCTGTTGGCCGTTGACGAATAACCCAACGGCCGACCTCATTGTACGAGGAGGTCGTGGGATGGCGGGCCTGCAAGGCCCGCGGGAAGGGATCCGTAGGATTCCTTCCATTCAAACAGCCCTTTTGAGGGCTAGCCGACCCAGACGGGGTCGCGGTGTGGCGGGGCTTCAAGGCCCGCGGAGAGAGATCCGGTTCCCGCTAGTCGCTCCCAGTATCCCTCTGCTCTCAGAGGGGACAGGGGAGAGGCAAGGGTTCCGTGAGATCTAGGGACGGGTTGGCCCACTGCTCGCGCAGGGGCTGACAGGCACTCGTGCCACCGTCGGTGTTGGGAGAGTTGGCTGCTCCCCCGCGTCGCGTAACCTCCTAGATATCGACAACGACCTGAGTGCTAGCCACACTCGGTACGCCGGTATCCTGGAGGCCGCGGGGCTTGCCTTAATTGGCCGGCCCGCGACAAGGAAAAGTCTTAAAAACCCGACAGCGAAGTCGTTTAAAACCTGTGGACACCAGGGGACCTCCACAGTATGTACCCCGCTTCTCGGAAAGAGCGTCACCCGGGAAGTGTAACATTGGGGGGACCGTGGGAACATTTATGAACTCTAATATACATAAAAACCCCCCCCTACCTAGTGAAACAGACTGCGCGGAGGTCGCGCAGCGCAACGACGCGGAGGTCGCGTCACCAACTGCGGCGGTGTCGGAAAATTTCGACACCGCCACCGAGAAGAGCAGGGCGAACAGCCCGGTGGGTCTGCAGACCCGAAAATCTGCACGGAGGAGGAACGGTGGTAGGAAGGTTCCTCCTCCACCGAGGACTGAGTCGGACGCAGTCACCTTGACCGACTCGTCCTCCAACGAGGAGAACATCCAGGGCAGTGAGGATTCCCCCCCGCCCAAGGTTGCGATGGTCGGCCGGGGGAAGACGCGGGGTGGCAAGAGGCCCATTCCCCAAACGCCCTCCTCTCGGGTCCCGGACCTGAGAGATGCTGTGGCGCCGCCGAGGCCCTCCACCTCGGCGGCGCCCACGCCCATGCCGCGTACCGACCCTACGTCTAGGGAGGTACTGCAGGCCCTGGAGGACGTAATAGGGACCCGTGCTGGGTCTATGGGGCCGGAGGAAGTCCGGCTGCGACGGGCAACGACGCGCCTTGTTGAGGAGTTCGGCCTGCTCAGAGCGGAGCTGGCTGACTCGCGGAACGAGCGGGCTCAGCTAGGCAGACGGCAGGTCGAGCTCATCGAGGCCTCGGAGCGGCAGGCGGCCGAATACAGGAAGGAGATGGGCAAAATGGCGGCCGACTTTGCCGATCTCCAGAAGGTCGTTGCCGGGCTGCCGGAGGGGCGCGTCACGCGGTCGGCGCGGCGGAAGCCGGTCGCGCAGCCGGCAGCGCCGAAACCGTCGGCTCGGCCGGCTTCGCCGGCGCGGTCACCGGTGCGGTCGAGGTCGCCGCTGCGGCTGGAGGCACCGGTGGTGCAGCCGGAGTCGCCACCGCTGGCGCCTGTCCGGCCACAGTCACCGGTGCTTGTACCGGCCCGGCCCGCGGACCCGTTGGCGGCCTGCATGGCGACTTTGGCCGCCATGGAAAAGCGTATGGAGGCGGCTCAGGCTGCACAGGAAGCGCGGCAGGCTGCCCACGAGGAGCACACACGGCGCTGCTTGGAAGCCGTGATGGACTCCATCCGCTGTCCGCCCCTGGCGACCCCGACTGGGAGTGGGTATGCCGGAGCGCTCAAAAGGGGCCGCCCGGTAGCGACGCGGACCCCACAGGAGTCGGCCAGCAGCCCATCCGCTGTGCCATCCGCTCCGGCCGCTGCCGCAAAAGAAAGGCAGCCAAAAAGGCCAGAAAGGCTGAGGCTGCTGCGAAGGGAGCGCCGGGAAGGTTGCGCATCCCCCGCAAAACGGCCGTCGTCCTGACGTTGACGCCGGAGGCTGCGGAGAGGGGTGTGCAATACCCGGATCTGGTGAGGCGGGCCAGAGGCCTCATAGATATGAGGTATTTCTTGCGGGCCTAATACGCAAGAAAGGTCCCAACAAAGAGAACGAGCAAAGACTCAGTGAGAAAATAAAATGCAAGGTGATACAACCTCATGGGACAGCACTCAGTTGCAAACAATCGGACTTTTCACCACGCTATCTTGAAAGACAATGAATCTATCACAGCATGTTTAAGCACCTTTATATAAGGTGAAAAAGTCGTGAGACAATAACCAAGCTAACTACATCTATTCGCCTGCTCTAGATATCGCAATGCCTCAACACTTGATGGCAGATCCAGAGTGTTGAGGCGCTGGTGAGAAAGGAGAACTCGATACGGCATCAGAGGGACGATGTCCATTTTTCAGGACACAGTCGTCTATAAACAAAAAAATCTAAAACTACAGTTTATATCTCAGTATAGCAAAAGTTTAAACAAAAGACATACTAGAGTACTAAGGAATCGAAACGGGACTGATGGCTGACCGAACAGACACCTTAGGTTGCTCCTCTCCACTATACTTCAGGATGTCCTTAATATGGTAGACTCCCAGGTCCTTACCGTTCAAGTCCGACAAACAATAAACCAAAGGCGAGCGTTTAGCGGTCACTATACACTTCATAAACTTAGGGGCTAATTTAGAAGTAAAATTCTTTTCCTTGTTAGACAAATAGAATGTACGCTTATAAACAATCTGTCCTACCTTGAGCTCTACATGCCTTTTCCTGAAATTATAATACTTCTCATTACGTCGGTGAGCAACATTCAAATGTTTCTTCACCTGATCGTAAATGCGTTGTATTCCTTTCAGTTTGTCTCCAAAGGCCGAGGGATCATCAATAGAGACCGCATTAGGATGGCAAGCGATGTCTGATTGTCTATACAAAACCCCATCTCCAATGAATTCCCTACCATGCACCAAAAAGTAGGGGGTGAAACGAGTGGCTTCACTAACAGCAGTGTTCAGTGCACACTGTAATTCCACCAGGTGTTCGTCCCATCTCTTATGTTGTGACTTCACATAACAGGAGATAGCTTGAACCACATTGCGAATAGCTCGTTCAGCCTGGTTAGTTTGGGCATGATACCTAGGGTTATAATAAACGTTCGGTACATTATATTTGATCAACAGATCTTTAAATTGCTTGCTAACAAACTGAGGACCATTATCCATATAAATGGTTTTACATACTCCATGGACTAGAAACACGTTCTTTTCTATGAATCTCGCAACTGCAGCGCCTGTGGCGACCCTAATAGGGCACAACATGATATATTTGCTGAAATAGTCCGAGACCACAATCAAATGAACGTTTCTATTACCAGAGGTAGGAAAGGGACCAAGTAAATCACACGAGATGGCTTCGAATGGCTTCGACACACGCTTTGGGTTGCCCATTAAGCCGGGACGAGAAGTGTTCACGGGTTTGTACTGCTTACATGTCTCGCAATTCCCGACATAACTTTTGACACTCTCGTACATTCTGGGCCAGTAATAGTTATATAGTTATATAGAGATATCACAGTTAGTTCATATAATCACACAAGCAAAAAAAGAAGTCAACAAAAGTTCCAACTAGAAGTACACAGCATGTACGGCTCTTCTGAGCTCACTCTCAACGATCACTAGCTTTGGCAAATACGAGTCTTAAATATTAAAGAATATTGCACATGACCTGGTCTCCCGCCTGAGGCAGCTGTTGATGGCTGAAAAACACAAAAGAGGGTAAATTACGTGCCAGCTGCCTAACACAACCAATTTAACGTGACCTAAATATAAAAACAAGAAGACCTAAATATAAAAACTCATAGGAATTCGCAATAGGCTTGTTAAGATAGTGTCTGTATCTGAACCCGACAGTGACTCGGAATCTGAAGGGTCAGATAACAATGATGACCCCGTGAACCGTGACCAGATAGGTTATACTTCACCTGCATTGAGAAAGGATTGCTCGATACGCAATGGTTCACATGACCTTAATCCTGCTAGTGACAATATAGTTTATAGGGAACGCCCTATCAATTTGAACTCTTTTAATTTAAGATATGATGGCTCTTCTTGTGTGCGCGTCTTCATTGAGAGATTGGAGGAACTTAGAACTGCCCGGGAGGTCAGTAAGTCTAAGGTTCTTCTGGCGTTTTCTGATCTGTTAGACGGACCCGCTTTGTTTTGGTTCCGCACTAACAAAGCCAACTTTACCTCATATGAGGATTTAATCAAGGAGCTTCGGGAAACTTTTGACATACCCGACTACGACTACCGTCTCCGCAATGAAATTAGACAGCGTACACAAGCCCGCTCCGAGTCTCTAGTGAGTTATATTTCCACTATGTTGGCCATGTTCTCTAGATTGTCTTGTAAAATGCCCAGTGAAGAACAACTGGACATTCTTATGCATAACATAAGGCCTGACTACATGAAGGAATTAGCCCTTCATGAAGTCAACTCAATCGATGATCTGAAACGGTTGGGAAAGCGTTTGGAGCTTGCACGTGCTAGGGCAGATGCGTTCCATGAACCATTACTCGACAAATTTGAGATCTCATCGGACTTACATCAGCAGAAAGGCAAGACCGTGCAGAAGCCTGCAAAGCAGGTCTCTGCTGTGGACAGCTCGCTGGCCGCGAGCGAACGGAAATGCTTCCGGTGCGGTGAGAGCGGTCACACTGCATATGGCTGTCCGCAATCTAAGGAGGTAGTGTGTTTCCGGTGTGGTCTCAAAGGAGTCAAGTCACCTGAATGCCCCCAATGTTCTTCCAAGTCAAAAAACGCGTAGGCCAGGGCCTTATTAGGAAATTTGAAATTAACTCCGTATCTGAGTCCTCTTCTGATAAGGTCCTGTTTTCTAAACGGTTAAATGATGTTAGACCGTACTTAGTTGTTAAGATTTTGAAGCTGAATGTTTTAGGTCTTCTTGATTCTGGTGCCTCCTGCTCAGTGCTAGGAAAGGGTGCGCACCACCACTTTTTAGAACTAGGGTTTGAGCTGGAAAGCATCAACCCAAATTTTCATATCACAACTGCAGACAGTTCGTACTTGAAGTGTTTGGGTTGTATCTCTTTGCCTCTTGAGTACAATTCGGTTATCCGAGTAATTAAGTTTTATGTGGTTCCAGAAATAACTACATCCATGATTTTTGGTGTAGATTTTTGGCAACAGTTTCAGTTAGGTGATAAATTGATTTCACAAAATATTAGTTTAGATAAATTTAGCGATACCAACCCAATAGAGTCTTTGTCTCTTAATAATGGTCTTGAAGATTACAACAACTTAACTGATAATCAGAGGTGTGTAATAAACAAGATCATTGATAAATTTGATTCTTTGAACACGGATAAGGTGGGCTTAGGTAGGACAACGCTTGTGCATCATGTCATAGACACTGGTGATAGCAAGCCAATCAAACAACGTTATTACCCGCTTTCTCCCCTTAAACAGAAGGCCCTGGAAGAAGAGTTGGACCGGATGTTGGAGATGGGAGTGGTATCTCCATCTCAATCCGCGTGGAATTCACCAGTGGTTATGGTGGAGAAAGCGAACGGTGACCTCAGACTGTGCTTGGACTCTAGAAAGCTCAACTCTGTGTCAAAAAGTGATGCTTATCCGTTACCTTACATTAATCAAATTCTTGACCATTTGAATAATGCTAAATATTTATCCTCTATAGATTTGAGTGCAGCATATTGGCAGATTCCTTTCGATTCTCCCCTATCTGCCGAAAAAACTGCCTTTACAGTTCCTAGGAGGGGGCTATTCCAGTACAATGTCATGTGCTTCGGTTTGGTTGGGGCTTCAGCTACGATGCAGAGGCTCATGGACCGCCTATTTGGCCCCGAATTCGACAACAGGGTGTTTTCTTTCCAAGACGACATAATCTGTGTCGCCAGCACCTTTGAGGAGCATGTGGATCTCTTACATAGAATCCATCAGCGACTCAAGGAAGCGGGCCTAACGATAAACATGAAGAAATCACACTTTTGTCGAAGTGAATTGAAGTACCTTGGTTACTATGTGGACAAACATGGCCTGCGAACAGACCCGGGTAAAGTTGAGGTCATACTCAACTATCCCACACCTTCCAATTCTAAGGAGGTGAAAAGGTTCCTAGGGATGGCCGGTTGGTATCGTCGCTTTGTTAATAACTTCTCGAAAATTAGTAAACCTTTGTGCAAACTAACCTCTAAGAATGTAACCTTTGCGTGGAGCCCTGAAGCTGAGGAGGCCTTCAACCTTCTCAAATCAGCTTTGGTCTCTGCTCCTATTTTAAAAATGCCTGACTTTACTTTACCTTTCCGAATTCTCAGTGACGCGTCTGCTTTCTCAGTTGCTGCTGTGCTGACCCAAACGCATGATGGATTAGAACATCCGATCGCGTATTGCAGTCGGTCTCTAAACAAGAACGAGGTGAACTACAGCACTACCGAGAGAGAGCTTCTGGCCGTGATCTTTGCTTTGGAGCAATTTAGACAGTACGTTGAGGGACAGAAATGCACTATAGTTACAGACCATGCCTCACTACTGTGGTTCCATAAGTTAAAGAACCCTACTGGCCGCTTAGCGCGTTGGAGCCTGAGGCTGAGTCAATTTGATTTCGATATAGAGCATCGTAAAGGCAAGGATCATGTCGTGCCGGACGCTCTGTCTCGAATAAAAATTGATTCCCTCGATACAAGCTCCACTAAGGATCCCTGGTATATCCACACCATGAACTGTGTGCGAAAAAACCCTAGGCATTACCCTAATTTTGACATTCGGGACAACTTACTGTATAGATTTTCGAAAAATAAGTATTCTTTGACCTCAGATTTCGATTGGAAACTAGTGGTACCTCAGGAGGATAGACTAACTCTCCTCGCCAAGTACCATGACGTTACCAAGTTATTAACAAAGCGACGATCCCACACCTTCCAATTCTAAGGAGGTGAAAAGGTTCCTAGGGATGGCCGGTTGGTATCGTCGCTTTGTTAATAACTTCTCGAAAATTAGTAAACCTTTGTGCAAACTAACCTCTAAGAATGTAACCTTTGCGTGGAGCCCTGAAGCTGAGGAGGCCTTCAACCTTCTCAAATCAGCTTTGGTCTCTGCTCCTATTTTAAAAATGCCTGACTTTACTTTACCTTTCCGAATTCTCAGTGACGCGTCTGCTTTCTCAGTTGCTGCTGTGCTGACCCAAACGCATGATGGATTAGAACATCCGATCGCGTATTGCAGTCGGTCTCTAAACAAGAACGAGGTGAACTACAGCACTACCGAGAGAGAGCTTCTGGCCGTGATCTTTGCTTTGGAGCAATTTAGACAGTACGTTGAGGGACAGAAATGCACTATAGTTACAGACCATGCCTCACTACTGTGGTTCCATAAGTTAAAGAACCCTACTGGCCGCTTAGCGCGTTGGAGCCTGAGGCTGAGTCAATTTGATTTCGATATAGAGCATCGTAAAGGCAAGGATCATGTCGTGCCGGACGCTCTGTCTCGAATAAAAATTGATTCCCTCGATACAAGCTCCACTAAGGATCCCTGGTATATCCACACCATGAACTGTGTGCGAAAAAACCCTAGGCATTACCCTAATTTTGACATTCGGGACAACTTATTGTATAGATTTTCGAAAAATAAGTATTCTTTGACCTCAGATTTCGATTGGAAACTAGTGGTACCTCAGGAGGATAGACTAACTCTCCTCGCAAAGTACCATGACGACACGCTTAGTGCCCATTGTGGTGTTTGGAAGACACATAAACGGTTGGCGCTAAACTATTACTGGCCCGGAATGTACGAGAGTGTCAAAAGTTATGTCGGGAATTGCGAGACATGTAAGCAGTACAAACCCGTGAACACTTCTCGTCCCGGCTTAATGGGCAACCCAAAGCGTGTGTCGAAGCCATTCGAAGCCATCTCGTGTGATTTACTTGGTCCCTTTCCTACCTCTGGTAATAGAAACGTTCATTTGATTGTGGTCTCGGACTATTTCAGCAAATATATCATGTTGTGCCCTATTAGGGTCGCCACAGGCGCTGCAGTTGCGAGATTCATAGAAAAGAACGTGTTTCTAGTCCATGGAGTATGTAAAACCATTTATATGGATAATGGTCCTCAGTTTGTTAGCAAGCAATTTAAAGATCTGTTGATCAAATATAATGTACCGAACGTTTATTATAACCCTAGGTATCATGCCCAAACTAACCAGGCTGAACGAGCTATTCGCAATGTGGTTCAAGCTATCTCCTGTTATGTGAAGTCACAACATAAGAGATGGGACGAACACCTGGTGGAATTACAGTGTGCACTGAACACTGCTGTTAGTGAAGCCACTCGTTTCACCCCCTACTTTTTGGTGCATGGTAGGGAATTCATTGGAGATGGGGTTTTGTATAGACAATCAGACATCGCTTGCCATCCTAATGCGGTCTCTATTGATGATCCCTCGGCCTTTGGAGACAAACTGAAAGGAATACAACGCATTTACGATCAGGTGAAGAAACATTTGAATGTTGCTCACCGACGTAATGAGAAGTATTATAATTTCAGGAAAAGGCATGTAGAGCTCAAGGTAGGACAGATTGTTTATAAGCGTACATTCTATTTGTCTAACAAGGAAAAGAATTTTACTTCTAAATTAGCCCCTAAGTTTATGAAGTGTATAGTGACCGCTAAACGCTCCCCTTTGGTTTATTGTTTGTCGGACTTGAACGGTAAGGACCTGGGAGTCTACCATATTAAGGACATCCTGAAGTATAGTGGAGAGGAGCAACCTAAGGTGTCTGTTCGGTCAGCCATCAGTCCCGTTTCGATCCCTTAGTACTCTAGTATGTCTTTTGTTTAAACTTTTGCTACACTGAGATATAAACTGTAGTTTTAGATTTTTTTTGTTTATAGACGACTGTGTCCTGAAAAATGGACATCGTCCCTCTGATGCCGTATCGAGTTCTCCTTTCTCACCAGCGCCTCAACACTCTGGATCTGCCATCAAGTGTTGAGGCATTGCGATATCTAGAGCAGGCGAATAGATGTAGTTAGCTTGGTTATTGTCTCACGACTTTTTCACCTTATATAAAGGTACTTAAACATGTTGTGATAGATTCATTGTCTTTCAAGATAGCTTGGTGAAAAGTCCGATTGTTTGCAACTGAGTGCTGTCCCATGAGGTTGTATCACCTTGCATTTTATTTTCTCACTGAGTCTTTGCTCGTTCTCTTTGTTGGGACCTTTCTTGCGTATTAGGCCCGCAAGAAATACTCTAAGGGGGGGGGTGGTGTAACGTTGTTAATTCCGTTTCGGAACAAGTAGCGACACCTATCCGATTTTGTAGGGAAGTGAAATTGATTTTCTTGTCCTTCCGACACTAGATGGCGGTTTAATATATTTATCGAGTAATAATCTAATATATAATCTGTGCATAGACCTTTCTAGGACATCTGTTATGACTTCCTGTCAAGGATTCATTCTATGGGAACAAAAATCATACGCGAGTGTGATCTAATAGAATTTTCTAGCACCTTCCATTCCAGTGTCGTCTAATGCAAATTGCTAGATTGTAAAGAGGATTTCCGTTTGTGTGTTTGCTAGAATATTCGGTAATAGTTAATATAAATACGGGTGCTTCGGCTGTCACCGAAAACCTTTGAAGAAACTCCTGACGTTCGTACTTGTGAAGACTGTCGCTCTGTGTATATAATAATTTACTTTACGAAACTCTGAGCAAATCGTTGTGAAGTTCGCCCAGTAATTCTGGTAAGAAATATCCTTCAATTCCTATAGGTAAAATCTGTGCTGTTAGGTCTGGTAGTGAATTTAGTGTTTCGTATTGTAATACAGGGTCCAATTGTACCGCCAAGACCTACCTTGAGTCGCTGAGAGCTGTTGCGAACCCTGTGTGGAGATTTCCACCTTTGGCGTAACCTTGGCGTGGCGATATTGGCTTTGGTGCACCCGGTGTGAGCAGCCTGCGGTTCACCACGCAGCCCGACCCTGCACTGCCTCAGGCGGGAGACCAGGTCATGTGCAATATCCTTTAATATTTAAGACTCGTATTTGCCAAAGCTAGTGATCGTTGAGAGTGAGCTCAGAAGAGCCGTACATGCTGTGTACTTCTAGTTGGAACTCTTGTTGACTTCTTTTTTTGCTTGTGTGATTATATGAACTAACTGTGATATCTCTATATAATTTATTGTGTATATATCTTGGCCAAATATATGTATGGACTTAGGTGTTGGTGTTTCATTGAAGGCGTTCCCACAACTGCACACACCTCTGTTTAGGAAAGGCGCCCTGGGATAAGAGTTTCGGGAGTCTCCCCGCTGGGTGAGCCGGTGAGGTGACCTTTCCACCCAAAAAGGTTACAATGTAAGTATACATACATATATACATATACTCACGCCTGTAAATCACCGAAGGGGTAGGCACAGGTGTGTTAACACCTACATTTCGCCAACTATGATTTTCGGTCCCACGTAATAGGGGGCGAGCCTATTGCCGTCAAGCAGGCACTTAGTCATGAACTGTATGTTTACTGTCGGATGGAGAACAGCCCTATCCCTTAGTCGAGTTCTACGATACCCACATCAAAAGATGGTGTGGCTCTCTGAATCTCAACCTCCGAAAGGATAATGTCAAGTACGAGTGTGATTACACACTGTAATAACGAAGGTTATTTAACAGTCTCGGGTTCGATCCCAGGCTTACCGTGGCACACCAATGACTTTTCGATGCTTTTCGAAGTTATGTGTGTATTTATCGCAGGTTTATAAGTGCCCGGTTAATGGCAATAGGCTCGCCACCTATTACATTGGGACCTAAACATAAACTTGCGGAATGTGGGTGCTAGCACCTCTGCCTACGCCTTTGGGGAATACAGGCGTGAGTTTATGTTATGTTATATTATGTTTTTTTTAATAGTTGTCTTTAGAAGAAAATAATACTACCTATAACGCAATAATAAAATACAAAAGCTGTTAACTAATTGTGTAGGTATATCTATATCCAAACATAATGTTCATTATACCAAACATAAACTATTATAGTTCTACTTTTCATAGTTGTTATCTCGACATCCGACTAAAGTTTGTCGATTTCCGCACTACCATAACAAGATGTGTTTTATACACCATATTACATGACCTTCCGCTCCCCTCTCGGTGTTCCAAAACTGTACAGATTATTGTGATCTTGTTCGCAAATTGGCAGTTCAAGTTAATGTGGCTGTTAGACATAACAGCGGTAATGCGTTGGGGTGTGTTTTTGCTTTATGCTGCGTGAAATTTTATTGTCGCGGGCCCGGCGTCGCGCCAGCATCACTCCACCAGACTAAACTGGAATATACTATAACTACGGCGTGCAATAAAAATGTTTTGTCATAATTAAGTATTGAATTACAGAGACATGAGCGGCAATGCACACAAATCAGATAATGAGATACTGATATTCTATTTCTATTTCCTGACGAGTACGTCCAACCCAACCTCTTTGGAGATGCACTAAGAATTTCTAGACATCATAGCTAAAGAAAAAAAAAAGCAACGTATCAGAGACATTAATTCCAAAAATGCCCTAAATGATGATTTTATCCTCGTGGAGAGACAGTAGCCCGTGGTTTGCTTTGTGCAAATCCGGGGCTTAGTAAGCATACTTACAGTTATTCATATGTCATCAGACGCATCAAGAATGTTACTAAAATAAATTCGGAAAAATACTTCATTACAATTCAAATAAAATTTAATATGCGCAATGTAAAATATACCGTCTGTAACAAAAGGGTGGTTCACAATTTCATGCATTTTTAACGTCGTCAAAAACTGGCGGGGCCATAATACTTGCAAATCTCCGTATTTGCCTAACATTATCCAAATAAGATAGACACGGCTTTGCCGGACGTCTAACTTACTAAATGAGAACCGGACCGGACCGGACTACGGTTGGTACAAAGTAAACAGTGGCGGAGGAGGGAACGACGAGTAAATAATTGTAACCTCGCGAACCCAGTCCGGGATGGACAGGAAAACTCGTGTGACGAGATGTGTGCGGAGATTTTCCTTGGCATTATAATATGAATAATTTAGCTTTGATATTATAAGAGAAGTGAAAAGGTTAGAGAACAGTACCTATGCAAAATATTACTGTGAAACCTCGTATGCTCACAGTTTTTCTGAATAAATCAATGAATGAAATATTTGTGCATATGGGTGCTGGAGGTTTGACTTATAAATAGCGATGTTACATTTTATAGATATGTGGTTGTTTTAGACATTTATCATACAATACGTACACGTTACACCATAGAGCTAAAATCATTATACGCCAAAGCAGTACTATTCAGTGGATAAAGTATCAATTTACTTTAGCTCTTTACATATTTTGGTATTTGAAACTGTAAAAGGACTGGAACATGGTAGGTTACTGTATTAATTGCTAACATAAGGGTCCATAGTGGAGTGATAGTGTTGTAGTCTGGTTCATGACTCCGAGGTAGTGGGCAAAATACTTCTTTAGCAGTTGCTTCATACTCAAACAGAGACTACTCGTAGTACATTTCCTAGTCATCGCCCTTACTTCACTTTGATATATCTTCTAGATACTGCATTTTGTTACTTTAATCCTTCAAGATCACTATCAATAAATATACAACACAATAAGGCTCGATCTTACGTTTTCCAAGTCACTTACTTCGTTTAAGCTACAATGAGATTTAATTTAGCCGACATCGTAGGTCTGTGACGTCATGTGTTTGGATTCTGACGGTGATCGAATGTCCCTAGGGTACAGGCGACGAGAAAATGCGTCAAGTAATGCCTCTTACAGGTTTTAGATTTAAACTTTTTGTTAGTGAAGTTGAAGATTGAGAAACATTTTTATAATATATTTTTCAACAGTCACTATTGGAAGGTCTGAGATTTAAGAAAATATAACTGTAAAAAATTTAAAAATATTGGTCTGAATAACCTTACGTTTGTAAGACAGTCTATGACAAAATTTAGGTGATTTCGTTATAACTTAAAGGTCCTCAAGGTAAGAATAACACTTACAAATCATCATCATCATCATCGTATGAATATCGGTTACATTCAAAGCTTGCATTTTGACGCTCGATACTTACTATTCTTCCGTTCCATATTTGTTTTATGTATAGTCATAAAGTTATACGACCATACGTAATACATAGCTTCAATAATATATACCTAAATATAAATCATGATCAATACATTTATCAAGAGATGAGGCTGTCAGCTAATTGCAGGTGGACAGCGGTGTTTACTAAGCATTAGAGGAGATTACTATATGTCACCATAATTACACCAGAAGCACGCATTAGTGATCATGACAGGTCAGATAAATATATAATCAGATTCAGTATTATGTGTAATGTACAGTCAGTATCAAATTGATCTTGACTAGTGTAGTGCAGGTAAGTATAGGGACCGCCTCAAACTGATCTCATGGGCATATAAATAAATAAACAATAAATAAATATTCCACAACATTCTACACAACGCTATCTTTTTTTTTATTTTTTTTTCATGCGGAAATTCCCTCGGATACCCCCTTCCGGAGCCGGAAGGGGAGGTTATGTCGGACTCGAACCAACTAAAACCGCACGCCGACTGTGGGTCTTGGTGCTAGGCCGGAGGTGAGGTTGTCATAGACATATCCCTCGCACCCCGGCTGACTCAGGGCCATCCCTTACGGTCTGGCCCTCCTCACACAACGCTATCTAGACCCATGGTAAGCATAGCTTAACGAGCTTGTGTCATGGTATCTAGAATGCGGATAAACATACTTAGACACTTTTTTTTGTAAATACATACATACTATGCATAGAAACACCCAGACCAATGCAAATAACCATATTCATGCATAGAAATATTCGCACTGAGCAGGATCGAACCCGCGCCTCCTGCTTAGCAGTTACGTTTACTACCACCACGCCACGGAGGCTGTTATATAAGGTAAATATAGGAAAGAGTTTTGTAGTCTAACGTGTCTGACCAAAAGTCAAGTAAAAAGCACAACCTGTCTCTTCAAACATGTACAGCTTTGTAAGTTTAACACAATAACTAATATACCTACTTTTATGTTCTTGTTATACAAATGTTATGAAAAAATAATTATGAATAGTACCTATATTATTTTTTAAAGTTAGCCAAAAGCAGTTTGGTACAAATTTGGCACAGAAGGAAGAAGAAGAAGAGTTATAATATTCCGCGAGCATGTGGGTAGCAGGAAATGGGATTATAGGCCGAACCATATATCTTGGACCTAAATCGCGAAATATAAAAGGCACTGGCGCGCGCGAATTGTTTTGTAATCACTACATAGTCTTATAAAGCAAAGTCGCTTTCCACGTCCCTATGTCCCTATGTATGCTTATATCTTCAAAACTACGCTACAGATTTTGATGCGGTTTCTTTTAATAGATAGAGTAATTCAAGAAGAAGGTTTGTATGTATAATACATGCTTAATATAGTAGAGGGTACAGCGGGAACGGAATCGGACGCCACCCTGGTGGAAAATAATTGGCGGTACGAAGTTCGCCGGGTCAGCTAGTAGCTATAATTGGTGAATATGAGCTCAACCACCGCAGTAGCGCCCAATGCTATCTTCAAAATACATTCAAGAAACTTGTACTGCGTGTATAGAGCGCATTTTGAACAAAAATATTAGATCCAAGATTTTTTTGAATCATGCAATAGTATATCACGATTAATATATTATTACAACAATATTCGAAAATATTCGGTTACCGACTATTATAATTACAACATAGGACTTACAATTACACAAAGTATACAATCGACCAATCAGAGAACTCGGCTAATTTCACGCGATGGTGCGCTCGCTCCGCTTCTTATGGAAAAACTTGTTCAATCAGCGTAAGTACTGATTTTCCGACCGGACCCCAATTACTGAGATTGTCGAAAGAAGGGGATTCAGATACGGCATCTTGCAATTAATTGCCAGGATAATTTTAGCGACATGTGGCATGTACTACTCAGATAGACGGATAGAGTACTCACTTATATTTTGTTGTGTCTGTAGTTTTTCTTTTCTTTTAGGAGCTGTGTCAGCTGAGGTGGGAGGAATATGTCGAAGATAACCCTACCTAGCACAGGACCGCGGGCGTGCGGATTAGTCGGTTCGATTCCTACATAACCTGGGCGAGGTCCGGCTTCAGTGGTTTATCTGGGGTATGCGTTGGGATTTCCTGCACGTTATAAAAAATATTTTATTTATGTATTATATGTTATTTATTTCTTTCACTGATATAACCTATTTTACGATTTTTTGTAATTTAATCATACTCTGACCTAGTGAAAATTTGTATATAAACTAGCTGTCCCGGCGAACTTCGTACCGCCAATTTTGTGAATGCGCGTCAGATCCCGTTCCCGCTGCACCATTTAGGGGGATGAAAAATAGATGTTGGCCGATTCTCATAGATACCGGATAAGTACATAAAATTTCATCAAAATCGGTCAAGCCGTTTCGGAGGAGTATGGCAACGAAAACTGTGACACGAGAATTTTATATATTAGATAAATTGAGCAGAGGCGGGAATAACACAAAGCCTAACTATTTATACTTGGAATAAGTAAACATGAGTTACGGAAGCGGAAGTTCCACGCGGAGGCTTACGTCAGTTGGTGTGCAATTGTATAAATGTGATAGATTTTGAACATGTTTGGATTTTTATTACTCACAATCATGACCAAATGGCTGTTAGGATCAGATCGAAATTTGGGACCGGGATAAATTATAGCCTCACAATCCATACTAAAATTATAAATGCGAAAGTAACTCTGTCTGTCTGTCTGTCTGTCTGTATGTTACGCTTTCACGCCTAAACCACTGAACCGATTTTGATGAAATTGGGTATAGGGGTAGATTAGACCATGAGAAAGAACATAGGCTATGTTTGATCGCGATAACCGACATCCACGCATAGGATAGGGCTGTTCTTCATCCGAGAGTAAACATACAGCCCAAGAAAAAAAAAGGGCCCGCTAGACGGCAATAGACTCGCCCTCTATAACGTCGTGGGACCGAAGGTCATAAATGGCGAAACGTGCCGATGCACCTCTGCCTACCCCTTCGGGAATTTGCAAACATGAGTATATGGATGGATGGACAGAAATACATTACCATGGATTGCGTGAACGTGGGCGGTAGCAGCTAAAGTATGAAAATAAAGATACCTCCTCCATATTTAGTACCCTCTTAGTTCTACAAAAGTTATTGAATTAAACGCCCGTCTGGTCTTGGGCATAAATAGCAAGAGAAGGAGATATCCCCCACTACATTAGCCAATGGAGCAAACAGAACATGACGTGTGATTGTGTTGTTCCTCGTTTATGATTTGTTATATTATTTCACTGTCTTAGTGGCGCTGTGGTAGTGAATGTGACTTGTGCTTGAGTTGCTGTATTTGATTCTCGAGTAGGTTATAGTGTTAATGTTTTTTTTTAGGGAAATTGTCAGTAGCAACATGCCCTTTTGTTCTATCCCCCTAGGTAACAGACTCTGTGGCATCGTGGTAGTGCATTCTGCATTCTTCGACTGCCATAATGTTCCAACCAGGACCAACGGCTTAATATGCTCTCCGAGGGAAGGAAATACCCAGACGAAATAGACATTATCCATACCTACATAGAAATATTTGCATTGAGCGGGAATCGATCCTCCTGCGTTGCATTTGAACGTTTTACCGCTACACTACAGATAAGAGGTCGTCATACATACATTTATCATTTCCGTGAAGTAATTTAAGCGCACAATTAACGCAATGGATCCCATTACATCATTTTTTCTCTGGAATTAATTTGAGTCCCATATAACGTAATATTTGTTTTATAAGGTTTTACAACCCGTGGCTTAATATAGTATATGTACCCTGTAATTAGCACTCGTAATTATGGCTTATGGGAGTAATTACTACTTCTATAGCGCATTTCATGGGCATTGTGCCGTTACGGCAGCGTTTATCCATATTAATGTCATTTACATGTTATTAAAATTTAAAATACCAACTCTTAGTCATGGCTTTGACTTCTGTGAGAAATATGGACTGGTTCTCGTGACAGGAACACAGGAACTTATCACCGAAATAAAAATACTCTAGGTAGGAACAGCTCAAAGGGACTTACCAGACCTTTTTTTCTTTTCATGCATAGTATTTCAGTTTCCTTTATATCCGGGTGTAAGGGGAACGCTCCCGAATCCGAAAACCCTAGTAGTACTCCAGGTACTTAACACATTGGCATAAAAATAAAATCAACGTGGAAAAAAAATGTTTTTTTTTTTTATTTTTCATTTTGCATTACTTACTCTCCATCGTGTTAGTAAAGTTAAATTAAACGGTAATTTCATAAAAAGAACATCACTACAAAGAAAAAACAACTAGCGCCAAGCGCGTGCACTTTTGTAGTGGTGTTTTTTTATGAAATTGCCGTTTCATTTAGCTATACCAATACGATGGAGAGTAAATAATGCAAAACAAAAAAATAAAAAAAATAATAAAAATTTTTTTTTGTTCATATCGATTTTATTTTTATGCTAATGTGTTCTGTACCTGGAATACTACTAGGGTTTTTCGGCTTCGGGAGCGTTCCCCCTACACCCAGTATATAAGCATCTAGTCACGTAAACACAAACTTTCGCATTTTCATATGGATGTCACCGTACTAAGCGTTATAAAACAGATATTAATAGCATATGATATTATACTGGTGGTATTTCGTAGATGTTCTGTTGATTTTCACCCTATGTATCTAATGTTCTGCCTATGGCCCACTTGTTCTTTTGCAGATAACACATAGGCTGGTAACCACGTTCCATCAGAGTAATAATGATTGTTTTCTACCTTAGTTTTATAAAGATCTTACAACCTTCAAAAAACCTTATACAGAAATGCTAAAAAGCTTGTCAAAAGGGCTAACATCGTCTTTAAAAGGCACTGACGACCCATCAATAAAGTTTTCAAACTGTGCAGTAGTTCCCATGGGTGAATGTGACCCGAAGTACATGTTCTTAGCCGTAAGGGTCCACGGCGGATATCTTAAGTGCCACGAAAGGGCTGACGACGGATATTTATATTCCCAATATATCCGAGAGGCGAAGTTCGACAAGTTTGTTGGGCTCCTCGTTATTATGAGCGATGCTTGAACGGTTTAGTTAGGAGTTTGGAATACTGATTTGATGTATGGGGCGGAGAAACGACGGTGTAATAGTTTGTGTACATTTTGGTAAATGAACATTAAAATTAAGTACTGTTATTGCCTGTCAGCCATTTAATACACACGCATACGATACAATAAAAATTGTATTAAAAATGGATTGAAATTCTCCATACTTAGATACTTATTATACTTATAATACACTTATCCATACTAATATTATAAATGCGAAAGTAACTCTGTTGTATGTTACGCTTTCACGTCCAAACTACTGAACAGATTTCAATGAAATTTGGTATAGAGGAAGATCAGACCTTGAAAAAGGACATAGGCTATGTTTGATAGCGATAACCGACAACCACGGGGGTGGGGCCGCAGGCAAAAGCTAGTCAATATTAAAAATGTTTAAGAATAGACAGTTCTCCATCAGTTTAAATTACATTCATTGCCATTGTGGGGAGAGATTGGTCAGCCTAGACCCTGCGTTACTGGGTCTAACTGCTTACAGTTGCGCTGCGGGGAGGCTCCTTCTTGTAACATAAGGTACAGTGTTTTTTTTTATCGTGCGATAAATCCCCACGGATACCACCCCCACGGAGCCGGTGGAGGTGATTATGTCGGACTCGAACCGACTAAAACGCACGCCGTCTTGGGTCCTTGGTTGCCGGAGGTGAGATTGCCAAAAGCATATCTCTCACACAAGGTATAGTGATAAGGTACAGTGAGCACCCGTACAGAAAGTACACCTAAGTCTGAAGCTCGGTTCGATCCCCGCTCAGTGCAAATATGAGTATTTGCATTGGTCTGGTCGTGCCTCGGAGAGCACGTTAAGCCATCGGTCCCGATTGCCATACGAACATGTGTGGCAGTCGTTATAGGGGAAATGGGTAAAATGGCCCCATAGAAGGGCTTTTCACCCATCCGGTCAAACAGCGTCCCCACTGAAAGTAAAAATAGTTAACGATATCCATACTAATATTATAAATGCGAAAGTAACTCTGTCTGTCTGTCTGTATGTTACACTTTCACGCCTAAACCACTGAACCGATTTTGATGAAATGGTATAGGGGTAGATTAGACCGTGAGAAAGGACATAGGCTATGTTTGGTCGCGATAACCGATATCCACGCGGGCGGAGCCGCGGGCAAAAGCTAGTATTATAAATGTGAAAGTAACTCTGTCTGTCTGTCTGTCTGTATGTTACGCTTTCACGCCTGAACCACTGCACTGAACCGATTTTGATTAAATTTGGTATAGGGACAGCTTAGACCTTGAGAAAGGACATAGGCTATGTTTGGTCGCGATAACCGACATCCACGTGGGCGGAGCCGCGGGCAAAAGCTAGTAATAAATAAAGAGAAAAAAATCCGTACGGAAACACGACACGCTGTCGTCGCCCCCCAATAGACAAGTGGCAATTTGTTGAATATTGCAGAATGACGAATGTATGGAATTGACACGTATTTTGAAGTTTATTAAAGTTGTCATCGTACTTTACCTGTTCTGCTAGGGCGAATGCTAGCTTTTTATATTGTCTCTTACAATAAGTGCGCCTCAGGTGTTGGTATAGGTACGTTAGCGACTGGAACGTATATAAACTTAACTCAGCTATTTATCCTGCGAATCTCATTGATCACGTCTTTTATTTAAATTTATTAGGGACGTACGTATTTATTTCAACAGGAACGTAATGACCGAACAATAAATTCTATGTTTGGCATAGCACCAGCCCCGAAGGAACACAATCTGATCACAACACAATACTTCCGAACACTTATTACTTGGCTCATAAGCTAGACAGAATGATTTCAAAGAAACTAATAACTTTGAGGTGGAATCTATCGAGAAATTTGTCGCACAAACTCATTATGCTTTGTAGAAAGATAAATTTGTAACTCCTACATAAAAGGACTTTTTTCCTGACTGAAAGTTTTGAGTTTAATGTGAAGTCAACATAGAATATACGGTTACGGAATCGTATATCCTTTGTCGACTGTACACGCGGTCAAGAAAATAAGTACCTGTACATACACAATTACATGTAAAAGTATACCTTACCACAGAATAGATATTACTCTACACATTACGCTACGACATTACCCTGTTTTTGATTTGACAAAGAGTAAAATCGATGAAGTTCGATTTTGCACAGCGTTTGCATTTGAGTTTATGGTCTAGAACAAAGCAGTTCGGTGAATCATTCCTATGACGCACCATTAAGACCTGGAACTCCCTGCCAGCTCACGTGTTTCCTTCTTCCTACAGTCCCGGGTCCTTTAAGCAATTGTTAACATGGTACATTTTTTCGATGGTGACCCTCTTTCCGAGACTTGCCTTTAGCTTACCATCAGGCAAAGTGAAATCAAATCGGTGATCAAGGCGCTTGATCACGGGGTACAATATCGGTAATTCAAAACAAATACACAATATAGTAAATATCCTGGTGTGTGTTACACTACTAATGAACCTTAATGCACAGTTAAACTTATTTCCTATTGCTGCACCACCAAGACAATTTCAAGTGTCATCATTCCAATTCGATGTTCAGCACCCACAATACGCAGTTACAAATTTCTAAGCACACACGGCACAGTTAATTGAAATCACAACATGTAAATATATTCCTGTTACTATGTCAGTATCTACAGCTACACTCCCTACGTAGGTATTGACACCTGATGTAGTTCGGCACTGAATCATGCATGCGTAGGGAGCGCAAGGGGAATGCGAAGCGTGTTAACCGTGACATATTTGCACGTCACCTGTCTAACAAACTGACATAGTTGTTTTTTTTTCATGCTGTTGTATGTAGACACATATGTTAGACGGAGATTTGTTATTTAAAATAGGATAAGAATTACGACCTTGTCATTATCAGTCTCAGAGCCTTTACCGAACTCTTTGGATGTAGCGAACGCGACTGCTACGCAGGAGACACGGGTTCGATCCCTGCTCAGTGCAAAGATTTGTATGCATGAATATGGCTATTTGTATTGGTCTGGGTGTTTCTATGTATAATATGTATTTATTTACAAAAAAAATATCTAATCTAGCTAGTTAAGCTTACTATGGATCTAGATAGCGTTGTGTAGAATGTTGTGGAATGTTTATTATTTATTATTATTATTAACTACAGATGGGCTTATGCGACTGCCATCCGACCTCCACAAACCAATCGAATTTATGTAGTTACATAAGATGGTTAATCTTTTAAGGGCTTACCGTGACTACGTTACCAGTCTTGACTACCTTTACCTTTCGACAACCTCTAAGGTACGGAAGGGTCTCAATGTGATAAGAAAGGTAATCCATCCTATGACCGACATGGTTATTATAGCATACTCAGTGGCTACTTAATCATGGGCCAGAAGACTGATATGGGATAAAACAAAACACCCGTACTGCTCTGCATAGTAAATACCTGTATTTTTTCCAGTTCACCAAGATTCCAAAACGGACGGACAATTCTCTCTACCAGTATAAATTGGTAGTCTCTACTGATTTAGACTCCACATCCAACTGTAGTCCACGTATCGATATTCCACATAAATACGATTTACAAAACAACCGTATAGCGATACGTGAAACTTGTCTGGATATCTTGGGAGCAAGGCAGACGTCGCCGAAGTTCGCCGGCCAAGCTCGCGTGTCAACCCACTGATCACGCCAATATCGTACTTATAATCACGTTTGCTGCTAGATTGGGGGAAAATAAACCTTATGGAAACATGTTAAGGCACTATGAGGTGTTTTATGTGTGTAGGAATTTGTAAATAATGCTTTGTTAAGTTTTGGAATGGAATGGACAGTGTGTACCGCACTTAAATTTTACAAAAGTTTGTATCACTAAAAATGATTGCCAAGTATTCTATTGCAGCTACGGCTAGTAATATTATCTATTCTAGGGCTACGGTACCTATCTTAATAATAAGAATAAATCTAATACATCAATCAGTTGTTCTGTTGTGTGTGTCTACTTACTTGCCGTAAACCGTTAACTTAGCGTAATCCTGGCAAGAGTAGACCTTAAATGTTACTTTTCTTTTTTTGTACTACTTAGTTCGCAGACAAGAACACGGCCCACCTGATGGGAAGTGGTTACCGTGGCCTATCTACATGTGGAACAGAGAGTCACAATCGTTCTTCAAATAATTGACTTTTGAGTTATTTCATTATTAACCCAGAATTTGACCTGCAGCTGCAATTTCTATAATCACAATACAGTGTTGGTATTTTTGCAAACACAATGTGAACCTCAATATGAGCTACGAAACTTGCAAACCTCAAAGTAAGCCTCTTTTCCAATACACCCAACGTATTTTAATCGGTTCCCAGTTGATGTCATAATAGTTGGATCGCCTGGAATGTGGTAATATAGTACCTAATCTATTTGACGGTCGGCGTCAGAATCTGTTGGAGCCGCGTGCCTCGCGTGCCAGCCTCACAGATACCCCGTAATGCCCAGCAATTTAAGATATGCACCGAGCTCTGAATACAGGAATAAACCCTTAATAGCAAAATTTTAATTATAAAACAAACTGTATTTTTAGGCAATACTTTTTAAATTAGATACTATGGCAAATTTGGTTGTTCGTGCTTCTTAAATCGAGTTTGGGTCGTAAAGTAAAACTTATGAACGTCAACATAATTACATCCTGTAAATAGTTAAAGACTAATTGAAAAGAACCTGGTAATTAAATTTTTAGCTACTTTTCCCATAACCATATCACACTCTTTTAAAAAAAGATGTTGAAACCAACATCACAGCACACGTGCAGATATGAAAATGTGAAATATTTCAATTTGAAAAGATTAAGCCGTTTATTTCAAGCCGTTAGGGCAGAGAGTGTGATTAAATTATCAAACATCCAAATATCTTTACAAACTTTCTCATTTATAATATTAGTAAGATAGGATTAACGTGACAGGTAGTTCATAAATATTAAAACAGGTCCCTGGATATGACTGAGAGTCACAGTGAAGTTCACGAGAACTGGTACTTATTAGTTTCACCACTTTTTATCTGCTTTGCTTCTATAACTTTCTATTGTGCATGCCTAATAGACTTTAATATAGATTTTGTGTAGTAGTATTTTAACACAGAAGATTCCGTGTTCGTACGTTTTAAGTGCTATCTTACTGGAGTATTTGAATACGTATAATAATATGTACGGGTAGTGTCGTAGTGCCCGCCTCGGGCGAGCTCTTAAGCCTGCTTTCGCTTTTAATTATTAATTCAGACCAGCTACACACTGTCCGTCTGCATATTCATACGGACGGCTAAAACGTCTATAATATTCTATTAAATAGTACATAATGACATTAAATATTTATGGTGTATTCAAATGATAGCTTTGTTCCACGGTTTTACCGGCATTAAGTTAGAATTTTGTTTATTTTCTTTTGTTTTGTTGGTACTCTATCATAGCTTAAGAGATCGTAAAATCATGGGTTCAATTTGTGAGAGCTCTTTAAGTTCCTTATTCTTTTTTCACTTTTCCTTTCTTTTTGTAGACTGCAACGTCAGATTTCAAGGCTTCTTATTGGCAACCGGTTCCCTAGCATTGTATATATATTATCAAGAAGGTATATTATGAATATGTACAATTTTCTTACATCAATATAAAAATAAATCTACTGAATGAATATAATGTGGAATGACAAAAAAGAAATTGTTTGGATGTATCGATGAAAGATTTATCTATGGATGTTTGTTAATCTTCCACGCAAAAACTACAGAAAGGATTTAGATGAAATTTTGCAAGTCCCTTTTGTAGACTGAATTGGAGTTGTGAGTACATCAAAAATGCAATACAAAAACTTGCACTAATATGAGGTAGCTCAGTACACTACAACACAATGCGATAGCTACTTCAACTGTAGCACAGCGTAACCGTAGTCTAAGCTACAATATATTCACTTAAAGTTTTTCTCGATAGCCGTACGAATCTCAAAAGGGGTAAAATAAAGAAAAAATGGACAAGAAAATCTTTCGCTACTTTCTTTTATCCTTTAAGAACTTAGTGAAAGCAAAAAACCTAAGCTCTAAAGCTATGCAAATGTACAAAGGTCTTGAGGGCCGGCTGGCTGGAAGGGCACGGGGGGTGTAGGGTGGGGGAGTGGGCGAGGGGGGTGGACAAGGGGCCAGGAGGACAAAATGCCACCGCTTTGTACTGGACGTTAATCCTTTAATAGCAATCGAGCCGGTGATGCAACTCAATATAACACGAGTTTGTGCGTCTCAGATGTTTTTCAACTATCTTGGTTAGTGAGTGTTTGTCGATAGTTTTCGTTTTTTTTTACGCAACTGCATCTGCGAGTATAATGTTTTTTCATGAGTTGCATGTATGCTACTAAATTTGTGTTGGATAGAGGCTTGATCGGCTGATCACCTGATCACGGCATATTAGGAGCCATTTATATCGCCCATCTTGAAATAAGTATTCTGGGAAATACAACACAACAATACCCAGATTCTAACTAAGTATACCTAGCTCGTAAAATACATTCTAGGATACAGATAAATATACATATATACACTTGCTTTTATTTAAAAGTTATACATAGAAATAACTAGACCAAACAAATATGCATTTAATATGCATAAAAATATTTGTACAAAGGATAATCAAACTGGCGAGCAGTCCAATGGTCATACAGTTCATCATCGTAAATATAAAAATTAGCCAATCAAAATAATATATAAACTTACCTTAGGTATAGAATGTGTTTAATGTGGAAAATTGCCTTCAAGGTACATCGGCGTGTCTTAAAAGCAATCAGGGCAGGACAGGCTAGAAATATTAGGCTCAATATAAGCCCGTGCAGGGGTGGCCACGCAGTAAATCATAGTACGAACATAACTCATACGCACGCGTGTGTTTATCATTTCTTTGTCCACCCCGGAGATTTATCGAGGCGCTATCTGACGCGACCCTGAGTCCTGAGGCCCTAAGGGACCTGCAAGGCGATAACTCAAATAAAAGTGTTATTTATTGTCCTTATATCTGTAAGAAAGACAACTCGTCACAGTTGATAAGTCTGGAGTGACCAGTAAAAGTAAATAAGTTAAAGAAAAGCCATTTTTTTCTTTTTTTTTGTGTTATACTTTGGTATAGAAATTGATAATAAAAAAGCTAGTTACTTACCTAAATCAAACTTACAATAAGTAAGTATTATGCATTTTTATACACTTAATAATCACAC
The DNA here is from genome assembly GCA_914829495.1 of Eilema sororculum. Lineage (NCBI taxonomy): Eukaryota > Metazoa > Arthropoda > Insecta > Lepidoptera > Erebidae > Eilema > Eilema sororculum. The sequence goes on from OU618548.1 coordinate 14,573,769, forward strand.
ATTATGGATAAATTGCACAACATCTATCTATCTATCTATATATATAAATTGCTGTTCGTTAGTCTCGCTAAAACTCGAGAACGGCTGGAGGGATTAACTTATCTTGGTCTTGAAATGTTCGTGGAGGTCTAGGGAAGGTTTAAAAGGTGAGAAAAATTCGAATAATTGCCGGGAACCGACATCCACGCGGGCGGAGCCGCGGGCAAAAGCTAGTACATTATAAAAATTGATTATTGCGCCTTTCCGGAATACAGTTCAATAAAACCAAGGTGATGTGTTTTTTTTTAATTCTAGGTCACGAAACATAGGTTTCATTTTTAATTAAATCCTTTTTCTAATGTTTGAAGCAACGAAATCGGCTAGTTTGACTTTAGAAATGTTGAATTTCGAGGTTCTATAAGTTCCCAATTAATTAATGTTTTAAGAACATTGCCGAGTTTCGGTCGTAATTTAATACTTTGTTATTGTGTTTCGGATAGCTGATTAATTAGTAGGGCTGATATGAAAAGTAGCTCAGTTCGGAGTTTGTTTGACTTAATAAGCGAAGTTCGTACAAAACGTCTTTTTGAGTGAAACTTCAGCGCTTTGATGAGACGAGGGGTTGACGTAGATGTGATTAGAACCTCTTCAAATTCTGTTTTATAAATAAAATACGGGTGTACCCCAGGGAGGTGTCCTTTCTCCTCTCTTATTTTCCATCTTCATCAACTCGGTCACAGGTCTAATTTCATCCAACTATCATCTATATGCCGATGACTTGCAGCTATACCATCATTTTGCAGTGACTGACGCCTCCTCGGCAGTTCCTGCCATGAACCACGACCTGCATCGTATTAGCAACTGGGCCAAATCATTCGGACTATGTATCAACCCAACTAAATCGCAGGCAATGATCATTGGCAGCACTCGGATGCGCAGGCAGCTTGACTTCTCCACATTACCTCCTGTAACGCTGGACGGAACTCGGATACCCTACTCGGATACCGCCAAGAACTTGGGTGTACTCTTTGATGCTAACCTATCTTGGAGTCCTCACATCAATGAGGTTAGTAAAAAGGTACATTACAGCTTTCACTCCCTGAGGTGTCTCCAGAGTTTTCTACCTTTAAAAACTAAAATCTCTCTTGCCCGAACCCTTATCCAACCTATTATCGACTACGCTGATGCCTGTTTCCTAGATGCCACTGAGGAACTTTTAAACAAATTGGAGAGACTGCAAAACTTGTGTATTCGGTTCGTATTCAATCTGAGGAAGTACGACCACGTCTCGCAGTTTCGTAAAGAACTCAAGTGGCTCCCTATCCGCCACCGTAGAAACACTCGAATTCTCTGTCTCCTTTTTAATATTCTGCACAACCCCTCTGCACCATCTTACCTGAGGGAGCGTTTCTCATTTGTTCGTGCCTCTGATGCTCCGTGCAGATCAAGCCTCCGATTTCTCCTTAAATTCCCATCCCACAAAACTGATTTCTGCTCTTACTCCTTCACCGTGCAAGCGGTCAGACTGTGGAACTCGCTACCGTCTGACATCAGAGCCAGCAACACGCTGTCTGTATTTAAAAGCAAAGTTCGCAGTCATTATCTCTCTTCTGTTCAGTGACGTCAAGTCGTGGGCGGAGGAGGGATGGTGATTCTCCTATTTATGCATAAATGTTTGCTTATTTATTGTACTGTGTATGTTTATGTATATTTGATATTATTTAGGTTTATGTAGAATATATTTAGTATATCATTTTTAGTTAGTATAAAATATATATGATACTTAATATGGTATATTTATTTAGATATTAAGTACTACTGTACCTTTTATAATGTTAAGCGTGTGTGTGCACTTATAGTTTTCTCACTAATTACTATACACACAATCACACCAATTTTCGTATGTGTCACGATCTCCTCTCGCCGGTCTGCTGGGAGAAATTTCTTATAGAAATAAGCAGTACCAATGTACTAACTTTTCAACATCCATTGTATGTTATGTATTCGCTTTGTGTGTGCATGAATATTAAATAAATAAAACCGGCATTTTTATGTATGAAATATATGCTATTTAGGGCCAGTTCGACCTAGCGCGAGTAAAGTTTATTCCTAGAATAAACAGCCAGTATGTGGGTGATATTACCTATTTATTCTAGGAATAAACTTTACTCGCGTTTGGTCGAATGTACCATTAACCTCATAAAAAATCGATGTTTAGATATACCTATTGAACTTTTTATTTCGTACATTAATCGGATAACTTAGGCAAATGCCTTTATCCCGAATTCGATCCCACTCAGTGCAAATATCAAATACATGTTATATGTAGGCATGAATATGGTAGGTACTTTACATTGGTTTAGGTATTTCTCTGTGTGTCTGTGTCCCATAGTCCACGAACAAAGTATGCTTAGTAGGGATCAATGTCTACGGGAATATATTATTTCACAGAAGATTATTGTTGCAGGATGAGACATTTAAATTGAATAGTATGCCCTATTCCAAACTACCCTAACAGAAATAATATTAGCTTTATAGTCTCACGATAATCTGTATTTAGATAGTAAATGTACATTATACTTATATCACTATACTGTATAAATGTCAGCTATGTGTACAATAAAGAATAAAATAAAAATAAATAAAATGTATCTATTGTATGTACGAACCCTTGTAAAAAAACTAAGAACAGAATATTTATGTTAACGTAAAGATAAGCGTGACATAAAGATACTGGACACTGGACTACTAAGTTTAGTGTTAAATTGGTACAAAAATATGTAAATTGTTACGATAAGGTGTGTTCACATCGATGCATATTGCCTTATCGCGCGACTGTCAGCCTGTCGTCTGAGAAACGGATCGCGTGCGATACTGGCCTAGGGGTGGATTCGACCAATACAACCAATTTACATTCTGGAGCCAGGCGTTAGGGCAGTGTAATGGTAACTTTAATGATAATTTTCTAATAACATAACGTTATTTCCAACCAAAATACCTATAATAATACCTAGTTTAATTAGCTTGACATCTGGGATATATACATTGCGGATAAATAAACTTAGATACATGCAAACATACATGTTTATATTATTTGCAATGAGCGAGAATCGACCTCTAACGTGCTTATTAAACGCTCTGCAACTACGTTCTATAAACCTTTATTTAAATAAACTGGCATCAAATTTATACTTGAAATTAAAATCATTTCTAATTCTATGCGATCCATAAAATATATGAGCGAAATCAATGCATTGCTTTTTTTTCGCGACAGAGTAATGAATAAACAAACTCACTTACGCATTTCTTCATAAGTTACGATTATACCGCACTCAAACCACCTCACACAAGCATATCAAGTAAGATTGTTACAAATAGCAGCCCTGGGATACAGTCGCGGAGACATAAATCATACGCACCCCAGCATCTAACCCCGGCTTAATATACTGCGAGAAAAAGTAACCCGACCGGCCGGACAGGGGAATACACTTAACACGTTATACTTACACAAGTTTGGAACAGCCCTTATTGAAAAGGATCTACGTATCAAAGTGTACATACAATTTTTTTTTCATCTCAAAAGAAGTTGTTTATTTATTTATATGCCTACCTAAGGCATATAAACAACTTTTTTTTCAAACCTATCTATAATTATTTGTGTCATTATAATAGTCGGTATAGATACATGTGTAGCATACCTATATCGTATCATTATCCTTGCGTTACCTCTGAGTCTAGTCTGTTTCTTCCAGTTCAACTTCGACACGGTTATTCTTCGATATTTCCACCCACATAATGCCCGGACGCAGGAAGTGGGGGCTGTGAATGCGGTGCACGTCTGAAACTGTGGATCACCTATTGTCGAGCCCGCTGTGCCCCAACCCTTGCACAATTGGAGGCCTCAACGAAGAAAATGAAGCAGCGGTAAAAGTCGTCGAGTTTTAGGCTGCACAAGTGGTCATTCTAATATGCAAGAATTGCCATCGACACGTTAAAGAAGAAGTAGACTACCAAAATTCTGATCACATAGCATACAAGTACAGTCCTGCTATATCGCTATAATAAACAAGCTCTCTGTTATAAAACAATAGGACCACCTCAAACTAAATATAGAATGGGACGGAGACATGGCGTCAGCTTGGAATCTTAGAGCAACAATGATCCATCATTTTCGTAGGCGTCGTGTGTTCAAGGAACAGATTTCAAGTAACATAGACGTATCGCTCAATCCTTTACGTAGGCTCGCTGACGGCACCTCGCGGCCAGAGGCGACAATAAATCAACCCTCGAGGAAATTGCCGACGACGCGGCCGGGGGTGAGGTAGGGTAGAGACGGGACCTTCCCGGGAGGAGGGCGATTTAATTAAATCTTGCATCGAACTCCTGAGGCCTGCCGCCGGCCTAACGAACGGCCATTGTATTTAAATAATGTGTATGCTGACTTTTTGCGTGATCGAATCACGGTTGAACGGTCTCCACGGAGATTGGTTGGCGGAATTAGATGGGTTTTGTGATCAAATATGTGGAAATATAACATATTGGTACTCGGGTCGAGAGTAAATAGATATATACCTATTCTGGGTTGTAACGGGATGACTAACGGTTAAAAATTTCCTATTACAGATATCGGGATATTTACCATGTAGTAAAGTTTCGTGTTTCCAATATTTCGGCGCTATTGTAAGCACTATGATCACGGAGGAACTCGAAATAATACATGGTACATATCCCTATATCTAGTAATGTGAGTAACCACGATAGTTTAAATACCTATATTAATGGTTTATTTTATTTACAAGTACATCCATACTTAATATTATTAATGCGAAAGTAACTCTGTCTGCCTGTCTGTGTGTTACGCTTTCATACCTAAACTACTGAACCAATTTTGATGAAATTTTGTTATAGGGGTAGATTAGACCATGAGAAAGGACATAGGCTATGTTTGGTCGCGATAACCGATATCCACGCGGGCGGAGCCGCGGGCAAAAACTAGTTATTTATACATGCTCATTTCCTCTTTTTTTTCATGCGGTAATCCCCACGGTTACCACTCCTACCGGTCACTCACTGTGCGTTGTTATGACAGAATCGAACCGATTAAAACTGCGCGCCATCTCAGATCTTAATAACCGGGGTGTAAAGTTACACAATAAGGTATTTCCCGCACTCTTTGATCATCCTGGGGCACCAACCTTGGAAGGTTTTGTCTGGTTTAAAAACGTCCATATCTGTGACCTCGTCTTTGTCCACTCAAGACATTGTCATTTTGTCTTGAAGCTGAATAGGGTCTCCTGTTGATTGAAGACTGAGGCTCTGGCGCAGGGTTTCCTATCAGACAGACGGCAATCACTCTCGGTATAGCTGCTTATCATCTAGCGCGGGAGAGCCAAAGTAGAAATGCTGGTTCACCACCCCTGCAGAATAAAAAAGCATCAACAATACTTCCGAACCTAATTTTACACTTCAACTTCCAAAGTTTACACCAAACAGCACCCAACACCAATGAGGTGCGTAATAACGCCTGTGCTAAGCACTTATTCTCCTCAATGGCTCATATTTCATTTGGGGGGCACTAAATAAGGCTTTATTACGTAAATAATATCCCCCAAAATATTCGTGCTAATTAATATAAGGGCCCGCCTGTTGAACTGGGGTTATCTTCAATTTACACTGGCTTCGGCAAAGCCTTTCTGTTTATCATCGTTAGATATTAAATTATTACTTATGAGGTGATGCTGTGGGGCTGTTGACTCTGCAATTAGGTTGGATGTCTTGGGTTCTAATATAAATCACAAAAACCCACGATATTTCTAATATCCCTGGACCATGGCTGCTGCAAAGTAGCCGAAACGTCGGGTTATATGTCATGTACATAATACCAAATAAATCGAGAAAGAATCCGTTAAAAATTGGTTCTATTCCAACAAAGACAGTATCATCACTGGAAAACTGTGGTAGTTGTGTCCAAAGGCCAGATCCCAGTGTCCGCTCTTATACTAGCTTTCTCTTAATTTGACTTTTCTCGGGAGCCTGCCGTCCTCTACGCCGAGAGTAAAATCTAAACGAGAAGCTCAGAAAAAAAAAAAAAAAAGTATTCCACAACATTCTACACAACGCTATCTAGACCCATGGTAAGCTTTTACAGCTTGTGTTATGGAATCTAGAATGCGGATAAACATACTTATATACTTTTTTTTTTTTGTAAATACATACATATTAAAAAAAAATAAAAAAAAAAAAATAATAATAATCGCCATATATATAAAGATAATGACTGTTGTACATCATGAGGCTTAATTCTCATGGTGAAAATCTGTTCAAAATTCCGTCTCGATCCAATACTAAATAACAAATCCAATTTGAGTACTGTTTTTGACATTATTGGTTGAAAATTAGGCAGACACATTCGTTTAAGAATTGACCCTCTGGTTGTCTTCATGGAGACGTATTTTCGTATTTGCACCCGAGGGTAAGATGACATCTAAGCTCAGGGTCCGTATGACGGACCCTTTGGTACATAAAGGTTTGATCCACTCATCTACTGCAGTACCTGTATAAGTTGCTGTATAATCCATTTCATTCATATTATTAACATATTTTTCTTCTCTATCTTCTCTGGTTATGTATCATGGAAATAAATATCTGTGTTGGAATTCATAACAACAATATACCCACGTACATCAATATAGAGAGGTAAAATGTAGGCATTCGTCCCAAACTCCTCGCCGACATGTCCTCCAATGAATTGTTAATGTGCACTCAAATCACAATAAGAATTTCACTTACAAAGGAAATAGGCAGGTACTCCAGAATACAGAATGAGGTGATGTTCACATAAATGTGTACATAGTTAGCTTTAATAATGTACGGGATCATCGATCGTAACAATCTCTATAAATTCTAAAACCTTACTAAGTATTTCAAATTTAGAATTTTACACCCGTGTGAGTCTGGGCCATCTCGAAAGAGATGTTCCTGGGTTTGCCGGGGTGCGAGAGATCAGATATGCTCCCGGCAATCTCACCTCCGGCAACCAAAGACCCAAGACGGCGTGCGTTTTAGTCGGTTCGAGTCCGACATAATCACCTCCACCGGCTCCGTGGGGGTGGTATCCGTGGGGATTCTTCGGACGATAAAAAAAACACCCTTGTGAGTCTATGTCCTTAGTACATAACACAAAATTTGAAGTAGATACCAAGGAATCATGTTATCTCATACAAAGTTTGCCCCGTTTTTCTTTCCCTTAGGGGAGGAATTTCGGAAATTCCTTACTTATTGAGTGCCTAAACACATAACTTCCAAGTATTTTAACAGGTTTTAACAATCAGCGGTTTAAGCAGTGCGTTGACACCTCAGTTATAGAGGGCAAATCATTTTATATGAACAGATAAAGCGAGAGTGAAACATAATTATAAAAAGTTATATTATGTAATTACTATTTTCTGATAATGTTGCAATATTGTGCAATCTGGTGCTGTATACATACAAATCGATTTTAGTAGGAAGGTATACGTAACTTCGTCGAAACGAATAAAAATTTTCAAATAACAAAAAAAAAATATTTATTAGAAGAATACACAATGTATAAGTGGCAATAATATAATATTTCAGATAATAACAAGGAAAATGAATGAATTTATAGACCGTTTATACTGGAGACTGATGGCGCTTGGTGGAATCTGCTACAATTGAATAACACACTTGTACTTTTCCACTGAGTTTATTCTACTTCTAAACCTGACCGGTTTCGCCTTACGGCATTCTCAAAGGTTTGAGAATGCCGTAAGGCGAAACCGGTCAAGTTAAACTCAGTGGAAAAGTACAAGTGTGTTATTCAATTATCATAGACCGTTATCATAGAAAACCAATGCCTTGTGATCACCCAGAGTGAACCGGACAGTAAACAATCATGACGCTCAAAGTGGAAGTAGGTACTTTAAGTATCACGTAATTTACGTACATACTTTGGGGCTTACCATTTAAAAATCGAACAATCACATAATATTGTGTGCAAATCTATAAGAAAACAACTCAATCAATGAAGTGACTTTACATTATTTCCATGAACAGGTTCTTAATATTGGGTAATGTGCACATTTTGACCGCGGTGCTGGTAGCGACCACGGCGATGCCACACAGATTCTCAGCTTTGAAAGTTGAAAAGGAAACTGAACTACGCGTATACCAAGGAGTTGATGACGTCACCCAGAAATATCCTTATGTAGTCATTTTACAACCACACCGTTTCTGCACTGGCTCTCTTATAACGTCACAGTTTGTTTTGACCGCAGCGCATTGCGTAAGCGTACATACGTACATCCAGTACGGTAATCTATCAATCCCGTTACATTTGACAGATTCGAAAAGTAGAGTGATGAGGAGAATACCACATCCACGATACAAATACAGTTTGTATAGACCGAATATAGCCCTATTACTTGTGAGACCTAGAGTGCGTATGGCCAAGTACGGAACCATATCTGCGGTAGACTATTCAACACTGCTGGCTCTCCCTACAGAGTACGTTGGCGGTGGAAAAACCTTCTTACCGGTACCTAACCTTGGATTGATGAAAATATTGGAAAAGTCTAAGTAATATTTTCTGCGACCGTTGCAAATAGGGCTAGGTGTTGTCAGTCCTTGTCAACCAATTATAAAGGATATATATGTGTATCACCAAGGTGTTCAATTAAACAATTCATAATGCCTATTATAGTTCAAAATTAAATTACTTTTTGTAGAGTAATTGAAAAAGTGTAATAAAATCGTTTTCATTAAAGTATACAAATTATTATCGTTTTTGCAGTGACCGGCACCACAATGGTTTAGCTTTAGTACATTGAGGCCAGGAGGTTCTCATTTGGACTATTTTTTGTGTGTTTGTTACCGCAGAATTTCGTCAAAAATGAAGAGGTCCTTTGAGAATTTACAGGCTTGAATGTATGTATATAATGTATTAAAATTAATAAAATCGGTTCGAAAGATAAATTTTTCCAATAATTATCATTTCCAAATTATGTTAGTTACGTAATACTACGAGTACTTGCTATTACCTACTATAGAATATAAGCACAGTCTAAAGTAATCAGATATTCATCCCGAAAGAAATAAGAGAACGGTGAGCCGCGTGCAGGGAGAGTTATAGCCCGGAGCTCGGCTCGTTGTAAGGCCGTCCGCTGAGTTGAGCGGCTACAAGCGCGCGGCTCGGGTAGCCGTTGCGGGCATCCGCACATTTTTGTGTTTCTACCACTCAGAACCGTTATTTTTTAGAACGGTAAGAAAAGGGTACTGACTGTAAGAAAATGACGCAGAAGTGTGATTCTGTCAAATTTAGTTCAACGCTTAGTTTGTCCCTCTGGACAAGTGACAATATGTTTGTAGAATAGAATAGATTGATAAACATAAACGTATTTAATAAACTTCAAAATGCATGTCAGTTCCATACATTAATCATTTTATTTTATAATACGCCAGCCAACGAATCTGGCTGGTTTACCCGTCTAATGATTCGCAACGTTACCGGCCGCGGGTGCTTGCTTAACGCAGCGGTCGACCTAAAGAAGGTTAAACTGCATATTCTCGGCCAGACGAACACTACATTGTATCACAATTACTTTCCGCTCCTTGCACACTGCAATGCATCATGGAAGTAGATTTAAGAATAGATTAAAGTTCTGTAGAACAAACTTGAGTTACTTGAGGTTTATTGAAATAAAAATATACTTTTATCTCAATATTCTACGGTATAAAAGCGGTGTACCTATATGGTCAACCTCGCCTAGAAGTTAGTACAGGTGGTACACACAAAAGGAAACTGGCGATGGCGTATTGGTAAAGCTCTTTGCTTTGGTTCGGCAAAAAATGAAATACCGAACAGCTTGGCAGGAATGCATGGACCGTATGAAGGTGACACCTCGGTCCTGCACATGTATATGAAAGAAGAGGGTGGGACTAATTGGAAGAGCTCATCGGGATACTCGCCACGGTAGATCCTACCAAAGAGAGAGGCAACGTCTCAATAAAACTGCAGAGGTTCCAAGTTGTGTTTTATTCTGTACTACCCGACTGCCGAAGGAAGGAGAGTAATGTTTTTTTACAAAATGTTTTAAGTTTACAGACAGATTCACAACAATTGGTGCCGTAGTTTTCAGTAATGAAGGCATTAACAAATAAAAATATTATTAACCGTTTATGACAGTAGATACTCGCTCTATGATGCGAGTTCACTCGCGTTAATGTTCAGCTTTTATAACGAACAACAAAAACATAAAATACTTACCTACTTATGACGTAAATTCGTCAAATTAAATAGTTTAAAAGTTATACGATCACAAACATACATACACATAAACAGTTCTGTAACTACTTGTTTTAAGTGACTGTATGGAGGAAGAGCTTGGGGTGAAGCCCACCTCACCTGTAATGGTATATGGACGATGGACCGTTAATGGACGACACTCTGGCGCAAGCTTTCCTCCCGGGACTGGAAGATCAGATGACAGTCACTCTCTTAAAACTGTAAAGAATCCAAAAAAGTAGAAGCAGAAAGCAGACCCCGGGCTGCAATGCAATCGGTAAGAACGTTAATATGATGATGATGATACGTTTAGAGTATGTCGACTGCGCCGTAGCGATTTCTGCACGAAATTTTATACCTTCATTTTTCTTCACGAGTACAAGTCTCTTTCTAGATTTTTTGTCGTTTCCCAAAGAACACTGGATAGTTTAGTGGCTAAGCAGTCGGCTTTACGATGAAGAGGTTTCTGGTTGGATAGACATATTCATGCTCATAAATATTTGTGCTGAACGGGAATTGAATCCGCGCTCTCTGCGCAGCAGTCACGTTTACTGCCACCATACCACAGAAGCTATCCCCGGCAATATTAAACTCATGATACCTATAGATAAAATCCATCATTGTTACATACTCCATTTTATTTATAGAATAAGGAAATGACCGAGCTTATTTTTTTCAGGTGGCAAAGGAACTTCCATCGATCCGCTGTGGTTTCAGGCGCGCCACTTAATGAAATAGAAATTGGCGACCTCTCGAAGACTAACTCCTAACCCTCACCCGTCCCTCTCCTGCGAGGGGGAAGCGCTCGTTCAAGTGGCGCGCGACAGAGACAAAATATATTTATACAAAGTCAAAGACGACTGGCGAGTGGGATAGCTGTATTCATTATGAATATAATGCGGTCGCGACTGTGTCTGTGCGTCTGAACGTAAGCCACGCGTGTGTGCGGCGCCTTCTACCCGCGTGGTCGAATCAATATTTCATCTTTGGGGTACACCGTATACCGACGTGATGTTATCTATTACACACAACAAGACCACCAGATACAACCTCTTTTATAAAATGTTTTTCACATCTGACAATTCGTATTCTAATTTCAAATTCGCTATCGAATCTACCCTACAACGTTTTACGAATAAATTACGGAGCATGTAACCGTAAATAACCAACCGCAAGTCGTAATTCGAAAAAAGAATGTTCCTGTTACCACGATCGATGACATGAAGTGAACGTCTCGCGTTGTGGTTGGTTTGCGGTTAAATGGGCGTGGCTTGTGGTTATATTTACAACTTGTGATTGGTCGATTACTTGACCTTTGCGGTTAGTCGTGTGGTTTCTAAGATTTTCACCCCTGGAAAAATAGGTAGAGGAAAATATATGTTGTGGTTAGCTGTGATTGGTCGATCGGGATAATTTTGTGGTTAACCGCGAAACGCGATTCGTTAAGATTATAATGGGATGTGATTGTGGACACAGTCGCTGGGATTTGTCGACTGTCCCCACGAGTATTCGCGCCGTTCACTGGCCGCCTGCGGTTTGGAGTGTCAATTGTCTATGTTATATTTATCTAAGCGTTCAACCCCTAACGAATCAGTGTTGAGGGCATTCCATTTAGGTATTGGATCAAATTGACTAATAGAAGTCACTGTTTAAACCAGTTAGTTCGCGATTAAAATATATTCTATCCCTAGCTACTTAAATTATTGTCAAGGTATGCATCAGCTTTATAATAACTTATCTACCTGAAGGAATACCTAATCAACTCGCCTTGTGGAGATAAATTAAAACAACTAACTTTTCCCGTACAATGGACGTATCTACTATGAAACTCTTACTACATCAGCTATAAGCGTTAAAAATACAAACCTATAAACAACTATAGTTGTATAAAAATTCCAAAATGCGCCCTCTAACGGTGAAGCTAAGAACCAGCTGCTCGATATTTTTAACTAAACTCCTTCAAGTGCGAACCTTTTCGCTTTCTTCGTGTTCTTAAGAAAGTCAACTCCTTGTAAGAAAGCTCACGTACAGGGGAACAAACGCACACATAGATAGCTTTATTTCCCCCAAGAAACAGAGTGCTCAATGCGCATGTCAAAATGTCACAAGTAACAAGGTTGAGCGCACCTGTCCCGCTTTTCGTTTCTGTACAACTAGATTCTCGTGTTCCATTTTCGAAAATGGCTTATCTCAACGTGGGAGCAATGTCGTATCCACCGTTATAGAACTGTTACAAAACCGTTCGACGAGCAAAAATAGGTTTTATTTATTAAATCTTACATTTTAAAATGAACCTTTTGCCATCGTAATACAGTTGATTTTCTATTGTACTATAGAGGAGAATTTACAACAAAAATCGCTTAGACAATTTTTGACAACTTTTCATTATCAATGTGTGCGTGAGTGTGTCTAGAGCGTAATAAACATGTGTGTTGCATTGGCGCTAGTGTGCTGCTAACTCGGAAAAGCTTCGTGAGATGGCGCTACCGGGATTTGTGGTTAGACGCGAAATAAATGACGTTCTGAAACGAGATAGTCGTTTGAAAGATGAGAAAACGCTTTTAGAAGATTAGTTTGTGAGTATGTGAGTTCTTAGATTAGTTTAATTATATACGTAGGTATGTGGTGTTTGTCTTAGAGATTATTTGCGTAGAAATAAAGGATGGAGATAGAAGAGTGAATGAAAATTTTGTATAAAGTCGAAAATGTAGGTACTTTTTCTTTAATGTAAAGCTTACGAAGTAAAATTATACAAGTTACGAAATGTATTTTTATGAAGAAACAGTTACTTTACATTAACTTTAACTTGACTTTTACGGGAGTGATTGCCGTTAGACTTACATCGAGAGGAAAGCCTGTGCCAGAACCTGGTCCAGTAATTAGCAGGTGTCCCACAGCGAAGGTCCATACCACAGATAACCTAATAATCCATACACCCAACTATATTTTACTTAGGTACCTACGAATCTGAATAATATGTATAAAGTATTGACTTGCCAGGAAGAAGTCCGTGTACCGCATCTCTTCCAGTGGGTTTTGTAGAAGGCGACAAAGGGTAAGACTGTTCTCCATGATAACTTGCCTGCTTGACGGCAATAGGCTCACCTAAAGTGGACCGAAAATCATAGTTGGCGAATTATTTTTTTCTCTGCACCACCTATAAGGTTGACTGGTAGAGAAAATATATGGCATTAAGACTGCCTATGTACATGACATGTGTACATGAAGTATAAATAAGTAAATAAAAAATATACCTCTGCCTACCTCTTCGGCGATAAGCGTCGGTGGCTTAGTAGTTAAGGAGTCAGCCTTACGATCGAGAGGTCCCGGGTTCGAATCCTGGCCATTACATTACCGTCGTGAACCCACTCCTAGCACAAGCAATGTAGCTTAGTTGGAGGGGTTAGAGGGAATATTAGCAACTTCAGTTAAATTAAAAAAAATGTATAGATGTATGTTACACTCTTAGTTAAACTTGCAGGCCAACCAAGAGTAATTAGAATTGGCTTCGCTCCATTGGTTTAGCAATAAAAAAACTTCCGTTTAATTCTGGATTTAAACTACTTAAGTATGGTACATTCGACCAAACGCGAGTAAATTTTATTCCTAGTATAAACAGGCAATATCACCCACATATTTTCTGTTTATTCTAGAAATAAACTTTAATCGCGTTTTGTTGAGCCGGCCCTTAATGTATTTCGAATTAAAGTCACGTGATCAGCTCCGTTAAGCAAAACCAAATTCTAAATTCGGTCCCAACTTCGTAGTCTTTCGTCCAAGTCTCAAGTACGTAGGTACTTCTACATTATTTTGTACTAATTAATATGATTAAGCGCATCGTCTTATTAGTGTTTAATAACCCTTGAACACTAGTCGAGCAGACACCGCTGAGGGGCCCTTTGGCTCGCGTAGTTAGACCGGCTAATAATAGGCACCTACTCAGAGAACTTTGAGCATTACAGAGGTATGATCGAAGAAGATTATGAGGGGTGAAAAGGTTCGTAGCGTTGATAGTTTTGATCGGGATATTATGTGGATATTTTAGTTTAAAATTTCGAAGCTGTACTTGACTACAGAGTTTTATCGTTAGGTACTTATCTAATTACCAAAAATTTACTAATTCAGCGACTTGTAATGCTGATCCCGGTTGTTATACGAACATCTTTGGCAGTGGTTATGGGTAGGAGCCCGAAAAAGCCCGATAACTCTAACTGCAAGACTTCGATATCACTGTAGAGGTCAGATGGCAATCCCTTCAAGGAAAATATTGAAGAAAGTCAAACACTCGGTTAGACTGGAAAAAGTGCGGAGTCCAGTGTCCGAGACAAAAGCTTCGCATGGGACTGGGATTAACACTAGGATGAAGAGAATAAAAAGAGGTAGGCACTCATACTAACGGATACAATAATAGTTAGTCACATAACTAGAACCCACTCCTAGCACAAGCAATTTAGCATAGTTGAAAAGGAATATTAGTCATTTCGGTTGCCGCATATATCATATTTGCATATCCCGTGCAGATTTTCTGTTCTATTGTGTCCAGGCACTGGGTTAACAACCCCTTACTAACTACCCACACAATCTCAACATCATCATCAGCTTTCAAGCTCAGTTCTTGTGTTACACATTAATTACCGTAAAACAATACTCGTCTATAGTGGCATATCCAAACTATACCTATGTGAGGTAGAGCTCCAAGGGGTGAGGGTTGCGGCCCGCGGGGGCGGGTTCGCCGGTAATTTTCTGGACTATTTATTTCTCGCTGGTCACATTACGCCCCGCTATGCTTTAATGTGCCTATCTACCTTCATTAAAGTACTCTGTTTTGAGTATCGTTCAGTTTTAAAACAAAATAGTTTTCGATTTAAATAGAGGTGGATGTTGTTTTAACGAGTTTTCAGTACCTAGCATATTAGATTGTTCTCTAGTAATAGTGTAGTTAGTACACACGTATAAAATTTAAGAATCGTCGATGAACTTTAGGAGCTCGCGGGTCGGTTATTACACTAGCGACGGGATTTTTACACAACAATTCAGTTTAGTTTGAAGTACTATCACAATTTTATTAGAAAAAAGAGTAGCCTATTATATTTCGAATACATAGGGAAAAAGAATCTTCTCGGGCGGGACTCGGACCCGCAGTCTTTCCCTTACAGGGGGAATACCTAGACCAATTCGGCTAGACACTATAGCTATACTAGCATACTTAATGCTGTAAAAATTCTCCTTCCGTCAAGATCTAGTGAGTTAAATTTCTGAATGTGGCTCAGGTGTAGGATTTTCTCTCAGAGTTGGAGGTTCGGAGGGCTGTCAATCACAAAAAATAATTCATGAAAATTGTGAAAGCAGATCCTGAGCTTCAAGCTGCGTGATTAAGTAAAAAAAACAGACTCGTAAATAACTATTAGGTAAGCTTTGGGGTGTGATAGTGCCCAAGAACCGTCTACGATGTCTGGTCAGGTCAAGTCATTCACGGACCCAATTTAAATTTATAGAGCCATTCATTAGCGTAATAAAAGTTATAACCCTCTGATTGCGTTTAAGTATTACAATTCCCACCATCTTTCAATTAAGAAAACAACGCGAATTCTCCTCAAACATGCAAT
This sequence comes from Eilema sororculum, assembly GCA_914829495.1. NCBI lineage: Eukaryota > Metazoa > Arthropoda > Insecta > Lepidoptera > Erebidae > Eilema > Eilema sororculum. The sequence continues at coordinate 14,589,654 of OU618548.1, forward strand.
AGGGGGTTGAAAATGAAGCGAATTATAATAAAAATCATTACTACCGAGGTTGAAAGAAGGGTTGATTTAAGACGGTCACGGCGCGCAATGAGCCGGTGACCACAAACGACTACATTGGGACCTCTTAGAGATCTTACCCTCTATTCTTAAGACCGAGTTTCTTCCTATTGAGTGAAATTTTGAGTAGAAGATTTGGAATTTAATGCTATGAAGATTTAGCAAGTGTAGGTTTTATTGAAATAACACTATTTTACTAGATCAGACAGCAATCCTTTACATGTTATGTTTGAAGCAATATACGAAACTATGATAAATAATATATGTAAGTACATATACAGAAATTAAAAAAAGGAGCAGAGACTGCAACTTTAGGCATCGTAAAATTCCTTCGCATCGACCTCTACAGGTTTTTAAACTGTATGTATTTTTTTATACAGACAATTTATATTTCTAATTTCTTTTCATATTTAAGACGTTTTGTTTACTTTTCAGTAGTTATGGCCACGGATAGACAAAAGGAGGTATTTCATTAGTTTTGGCAGGCGTCCGTCACTCGCCCAAACTACGGCGATAAGTACCTACCGTGCGCCTCACCCGCAGGCTGCTAGCGCAGTCGGGGTCGGCCCGCGCTTGCGAGCACACGCGTGACCGTGACGCGACCTGCGTAGGTATACCTTAACAATATTGTGGCCGATCTTGAGATCCATAGTTACCATTGTTTATGTGTGCAGGTACACTAGGTTAGCCACCTAATATGGAAATAAAATAATGAATCGCAGTTATCATTACTGTTGCGGGGACGAATGTCAAAATACATTAAAGAATTCGAAGTTGTCTTTTTTACATTAACAACAGAGTGTGAAACGTAAGATTTTACTATTTATAAACGCAGAATATATCTTGTTCACTTAGTAACAAAACCATTAGGTACTGGTCGCCACTTGACATCTTCGCATTATAAAAAACCTACCTAATTGTAGTGAACCTGTGACATAGATACCTACAATGAGAATAGAGAGAACTAAAAATTGTTCTGCACCTACTTATTTTGAAACAAGTACCTATGTAATTATGTCGTGGTCGGGCTGTTATTTTTGTGGCTACCTAGTTTATTTAATTATAATATTACTTGTTAGTACAGTCAGCGTCAAAAGTCACATAATGTACACTTGTTTTAAGTGATAATATACAAATATATACCTATTTTTATTTATATATATAATACACCGTCTTTTTAGTGTCGGGGTTTAAAAATAAATAGTAATTCACGTTTTATTTACATTGACTCAATGACAACCCTAACACTCAAGTTGGCGGTATTGTTTGTTCCGAAGGCCGATACCTACGAAATTTTGTAGGTTATTATAACAGCGGCTTTCTTCAACATCAAAGGAGTGCAACTTCTGTCCTTATCTATTCTGTGGTTTTGGTAACGGCCGGCCGGCAGTGAGTATTTTTTTATCATGTGCAAGATCCCCACGGATACCACCCCCAACCGGAGCCGGTGGAGATGGTTATGTCGGACTCGAACCGACTTAAACGCACGCCGTCTTTGGATCTTTGGTTGCCTGAGGTGAGAATGCAGGAAACATATCTCTCGCACCCCGGCAGACCCAGGACCATCTCTTTCGAGATAGTAGTGATTATGAATGTTGTGTGGCCTGGGGTTAGATTTACAATGTATTACCTATTGAAATTCTATCTAGTTTCCCTTCGACAGTAAGCATACATGACAATGTGCTCGCTTAACGGCAATAGGCTCTTGTTTTATTACGTGGGACAGGAAATCATAGTTAGCGAAGTATGCCTGTTAATATAGATACCTCTGTCTACTCCTTCGGCGATTAACAGAGTGAATATTACAACTATGTATGTACTGTTTAGAGTTCAAATACCTATACTGTGAAGTCCCTACTTATAACGGCATTTAGAATTGTACCATTAAAATATTGCTCCTACAAGGATATCTGCTCACCCACATAGGTAAACACAGTTAGCTAAAGCCCATGTTAGTAGGTAGGTGGTGGATAAAGAAGGGTTGAGGGTTGAAATCAAGACGGGGCGGTAATCAGGCGGTGACCGCATAATGGCCCCGCCGGGAGCGGCCCGACGACTTGAGCCATTGCGGCCTAGGGCTGCCACAACCGTACAAAAAAAAGAATTGTAGCGCATAGTCGACTCCCTATCCGTAATACACGCGGCAGAGCGCCGCCGCGACGATATTGTGATTATTTGTGAACACATCCGAACGCACCGTTAGCGCTGGCCAATGAGAAGCCAGCGCCGCCGGCCGTTCAAGAGAGTCGGATGAAAGACGAACACACGATAGACATGTTTTACTATATAATTAGTTATCCTTAAGTTCTGTAACTCAATATTATATTTGTATCTGGAATTAAAGCTGATTTGTTACGTGAAGAACTCTTTTTGCATTTACTCCGACTACAGAATCAATTTGTATTCAGTTCTGAAAAAGTATGAAGGGATACTGAAGAGACTTTGTTTGTCATGAAAACTGGTAAAAATATAGTTTCGATAAATGTGTTTTGTCTATCTAATGGCCGTCAAAGGCTATCTTGCATCTTGATAAACAATTACACCATAATACTTATCAGGTTTGATCGAAAAAAGTACCTAACCCAGTCACAAATCTAATCGAGACGAGGTTTTAATTGATTTGGCCCAAAATCAACCAAAGATACGAAATACAGCAATAGGCTCTCCCCCTTATTATGTGGGACTGTGGAATGAACTGTCACTAGCGGTATTTCCGAACCAATACGACCTTCAAACCTTCAAGAAAGGAGCGTAGGTACTCTCTTTTAAAAGGAAGGCAACGCACTTGTGACTCCTCTGGTGTCTGGGTGTCCATGGGCGCCGGTGATCGCTTACCATCAGGCGATCCGTCTGCTCGTTTGCCTCCCTAATCCATGAAAAAAAAAGGATTGGCAAAATTCACCTCTGCCTAACCTGCCTATTAAGTATATGTATTTACAGATGTTCAATTATTTCTAAAAAAAAAGAAGCAGGTTTCTGCCAGCCCTGGTTCGCTGTAATTCTTGACTGGGGCTTAAGACAATGCCGATGTTTATTCTTTATCGCAGTCGTGGGAAATTTACGCACGGGGATGGCGATAATTAAAATATTCCCATTCACAACGTCTGCAAACAGCGAGCTTGTTTAATTAAAATACATAACTCTAATCAGCGTTCATCGTTTTTCGCGCAATAAAAAATAAAAAACTAAATATTACTACGAACCTCCTATACAGTATACCTACTTGTTAGTTGATGGACGGGGTTCTAAGACAGTTTTTCTTTTCAGGGTCAGATGGCAGTCGCTCTCCTAAAAGACAAGGAGTAAAAACATGAATTCTGATCTCCAAGGTGCAGACTTTACACTGAAATGATAATGATGACATATCACTAAAAAGTAGCCTCCGTGGCGTAGCGTTGAAGGCGCGGGTTCGATCCCCGCTCAGTGCAAATATTTGTATCCATGAATATGGGTATTTGCATTGGTCTGGTCATGCCTCGGTAAGCACGTTAAACCGTAGGTCCTGGTTGCCATAGTAACATCTATTGCCGTCCTTATTGGTAGTTGGAGCCCTCAAAAGTAAAACAACTGGTTTAACTGCAATGCTTCGATATCACCTTTGGGTTATGGAGATCAGATAACAGTCACTTCACGGAAAATATCGTAAGCCAAATCCGCAGTTAGACTGGTAAAACCGACCCCAGACTCTGAGCTGAAAGCTTGAAAGCTAACGCAAAGGTGAAGAAGAAGATCACTAAAAAGGGGCAGATCGGGGCAGCGCGAGGATTACCCCCCTGAGGATGATATTTTACATATTCATAGGCCACGGTAACCTCTTTCCATCAGTTGTGTGCGTTTCTTCTACCCTAGTGGTTTAAAGAATAGGTATATTTTTAGAGATATCGGGATATTTACCATGTTGTATTCTTTCGAGACAATACAACATGGTAATTATCCTGATATTTCTATGATAGTGAACAAGATAGTTTAAATATCTATAAGGTGTAAAGGCCGAATGTCCTCTAACCCGTCATACGACGTATTTTATAAAGTGACTATATAGCATGAAGTCTACTTACACCCTTATTATTGCCCTCCTACACCTTTGTCTACCAAATAGCATGTAAAGACAAGCTCTCACCGACCAGACGAACAGACGTAGGTACGAATGTATGTAATTACTGCACCTTTCATACGACCCTCCTAATTACACTCCTTTGTGTTTCGTTCGAACGCCAATTATTGCAATAAGTGAGTGAGCATTTGTCTTTAAGGCGCTTTGTTATTACGTACGTGTGTTGGTGGAATCTATTTGTTAAGTGAATTTAATTTGTTGTTTTAGAAATGGCAAGAAGGTATTGCAAATGAGTAACAATACTGGCTCTACGGAAAGTTTTATGGCAGTAGGAAGTAAAAAATGAATAAAGTTTGGAATAATAGAAGCAGGCACCTACTTATTCTTAATCTCTTTTTACAATGGGCGAATTAAAAAATAAATTTGTATATTGATAGCCCAGTTTTTGAAGAAGGCTACAACACCAAGGTGATTGCACTAACCGGGAATCTCATCCACGCTTCTGACGAAGCTGTCTATCGCTATACCTATAGTAAAATCAGGATTCATACACTACACCTTCAATAATAAATAAATAATAATAAATATTCCAAAACGTTCTACACAACGCTAACTAGACCCATGGTAAGCTTAACTCGCTTGTGTTATGGAATGTAGAATGCGGATAAACATACATAGATACTTTTTTTTGTTAATAGGTACATACATGTCGGAGATGGAGACGGATTGCTATCTGGATGGCCGTCGTCGTCGTCCGACATGTTGTATTTTCTATCAGTCAGTGCGCACGTCCGGCGCGGGCGTTGTTTCGAGAGCAAGTGAGTTTGACAAAGCGATCACACGCACTACTGACAGATACATTGACATTGACTTGACAACTGACAAGCTATAAGATGTCAACCACATTGTGTTGTATTGCCATTCTAATAAAATAAGTGGCGTCGTATATCCGCGTAAATCGACTATCTCTCACACGGCCATTCTGCTCTTCAACGCGCTCTCGCGTTGATTTATCGACGTCAAGTCCAGCCTAGACGCCACAGCGCATAGCACACAAGTAAAGCGTTTACAAACAGCTTTCAACCTCCCACAAAGCAAAGCGTAAAAGCTTTCAGCACGTCACAGCCCTGGCGTATAGCAAAGCGTTGGGGCTTTCAGCATTGCTCAGAGGCAGCACTTAAAACACGCTGCAAAGCGTTGCAGCTTTCAGCATCGACCTTGGGTCAAGACAGATGAGCCCAACCTTACTGCAAAGCGTGATGGCTTTCAGCAGGACATCAGGACAAAGCGATAAGGCTTTCAATCCACCCTTCAATAAAGCGTAGTAGTTTAAAATAAAACTTTCGGTTAAAATAAAACATTTTATCAATCAGCAATGAACATAAGTCTTTTATAAACACAGGTTTACGTTAAACAAAACAATGTAATTATCGTTTCAGCTCAAACAATGATCATGATTCAATACAGTAATTCAATCCAAATTACTAATTACACCAAATTAAAATACCAAATTAATCAATACAATTTGTTCCATAATTAAATAAAACTATTCAATTATGGGTTCTACAGGATCAAGACATTCTGACAATTCAGGTAAACTAGCTGGATATTTACGTAATCGTTCATGGCACACATATTGGGCCCGTCCCCCAGATAATGGTTCAACCAAGTAACGCTCATTCGGATAGACGTTAGTAATTTTGCATGGACCATTAAATTTTTCACTCAACTTATTAATTATTCGGGGATTTTTCTGAACTAGAACTAGATCACCAACTGCGAAAGGATGAATAGCGGCTTTATTAGCATCGTAACGAATTTTATCTTTTGTCGCTTGCTCGTCCATCCTACTCTTAGCCGTTTGTCTTATTTCGAACAAATTTTGTTGGTTGCTAGTATCGGGATGTATCGCAAAATAGTTTAATTTGGGCGGTATCTTATTACAGCCAAACAACAACTGGAATGGACTTTTACCCGTACTTTTCGATACAGTACAATTCAGGGCTAGTTGGACTTCGCCGATAACAGATTTCCAGGATCTGTTTTCATGATTCTCAGCGACTGTAAAACAATTAGTTAGAACAGACATTAGACGCTCTACCTGCCCGTTGGCACGGCTCACACCACTGGCGATTTCGTGAAACTCAATACACCATTCCTTACAAAGTTTTTGAAAATCTTGTCCTGTGAAAGAAGTGCCCTGATCAGAGATAATACGCTTGGGAGTCCCAAATACGTGAACAAAATTTCTAAGGGCCTCACAAGCAGATCGAGAAGTCAGATCTTTTACAGCAGTTAAGTGACAGAACTTGGTGAAAGCGTCGACTATAACAATCACATATTCCTTGGAAATCCTACCATCAGTCAATTTACCACTCGTATCAATGTGAATAGTGTGAAATGGCTCTGCAACCTTCTCTATGGGATGTAACGCAGATTGCTTTTTACCAGAGGGATTCTTGTTAATTTTGCACGGTAAACAATGGTCAACATACGTCCTTACAGATGAAGTCATGTTCGGAAACCAAAAATACTCTCTAATTTTGGACAAAGTCTTATCCCAGCCTAGATGTTTTAATTCGTCGTGAAACTTTTGAATTAATTGCCAACGAAAATTTTTGGGGACAATCACGCGGCTAAAGGTTTTATCATCGACTTGAAAATTTCTATACAATAAATTATCTTTATAGGTGTAAGACGATCTAAGATTGGCGTCGATAGTATCGTTTTCTATAGAGTCTATAATTTTCTTAATGTCGGGATCTAACTTTTGTTCAGCCTGCAACCATTCATCACTTACACGCGAAACATTTGCTTGCTTACAGTTAGTGGGGTTACGACTCAAGTAGTCTACGTGCGGGATCCTTTCACCCTTTCGATACTCTATCTCGAAGTTGAAGGTCTGCATGTACGCCCACCACCTATGTACGCGAGGTAAAAGTTCCCGTTTGTGACGTGAAGCCTTTAAAGCGTTGCAATCTGTAACGACTTTAAATTCCCTACCAAGTAAATAGTGTCGAAAATGTTTCAGCGCCTTAAATACTGCTAGAGTTTCTAGCTCATAGCTATGGTATCTACTCTCTGCATCCGTCGTCCTTTGACTGAAATAACCGACAACTTTCAACTGATTGTCGACCTTTTGAAATAAAATTGCCCCATATCCAATCGAGCTCGCGTCTGTGTGTAGTTCGATCGGTTTGCTAGGATCAAATATTGTCAATACGGGTGCGGAAGTCAAATAGCCTATTATGGTAGCATGAGCTTTTGTATGCTCAGAGGTCCAAATCCATTTAACTTCCTTTTTAGTAAGGGCGTACAGAGGCGCCATAAATCTACTGAAGACTTCAGAAAGGTACACTTCTTCCAGTTAAAAGCAAAACCGGCTTGCGATAACGCAGATAATATCTGATCGAGGTCCCGCAAAGCGTCTTCCTTGGTTTTCGAAAATACTAGGACATCATCCATATAAACAAGTGCTATCTTGTCTTTTAACCCTTTTAGCGCTTTGTTAATAGCCCTTTGGTATACGGAAGGGGCGTTGCAAAGCCCAAACGGCATTTTTAAATATTCCCGTACACCATCCGGGGTAATAAACGCGGTTTTTTCGATATCGGCCTCGGATGCCATCAAAATCTGGTGAAATCCAGAGGCCATGTCTAAGCTTGAGAAGTAACACGCTTGCCCAAGAGCATCAATTTGTTCCGATACCAATGGCAGAGGATAACTATCACGCACGGTATTGGAGTTAAGCTCCCTATAGTCAACACAAAGGCGGTCAGATCCGTCCTTTTTCTTAACGAGCAATGCAGGACTAGAAAAAGGGGAAGAGCTCTCGCGCACTATACCCTTACTTTCTAAATCAGCAATAATCTCTCGCATTATGGTTCGTTCAGAAGGGGCTAACCTGTACGGGTGTCGTTGTACAATTTTGTCGGGGTTTTTAAGCTTAATTTGCATCGTTCCCGTATTCACGGTAGTTTTAGAATTGCCGCTAGTAAAATTATCTTTGTATTTCGCTAATACGGACCCCAGCCTATCAATATCATTAGCTTCGGTCAAATCAGTCTTAATTTTATCTAACTCTGTATCCATGTTTAAAGTTTGGCACGTATTGACACTAGCATCGCGTATAATTTTAGCACCGTCGCTATCGAGGGTGAAAATCAAACCAGGGGTCTTAAATATTTCTCTACCTAAGATAACATCATACGGAAGCAAATGTGAGTCAACAATCACAAACGTGACCTCGGTATGTAACCCATCGAACTCAGCATACGTTGTCATTTTACGAAATGAAAAACATGGCACGGAACCAATACCTGCGAGACGAGTAAATGAAATCTCTTTCTTATCAGGTAAACAATCAGCAATTTCCTTTTTAATCAATGAACATTCTGAACCACTATCAATCAGTGCTCGCAAAGTATAGCCACCGATGCATATTTCAATCAAAGAATCTTTAGAGGATGAACAAACATTGACTGACTTTGTTTGCAATGTAGAATCTTTAGTGTCCTTCGACTTTTCTTCGCGTTGTTTCTTAAAACAAGTAGATTCAGAATGTCCAGTTCTGTGACAGTAGGAACATTGTGTAACATTTGACTTATCAGTAGATTTATCGACAGACGTGCGAGAATGAGTACCCTCATCTTTGTTTTTGTTACCCAACAATAAACAGTGTCGCTTCAAATGGCCTATCTTATTACAATAATGGCACCGACGCTCGGTAGATAACTCGCCTACTCTAGGACGCTTAGGAGTTTCATGTTCACTTCGAGTCTTATCAGAATTTCGCTTAAGATTCTTAATTTTAGGGTACGTATTCAAATGCCTATCGAGTGCGACAAAACTAGTAGGGGTATTTTTAAGTAAATCTGTGCGTACCTGGACGTCCGTGATGCCGGAGATCACCACTTCAATTTTATTGGACTCACCCCAACCAGTATCCAGCCGGTCTATCAGCGCTACCTTGTTGGTTGGTCGCTCGTGTACTCCACCATGTCGCGAAACAAATCGTAGAACCTCCTGGTCGAGATGAACTGTTGAGTAAGTCGCTCCTTCAATTCTTCCCAAGTTTTGCACAACGGGTAAGAACGTGCAGCCCATTTCTTAGCACGTCCCTGCAGACGAGTAAAGGCAGCATTCCTGGTTTCATAATCCGTCCACGAGTTGTTCTTCATATTATGGTGTTCAATCTCGTCGCACCACTGGGCCGCAGTAAACTGACAATCGTCTGGATCAAATTGCGGTAAATAAATCTCGCTCGCCTTCAGCTTCCTAGAATCGCCAACACTCGTAGACTTGTGATTGGAATTCTGGAAGCCCGCCATCATATTTTGGAAAAACACGGCCCACGTTTGAGGCGAAGATGCGCCATGTGCTTCGTTTCTTGAAGTCGATGGACCCGTCGCACTATTTTCTTGAGTTTCAGGTTCCGACCGAAAATATTCTTGATTTTGAGTAGCAGGCATCTCGGTAGACACGTGAGATGATTTTGGAATCGTTCCCACCGCTGCTGTCGGAGATGGAGACGGATTGCTATCTGGATGGCCGTCGTCGTCGTCCGACATGTTGTATTTTCTATCAGTCAGTGCGCACGTCCGGCGCGGGCGTTGTTTCGAGAGCAAGTGAGTTTGACAAAGCGATCACACGCACTACTGACAGATACATTGACATTGACTTGACAACTGACAAGCTATAAGATGTCAACCACATTGTGTTGTATTACCATTCTAATAAAATAAGTGGCGTCGTATATCCGCGTAAATCGACTATCTCTCACATACATATTACTTATACATAGAAACACCCAGATCAATGCCAATAGCCATATTAATACATACTGCACTGAGCGGGGATCAAACCCGCGCCTACTGCGTAGCAGTCGCGATCACTACCGCCACGCCACAGATTTTGTCATAATATCCTAAATTACCTTTGAATTGAATTGATTTGATTATCTTTGATTCAATAATAAAACAGTTTGCATTTGACAAAGGTCGTATGTAAAAAATAATGAATGCAATGGAAATGAGAGAGTTTTGAAACTGTTTCTATGTATAATATGTATGTATTTACAAAAAAAAAAGTATGTTTATCCGCATTCTAGATTCCATAACACAAGCTATAAAAGCTTACCATGGGTCTAGATGGCGTTGTGTAGAATGTTGTGGAATATTTATTATTATTTATTATTATCCGTGACTCTCGGGACTATGGAGTCCCGGGCCTTTGGAAGGCGTGCGTCGGGCCGAAGCCAAGACGTAGAGGCCCTTTTAAGAGAGTTTAATATGCTAGGGATAGACACACATGGCGGATACCATCCCCGAGCGCACAATATGATACACCCGGGGATGGTCCCCGCCAGGTGCAGAGACTATTGGAATAATGGAAACTAGATTATGGGCTATGGGGTTGAGTATTGGATGGACTGGTGAATGGGCTATGGGGGGAGACTAACGGACGCCTGCCATGACAATAAGTCTCAAAATTGTTAAAAAGGCAGGTGGTGACTCGCCAACTCATTGCATGGGCCCCATTAAAATAGCCACGCATAATGCGGCCATGGAGCAACACCCCTATTATTATTATTATTATAATGTTGATTGATGGCACTTGGTGGAATCTGCTGCACATATTGAGTAAGACACTTTGTACTTTTCCACTTGACCGGTTTCGCCTCGCGGCATTCTCAAAGGAAAGGGAAAATTAAGTGGAAAAGTACAAAGTGTCTCACTCAACATGAAAGAGTTTTGTTTTCATCAGTACAGATTAGTATTATATTAGTACCAGTGAATCAGTCCAACGTTATGCTAGTCCAATCACGTCGCATATCACGATGGATGATTAATGTGTGTATGTCTGTGCATCGACTGACAGCTTAGACTGCACTAGATGACAATTCCATGAGTTAGATAATCACTTTGATGATGATAATTCAATAACTTCATTAGCTTAATGAAGCTCTTGATGTAGTCACAATTGTAAATAATAGTTTTATTTTGACCAATTTATATTAGCACACTTGAGTACAAATGGCGTAAGTGAGGAGAAGAGTGACAGACACCCAATATTTTGAAATCTATTCTTATTTTAAAATTTTGTTGCATATAGCCAGCACTTATAAAACAACAGTAACAACATGTATATGCTCATGCCTATATCCCTCTGGTGTAGGCAGAGACCAGCACCCTACTTTCTTCTATACTTACATACTTCACGAGCTTCCTAGATTGTCATTAAACCTATAATGCATGCTCACTGGTTGCTTATGCTTCCGACCTTTCGTACTTTCATATTTTACCAAATTCCAAATAACGATAGATAGTAGCAAGTGGTGGACCTATCCCTCTGCCTACCCCAGTCCACCTTTAGTGAATTTAATTACGTAGGTATTGGTTCTTAAGAATGCTTCTGTCGAACCAAATTGTCTCCTGCAAAGGCTGACGTGATACAAATGAACCTTTGCAATTAAGGTAGGCACACATGGGTAGGCGCGTCGCATTTGCCGGTGTCACGTACCCGCTGCTTCGCACTTAATTTCGCTAGGGGGCGCTGGGTGCAGTGCGGTTTTAAATTACGCCCCCTTACCACCCACGAATCCAGTTCGACAGGCGGTCTAGCGGATAGTTGATGATTTTGAGCGATTGCAAAGTTATAGGGAACTTGATTGTGGAAATAGAATGGGGAAAAATATGGTGACGATATGCGAACATGAGGTTCACCAATATTGTGATATCTGGTGAAAATTAACGATGGTTACCAACATGAAACATGCTAGTACGTGTTTCCTAAGACTTTACCTTCAGCCTACCATCAGGCGTGGTGAATTCAAATTGAAATGTCTTATATTATATAAAAAAAGAGAAAAACGAAAACCCTAAGTACAAACACACACTATTTATTTCAAATAAATCACACCCTGTACTATCAATTTTCTCAACTTCCTTTTCTTAATTACCCGGATATTTAACTATCATTCACTTCAAAAGAAAAAACTAACTATTTTATAGGCAGAGTCGCAATACAGAGATTTATGAGTTATCTATGAGCATTTAATGTTTTGAAATCAAATTAATGATTTATTTTTATAGTTCCGGAGTGTTTTAGTTGTATCATATTTCGTTTTATGTTTGAATCCCATATCCTTACAGTGTTACTAATAAAAATTCATTCAAACGCTGTTTAACAGTGATTAAGCTATGATTACTCCACAGCTGCTATATGACTGCCTGACTAATAATCATTGTAGAACGACTAAATAGTTACTTAGTACATATACACGGATTTTAAGTTATGCTGGCAATGTGAAAGACCGTCGCCTTAAAGAAGGATGAAAATAGAAGGGAAATTTGAATCAGATCGGGCGTGTCTCGGTAGCCGAGTTAGTTAAGGCATTCCCCCTGTAAGGGAAAGATCGCGGGTTCGAGTCCCTCCCGAGAAGTTTCATTTTTTCCTATGTATTAATTGTGAAAGTTTGTGAAGACGTTTTGATGTTATTAAATCATCCTTTATTGGCTGAAGACTGAAGATTAAATTTATACGCAGGTACCAAGAGAGTCTGAAATAACACATACGCTACTCTTATCCCGGGAATACGTTCCCATGGATATCGGGAACTGGATCAAAATTTAACGCAGGTGAAGCCGCATTGGCGGTTGGCAAGGTTTTGTAGATCTTGTATAATGTGGACCTACTTCAAACTCTAAAAGAAGTTGGCCAATTCACAGACAGTAAATAATTATTAAATTACTCCTTTAGTACTTAAGTTTTTTTTAAATATTAGAACCGCAATTACTAATATTCCCTCTAACCCCACAAACTAAGTAAGCTTCACGTCGGTAGTGTAATGGCCAGGATTCGAACCGACTCCATAGCCACTCAAGCTACCGACGCTTACAAAATACTTGCATTTGCACTCAGTTAGATCAGAGGATAAGAGTGACCCAAACAAAAGGGTTAGTATTTGTTTTTCGTAAATTATATGAAGGAGTTTTAATGTATTTGAGCTGTATAAATAAAAAAAAGTTTTAATTCAAATTCAGTTTAATGAATTTATTTCTCCAAAGACTTACATGTCACTTATTGAGAAACAATAATTATTAATACACAATGTACTAGCAATAGTTCGTTCGTTTTGATGACTAATATTAACTCGCAATAATAATAATACGAGTTAATATGTCTCGGTGACGTGTTGTGCTAACTTATTTTTAAATATATGAAAAGAAGTGATATTTTTAATAGATGAAGGTATTTTGTTATAAAGTTGTGCGCCTTCGTAGGTAAACATTTTTTTTCCGTAGTTCGTGCGTATCTTCGGCAGCGCAATAAAACTTGCTCGGCGACTACTTCGGCTAGTTAGTTCCTTCAATTTTTTGGAAAGGCAAAGGCAAAGGCAAAGGCTAAGTTAGTATGGAGTAGGCTATGCAAAAGGAGATACCCCATTTTGGGCCTGAGTGTACAGACATCAAACCTACCTCAAAATTTTCGTCTATTTTGTGTTATAATTTTGTTTAGACTTCATTACAATCAGCAATGGCCAAGTGCGACAAAAGTTTTAAAATGTGATTTTCATTAATCAACAAGCTTCGTAAACGTTGAATGTAATATTTAATCCGATCTTCGTAAATGCGCTATGATTATGCTTGCTTTATCGATTCGATTATGAAATCAAATCGATAACTAATAACTATGAATTAAAAATTCGTGGCTTTATTAAATGATTTCAAAATATCTATGTGGCATCTTTATTTTCGTTATTCAGTTCACTAATCAGAAAGACACCTGTATCTTTCATAATAGAAGTCAAAATATCGATTGTAAATAATCGTAGTGTATTCAAAGTCTATGTAAATAATCGATCATATATAATTAATAATAATCTGTAACATCATAATATGTCATTTTCACTCCTGTCATTGAAAATGTCGCAATCGCTTTCCTTCGGCTCCCTGAGATCATTGTGTTTTGCTTTTCTGCTGCTGGGAATTGTATATGATTTTCGAACTAATTGACCCTTGCTTGATTACCGGACACCGTTATTTGCTACATTTGTTGACCTTGGCCTTAAAACTGGACTAGACTTTACCACATCGACTGAAAGCTATCACAATGAGTCTCTGTGTGAATTGTGGAATTGCTATCGGTGCAATATAATAGGCAGACATTTATTGAACGATGCAGCGATACTAGCTTGCATACGTGAATGGGTCGCACCACAAATAGTAAGTACCTATTCGTTAACTCTCGCTCTTTTGAAATTGTTATTATAATTAACGGTAACAAGCTGTGTGATAGCTGCTATAGAATAGAAATTACTACGAGTCTACCTAATTCCGTAGATAATTATGCGAACTTTTGTATATGACAATGTATTTTGACTGATATGTGTAACGTTCATGAAGTACTAGCCTATATGACTAATGGAATATTCAGTGCTTAAAACATGATCTCTGTTTAAGGTGAATGCAAATGACATCATTTGCGAATCTTGCTGGATTCAAGCTCAATGTGCATGTTTGGATGAGAACAGACCAGCACAATCACCAGTGGGGCACAGACAAGAGGTGTGGATACATACCTCCTACAAGAACTGTCATTATCTCAAACGACTTGGTTGTTAAGAGGAAAAACTACTTACTTTTTTAAATATAATATTCTTTAAAATAATGTTGTTTTATTTTATTACCTACTTATATAATTATTTCTATTACTACAGCAAACAAGAAAGCCTTGTGGAAAGTGGTAACCGTAGCAAAAGGATGTCACTCAGATGTCGCCGTCTGAAGTGAGGGTAGGGAAGGATTGCTTTACCACCTTCAGAGTAAATGTCAGTTGCATATCATAAAACTATAAGGTTTAATATCGTGCAACAAAAAAGTAGCTAAAGCATGTCTTTGCTTTGACATATCAGTTTTATTATTTAGCATATAGTTGACCATTCCACATTAATGACTAAAAATATTAATGACCTGCCCTTTTCTATACTAATAAACCTGCTAACCTACTTACAAATAAAAGCGATACGCGAATAACTTGTGTAGCTATCACACACAACACAACATAAGACGCTGTTTGACCGCATTATGTATTACAACATAACCTCAAAACCTATGAACAATGCTCGATTTAACAAACTTGGCCATTGTGAATCGTCGTGAAAATTAGGCAAACAAAATGTCCTTAGATGCTCTAAATATTGCCTAATTTTCAACCCTGTACATGCGGGCCCAAGATTGTTTGAGAGTCGGGGTTGTCCTTTTTCTAATAAGAATACACGTATTATAAATATATAATTGTCTAACGTTCATTATTTTGGTTTCGGTGTAAATTTTAGATTTAGGTGTTAGGTAGTTATAATGGAATAATATTTTAATTAATTTATTTTGTACGATTTGTAGTTCCGATAGATTTGTTTTGGCAGCACTGCCCCAAATTTCTATCAGATAAAGCAAATGTGGTTTTATTAGCGAATTGTATATATTATAACGTATCCGACGCGGGATACATCGAGCAATGTGCCGAAGAGATCCTATTAGGGAAGATAATTTTTTTCTTATGTGCTCGATTTGGATATTCCACGTCAGACCACTATCTATTCTAAGACCGAGATATTTTTCAAATGATTTGTTTTGTATAGCTACGTCGTTAATTTTTAGAGGTTCATATGGTGTGATTATTTTGTTTTTTGCTTTGAAGATTACGTAACAAGTTTTAGAAATATTTATAGTTAAAAAGTTGCTTTGGAACCAAGAGTATAAAGTATTTAAATCTTCCTGAGCCTTGTAGATAATTTGTTGTATTGACGATCCAAAATAGAACAAACATGTGTCATCAGCATAAAGAGTTATGTGGCCATGTAGACCCATATTGCGAACGCTATTTATGTAAATAAGGAAGAGCAGGGGGCCCAGCACTGACCCTTGTGGGACACCACACGTTACAGGCAAGGATTCACTTTGAGCATCACCAATTCTGACTATCTGAAATCTGTTTTTTAAGTAAGAGCGAAACATCTCAAGTGCTGTTCCAGTGATACCTATACTTTCAACAATATTTTTATTATCTATGTTGGATTTTATTTTTGTTACTAAATCAATAGTTGCCGAAAGTGTATTACTTTTACGTCTAAAGCCGTACTGGCGTTCAAAAATAAAATTAATTGAATTTAGGTAATCATCTAATCGTTTGTGTAAAATGTTTTCTAATATTTTGGAAAGTACAGGTAACACTGAAATTGGCCTATAGTTTCCTGGGTCAGATTTTATTCCTGATTTATAAATTGGGGTAACTTTTGATATTTTAAGAGACTGCGGAAATTCACCAGTTGACAGCAGTTTGTTGAAACATTTAGACAGGTTGCTAGCAAGTAAATTTTTTATACACATAATAGATTTGGTATTGATTCCATCTAAGCCTGCACTAGAGTTCGAATCAAGTTTATTTATTATTTTGATAATTTCATCCGTGCTACATGGCTCGAGTATTGATAAGTTGGATGACGGTAAATTACTTTTTATAACGGTCACATGAATATGACTCCACCTCGCCTGATGGTTAAACTAAAGGTCTCAGGAATAAAGGGTACCATTACAGGCCTCACATCAGAATAAATCCTCATCTACTAACAGATGAGGCAGTGGTATAACGGGAATAAGTGAATAACTGATATAATATTATAAGATGACGAATGATGAGAATTGACGTCTAAAAATGCCGCAGTGGAGTTTGTTGCGCCGTTTCTTCTCCACCAGCACTTTGAAGCGGTGGTAAACTTAGATTAAGTAGAATTAAAATTTACGTCAATAAGAAACAATTTTACTTGCAAGATTGACTTTGACTTTGAGAGCTAAATTCTTTATTGTTACCCATCCCCTTCAGACA
This sequence comes from Eilema sororculum, assembly GCA_914829495.1. NCBI lineage: Eukaryota > Metazoa > Arthropoda > Insecta > Lepidoptera > Erebidae > Eilema > Eilema sororculum. The sequence continues at coordinate 14,606,650 of OU618548.1, forward strand.
CTGACAATGACAAATACATGAGATTTGATGTATGTGACAGTCGTCAACGAATGTCACAAACGTCAAATCACATACATTCGTCATTCTATGCCACGATATGCTGGCCAGCGAGTTGCCACTTGTCTAGAGGGCCTGGTATTTAGTTGATAACCACCCAAATAGCCGTAAAAACCTTTAATGATAGGCAATATACAACCAAAATTAATTCTCAATAGGCCTATGATATAACTTAGGGTGTGTATCGTAAATCAGGCAGTGGCCAGCCTGGCTGTGTTTAATGCTAAAAATCAATAATTAAGCTTTGTATGTATGTAATTAATATGCTGCGTCAGTGTGGAAGCGCAGCTTGCATTATACACGAATGATAAAGGTGTAATCAGACGAGTCGGATAATTATCATTAATTAATTATTGTTTGTATTTAAAGATAATTATCATTAATAAATTAATGCTTGAATATTATAAAAGATATATAGTGTCTTTTTTAATTAGCAACCTTTTTTGCTATCTGAGTAGGTACAGTAGATTCATGCAAATAAAGATTCTATTCTATTCTATTCTATTCTTGAACGCTGTAAATTTTACATTTCTTCTTCTATTCTTACCTACTATTATAAAATTCTAAATTACCTAGGTATGTCTGTTGTTTAGAGATATTTAAAAAATCTTAAATTTATAGTGAAGCACTCACTGGAACGAGGAACTGAAACGGGGAAAAAGAAACTTAAGTATTAATTTGCTATCAGAAATGAATTGTAAGTAACTTAATATAACCTTTACAACATGTAGAATTCTTGTATATTTGTACGTGGTTTACATAATATTTTAATTCGATTCTTTTTTTTAGAAAGTTCTTAGTCAGACTTCAGATCTGCCGTGTGTTCATCCAGTAAAGTCACATCGGTTGACTAAAACCAAAACGTTTTAATCCTTTGAATTTTAAGCGAGACACATACATGTATTTGTAACTTGAGAGATGAAGTTTGCTTTATTTTCTATCTTCTAATTGACCTCTATTAAAAACAATCCTAAATAATTAACCCAATCTTAAATACCAACACGCAGCAAACGACCAAGTGTAAACGCACCCTTATCCACGAAGGCTAAATGCACGGCCGTGCATTATGAAAATGACGCCACGATAAGCCCGCCGTCATTTCGAAAGGCTTGTTTTATCCAACACTGAGTTTCGTATATTATTGGCTTCAGTAGTATAGCTTATATAATATTATCATTTGTTTATTGTTTTGCATTGCAGTCTGCTGTATTCGGTGGTTGGTCATTACTTGAATTTTGCTGATGATGCAAAGATTTTTTTATGAAATCATACTTCGCATTGACAACAACACTTTATGGAGTATTTTTCAGTTCCTACATTTGGACAGATACTAATATAGACATTAATTGAAAATAGTTACATAATGTGAAAAAAATGGCAACTGAAAAATTCATAACATAAACCACTACCATATTTGGACTTAGGTAGAATTTTTTTTGTTCACCATTGTTGTACTCTTATCAAAGTAAACTATAAGTTGTTGCGATTTTAAAGAAAATAGAAAAATTTATAGCAAACTAGCTTTTGCCCGCGGCTCCACCCGCGTGGATGTCGGTTCCCGGCAATTATTCGAATTTTTCTCGCCGTAAAAACCTTCCCTGGACTTCCACAAATAATTCAAGACCAAAATTAGGCAAATCGGTAAAGGCGTTCTGGAGTTATATCGTCAGGAAGGAAAACCCGACTTATTTTTATATAGTAGATTAACCAAGCAATGTAAAAGCAATTAACACTTCGAAATCCATTCAGTAAAATCTTAATTTTACCTTTAAGTCAAACAAATGATACAAGTATTTTGACTCAAACATCAAATATCATATAAAAAAGCATTTCCAATATTTGAAAAATGTAGTACGCCACCACATACCCTGCGGTTTAACCCGCGTTACTTAGAATTCTGCTACGCATCGTCGTAACGCGATGTTTTGTAACCTTTCTGGCACTAATCCAACCCATATTGTGAGTCATTTTGGACTGTTAATAGAGAATTTGTTAATAGGTGGCATACTGCGCCATCTATAGCAGCTAGCATCCTAAACGATTGTATATTATAATCAGGCGACGCATTAGTAACTTGATTCAAACTAGTTTTTGATTAGCATATATACTTAATCGAGCCTTTGCAGATGCGTAGAGATGTTGCGTCTTTGGCAGTATTCTACCGTCTCTACCATGGTGAATGTTCTGACGAGCTCTTCCAATTAGTCCCACCCTCTCCTTTCCTACACAGGATGACACGTGCAGGACTAAGATGCCATCCATATACGGTGCAGAGTATACCAGATAGAACCAAGCGTTTCAGTGACTCATTCCTATGCCGCACCATTAAGACCTGGAACTCCCTGCCAGCTCACGTGTTTCCTTCTTCCTACAGTCCCGGGTCCTTTTAAGCGGGGCGTGAAAAGGCATCTAACGAGGCCCTCAAGCTGAGTGCCACCACTGTTAACATGGTACATGTTTCCGATGGTGACCCTCTTTCCGAGACTTTGCCTTTAGCTTGACATCAGGCGAGGTGAAGTCAAATTGACGTGTCCTATAAAAAATAAATATTCACGCCTGTAAATCTCCGAAGGGGTAGGCAGATGTATTCAATATCCACATTTCGCCAAGTATAACTTTCGGAACCATGTAATATGGTGCGAGTCAAGCGGGCACTTTGTTGTAGCTTGTATATGTACTGTCAGATACAGAATACCTCAGAGACCAACGATCAGCTTGCATACAAGATTAGATATACTTCGGAAGTCACGGTCAGCTCCCCTTCTCTTTCTCTTGATTGGATGTCTTCCACGTACCGTGGTCCTTGCGGGATCCTACCTCGACTGGTGACATTACCTTAGACTTCGCAGGTCTTGGTTTCCTCGTAGATACTTTCATCAAAGTTTTTGCAAAAACTTTCTGAAGTGTATCTACCACTAAGGAGTACCTACTTACCTTCTTCATGCTGGTGTTAATCCCGGTAGCATCCGAAGCTTTAATCTAGGTGTCCAAGGTTCATTTTTTTCCAGTATAACTGCGCGCAGTTAGACTGCGTGTTGAACTTCGATCGTCTGAAGCTACTGCCATCTGACACCTTCACAACCCTTTAGCGATAATTTCAAAGTACCTACATTATATTGAATACATAGGGAAAAAGAAGAATCATCTCGGGCGGGACTCGAACCCGCAGTCTTTCCCTTACAGGGGGAATGCCTTGACCAATTCGGCTACCGAGACACGCCCGATGTGATTCAAATTTCTCATCTTATACGTCTTTAGGGCGACGGTGGAGTCATCTACCGATATTCTTACGAACTATCGGAATCAATGAATGATGTTACAATCATTTTTAAACATTGACTTTTGATAACTCCGCCCAAACAATTGAATGAATTTTTACAGCATTAAGTATGCTCACTATACAAATCTACCTATATACCTAAATTATAACTTTTCAGGGCTACCACTGTTACGATTGCCATATTTGCTCGACAGTAAATGAAACATGGAAATACCCAGAAGCATTGGTAGAAATGAAATATCCTTCTTCCTACAGCCCCGGGTCCATTAAGCGAGGTGTGAAAGGCCGTCAAGCTGAGTGCCACTATTGTTAACATGGTACATGTTTACGATAGTGACCCTCTTTCCGAGACTTTGCTTTTAGCTTACCATCAGGTGAGGTGAAGTCAAATTGACGTGTCCTTTTATAAAAAAAAAGATAAATGCATAAACCCGCATCCCCACTGCGTAACAGTCGCTTTCACTACCGACGCATACATCACAGAGGATATCCTATCTACGGAAAATAATCCGAAAAAAAAAATTGGCACAACTTATGAAGAGTTATCCTTTTTCACCGTATTTGCGTATAGAATCACATGCCGTGTACACCACCAGTTTATCGGGGCCCAACAGTTTGTGTAGTTTTCGCTCGACCAAGCGCGAAATTATTGATTGTTGTAATTAATTGCAAACATTGGAGCGATAAAATGAAAGCATCCAATGATATCATAATGTGATGGTTATTTAGAATATGCTGCAGAGTTTTAGTTCGTTTATTGGCATTGGCATATTTAGTTTAAAACTGCTGTACTTGTCAAAATCATTTTCCGTGTTTTAATATATAGGTACACACTACTTTAAGAAACCTCTAATAAGAATATCAAAGCACTTGTAAACATATTTGTTTAGCTTCTTGTACTATTTACATAGTTACAAAATTATGAATGTATTTTTTTTGCGTATTAACACAACAGATAATAGTATTAACGTACTATTACCTTCATCAAGATCCTCTAAATCCTCCAAACCTTAGCAAACCAGCTATCATGACACCAATAATACAAAAATATTACAATACTAGCTTAGTTAATCGGTTCAATGGCTTAGTCGTAAAAGCGTAACATACAAACAGATAGACGGACAGACAGAGTTACTTTCGCATTTATAATATTAGTATTAAGTAAGTATTACAAAATGATAATACAAGTGTCCCTTGACGTCACTGTAATAGTGTAATAATTTAAGTCATTAAAAAATTACACATTAAAATGGTAGAGTGCACATATGTTTTAATTCATCATGGGAATTGCCGTACTAATCCTCATTAATTACTCGGCAATTTAAAATCTCATTATAGTCGTTCAAATCGGTCTGCCATCGATTTTTCGTTCGAGCTGTGGGTGGATTCGCATATATTATCGTCATTGCTCAGGTGACAATCATTTTATTTAAGAATTACTGCGAATTTTGAATCGTAAAAGCTATTAACACTCTTTTTTCGGTTTTTGCAGCATTGATTTGGCTTTTGGATGATGTTTTGAGGACTTTCATGAAAACAACACGAAGTTTAAAAAAGTAAGAAAAAAAAATCAAAATTAACATAATATAATCTAAGTGTTTTATGTATAACTATATTCTGACCCCAAGAATTTCGTATCACCAATTTTTTTCCGCCTGCGTGGCGGATTTTGAAGCGGATTTTTAAATAGATAGAGTGCTTCTATCAAGAGGACGGCAGTGGAGGGTGCAGCGGGAACGAGATGTTATATCTTGTTCCCGCTGCACCCTCCACTGCCGTCCATATATTAATAATCCCTTGCATGTTTTTAAAGATGCAGACAGCGACAGCGACTTTGTTTTATGATAAGTACCGATTATAATTATTATGTATGTTAAAAATAAAAAATGTATAACAGTGAGTCATATTACAAGTTAGCTAAGTTAAGCTTTTACTTTTTACTTTCAGTTGCATTCTTTTGTTTTTCATATAGACTCCATATGAAAAACATTAGTGTTAGTTATTACAATATCTTCTGGACCAACCCAATCTTACCTACTAACATACATCTGTTAATTGACGACTGAAGCCTTTGTGCTGACTTTTCTCTCGAAGTTGGGAATCAGGTGGCAGTCAGTAGAAGAGCAGGCTGAGGCTCCAAAGTTCGCATTCTGTATGCGACTAGAATTGGCGCTTTGATGAAGAAAAAAGCTTAGTGTGGTGTTCCGGCTTCCGACTTACGACTTCTTCGGAATGAGTTTAAGTGATTTTGGTATTGTGAGCGTTTATACGCATATGTTATAATGTAACTACATTCTCTCAGGTATATCATAAGCTTGTAAGCATACACAAAATTGAAGTAAAATAAATATCGAAAATTCGTATGAGATATTATTTCAGGTAGAAAATTAATGGATTAAAATCAGCTCAAACTTATCCCACGATAATCACAACACATACTCATAGCATCATTGGGCGTGCGTCTATCTGTCCATCGTATCGCATTGGCGCAAATTAATGAGGGTGGGATATTTATTTCAGAGTTTCGTTTGCAGTTGCCAAAATATCAACCCACTTGTACGACAAGTACGTATACAAACAGCAATGTGCCCATTTAAATTGGTGCTTTAATTCTGAAATATTAATAACTGTAACCTCTGGTTAGAGTTATTACCTATTATTATTTCAGAACGTCTGATTTGCAACGGTTTCTAATTTGAACCATCAATCAATCATGGTTATATCGATCACCCTTTATTGTTGCTGTCAACCTTGTAAGGACCTTCCAATGCCTTTCTTGAAGACCCCATTTTGTAGGCGGGCAAAACTGTTGATTAACGAACGAAATTATGACGAAGATTTTCCTCTTGGGGTTTGCCTGGTCAGACGGTAGATGTTCCTAATAATAACCCAAATAAATCAAACATCAAATGATCCCGTACTCCAGAGTGAAAGCCTAAAATGTAAACGGGACTATCGCCGATCGTGATTCACTGACATGTCTGACAGGTCTAAAATATGAATCTAAGGCTTAGTTGCACTATACGACCTGCCTAAGTAAGAGGTTTACGTAAAATTTTATACTAAACAGCGCTGCTACTGTTAAAGGATGATGGTGCAACCCAGCCTAAGATAGGTTAAGGTTTGGTGAAGTACGTAATTAGAAAGCAATAATTGATATATACAGTTAAGTTAAAATTTCAACACATTTTATAAATTTGTAGATTTTATTTATTGTAAAATGAATTTCTCTACTTTAATCAACAGAAATAATAATAAATTTTAAATTGAAACGAGAAATCAGTTGCTATGCAAGTTAAATCAGTGTTAGAAACATTACGTTACTATATAAATTTAGAATATTGCACAAAGTATAGCTTAAGATATACAGAATTTAAACAAGAATGTTAAAACAATTTTACATGGAAGAACTGACATGATTTTTAATATGTATAACACATAGCCTTGTAATATACATAGAACCTGTTTCACCATTGGTAGAGTCATTTTAGGTATATCAATTTAATAATTGAGTGGTACTTATAAACTTCAAAATATCGTCTTCGAAATATCGTATAATGACAACATAACTAAATCGATGTTTGATGAGGTTATGTGAAAGCATTAAAACACTAAAATATTAGGTATTTATTAGCTCCGCTTTAGTTTTTTACCAGCTTGAAGTAGTTTTTTGAAATAATTTAATCCAAACATGGAGTAATAGTGTAAACAAGCTGCCAAAAACTTCCAAAACCCTATCACTGTATAATCATATCGAGGAATACGAGCGTATAACACTTTTACGTCGATAATGGAGAAACAGGCCAATATATTAAAGATTTAACAAATTATTGCCAATGATAATAGTTTTCACATGCGTCCAATAAATAGTGTCATTTACGAAGCCACATCGCAGACTGTTATTATAATACGTAAGTATCATTCTTGTTTCATAATATTCCAAACTCAACAAAAACAATCATTTTTAATCTCATTGTATAGTAATGCATAAAAGATAAAAATTCAGAGACATGATTTCGTACACAACAGCATTGAATAAGGTAAGTAGTTAAAAATAATATTTAGTTTGAAGACATACCAAACACAAATATATAACAGATAGTTAAAAAATAAACTATACATACTATATCTACAACTGGACAGAGTTCACAGAGTCAACAGAGAGCTTACATCTAAGTATACATCTACTCAACTTTATAATTGCACATCTATTGCACTTTACAAGATGCATTTACAACAAATTATATTCACAGTTCTTATTTACAGGCCATTTCTATTTAATTATGGCATATTTATTCTATTATTTCTGAGGTTAAGGAATCACTTGGCGATTTTCTTATTGCTGTCTGCAACAATCTAAAATTCACAAAAAAGACAAAACAAGACATAATTATCACGGCAGAATTAAGGAACTACCTCATAAGGAACTTTCTAAAGGCTGCCTTCAAATTGGACGCAAGAAGTGGCGCGTTCCCTTGCCACTCCTAAATTTTCATACAAAAGAAGCGCTACTTCGCGCCTTTTGCATATTTTTAAGAGTGGCGCAGAAACACGCCACTTCTTGCGTCTAATTTGAGGTCAGCCTTAAATCCAAAAGACTATAATTGAAAAATTAATTCTACCAAACTTCCAGACGATTCTACATTACTATTTCGTAGTGTGATTGTTTCTGTATTTTTTTAATTTGCTTCGTGAGTTCTCAACCTCAGTTTTCTCAATATACAAACGTGGCTTTCGAGCTTGTGCCACCATTTTTGAACGTGATAAAAATGTTGATTTATTTTGCTTTAGACGATCGATCAACTACCAAACCACTTCTCTAAACATAAAATTAAACATTTAAATAACCTCTGACACTCCCCTTCCCCAGTTTAACCCCCATAACTTTTAAACGGGTTAACCGTTTTTCATCAAAGATGTCTAAGAAAACTTGCACATAAACCACCGTATTAAATACAAAAAAAAAAACAATCTGAAATTGCTTCATCTTTTTAAAAGCTATGATGCCACAGACATGCAGACAGACACATCAAACTTATTACACCCCTTTTTTGCACCGTGGCGCGGGTTAAAAATGAATAAACCTCGCAAAACAAATTCAATGATTTGGCAGTTAATTGATGTTTAGTGCTAACAGTATCTACGAAATTTCTTCTGTTTACAAGTCAATGTTTATCTTAACACCATACCAAACATTATTCTAGTCTAATTCAGACTATCATTACTGAGTTCTCTATTCAACAAAAATCGTATAAATTTAGGACGGGAGCGAATTTTTGAATTAATTACAAATTCAAACTAATCAAATCACCTGTATTTCATATTTTACACATAAACTAAATTGTTATCAAAACACTCTTTAGTTGCACATTCAATTTTATCCCACCGTTCGTCGCGTCGATAATACGACAATTCTAATCGTATAACGGCCTTCAATTGTGTAAAATCACTTTAAATCCCACTAAAATACAAAATGGACACACTAGGTATTAATTAATCTGAGGTATTGACACTGATCCACATCTACAAACACGTAGAGTATCGTTCACATAACAAAGAATCCTCTTCGCACTTAGTAGGGTCGCCACACTGTGTTGCTATCCGGCTGAGGATTACCTCTTTGTCCCAGATTATTAACCCTGCCGTCTTCACCTCTGGCTGCAGCTGCTGCACAAGAATTACCTCCACCAAGCAGCAAGTCCTGTCCGTGGTTCCCATGCTGCCTATGGTTATTCGTAGTTGAAGAAATCTGATCCATCATTGTCTGTAATTCGTTGTGATGATTCTGTGTCGAGTGTATAGAGTTTGAATGTAGCGGATGGAAGTTGTGTGTTTGATTTGCAGCTGTGTACAATTGGCTGTATAATAGACTTGCTGGCAGGACGGGGTATAGAGAATTGTTGCAGTTACTAGTACTGTACGAGGAGTTCTGAGATCCCATTAGCGATGGGAAGTTTGAGGTATTCGTGTGATTGTGACCGATGTTCGTCGACGTGTTTGACGTAAGCAGATCATCTTGTACAGGAGACTCGGGCTGCGAACTGTTGTCGCTTAGAGATCGAGGGCCCGTTGATAGGCTGTAGTCGGTATTGTTGTTGTATCTGGGTAGGAGACTACCGTGATGCGAAGGTGAAGAGCCGACTAGACCGGAGAGTTGTTGGTCTAGGTCTACGCCCGTTGTGTCTGGTAAAACTGCACAGAAAACAAAATAACGTTCTTTAAAACTTATTGTTAAAAATTATTGTCCTATAACCGACACTATAGTTTAATTATGTAATACCCAAAAATAGCAATAGTTGATGGCGACAAAATTTTAGTATGGTTTTAATATGGCTATATTTTTGTCCGTCGGTCACGCATCAGCAATAAATTCATCGCCTACATCGGACGCGTTGGAGCTGCTGTAAATTATAATGAAAGCTGTTTATATGGGCCTAGTGCTGTTACCCGACTTGGTTTGTTTGTATATTATAGGCCCTAATATACTACGTAGGTATATACGTTAGTGTGAAGTAAGTGAAGGGGCCTGTAAACCTAGTTTACTAATATACTGGGTGTACAGGCCCCTTTACCTGTTAGCGGGTACACCTGTCAAATACCTAATGAACGAAGCTTTAGTGCAAGCTTTCCTGTTGGCTGTGGGTCAGACGGCAATCACAACCGCAAGAACTAAAATAAGCCTCATCAAGATATAGGCCAGGATAGTGGACTTCATGTATCAAAGTTCAAACTTTTCTGCAACAGGAACTCATGCTATGATAATGATGAGACGAGAAGAGTCCTTTACCTTCTTTTTTAAATTTATAAATAAATCCCTATGAAGTACTCCCACTAGAGTCGATGGAGGAGTTGTTCGATGGCCAGTTGCCGGCTTTGGCAAAAATGCACGTCGTCTGTGGGTCTTGTTTGCCGTAGGTGGGATTGTGTTTGATATATCCTTCGCACTCCGCAGGAAGAATCCTTTACCTGTATTATTAGCAGTAAAGTCCTGCGTGGGTGTTTGGTCCGGGACAGTACCAGCGAAGCCAAGGGCAGGTGGATTGAACTGCGTGGCTGTGGGAGCCGCGCACGAAGGTAGGTATGCTGGGTAACCACCAGCGCTGCCATAGCCCCAGTGAGAATTACTCGTACTCAGGCCGAATTGACTCATATCTGTGGAGAAAAATGCCGATTAGACTCCGATGTTTTATATTCTTTCATAAATAAGTTTAAAAACACGGTAACGATTTGAAAAAAAACCAAAAGGAAGAAGTAAAAGCAGGAAAAAAGATCAATTTATTGCTATTAATAATGAACATAATGTTCACAAGACGAGGTGAGTCTAAATGAACTTCAATATCGTAAAATTTTTGAAAAAGCTCATCTTGCTTTCATTTCATAACTTCTTCTTAGCAAATTTCAAAGATATAAACTTTTTTTACTACATTTTATATCGACATCATCATCGTAAATAATAAAAGTATCGTAACACTAAGGCACAATGAATACTTGCTTAACACTAAAATATTTACAAACCTTTTTACGTTTGAATAAAACTATAGTAGTCTGTAAATTTGAATGATTTATATTATTTTTTTAGCTGAGCGTACATATTAATCATAAATCAGATAGCGATTGAAGTATGTTTTATTTGACTACGACTGCTCATACTAAAAATATAATATCAGTGTATCAAAGCCATTTGTCAATAACTAAATTTTTATAACCTGGTTATTAATCAATCGGATTACTAAAATAATAATTAATAAAGCCATAAAATGCATACATATTTATTTATGTTAAGAAATATAAAAGTTGCAAATGTTTCTGTAGAGATCTTCCAAATTAAAACGGCGATTACTATTACGCGATTTTTACAAATGTTTGCTCTTACTCCTCCAACTAAGCCAAATTGCTTAAAAATTTATTGAAGAAGAAGAAGAAGAAGATAATATAAACACTTGACTATGACAAGAGTACTGAACCAGAGAGATATCGCTCTATTTATAAAAAAAGTCGTGTTTTTTTATTTTGTTTTTATCAATTCAATAATTGAATTGTCGCATGGAATTTCCAACTATCCGATTGTTTGTAATGAAAAGCGCCTGTTATAAAGATGTCGATTGGTGCAACGTACACTTTATTTTTTCACGGCATCATCGGTTTTTATTTTTCGGTATCACGGTTCCGTTTTTGGCCGGCGATCGGTGGCCTCGGCTTTTATACGGTATGCGTTCCCCGCGTCGATTTGCGAAGGCCTTTTTTCCCATTTTGAGCCGCATGAGTTGTTTTGGGGTGGTCGTGGATTTTAGCTGGGTCGTGCACGCTTGTTCGATTGCGTCCGCAGTCAGCTTTCAGTCCAATTCTCTTTTTGGCATCGGCTGATTGAATCCGCGCTTTAGTGAACGTAGTTTAGCGTACCGCTGCATTTGGCGACTCATTCACTTTTGAGCCGCGGGGCTGTTATAAGGTTTTGCTAGTGGCATGATTCCGATTTAGATTCCTGTATTCGTTGCGAGTTTCTCTTTTTGTTTGTTTTAGTGGGCAAAGTTTTACTTTTCCGTTTTATTTTCAGATTGACTGATTGAAAAACTAAAGTAAAAATTTAGTTAGCTGTTCATAATATTTACATATTATAGGCTTATAGATATATAGATATTATTAAGGTCGATTCTTGAATAATTGATCTGCCCGCAGATTATTTTATTTCAAACCCGAAACCTCGCCTTTTTAATCACACATAACGAAGGCCAAACTTTATTGTAGTGAGCGCTGTTTATGAAGAATTCTATAATCACTTTGTACGAAAAGAAGATGTAGAGATAATCTACACAGCTGGGATCACACCTTCTAGACAAGTGGCAATACGTTTATTGGGATTTACATATATGGGTTATAAAAGTCAAAATACGTTTCTATCCCATACAATCTTCATTCTATTGTACAATACGCCCGTTATCAAATTGCCTCTTAACTAGGACAGCAGCTCATTACAAAATATAGGCAATACATATAACACAAGATATACTCACTTTGACACGTAGTGATGGGCGGCATGCGGAACCCTCCGAGCGGATCAGGCGGGAACGGGAACGGTCGCTGGCCGAACGCGAAGTGGAACTGCTGCTGCTGCCCTAACAGAGAGAGCACTACATCAGTACGATACTAGCTGCCCTTTGAAATAAGCATTGTAGTATTGTGAAATATTGATGACATTCAGTTATACGACAGCCTCTGTAGCGTGGTAGTAGTGAATGACTGTCACACAGGAGGCGTGGGTTCGATCCCCGCTCACTGCAAATATTTGTATGCATGAATATGGCTATTTTCATTGTTCTGGGTGGTTCTATGTATATTAAGTATTTATTTACAAAAACAAGTACACGGTCCGCCTGACAGAAAGTAGTTTCCTTGTTATATAGACGTGTGCAGGGTTGTCATACTCGTACCATAGAATATAATCGTACTGCCGATCCTGTAAGAACCTTATGATGCCGTTCTTGAAGTACCCCAGATGGTAGCCGCTGATTCAGAATATTTGGTATTATATCCTATTTGTATTAGTCATTATAACCCTCATAGCACTATACATAAGTACAAAAATTTGAATCCTGAGGTCCCCTTTGTTCATTAGTATGGTGGTTTTTCTATGAGCGGCTGCCGTCTGATTTCCTAACCCCGAGAGGTAAGCCGGCTGGCTGTGGTACAAGAATATCTCCAGTTATTTAACACCTTTTTTTTCGTGCGGAAATCCCCTCGGGTATCTCCGCCGCCGGAGCCTGAAGGGACTGAGGGTCGTGGTGCGGTTGTCTTCGACATATCCCTCGCACCCCGACTGACCCAGGGCCATACCTTACTGTCTGGCCCTCCTCGAGCAGTTATTTAACAACAATTAGCAGGTGAGGTTAGTTTGGGCCCGAAAAATCTTAGTGGGACATTAATACACCTATTACTTAAATTTTCCGTCAATATTTTACTTATTATATCTAAAATAAAAGCCGAAGTTGTCAATTGTAACATATAAATTGCCGACAGAATCGACCCTCGAGATCCCAGTCACTTAAACGTCCGTGTAAATACAAATACGGCACGTAAGTGGTACAACATCGTTCTCGTCACCCTTCGAGTTTGTCCTCATGCCGAGACACTCGATAATTCATTGACACTAGTGACGAGCCCTCCCTGACACGTGGATGAATTAGAATTCGGCTCGGCTATAAGATATTAAAGGTCCTATTTGTTCGATTGTCCCGGTAAATTACGAGTTAGGTTGATAAATTTGAATTGAATTGAAAAAGTATGTAGTATAATGAAATTAAAAATTTGGTGAACTTTTGATACTGAAGTCTTGGCAATATATACCGTAATCTTCTTCTTCATCCTAGTTAATTCAGTCTCATCCGAAGCTTTTACAACTTGCGAGTCTGGGGTCCATACTTTACCAGTCTAACTGCGGATTAGGCTATACTTCAATATTTTCTGTAAAGCAATTGCCATCTGACCTCCGTAACCCAAAGGTTGTTGGACTTTTGAGGGATCCAACTACCTGTAACGACTGCCATAGATGTGGTGCTCTCCGAGGCACGACCAGACCAATGTTAATACCCAAATTTATGCATACAAATATTTGCATTAACGGGGATCGAACCCGCGCCTCCTGTGTAGCGGCCGCGTTCACTACCGCTTCGCCACAGAGGCTGCCATACAATATACCGTAATATGAAGACATAAATGTCCTCACCAATGAAATACAGAATATTCACCTTTTCGAAGCTAGGACCTCCTATACTCTGAATAGTATAATTTTCTTGAAAAGGCTTTATTCGGAGTGCTACTAGCTTTTACACTCAACTCAACACTTTTTTCATAAACGTTATACTTTATCACTTTTCAATACATCATATTTTTTTTATTTTTGAAATGGAATCAACATAAAATTGGCGATAAAGGTATATAAAACGTCACGGCCCACCCATTCATAGTTATACAAGCTTGATTGTATCTATCTCTAAACTTTCCTCTCACGTACACGATAGAACACAGCCTATCAAATGAACAGACCTAATATCCCTATTCAGATTTACGACCTAACACTTCCGAATTACGTTGCGAGCCAATCGGCACTGATCAGCGCCCGCCGCGTCTACGCGTCCAGTTTAGAAATGAACATCTGTTTGTGGGCACAGACAGTTTGAACTACATTAGTTATGAATATCTTCTTATGTTTGAAAAGTAGTATAAAAAAAGATAATGTAGTGTTTCTGTAGCGAAATCTATATTGGATCTTACTCTTTGAAAATATAATGTTCACTATCCTATACTATACTATACATATTTACTATAAATTACCTAATGCACCTTTTCACGTTCTTTTGAAACGGGGTGAGTTTAGCACCTCGAATATACGATTCTTGAAAGAAGAATGCATCGCCTAAACACTTGCAGAAGCAATAGTCGCGCGCTCGTTCTCGCCTGGCGAGAAACATCTCGCAATAGATATTGATATGAATTGAATTCTGACAGTGTCCATCTAAATGGAATTTTAAAGCAATGATATAAGGCATAAGGTCAAACGTCACTTGCGATACTCCGTTTGATATAATTGTATGCGAAGTTTGAACGTGTAAACATTTTGTTAGGGCGATTATTGCTAGTAATTATCGTATACGACCTTATCGACTCGAAAATGCGAGAAACTCGGCCTTCTTCTTAAACTACATCTATACAAATAAATAAAATTGGAGTGTCTGTTTGTAATATTAAAATAACCGCTTTCTACTACATGCATATGAATGTATATACGGTACACATACCAAAATATATATTTTTAAATTTTTTGTCTGTCTGTCTGTCTGTCTGTCTGTCTGTTTGTTTTGGCTAATCTCTGGAACGGCTGGACCGATTTGGACGGGACTTTCACTGGCAGATAGCTTATGTAATAAGGAGTAACTTAGGCTAAAAAAAAATGCCAAAAACAAAAAAAAATTAACTGTTTTTTTTTATTAAGTACATTCCACGCGGACGAAGTCGCGGGCACAGCTAGTAGTCAATATATTCGTACTATCCTCCTTTAATGATGAATGTATGGGATTGACATGAAATACGTGACAATCTCATACGACGTTTATGGCAGTCGTCAACGTATTTCATCCATACTAATATTATAAATGCGAAAGTAACTCTGTCTGTCTGTCTGTATGTTACGCTTTCACGCCTCAACCACTGAACCGATTTTGATGAAATTTGGTATAGGGGTAGATTAGACCATCAGAAAGGACATAGGCTATGATTGGTCGCGATAACCAACATCCACGCGGGCGGAGCTACGGGCAAAAGCTAGTAATTCATAAACTTTAAAATGCGATTCAATAATACATCTTCATTTTATTCTACAATACGCCAACGAATTATAACTTGCCTGCTGTGCTACGACACCATCTACACATAGATAAACAACTAAGTAGTATCTAAACCGCTGTATGAGAACTAGTACAGTACTGGTATTTAATATTATTGGTATCCAACGATTTTATACATCACACCGAATATTCATAGTACGGTGTGCGGTGTTACATTCCGATCAGGCAAATTATTCAGGCGACAAGGCCTCATTGTCTCGCCCGCGCCACGACACTTCATGCGCGACATAATTCAATCTCAACGCGTTTGTGTACATGTATATGTATAACTAAATATGTGTACATATAAGAAGTGAGTACATGTATAAAATATATAACAGTGGTGAATAAAGGTAATCATATTCACAATAAAAAATAAGTACATCAAACCTGTTTCTTTTTTTATCTTACCTCAATCCCCTATTACCCAAGTCCCTAATCTCCGTGAGTATTTCAAGACTGTAAATATAACTATTGGGAGAGGCATATATGTCCAGCAGTGGACTGCAAGAGGCTAATTGATTGATTGATTGATTGATTGAAATGAATGATCAACATTGATATTTCTTTTTGTAGTTTTGCGACTACGAAAATTATATATGAAAGTGCTAGCTTTTGACCGCGGCTCTGCCCGTGTGGATGTCGGTTATCGCGACCAAACATGTCCTTTCTCATGGTCTAATCTACCCCTATACCAAATTTCATCAAAATCGGTTCAGTGGTTAAGGCGTGAAAGCATAACATACAGACAGACAGACAGACAGACAGACAGACAGACAGACAGACAGACAGACAGACAGATAGATTTACTTTCGTATTTATAATATTAGTATGGATGGTATATTTATAATGATAATAAACTAGCTGCTGCCCGCAATTTCGACAGCGAATAGCTTGATACTATGTATTAAGTTATAAATACCTATATAAATAAATAAAAAAAATAAATTAAGATGTAAGCTATCCTATCTTTCAAGTTGGATAAATTGCACACGGTCCACATTCCACAACCACAGATTACCTCATCATGGAGGAATGGCTAGAGAGGCCACACGGCAGCCTCTCGTACCGGCTGACGCAGGTGATTACCGGACACGGGTGTTTCGGGAGTTACCTGTGTCGGATCCGGAAGGAGCCAACGTCCGAGTGCCATCACTGTGATGCGAGCGAGGACACAGAGCTGCACACGCTGACCGAGTGCCCGGCGTGGGACACGCCGAGGCGGGTCCTAGTGGCGGCTCTAGCGCAAACGCTTGGGGTGCGGCCGCCTCCTTCTGCGAGCAAGTAATGCTCGAGAAGGAGGCGGCCGGTCGGGTCCGGACCAGACTCCGGGCCCGGGAAGCCCGTGCAGAGCGAAGGCGAACCGGACGTCGGAGGTCGCAGAACGACCTCCGTCCTCCATGAGCGCTGGCCTGGGGGTGACTGGTGGAGCCGCCTGTCACCCTAGCAGAAGCAGGCCGCGGCGGCGGCGCAAAGTGCGCCTCCCCGTAACCGGGGCTAGATGGGGACATTTTGGTCCCCACAACCCGAAGGGGGCCATCTCGAAAGAGATGGTCCTGGGTCTGTCGGGGTGCGAGAGATATGCTTTTGGCAATCTCACCTCCGGCAACCAAGGACCCAAGATGGCGTGCGTTTTAGTCGGTTCGAGTCCGACATAATCACCTCCACCGGCTCTGTGGAGGTGGTATCCGTGGGGATTTATCGCACGATAAAAAAAAAAAAAAAAAAAAAACCACAGATTATCTAATAACGTCCATCGCGGATACACAACGTGACACGTAATTTATATCTATTATGAAGATTATATTTTAAGACATACACGACGTTATTTAGAACAAAAGATTTTTTTTATAAACTATATTAGCTACTTTATTTTAATGTATTGTTACGTCATATTCGTAACAAGTGTTACGAATATGACGTAACAGTATGTATTCTAGAATGTAGATAATGTGAATGAATTCCCAATATTGAAACCAAACACTCAAACCACCCTTGTAGACAACAAATTGAAAATTCTGATTCGAAGTAGTCGTAGTTATTAAAATCATACTGAGTACAAAAACGTATAAATGCAGTTGCAGAGAGAGAGCGGACATTAAATTGACAAATGCACACATACGAACCAAAAACAATTGGAATCAGGGTTGTAACACATTGCATTTACCGAATTTAAAAGGGTTATCTTTTTTTTTTAATACTGGCAATTACTTCTATCAATTTAAGATATTATCAGTTGATGTCAACTAGCACTAAAGCGGCTAATCCTGAAAATAGTTAATGAAGTATGGAGGCTAATACAACTTTGATTACCCTTTCGGAACACACTGTTAGGTTTTTTTAACAACCAAAATTACTAAAATTCCCTCTAACCCTAATATTATCTAAGCTTTTTTTTTTATCTAAGACACGTCAATTTGACTTCAACTCGCCTGAAGTTAAGCTAAAGGCAAAGCCTCGGAGAGAGGGTCACCCATCGCAAACATGTACCATGTTAACAGTGGTGGCACTCAGCTTGACGGCCTCATTAAATGCCTTTTGAATTAGAAGCTAAATTGTTTGTGCTAGGAGTGGGTTATCGTCAGTAGTGTAATGGCAAAGATTCGAACCCGGAGCCTCCCGATCGTAAGGCCGTCAAACATTTTTAAAATCTAATTTTGGAAGTGTTGATTCGCACGAATTCGTGCGAATCGCCTACAGAAAAATAATATTGACAATAATATACTTAATATATTATTATTTGACAGCCTCTGTGGCGTGGCGGTAGTGCACGCGACTGCCACGCAGGAGGCGCGGGTTCGATTCCCGCACAGTGCAAATATTTGTATGCATGAATATGGCTATTTGCATTGGTCTGGGTGTTTCTATGTATAATATGTATGTATTTAGAAAAAAAAAAAGTATATAAGTATGTTTATCCGCATTCTAGATTCCTTAACACAAGCTATAAAAGCTTACCATGGGTCTAGATAGCGTTGTGTAGAATGTTGTGGAATATTATTTATTTTATTTATTTATTTAATATATTTTTAAAGGAGTCGATTCGCAATGATTGTAAGATAAGATAAGATAAGAAATGTAATCTATAACTAGTACTTGTCAAATCGAATACACGGGGAAAAATGAATTTTCTCGGGCGGGACTTGAGCCCGCGATCGGATAAAAATGGAAGGGAAATTTGAATCCCATCAGGCGTGTCTCAGTCGCCGAGTTGGTCAAGGCATACCGCCTGTAAGGGAAAGATCGCAGGTCCGAGTCCCGCCCGAGAAGATTCATTTTTCCCCATGTATTCGATTTGTATAGTTAGCATAATAATTAATGCTATAAAATTCATTCTAGTACATATCAAGTTTTCTTTTTTAATTTTGACGATCTTTGTAGCGTAGAGCATTCAACTGTGACGTCATACAAAAGACAATTCATGTTTATTTGCATTCTACAATATATACGAAGCCAGTTAAGTTATGTCTTACTTCGGGTCTAGACAGCGCTGTGTATTTATTATGTCGTTGAATATTACTACAGAACGAGTTGTCATTAAAAATGCTGTCGGGTGACAGCCCTATATCGCGCACACATGCTCCTTTCCCGCGTAAAAGGTTCGAGTGTATAAATCAACGGCGCAACAATTACACACTTTCATGGCAAGTTGGAATTAGAAACTGTCATTTGCACCGTTCGAGGGGGGTGGGGGAGAATGGGGAGGGGGTTATAGATGGGGAAAAATAGGGTGCGGGCAAGGGCTACTGTGGACCTGATTAAAGGATTACACCGGGGTGGCGTCCGGTCTAGTTAAATTTATTATGCCAAGTATTTCTACTAGTTAGCCTTTACTTTAGAGCGATGGTGTATTTAGAACGCTCGTTTGGAAGATTTGAATGAGATTTAGGATCTAATTTTCAAATGATCTCCATTTTTTAAAATAAATTATTTCTATTTAATAAATTGTTATAAATTCCGAGTTATTTTCAAAACACTCTCTTTTTGTTTTGTTTTCCATGGTTTTATTTTTTCCAGAAAATACGTAATTATTGTAAGAAGATATCGGATGCCACAAATTATATTTTCGTGTATAGTAATCTTTACAGGTTACTTCAACTGTTACCACTCAAATTGGTACTTGATTAACGAAATACCAACTTGAACCACACCATCCATGAATACTATTTCTTTTCAGTCAACGAATAGAAAATTAGGCATACATTTTAGAAGCCACATTCTACATAAATATCGATTAACCCATAAAGTTCATCACCATCATAAAAATATAGATAAATCGTAACAAAAGTTATAAACTAAGTCGCCTTGTGAAGTAAACAAAGGACTTTACAGCGTAAACAATGAATGGCGCATACGCAGGCGACGCTAGCGCCGATCGCGGGTGGTCTGCATCGCAAGCGCACCCGAAATAGCCCGAATAGCCCCGAATGCACCCGAAGATGCATCAAGAAAAACATCGTTAATAGTCGGATTATTAAATAGTTAGCTACTGGCTGGCGATAAAACGCGCCACCCACTCGGGCGGACAAAAATAGTGGAGGGTGTACAATGTGTCGGTAATATCCGCTCATTTTGTTTATAGGACACGGTTATTGTCAAGTTTAGGTGCAATTTCAGAGCACAGAGCAACATGATAATCCGGTAGAAATAGATTTTTATAAGGTTTCTCATCAACTAGTTTGAAAAAAAGTAGCCATAGAGGGTCATCTAAGGGGAACTCAAAAGATAAATAGTCGAGGGTATTATCGTAGGTAAAAATCTGTCGTTCGTAGCCAACCAAGTGATCACTAACCAAATTCACTAATCGAATCGAATAATCGTTTAGTGCATGAGCACAATGCAACTCAGTCTGTCTATGCAAAATCCAAAACTTATTTGGCTGTATGAATGGCGTGATGGTTCAACTGGTTTCCGGACTACGAACCTTCTGTAACTTTCAAACTGTTGCGTTCCGGGATATGCAATTTTCGAGCATTTACACGATCCACGAATATGGTAATGGGTTTCTCTGCTTTTTTAAAAGAAAGGTTTCAGATCGAGAGTGGTCAGACATCACCCAGTGAGGATGCATGAAAACAATTAGGAGTAGACGTTCAAAAGATATGTAGATATAGGTACAGTAAGAATGTAAGGAGGCAAAATGTAAACATAAAGTCTCTACCTACTCTAGAGAGACGTGGTCCTTACTTCATTTTTTGTAAATAGGGAGAGTACCTAAAGAATATTTTATTGTATTGTGCTGTGTTGGTAAACCCCAAACGTATTAGGAAATTAAAAAAATTATTACTAATAAAATCTATTACTTAGTAACGTTTATGATATATCGTTTCGAGAATGAATCGTCACTATCGCTAGTTGAGGAGGTGAGTCTACTAATACAGACCTAACAACACCTCCTCTAAATTGATAACTGTCTACTGTACATACACGTAGATTTCCATGAGAACACGCATCGGAACTTACTAGAATTAAATAATTTATCGTCTTCGTAGAGGCTGGAGGCTTAATAAATCAATATGCAGGGCATGCACACACGCGGTGAGGGTGTCCGCCTCCCCCCTCCCACGCACACACTCCAGCCCCGGCCCTTTCTTGACTAATTAATTAAACAACCGATTCATTACAGCATCCTCTTTGTACCCTTTCATTCGTCTAGTGAGCCGAAGGTACAGACAGCAATGAAAATTTTAAAATTCTCGTGTTATAGTAGTTGCATCTACCTACTTAGGCTCTATGCAATTTGGTTATATTATTAGTCACCCTTTGTGACGTTAAATCGGGTTCGATTCTTTATTAGTGCAAATAAGTATGCATGAAACAATATAACGCAAAAAATACTAGCTGTTAAAGCATACTGAGAACAAAAGACTTTTCGCTTTAGTAATGTGTCCCATCATTAAAAAATAATAGGTATTAATTGATATATAAATTAAATCACTTTAAAAAATAAATCACTGAAAATTTATTTGACTGACAGTACACAACCCTTCGCTCACCGACGGGGTTTAGGCCGGCACTATGCTACGGTGCTCGCAATTATTTTAATTTCTTACGTGATGAGGATCGATCGATCGGCACATGAGACTTCAGAACCAGAGATCTAATATATCCTTCTTCTATATCCTTCATTTGTTAATGTCACACTGACAGTAACTATTTAAATTGCTTCCTTGATAAGTGATAGTTGCACTTAAGTGTAACTTAGCGAAAGAGGCCCGGTGAGTAACTTTGTTTTGATGGAACATACACAGTACAATTTTAAACTCACTAATATTAATGGATTTTTTGTGTAGTAATTGTTGTATTTATGAGCACCCGATGTTTCGGTTTTTTGTTATTGTGCGATAAATTCCCACGGATACAACCCCCACCGAGCCGGTGGAGGTGGTTATGTCGGACTCGAACCGACTAAAACGCACGCCGTCTTGGGTCCTTGGTTGCCGGAGGTGAGATTGCCAAAAGCAAATCTCTCGCACCCCGGCAGACCCAGGACCATCTCCTTCGAGATGGCCCCCTTCGGGGTGTGAGGACCACAGTGTCTCCATTTAGCCCCGGTTACGGGGAGGCGCACTTTGCGCCGCCACCGCGGCCTGCTTCTTCTAGGGTGACAGGCGGCTCCACCGGTCACCCCCTTTTCAGCAGCAATGGTCACAGGGAGGTTAATATGGTGGTTGTCTCCTGTCTTAATTTGTAAAGGGATCTGAAACTAGGTATCCGAACTAAGAACTATGTTTAATAGGTGTTACTATTTACGTCGATATGATAAAACTAATTTTATTTCATAAATATAAACAGATAAATGAAAATTGGAACTTTTTTTTTAGTTTGATCATATTTTTTCTAAATTTTGAAATATATTCAAGAGTCGATATGGCAATTAAGGTATCCAAATCAACCTTTGATGACGACTGGCATCATAACAATTCTTAAGAACCCTTTCGTTTTACGGTACGTGAACTTGAAAAGGTACCATCAACAAATTATTAATAAATTAGCTTCATTAAGGGCCGCCGTTTTGCAATGTTATGCGGTCGCCCTCATTTGTTTTCAAGTGTTTAGAAATTTGGACGCTTTGATGTTTTTAGAACTTAAAATAGTGATGCGAAATTAATTGGACTGTGTCGACACGTGTAAGGGTTAGACGAATGTTATTTTGACCTTTTGTTTTTGAATAAGGTAAATTTAAATTTGGTTGATTCAAATTAATGTTCCGCGACACTTTCACGCATTCAGTACATGTAAGAAATATTCTTGCTAACACATAGAGCTATGTAGACGTGGGAATTTGAGTCTAAGCATAATATATACTCAGATCTAACACATATATACAAAATATACCTACTTATTCCATTAATATTAGAGCTATTTAGACTTGGGGATTTGAGTTTAAGCATAGATTCTGCTCAGATTTATACTTTATATATAACGAAAGAACATTCTTTTTAATTGTGATAATATACAAATAATAAATTAACATTCAGTTCCGAGCAAAGAAGCACATTATTGAAGTATAAAATATGTACACTGAGCGGGATTAAAACGTTTTGCACTCACACCGTACAATCCCATCTAGACAAGTGGCAATAGTTTGTACCATAGAATAGAATTGCCAATGGATGGGATTGACATACGTTTACAGCTGTCATAAACGTCAAAATTCATGTCAACTGTCAACCCTAAACATTGGTCATTCTTGCCATTTGTCTTGGGGGTTGGTGTCAAATATTAGGCAGTAAATATACTAACTGGTTTTGGAGCGGGGTTCCCGGGGTCCATCGACAGTGACTTTGATGGCTTTGTTGTATGTGGTCACTTGCGGGGGTGTAGTCGATACTGTTATCGTTAGCGTGAACGATTTACCTGGAACAAGATTATGCAATCAGTTTCATGATAGTATGTAACAATCGATAATCACTATATAGTTTAAAGCAAATTCGCTTTCCGCGTCCTCATGTCCCTGTATATGTTTATATCTTCAAAACTACGCTACAGATTTTGATGCCATTTCTTATAATAGATATAGTAATTCAAGAAGAAGGTTTATAAGTATAATACATGCTTGATATAATAGAGGGTGTAGCGGGAAAGGAATCGGACGCCACGCTGGTGTAAAAAAATTGGCGGTACGAATTTCGCCGGGTCCTCTAGTATAAGTATAAAGAGGGTATCAGTGTTGAAAGGTGAAAATTTGCAAAATGGAAGCTATTGGTAATATTTTTCACCTCGATTTAGTCATGCATTAATATTATGATCCATTGGTGAGTCGTAGAGTATTGGTCTATAGGGATACTTCAGCACTGGAGAATATGGGATCCTGCTAATATCTTCGAGCGCAAGCCAACCTCGCTTGCTAAATGTATAACTGCCGATTCGACCGACAAGACTCTGGTGTAGGGGGTTTCCTCTTGGAGGTTGGTTGGCAGACAAAAGGTTATCATTGTAATGAACAAATACACAGACTTATTGCAACACCCTACAGTAAGACACGACTGTCCTTTATGATGGTGTGCTATATGCCACGTAACGGTGATGTAATGTAAAGCATATATTATACCATAATTTATATGGGCGATCCGTTAAAATATTGCTCAACTTTAAACACGTCATGTGCAGATTCATTTTCCTCTATAAAACAACATTCTTTTACTATAAACTGTGCTCACTATTTCATTAAATCGCGCGAAGGGAAAAGTAATTATAACAAACTGAAAATATTATTTGCGCAAACTTTCCACTCAAAGTGAGCGCAAGCCATAAATTCAATCTGCGGTTGCCTCTCTTTTCAACGAAAACCCACTTTTTATAGTTCCATTTTGATCACTTGTTCGAAAAGTTAAAAATTTACTGCCGCTTCGATTTCAATTTCTGTGCACGGAATGAATTCGCTTTATAGACATATAGGTAGAATACACACTACACATTCGCGGAATATATTGCCTAACAAACAAAACTCCTCGACATCCGATATAAAAATCAAATAAATTCCATTAAACTCCACTTAGTACGCAGCAGCAATTTCATAAATGGCCACTATAAAAGCACAAACGAAAACAAGTACTCCTATTCCAACAATCTCATTGAAACATGGAGTGTGTAAAAGACCAACTCATCCACAACACATCAACCCGCGTCACAAACAGCGAGCTGACCACTTCATCACGGCGTAACGCTGGCAATAAAAAAAACAT
This sequence comes from Eilema sororculum, assembly GCA_914829495.1. NCBI lineage: Eukaryota > Metazoa > Arthropoda > Insecta > Lepidoptera > Erebidae > Eilema > Eilema sororculum. The sequence goes on from OU618548.1 coordinate 14,631,552, forward strand.
TTCCATCTGTGGAAAAACCACAGTTAATATTAAATGACCGTCCGTCAAAGCTGTATTGTAGCGCTTTGGCGGCCGCTCGCGCTGCGGGATGCAGCCAATACCGATTTTGTGATTTTTCCAACGTCCCCCTCGCGACCGCCTCCCTCGGGGGGCAGCGGGAGAGTGACATGTAAGCTTTAATGGGCTTCGAACCGGTACGCCGCTGGTTACACGCGAAAAAACTGAAAAAAAGGTCTCATTCATACGTGATTTCATGTGTAGGCTACTTTCTGCGGGCCTGGCGGTGAGGCTCGTTAAAAATGGAAGCCGTACACGCAGCCAGCTTGTTGTGGCCTATCGGAGTTTATTAACGTAACCGGAGGAACGCGTATACCGTTCGCAAAACAAGTGTTCGTGAAACTTTTAACGTGGTCCCGCTCTCGCTTTGATACGGTTTACAGTTTACATGTATCATCTTCATTATCCTAACGGATTAAGAATACTCAATCAAAACTTTAAGGTAAACTATTCTATTCGTAACTATTCGTCTCATCTGATTTAGTGCAGTTGTTTCAATAATATTTTTGAATTTTAAAAATCAATCGTTCATTCCGAATTTGAGATCGCGCTTCCAATCATTATAGCACCAAGTGAGCTACTGAGCCTCGTCCGTTAAACGAGTGGTTAATGAGTTAGTTTAAAAAAAAAACAGAATTGTTGTAATTTTGACGAAATCACACTATCAATTTCATTTCATTGTACGCAATTGTTTATAAATGTTTCATACAATTTTGAAGAGTACACCTGATTCAATAAAACCAAAGTAAAGTAAGATTTAGAGATTGATATTTTCTAAGTTATTGCAAATTTTGAAATCACACACAATAATTTAGTGAATATAAACGTTTATTCATAACTGTTGCCCGCGGTTCCACCCGCGAGGATGTCGGTTATCGCGACTGTCGTGGACTGTATGATGGACTTTTATCTGTGTTAACCAGGAAATAAAACACACGATTCTTCGATAGCTCTTGATTTTTATTGCGTGCTCCGTTTCTTACAATATTCTTGAGTACTTAATACAAGTGAAGGTTGAATGCTGGATAATAAGTAGTCGTGGAAGCAACAATAAAATACAACAATAAAGACGACGATAAAAGACAACTTGTATAGGGATACGAGGAGCTTAAGTACCCCTTTTTTCCATAGCCCGCAGGGGGACTTAATGAGCGGGCTAACGACTGACATTATTTACAATTTTTCCTTACTTCTATCTTAGCCTACTGTTTTTAAAATGAGTTTATTTCCTCTATATCCTTATCCTATTACATAATAACTTACAAACTACACTATTTACATCGAATCAGCTATAATTCAGGCGGCGTGGCTCGGCGTACTGGACAGTTCTCCCCCCAGTGCAGCGGTCTGCGTAACGGCCTTTTCCAGCACGACGAGCTTGCTTACAGGTCGCTTGAACACTCCGGATCTCGTTCTGACGTCTGCCATCCGGATGCCGCCGTCAGGTCCAGTGTAGGTGCGGGTGACCTCTCCCATAGGCCACACGTTGCGTGGTAGCACATGATCTACTACCACCACGATGTCTCCAGTCTGCAGGGGTCGTCGCTGGCTGCTTGGCTCGCCGCGCGGTACTAAAGTAGGTAGGTACTCGCGCACCCATCTGCTCCAGAAGTAGTCGGCGAGGGCTTGACAACTCCTCCAGGTTCGTCTATCGGCGTATTGACAGGGCCCAGTTGATGGTAAGCCCATAGATGACCCCAACAGGAAATGGTTCGGGGTTAACGCCTCTGGGTCTTCCGGGTTGACACTCACGTGGGTTAGCGGTCGCGCGTTGATTGAGAACTCTGCTTCAGTTAGCAAGGTTCCCAGCACTTCTTCCGTCGGCTCCTTTTCCTTCAGAGTGGCCGACAACGCCGTTTTCACTGACCGAACTAGTCTCTCCCACGCTCCGCCTTGGTTCGGTGCTCCCGGTGGTATATAGCGCCAGTTGACCGCGTGCAGCTGTCCCAGGTCTCGCAGCGCCGGCATCCACTCTTCGTACGCCGTCTTCAGCTCCTTGTCGGCTCCATGAAAGTTGGTGGCGTTGTCCGAGTATATAGTCCTCGGCCAGCCTCGTCGCGCAGCCATTCTTCGTAGCGCCATGATCGCGGAGCTCGTGGTGAGTGATGCGACGATTTCCAGGTGTACAGCTCTCGATGTCAGGCACGTGAACAGGGCACCCCATCTCTTCTCTCGGCGACGCCCCACTTTGACTACCATGGGTCCGAAATAGTCTAACCCACAGTGAGTGAAGGGTCGCTGATAGGGCTCGAGGCGTTCACGTGGCAGGTTCCCCGTTGCTGGCGGCTGTGGTCTTGCTCTTCGTTTCTTGCACAGGCCGCAGTCTTGTTCAATGGTTCGTACCGTGGGTCGCAAATGGATGATCCAGTACCGCTGCCGCAGGTCGTTCGTAACCCGCTCGCGTCCGGCGTGCCCGGCGGCCTGATGCTCTCGCATTACTATCAGTTTTGTAATGCGATGTCGACCGTCGAGTATGAGGGGCCTTTTTGCTTCGACTGGCGCGGTGGCTGCTCCGATGCGTCCCTTGACCCGTAGTAATCCATCTTCTAAGATCGGGTCCAATCGGTACAGACGACTCGCTTTAGAGATGGGGCGAGCGGTCTGTAGTCGCGCGACGTCTTCCCCGAAGCTCTCGTGCTGCGCGCGGCTGATGATCGCGTTCTCAGCTCTCTCAATGTGTGTAGTTCTCAGCTGCGACGTCTGGCGGCGACACTTGTCTATGAAGGCTAACACGTAAGCGGCGGCTCTAACGTAGCGATTGTAGTTAGAGAACCGCGTGGGGTCGGGTAACCACGCGTGATATACCTCGCTCTTCTCGCAGACGTGTAGCACCTCGCAGTCTTCAATTGGTTGTGTCTTGTCTGCCGGCCATTTGTCTTCAGGCTGCAACAGGAACTCTGGACCTCGAAACCACCTGTCGCTCGCAGTGATGGCTGAGTAGTCGATGCGCGTCGCGTCGTCTGCTACGTTCTGCTCAGTCGGCACCCACCGCCACTCTTTGACGTGAGTGAGTTCGGCGACCTCGCCGAGGCGGTGAGATACAAAAGGCGTGTAGCGTCGCCCGTCGTTCCGTACCCAATGCACCACTGTGGTCGAATCGGTCCAGTACACTGTCTTGCTTATCTTGACCCGATGCTCTCGCTTGATTGTCGCCGCTAATCTTGACCCGATGACCGCTGCTTGTAGCTCTAGACGTGGTATTGTTTGCGTACGTCGCGGCGCCACCTTGGACTTGGCGGCCACGAGGCACAACCTGACGCTCCCGTCCGGCCGAGTGATGCGCCAGTACGCCACTGCAGCGTACGCTTGTTCGCTCGCATCACACAGCACATGCAGTTGTAGGTCTTGAGCTCCGTTCAGCATGTAGCAGCGCTCGAGTCGCAGGCAGGCTAGGTCACTGAGTCGGTCCAGCCAGGCAGCGAAGAGCTCGTTCTCTTCCTCGGGTATAGGCTCGTCCCACGAGATCTGAAGTCGCCACAGGCTCTGCAGCACGATCTTGGCCCGTACGGTGAAGTGACTCAGCAGTCCGAGTGGGTCATATATTGACATGACCGCGCTGAGGGCTTCTCTCTTCGTCGGCGCGCGCGTTCGGTTGATCACTTCGGTGGGAACTCGGTTCATAGAGGTGTTGAACCCAAGCTCGTCTTGCTCTGCGTTCCAGATGAGGCCGAGTATCTTGTTCTCGGGCCCATCTCCCCCCAGTGGGGTCGGCGACGTCGCTCGTAGCTCAGCTGGGATGTCGCGGAGTACGCTGGCTTGGTTCGTATTCCATCCTCGTAGCTTGAAGCCGGCGGCTGCGTGGACCGTCATCAACTCCGAGACGGCTCGCTGGGCTTCATCTTCATTTTCGTAACTAGCTGCCAGGTCATCCATGTAATGGCTTCTCGTTATCGCCTCGAGGGCCGTCGCGTGAGTGTCTGCGTGGGCCCTCGCGTTCGCATCTCGAACATAGTGTGCCATAAATGGTGAGCTGGCGGCACCGAAGATCATGCTCGTCATCTTGTAGTGGCGGGGTGGTGTGTCTCGGTCGCTTCCCCTCCACAGGAACTGTTGAGCCGGTTGATCTTCGTGCCGTATCTTCACTTGCAGGAACATTTCTTGTATGTCTGCTGTGATGGCGATCGGCTTCTCTCGGAACCGGAACATAATCCCCTGTAGTGACATCAACACGATGGCTGCGGGGAATATTGCTGCAATAGCCATAGCAGCACTTTTCCGATTAAGCCATTTTCGTAATCTACGAACCCTATTACACCTTGTGAATTTTTTTCAGAATTTTATCTTGAAAACTGGCCAAGTTAGCAAAGGTGCATTGGGTAAAACCCCATTATTCCTCGAATATAATCATTGAATATTTTGCCGGGATAATCGTGCAATGTGCAATAATAATAAAAAAGAAAGAACTTTGCACAAGCAGCGGCCATTGTAGCTTTGTTCCCCGAAAAAACTTTGATTTCCGATTCACAATAAACATTGCTATACAAAATAATTTAAACTGTCACTATTAATAGTAAATACTTGTATTCTACCAGGAAATAAAAGTGTGTCGACTAAATATTCAAGAAATAATGCTGTAAAATGTAACCTATTTAATCCTACCAGAAAACTTAGTATTTTATTTCAAACAAAAACAAACCTTTAGATAAAAGAAAAAATCTGATATTTTAATTATGTAAGTATGTAGATAGGTCAGTACATTTTTTTTATCATCATCATCATATCAGCCACACACAGTCCACTGCTCAACAGGCCTCTCCCATAGACCTCCAGAATGACCGATCTAAAGCAGCCATCCAACGCTTCCCGGCGACCTTGATTAGGTCGTCCTCCCACCTGGCCGTTAGGTGTCCTACACTACGCTTGCCCGTACGCGGTCGCCATTCCAGAACTTTTTGCTCCATGCATCGGCCATCTGTTGCCTGTTGCCTGCCACTTCAACGAGCTAATCCGCTGGGCTATGTTGGTTACTTTTGTTCTCCTACGGATATCATCATTTCTGACGCGATCACGTAGGGAAAAACCGAGCATAGCCCTTTCCATAGCTCGTTGAGCGACTTTGAGCTTTTGTAGGAGACCTATAGTGAGGGACCACGTTTCAGATCCGTAAGTCATCATTGGTAACACACATTGGTTAAAGACTTTCGTCTTTAGGCACTGAGGTATGTCGGACGAGAAGACATCTCCTAGTTTCCCGAACGCTGCCCAGCCGAGTCGGCCCATATTTCGATCGAATTGAAGGGTTTCTCATAGTCCACGAATCCTAAGCAGATTGGCCGGTTATAGTCTATAGTCTTCTGTATAACCTGTCGCAGCTTGTGGATGTGGTCTATGGTACTGTTGCCTTCCTGGAATCCGGCTTGTTCGGGAGGTCGAAAGTCATTGAGCCTGTTGGCGAGACGGTTCGTAATAACCCTTGAGAACAGCTTGTAAATGTGACTCTAAATGGGCCTATAATTCTTCAACAAAGTATTATCGCCTTTCTTGAAGAAAAGTACCACCACCCCATTCCACGCTTCCGGCGTTATGCCTTCGTGTAGGACGGAATTAAAAAGCCCCTGAAGGACCTTTAGTACCGGCGTTCCGCCCGCTTTCAGAAGCTCTTCTGTAATTCCGTTCTCACCCGCCGCTATGTTATTTTTTTAGCTGTTTGAGAGCCATCCTAATCTCGTACAGGCTGATGTCCGGGATGTCTTCTGTATAATGTCGGGTAAACTTGGCTCTTGGATCTTTAACCATGCCCGCGGGCTGTTTAACTGACGTATATAGCTGCCTATATGAATGGCAAAGTTAGTGACTAGAAATACAATGTCATCGAGATGGAACAATCTGACTTTTTAGACATTAAATTACTTCTCGAGGGCCAAAATTAGACCCAAAATTCGGTGGGAAAAAACAAAACTTCAGAGGTGGCAACAGTTTGAACTCCACTCAGGTCGAATCTGTTTACAAAATACAGATTCAACCCTGAATGGAGTTCAAACTGTTTATAGCACTACTAGTCAAAATAACATTGTGTATTAATTACATTTTCTTCTTAGTATAAAACAAATGTAATACTTAGTAATTTTCTTGTTGATTGCAGTGATTTTGCACATAATGATATTATTAAGTTATTCAATAAAAGATGTTATTAAGACTTTCTACAATAAATAAGGTCCAATTATTTTGAGATATTTACGTAATAATCTAAATAGTCTCTGTATTCATTATAATACAACTATATTCGTTCAATATTCCTACACAGCAATAAGGAATACGTTTTTCAAATCGAACATTGAAATAACGTAATAACAATGCAAAATGCTATTACTGCAGTGCCACACATGCTTAAGGTCAGCGAACAACGACGCAATAGACTATTGCTGTTTGATTGTTTTTGCACTTTTTACCGGAATAAAACGATAATGGACTCATATGTCAAAAACTTTCAATGTATAAAACAGCATTCTGCTTTTTTTCATTTTTTCATTATTTCCTGTGCATCTTTCATTTTTACGTACATTTATGTGACTCCAGAAAAAAATAACGCATCGTTTGACATAGTAAACGTTTTGATGCACCTTGTAGTTTAGAAATTATTCAAGATTTTCACTAAATCTTTTTTCCTGTAAAATTGAGATTTGTCGATTGTGGCTTTATTCCCCGCAGCCATCGAACAGGTCCGGCCCTTCAAGCAGATGATCATTGAGGCTGACGCCCCCACTCTTGGCAGCTGCATCGAAGACTAGTCGCTGCTTACCAGGCTTGTTCGGGTTCTGCACGGCGAAGTGAGGAGGTACCAGCAGACGGGGCTTGTAGCCTCGGTGCCGTCGCACGGTGTCGCGTACCCCTTCTGTAGCAGGTTGTCTACTTGTTTGGTGTAAGCTTCAGCGAAGTCTTGATCGTTGTCCATTTTCTCGACGCAGCGCAGAGTTGTAACTCGGCGGGAGTGTGACGTCGTCTTCCTTCCATGGTAGCCCCACTTCGTAGCCCTTACTCGTTCGCTTTATTGTAGACTCGACGATGCGTACCGCTCGACGTTCCGCGTCACTCACTTTAGGTTTGTGAGAGACACCGAGCGCGTCGATCTTGAAGTGATGATCTACGAGGTCGTGTAGGCGTTCATTTTCATTCTCGGCATGGTCGGAGGTGAAGACATGTAGCACGTTGTTCTCACTCCAGTAGATGACGCTTCGTGGTAGCGTCCCGTGTATCACCCAGCCTAGGTCGGTTCTTGATGCTACGGGTTGGCCTCGTTCACCCAAACGCAGCTCTCGGGACACGATGTACTCCCAGTGGTCTGTACCCACCAAGATACCCGGGCGCGTTGACTCGTAACACACTTCACTTCTCTCTAGGTCTTGTAGGTGTTCATAATTGAGCAGCGTAACCGGAATGGATTGCTGATGAAGTTGCATAGACTGGACGGTGCGCGCCTTGAGTTCGTGAGGCACGTTGTCGAGTCCCTTGATCTTCACGGTCACCAGCTGGCTTCTCTCTTCCGATTGCTGCATGTTGACCCCTCGCATTAACAGGCGTTGCGGAGGTCCCGTCGCCCCGATCTTCTTTGCTAAGTCTGCATCGATGAGTGAGATGGTAGCGCCTTCATCCAGGAGTGCGTGAGTCTTCATCTCCCCCCCTGGCCCCACGACTGTGACGGGACATATCTTCAGCAGCACAGCTCTCGGTTCAGTGGAAGTCTGGGTTACCACTGAGTGTACTGCTTCCGTCGGGCTGGACGTGGTCGGCGGCTTGTCATCTTGCTTCGGCTTCTCGTAATGCAGCGTTGCGTGATGGGCGAAGTGACATTGGTTCACACCGCAAGGCTTCGACCTACACAGGTTGCGTCGATGCCTCTTCACTAAACACTTGAAACACAATCTTTTTTCTTTCGCGAAGTCCCATCGTTGTTCTACCGTTAGCGCCTTGAACTGTGGGCACCGTGGTAGCTCGTGGTACTGCTCACAACTTGGACACTGACCTGATTGTTCCTTATTTTCTGACGATTCGGTGACGTTGAAGACAGCGTTCGTTCTTTTCTTGATCACAGGCGTGGGCGGTGGACGAGTTTCTTTCTTCGCTTGCGTGGTTGCACTTGAAGCTGGGACGTATGCGTGTTTGAGCGCGCGGTCTGCCTCCCTCATCAGGAAGCGGGATAGCGTGATGATTTCGGCTTCAGCTGTGATTCCGTAGTCCGTCGCGTAGTCACACCATCTCGCTTGTACGTGAGGACTAAGCTTACTCAAAATTTCTCTTACCAGTGCTGGGTTGTACAGGTATCCCCGTTGATCGATGCTTTGTAGCACACACACCACGTTTTGCACTCGTATCGCGAAGTTATTCAATTCCACTGCCGACGATCCCGGTCTCGGTAGCTTTTTCAAGTCTTCAAACGCCTTGTCGATGATCACCTCCGGACGGCCGAACGACTGTCCTAACGTTCGAAGGATGATTTCTGGATCCGTTGCCGTCGCTAGTAGTGCTGCCACGATTTCTCTCGCCTCCCCCGTGAGACTCTTCCTCAGCCGCTGTAGATTTTCGATCGCCGATATGTTGTACAGCTTCGTAGAGTCAATGTAAGCAGCTTTAAATGTAAGCCACTCACCGTGAGCCCCCGAGAACGTAGGTAGGTCTGCACAACGTATTCTTGGTCTTGCGAGTCGCTCCATTGCTTCGGTCAGTTGATCAATACGGCTTGTTCGGGTGGGCGTATTTGATCTGTCTCGCAGGTCGAACCGAAGGTGCCGATCTTCCTTGCTTCGTGTTCTCGAGTCTTCTGGCTCCAATCTCGTTACGACGGGGTTCGCTTGCAGCCACTCGTCTACTCTTCTGTTGTGAGTTTCCGTAGGTACTTCTTCGTGGACGCTATCTTGGTCTTCTTGGATGGCCGTAAGGTCGGCGGCCAGCCTTTTTCTTATCAAGTCGGCTTCAATTTCGAGTTCCTTCTTCTTCAGCTCGGCTAACTTCTCTGCAGCTTCAAGCTCGGCTAATCGGGCCCGGGCTGCCGCGCTTGCAGTTGAGCGGTGCGATCTCACCGACCTTCCCGGTGAACCAGTTCGGGTTAGGTTCCCGGGCTTCGGTCTAGGGGCGCTGAGGGGGGCGTCGATCGTAGCCCCAACCCCAGACCCCATACCCAACTGCGTGCTTGGCGAGGCCGGTGGACCCTGAGCCAACCTACGGCGCCGTTCTTCCTCGATGCGCTGCTGTCTCAGGTCCTCTTCATCTCGTCGAGCTTGCACTTCGTCTGCGTCAGCTTGGCTTCTTGTCACTACCATCTTGAAACTCGAAGTATTCTTCTTGAAGCGTTCTGACTTGGATTCCTGAAGCTGATCTTCAATCTTCGATCCGGCTTCTGAAGGACCAAACAATGTCGTGGACTGTATGATGGACTTTTATCTGTGTTAACCAGGAAATAAAACACACGATTCTTCGATAGCTCTTGATTTTTATTGCGTGCTCCGTTTCTTACAATATTCTTGAGTACTTAATACAAGTGAAGGTTGAATGCTGGATAATAAGTAGTCGTGGAAGCAACAATAAAATACAACAATAAAGACGACGATAAAAGACAACTTGTATAGGGATACGAGGAGCTTAAGTACCCCTTTTTTCCATAGCCCGCAGGGGGACTTAATGAGCGGGCTAACGACTGACATTATTTACAATTTTTCCTTACTTCTATCTTAGCCTACTGTTTTTAAAATGAGTTTATTTCCTCTATATCCTTATCCTATTACATAATAACTTACAAACTACACTATTTACATCGAATCAGCTATAATTCAGGCGGCGTGGCTCGGCGTACTGGACAGCGACCAAACATAGCCTATGTGTTAATCCAGGGTGTCAGCTTCATTAAAATTCATTCAGTAGTTTTTACATGAAAGGGTAACAAACAGGCATCCATCCATAATTACACACTTTCGCGTTTATAATGTTAGTACAATTATAGTTTTACATTATAATTTGAATTCATCGCGGTCAGATTTTAATATAATGAAGCAACATTGTGTTTATATTTTATTGAATTAAATTGTTATTATCATTACTTTTCTGATTGTTACTATCATAATAAAACCACTATCAATGTACCTAGCCAATATTGATAACAGTATTTATAAATTATCGTAAGACTTGGTGGTTTGTATTTCCGACAACAATAACGATGGCAAGCATATTTTAATTTAGAATTTTCAAAAGCACTATGTTAGAAATTTTTTAAAAATCCTGAAAAAATCCTAGAAAATGTAGAATACTCTTCATTTTACGAAAGAACAATAAATTATGTTAGATAATTTTGTCGAACTTGTGAAATGTTTCCAACATTATAAAAATAATTTGATGATCACTATCAATTCCACCAAATACTTGAGGCTCGATTTCCTTCACCAAGAGACTTCAAAAGAAAAACAAAATACAGTTCGAACGAGGCAAGACAAGAATGAGTGATGCCAGTTCTGTGCCAGTTACGGCTTGCCACGGTGTACGGCGCGCCTAAATAAATAACCTGTACTTAATGCCGGGGTCACACGATACCATCGCGGTATCGCACCGATTTTACGAGTTCATGATTTGCTGGCGGGTGATAGGCGACAACTTTCGATTGACGGGTAAAGTTCGGTAGACACGTAAGTGAGGTGTTGTTGAGTGGTGTATGTTGATGTTATGAATTCGAATTGAAGAAATTTATTTGTACCTACGGAAGGTAAAAAAGAATTAAGGTAGTGTAGAATTTGTGTGGAAAAAAATATAATGAAATCTTAGAAATTTTTGGTTTTGAGGGTCATCACTACGATAAAAGAAGAAGCAACTTTTAGAAAAGATTTCGTAAAAAGGATAAATAGTAATACTTAGTAATTTTTTCGAAAACTTTAGGTACTCATTCCAGAAAAAAAGTAGAAAATTACACATTACAACCCGTTTACCTGATTAAAATTTAAAGGAACCAGGTTGTAATAACCCCACTAATGTACAAAATCCGATTTACAATATTGTTATTATGGGCAGAATTTGAAAACTTAAAGTGGAACATTATAGTGGATCACCTAGGTATTACACGAGAACTTTATCGTACCCTTAGTTCACCTAGGTATTCTACGGTTACTTTCTTGAACCACTGGGTCAACTAGGTGGTTCACGTTCACCTAGGTTACCACATATATCTATATTGAAAATATTGGTCTGAACAAAAAGTATTAAATGATATCATTTGATAACGACGGTGACAGGTATATAATTGTAGCGTACGTTAAGTTACAGAAGTGTAGACGCGCGACACTCGTTGCCCGTTTCAATCTCCAGCGACATCTCAATTTGAGACGGTAGACATGTGGACATGCTCTCAAGTGTGACGTATGGCTAAACTAACAATAGTATATTTTACGCTAAAAAAAATTATTATTTTTGTATTGTACACTTTCATTAAAAAATGTGCGCTGTGTTTTAAAATAAAACATATTTCCTTTCTTTCTTTCTTTCTAATTGTATCACCATGTAATGTGTTATAGGGGTATTCATCAATATAAACTGATACTAGAAAAATAAAAAGTTCCATAAAACTTCACTCGTGGTATTCATTAGTTCACACAAGTATCTAGTTTATAAACTGATTAATAGTGTATCGATGTGGTAACCAATGTGCAAAGCTCAGTAATTATTTAATCATTGATATTATAAGGCAATTGAATCTAATCATTCGCTTAAATGTGAAGTCACATAATTATATTATTTTTCTACTTTGATTATTTGAATGTCCTTATTAAAATGTTTGTCTCTATTTAAAATTATCGTCAAAATAATTTCACAACAAATACCTTTTCAAACTCTTGTCACATCCCTTCTATTCTTTCTACTCCCCGACGACATTCCCTAATAGCTGGATGCAATCCAATTTGACAGCTGTCAAATACACTCGTCGCTTGTAGCAATCGCGCGATTACTAAGCGTGCGTCGTCGGCCGGTAACGACGTGCTAATGCTGCCGTGCTAATTGACTGAATTAATATGCCCGTGTACGCTAAGGTGTTCCGAATTGCACGTGTGTGGCGTGGTGTGTCGATATGTTATGAATATTGCGGTAGATGTGGTGAGGATTTCGGGTACAATTTGCTGCCGGAGTAATGGATATTGGGATTGGATTTTTTTGCAATTCTCTTCTGTACTGTTATGGTTTTCACTGCAGATGAGGGAATAAAATTAATGATGGAATTATTACGATTGTGTGCGTTGTATTGCACAAAAAAGTACGGCTATTTTTTTAAGAGCTATATTGTTTGTATACATATTTGGAAATTATTAAATATAAGACCATGACTTATAATTGACTGGTTGTGAGTTTGATCTAGGCGGAGAATACATCCGTATTTCTTCAGATATATGTG